>CM075764.1:76360324-77560324 GCA_037974665.1 Ehretia macrophylla | reverse complement strand
CATTGAAAGAATTCACGAAATAAAATAATTTAGGCCAATATGAAAACAAATAAAATAATAAAATAAAAGGAAACTCAATTTCGGGCTCAGAAAATACTAGTCAATTAAATGTACTCAAATAAACATAAGATACTTATTTATTCATGTAAACCATTTATATGTATTTAAAGAAATATAATTATTAAAAATAATAACTAGCCAGTTCAGTTTCGGGCCCGGACTTCTTATTCGAACAATGAAATGAATTAGTTAAAAGACATGTAAAATAATTTAAATAAATAAAATGACAAAAAATTGTCCGGGGCAAGTCATATAAATATAATTTAAATAAATACAAATAATGAAACAATAATTAATTATTTCTCGTAAATCAATTATATACAATTTAAATAGATATAAGAGATGATAATAATAAGGTAATTATTTTCGGGTCCGGACTTCACCTACGAACAACAAGACAATTAATTTAAAGACACATAAAATGAATTTAAATAAATATAATAATAAGGTGATTGTCCTAAAAAGTTATTTACTTTAAATTAAATAAATACCAATAGTGAAAATAGTGATTAATTATTACATGTAAAAAATTAAATACAATTTAAATAAATATAAAATGTAATAATAATAAAATAATTATCCCAGGGACCGGAGCCTCACATACAAATAGTGAAATTAAATTAATTTAAATGTTAGTAAAGTAAATTCGAGTAAATAAAATAATGAAGTAATTATTCCGGGCAAGTCAAATAAATATAAATCGAATGAATGCAAACAATTATCGTTGCACGTTTTTCATCAATTATGCAATTAATTAAATGAATATATATGTATATTAATAAAATGTCTATACGCTAGGCTTAGGTGTCACACCATCCACAAGATATAGAACACTTGATCTAGGGAGCGACCTTTAAGCCAACTATCCAATATACCCCTAACTAGGATATACCACTAAACTTAGATTTAGATGATCTTCCGAATTATCACAAGAGAACGATTACTCCATCTCACGATGGCATGAATTCTATATTGCATACACACGTTCTAACTAGTTATACCTATATGCCAAACACATAAAGCTGTTGACCCATAACCGAGGTCTCACCCATAGTGCATCAAAGCACATGAATACGATTTTGTCAGGTCATCCATATATACTTATGATTAAGAGCACTGACCACCTAATAGCATAAGATATATTTTATCTCTATCTTGAATAATACCTATTAAGAGATCATACCTAAGTGGTTCATTCAATGTATGACACACACACTAGTAACGGTAGTCCAAAAGCCTACTATGACCAAGGTAGGTCACCCTATAAATAAGACTTTCTCACTATAACCTTATCTTGATAAAGTGCCCAACTCTATCATACGATTATGAACAGAATCTAGATACAAATGTTAATGACTTAGACCTTCTATGTTCGACCACCAAGCACCTAAGTTATTCATTTGAATCAAGGACCTCTATACAAGAAAATATACATAAATATTACAGAGAAAATAAAATATGAATGCTTTCACTAAAACTAATAGCCACAAAATATATCCATAGTATCCAAAAATGTCACGTGCTAGTGGTATTTAGGGCATACTAATCCCAACATTCACCACCCAAATCTCGAAGCACGTTGAATTTGTTAGATTTGGATTTGGTGGGTGTAGTCGGGTTTGGGTTTTTTGGAGAGAGGGATTGATTGCTTGGACTAGAAATTGGTTTGGAAGGCCTAGAAATAGGTTGGGAGCTTGGATTGGAAGAAGGGTGTGGGTTGATGTATGGTTTTGGCTTGGGCCAAAGGTCTAGAAGGAATGTTATGTTCGGCTTGAGCCAAGGGTTTTGAGGAAGATGTGAAGGTTTAAGAGGAGGATTGTTTTTTCCTTGTGATTTCTTTCCACTCACTAGAGATTGTTGTTGCTTTTTAGGCATAGGAGCCACATTCACTTTCTTGGCTTGTGTGACTCCCGAGACCACTATCATGCTTACTATTAACTTTTGCATACCTTATTTGTGCATTTACTTGTTTTGTGAATAGTTACTATTCAACATAAATTTTGACTGTTTATTTTCTCTGAATTAGCATTTTTCCTATATTATATTACTTATTTGAGGAATGAGAAAATTGAGATTGTGAGCTTTGCATGTCGGAAGAGCGCATTTAGAAAAATATTTATTGCATTGTATGAATAGTAAAATAGAGTTAATGAATTAACTAGTTAGAAATGAGTTTTTGAGCTTTTATTTGGTCAATTGTCTTGTACCAATAGTGTACAAATGCCAAAGACACTTAGCATATAATAAAAACACTCTCATCAATCAACATAACTCACAAACAAATTGCAAAATAGCCACTAGGTCCCCTACCCCACCTGACGACAAAAGAAAGGAAAAAGAAGAAAAAATCATCTTCCAAACTTGCAATTTTGATCTTCTAGCTTGGGATTAGAGGGGTTTTGAGCAACCTAGGGCACTTTTAAGCCATCATCATCTTGTTTTGGTAAGGGAGAAAGCTTAAAATTGTATTTTAAAGTTTATGTCGATGTTTTTGATTTTCTTGAATTGTTAATTTTGATTCGCATAATGCTCAAATCTTGTATAATATAGAGTTTGCATATTATAAAGACCATGTTTGTGTAGTTTAATGGATTATTTACGGATTTATTGCAAAGATTCAAATGTTGAAGACAATGAATAGTGCTATTCTTAGAGTTTTGTCAAAATTGACTTGTGGGATTAAATTGGTGCTATCTATAAGTGTTTTTAGTGATAATAAACATAGATTAATAGTTGTGTGTAGTTGGATTGCTCGGAATTTGATTAAAATGCAAAAATAGCTAAATTTCAAAAGGGACTTCGTATGAAAAGTGAATCCGGGTGAAATTGATTATTATATTTGGTATTTTTAGGGTGAAGTGGTGCTAAAAGTGTGGTTATGTCACCAAATTGAATTTTGGTTAGGGTACTTGTAGTTCAAACGCATAAAGGGGCTTTTGGGACTTTTACGGTAGTTGTGGATTAAAGTGTGGGTTCAAGGGTCCTAAGAGTGTCATAAAGTGTCATTGGAAGGTTTGAATGACTTGTTTGAGGATCTTGGACATCGTCTTTCGGTTTTGAGACAAATAGCCTTGATGGACAAATTGGACATTTTGGGTAATTGGATTGTTTGAGAGTTTTGGTTACTTATAGAGCTTCATTGTGGTTGGTTAATGGTTAATGAATGCCTAGTATGCTCGTAGTGTCATTTTGTTGCTAGAAAGATAGCTATTTAGTTGGAATTGCAAAATGGGCCGTTTGACCAAGTGTTGACCGTGCTCATTTTGAGTTAGGGGTTAGTCTTGTGTGTGCATGGAAGTACTTTTGGCACAATTGTGGCATTGTTTGGGTGTTTGGTTAGTATAACTATAGTTCAAACGTGCTAGGTGGACTTTCAGGGCTCTATTGGGAAAGTGAGGTTTCGAAGTGTAGAATCATTCCATAATATGCCTAAGAGTGAGTAGTGAAGTCGGTTTCCCAATCTTGTAACTCATTTGGTTGTAGTAGCCTTTAGAAGTTAGAGTATAAATAGTATTTTTTTGGGTAGTTTTCTTGCATTGTGCTACTATTGCCAACTTAGCTATTGTTCTTCTTGTTATATTTGGCTATAAATGATATCTACGAGTCTTGTGATAAATATGTGTTCTATTACATGCTAGGTTGATCTATTGAGCCAATTTTGCGTTTTGGAGCTTGGTAGAGGTGAGGGAGTTTTTATCATTTTGTGCATCTTAGTTACTTTATTGTTCTTAAATTGTGTAGTTTAATATAATTGCTTAAATTTATAGGTGTTTATTGGTTGCTATATTATATTGTGTGCGAGGGTAACCTATTTTGTTGCCTCTCGATTATGTGTTTATTGGTTTATCTTATTTGTTATTACTTTAAGTGCATTGCATCGTGGTTGCACAACCATTTGGGTATGATAGTGTCGGGAAAGCCGGGCGGCATCGGGCTTGCCGGTATCCTTTGGCTACCATGGTTACCCTGTCCCTCTCTCGCTTGGGATGCCACCCAAGGAGATTTGGGTCATAGGATCAGAGTACATTCGGAGTACACCCATTTTGGAGTTATAAGGGATGCCAGCTTATCGTTATCATTGTCAGTTTAATATTAGGATTTTTGTTCATAGTTCGTAGTTCGTGGTTCGTGGATAGATGTTCGTGGTTCGTGGTACGAGTTTAAGGTCTTCTGGTATTCCTTATGGTATAACTCTCGCTTGGGCCCTAAGTCCTTAGGGAGTTACCTTGTATCCTTTTTATATGTATTTCTCGCTTGGGCCCTAAGTCCTTGGAGAGTTACATTTGATTGTTACCTTTGTTGTGTTCTTTACTATGTTCAATAGCTTGTATAACTGTATTGTGTGTTATATGGTTATTGTTTCTTTTTGATTGGTTTTTATAATTGTTTTACAGTATTTGACTATTGCATTGCACGAACTGTTTTCCAAATTCCCCGGTTACTTGTTCCCTTCCTCACTGAGTATACATGTATTGTATGCTTACCCCTCTTTTTAACCATTTCAGGTTTGGTGCCTTTGGAGCCTAAGAAAAAGAAAGCTCGAGAGTCTCTTTGAGTAGATGTCCTATGAAACCACAAACCCAATATGTAGTAAATAGTACTTGTCTACATATATTTAAATGTGCGTTTAAGTGTTTGAATGCACTTATGTGTCTCTTTTAGCAAATTATGTTTATTAGCTAGAATATTATTCGTAATTCTTAAAATGTGCAAAGTATATTTAATTAATTTATATAAAAATAAATAACATATTATTTTGATAGTTGCATTAATTAGCTTTATTTTCTTGCATTATTTACTTAAATTATATTATTTGCTTAAAGAGCTCCGAGCCCGGAGTAAATTTTAAACTGCTTTATTTTCTGAATTTGATATTTTTTCTTTATTATACTTCGTATATAATATATTCATTCATAGACAAAATGTGCATTGCATGTCCCGAGTGCGAGATAAAAAAATGTATTTAGTGTCCTCGAGTGAATAGTGATAGTTTAATTGTTTGTAGGCTATTAGACTTTTAGTTGGTTTTACTTCATTTTTATAGCCCAATTACATTATATTATAAGCCCAAACACTTGAAGCACATTTATTTATAACACATACACACATACACATATATTAGACAAAAGAAACAAAGAATAACATAACAAAAGAAGAAAAAAATCGACAGAGAGAGAGAGAGAGGGAAAAAATGTGAGCTAGGGCTTGGTCTTTCATCTTTCTTGAGCAATTTTAGCAAGAACCAAAGAGTCTCCTTGCATATTTCCACCATTTTTGGCTTTTTGAAGGTGAGGGGAAACTATCTATGTGCATTATTTGGTTGATCTAAAGTTAGATTGATTATTGACTATACGTGGATAGATGATATTTGAGCTTTAGATGTATATTTTCTAATTGTTGAGGTTGTATATGTAATCTTTTAGGTTGTTGTTGCTTGTATAACTAATATTGGTGTTAGGTTTAGTTGTATGTTGGTGGAACTTGAGTTATAATTTAACATGTAGATTAAGTGTTTGTATTATTGTCCAAAAGAAGTAATAGAAGTAAACCATGGCAAAACAAGTGCAAAATCTAGCTAGAGCTGCAAGGAAACAACAAAGGTGCAAGGTGCAATTTCTGGACAAAAAACGTTACCTGTTTTCTAGAGACTTTTTGACATAGTAAACGTGCTCGAAACTTAACAATTTTTTTATAGAAACTAGATTAGGCAGTTTAGAGAAAATGTTGATTTCTAGGGCTAAGGATAATTCTAACTTTTTAGGCCTCCGATTTAGTCATTTCCGAAATGTGTCTGGGAAAATCGCTGGTGCAAGGTAGTTATGCACAGTCATACAGAAATTGTTGTATCTTGAGGAATTTAGACAGGAATTGAGTTCCATTTGGTTCTAAGATCATCTACACTCGAAGGGATATGATTATATATAAAAATAAAAAAACAATTGGAGGTCAATAGAATGGGTAATGGATTTGATAAATTTAGGGTTCTGTTTGAAGATTTGGAAATGAGCATGTTTTCGTGGGGTTCTACTTGCTAGGTATTATATTGCATATCTATCTTATATATTAAAGTTCATAAGTGAGTAAGAGCATTCCTTGATGGTTTTAGAAGTTTTATGGTTATTTTCATGTTAGACCAAAGATTTGTTAGTAATGTATATATTGAAGACTAAGTATTTGATTATTTGCTTGAATGAAGTGAATGAGGATGAAATCATGCTTAGTATGACTTATGAACTAAGAATTGGATAAGAAATTCAAGTAATTTATGCATATGTTTTCAGACCCTTTATGCTACTTGATGTGACTGTATTTACAGCACTCAAACCTTTGTATTTGTACTACATTTGCATCTTAACTTAGGGATAATTGCAACACTTTGATACTTTCGATGCAATATAGGAGAATACTGGAAAATGAAAGTTTAGACCCAAAACGATCCAAAATGTAAGTCAAGAAGTGAAGAATGGGAAAAACACGCGGAACGGTGGAAGAATGGAGTCCTTAAAATCGGAATTTGGCCGAAACTAGCACGTAATCAGACTCAAAACGCTGAAAATAGCCCGAAAATGTCTCGGTCAATGCTTTGTCAAAGCCCAGTCAAAAGTAAAAAATCCAGCCCAGAAAGTCAACAAAAGGGCGCTCCAGCGGACCCTCCTGGCGCTTAAGCGCCCTACACGGAAAATTCCACCATCTTCTGGAAGAAAACACGTGGCGAAAAATCAATGATGGAGCAGAATGGTGCTCGAGTGCGCCACAAGAACCTTCCGAAAGTTACCACGTGTCAAGCATTCAACGGTCGCAGCAGAGACACGCTCGTGCTTGAGCGCGCCTTTGAATTTTTGTCTATAAATAGCCCTCCCTCCCACCGAAAAATATAATTTGTTTTGGAATAGTACCAAGCTTTTTGGTATAATTTTGAGTTAATTCTAGTTAGTTTTAGTCGTAGTTGTAGTTAATTAATTAGTAGGATACAGGGAAATCCTACCTAAGTGAATCTTATTCGAGAAAATTTAGCTTGAATAGCCACTTTTAGGGGAAAATTCGATCCAAGTAGTTATCATCCGGGAGAGGTTCTGCCTGAATAGCTTTTAATAGAAAAACTCTTATTTGG
Organism: Ehretia macrophylla; assembly: GCA_037974665.1. NCBI lineage: Eukaryota > Viridiplantae > Streptophyta > Magnoliopsida > Boraginales > Ehretiaceae > Ehretia > Ehretia macrophylla. The sequence continues at coordinate 77,553,153 of CM075764.1, read as the reverse complement.
GGAAAATTCATCCCTAGTAGCTTTTATTCACGAGAAATTAGTTCCGTCCGAATAGCTATTAGGCGTCGGACCTCTGCCTTTTTTGACTCTCTTCTTTTTACTATTTGTATTTATTATTATGTCTGAGTAGAGTTATTTATCTAGAGGAGGATATTGTAAATGACGGTCTTTTAATATATGGTCTCGGATTCAGTTTATTTAATTCGATTGCAATATATGGCTTGCTTTTACTTCAGTACTGTCTTTCATACATAATGTTTTTTAGTAGATGTTATGAATGTTTTACTTATTGTCTTTCATATGTAATGCTTTTCAGTAGATGTTATGATAGATTTACTTTAATGTCATATATCCACGCTTTAATAGTGAATCAAATAGCTTGACAACCTTAGATTCCATGAACTATAGGTTGTACCGTAGTTCTAGTCCAAGTAAGGAAAAGTTAATGACTTAGTTGAAATAGACCTTTTACACCAGGTTGCAAGGACAATTCCATACTATGGCTCCAATGCTCGTAGATGGCACAACACCTACATCAGAGTTAGTAATCGGGATTTTAATAGACTAAGTAATTAACTAGGTTAATGCTTGTAGCTGAACCTCTTGCATAGGATTAGAGAACTTGAATGTCGAGCCTATATTGACTACCTCTTTGCATATCCATCCCTCTAGATTCCTTACCCTCGTATTCTACTAATACTTAGTTAGTTTAACTTAGTTGTAGCATAGGTTAGAATCAACCGCCCTGTACAAACTGTTCCACTTCCACTTTAAACACTTTCACACATTACTTCACTAACTTGCTAACGCGCTTCCCTGTGGTACGATTCCGTACTTATAGCACACTACACTGTAAAGATCCGTGCACTTGCGGGTATTTTAACTTGGTTTATTTTGTACATTTTTCACACGACCACCTCGTAAGACATCACTACTTTGGAATTCTTGAGTCATTGATGACTAGTTAGGCTTAGAACTTCTTGTTCAATAATCTTTTAGAAGTTCTGATCTCTAGTATGTGATATGCAATAATTGGATAAGTTAAAGTTAAATACCTAGTTAGTTAGTTAAGATTTTGGTGATTTAAAGGTATTTTGAGGCTATTGTATTTAATGAGCATCGGATTAAGCCTAATTGTAAGTTTTGGAGTTAGAGAATACCTAAGTATATACAATGTAACTCTTGTTAGTAGAATGCAATGTATGGTAATGTGTTTTAAAGCTCATTTTAGTAGTTGAATTGGAGATTGTTTAAATTAAGTTGTTAAAAGTCCAACTTAGTTGGTACTATGAAGGTAATGATAGCCGAGAGAACCAAAGAATGATGGAACCATAAGTAATTCTAGCTAGAAATAGTTATGAGCTTTAGTGAACTAAATGCATACTAGCTTAATTTTCATGAAGATAAAGTGATGCCTAAGTGTTGGTTGCTAGCTAGATTTTTCCTTGTTTAAATGTTGTAGTGTCTTGTTATTATGTTGTATATGATATATATGATGATTCATGTGTAGTAGAGCTTTGAAATTAGTTTTATAGTGAAATAATTGGGAAAAAACATAAGTTACGAAATCTGGAAAAATTGGGCAGATTTGCATGCCTGCGTTGTAGGACAAATTTGACCTAGCAAATGTTGACAAAATTTGTTGAATTTCGGATATGTTGTAGTAGATTCATAGTAGAACAAAGGTGTATTTCTAAGGCTTGACCAAATTCTATCCCTCAGTACTCGTTTTTCGATGGTTTCTGAGAGGCATATGATTAGGCGTGAACTAGATAGTTTTCCCTAGCTGCAGCCACCATGACTTTTCCCCCCCTTCCCCTTTGCCTTGTACTTATTTATAGTTTATAATTTATAGTTAAGAGTAATTTTAATGAGAAGTGTTATAGTTGTAGCCTTGGTTGTGTTGTTAATTAGTGGAATGAAGAGAACGTATGGTTAGAAGACTTTTAAGGTAGTAAATGTTTGGAAGTTGTTGCTAATTATAGACTAAATAATTGTTGAACTTGTATTAGATTAATATGTAATTAGTACTAGTTGTTTCTGTTGTATCTCTTCCATTGATTACTACTTCATGTGAGATAACTTTATATGTGAACTATAGGCTCTATTGATTAGATAATTTGCTATGTTTAGAGTATTCAACTTGGATTCATGGATGTGTAACGAAATGTAAGAATTAGTTGTTAATATCTAAAGTTAACTTTTGCCAATAGTTACTAGCCTTACTCATTTCATATGTGTTACTGTTCACCTACCAATGTTAGTTATTTGTATACCTGAACTATGTAATAATATGGAATAAACAAGTGATTGTATAGCTTCTATTGTTGTAGGTTGAGACTGCATGTTAGTTAAAGTTAGAATTGTTATAATCAATTGTTAAAAGTGTTACACTTATATGAATAACTAGGGGTTTGCACATTTGAACGGATTCAAAGAGATTTGGAGTAAGCCTAAGCTATACCCTTACACCTTTGGTAAAGGTGAGAGAGTCTTCACCTCTTTTGTGCATCTTAACTGGATTTATTGTTTCTAAATTGAATTATTTAGTGATTGATAAAGTTTATATGTATTATTTTACTTGCTATCTTGAGTCTTTTCGTGTTATTTATGATTAAATGCGAGGGCGGCCTACTTTGTCGTCCCTCTTATGTGATATTTGATATTATTGGCTCTCATTATCTTGACTCGGGGTTGCGCAACCTTTTCGGACATGGTACCGTCGAGAAACACGGGTGACATCGGGCTTGCCGTGCTCCCTCGACTACTATGGTGCTTATTCCCTTTCTCTCGCTGAGTATACTCCACTACCCCAGAGGCGTGGTTCACCTTGTTGGGGCATATGGACTTACCTCAGGAGAAAGGATCGTAGGATCGGGGTACATCTGGAGTACTCCATTTGAAGGAATAAAGGGTTTGCCGGCACTTGCTTGAAGATCTTGGCTCGTGGCACGTGATTGAAGACAAATGTGGAACTGTATCCTTTTTATACGTGGTTAAATATTTGTCTAAATAGCTTTGTTATTTTGTATTGTATATGTTATTATCCTTGTTGCATCTCATGAAAGCATTCCTCGGTATGCTGCATCACCTCCCTTACTGAGTATACATGTTGTATACTCACCATCGTTTCTAATACCTTTCAGGATCAGTGCTATCAGAGGTAGAAAAGATGGCTCGAGCGTTTCGTGATTGATTATGCTGACTTACGTGGATTGTCATTGAATTCAGTTTTGTAATTGTAAAGTTAAGTTTAGAATGTATTGATAGTTATGAATGACTTGTAATGTTGTAATAACTTGTAATCTTTACTTTATTGTCTAGTAGCTGCATGCTTGCATGTTTTGACTGATTGATGGATTTAAATTATAAGAAAGGAAACTAGATAATATTAGAGTAGTATGATAACTGAAATTATAATTATACACGTTCAACAGTTAATGAATGCATGCTTGTGTGTCTTCAATGTTGGATCCAAGGCTCGAATGGCCTTGAGGAGTTTGTTGTATGAGATAGTTTTGGTGGAAGGGATAAAAGAATGGAGTTAGATCAAAGTTTTATGGTTATAAATATTGTTTACAGGGTTTGGATTGTCCTATAAACAAGGGAGACTCCGTTCGTTTCCTTCGTTTTTTGTGACCTCGGGTATTAGATCGGGGCTCCGTTCTCGTGAGGGATTGAGGTGTTACATGTCCTAGCCTTAGTCAATCATTTTATCTAAATTTGTGATAATTATGCTCTTTTAAGGCCTGCGTGCCTTGTATATATTTGTCGTTGTAAAAATGTAACAAGTAAAAGTTGACCTAGTATTTCGACATGTAATAACTTAGAGATTTGCTTTATTGTCTAATTTACTCGCATGCTTGTGTGAATTGGGATAGAAAATGATTGAAGGATTTTAACCTTTAAGTAGATTGAGTAGAGAGTCTTAGAGTTGTATAATAACCAATTTCATGACTTAGGAATTTTATGACTATCTGCATGCTTGTTGTGATCTTGTGTTGAGGTCTAAGGCTCGGATGACCTTGAGGAGTTGTTACATTTGATGGTAAAGGGGATGAAACTATTAAGGAGATTGTTTGTGGAGTTGTAATAAAATATTATGTGAGCAGGTAAACTGATAGTCCTATAAACAGGGGAAACTCCGTCCGTTTTCCCTAAATTTTGTGTTCGGGTTTGGATATGGGTTGAGATTAGTTTGATTAATAGAGGTTTTGGTTCCGTGAGGGATCAGGGCATTACAGCTTGCATGGGGCAATTGTTGTTGTTGTGGCCTACAACATTGCAAGAAGTACACCTTGAAGGCTTCTAATTATACTCGATATCAACTTTCACAAACTTGCCTTTTCCATTCTTTGTCAAAGTGAAGTCTAGAAAGTCTTTGCTAATATCTATTTCCACACACACACCCTAGCAAAACCAAATCGATAAGAGCGTCCATTTGAAAGGGGACACTAATGGTAATTCCAACATAACTTAATCCCCTTCTTGACCAAAGATCAAGTGGACATTCTTAAATTTCAACAAAATCGGAACGTTTTCACAAGTGAGACTTACTAATCGAATGTCGAATCCTATATTTTTAATAGGAGGGGTGGTGGTTCACATTCCATAACTCTTTCAACACAACATCAATCACCTGTTCATTCTCAAATTGAAATACAAACAATCCATTTTCTGTGCGCTTTATCTCAACCTTGCTGAATGGCTTCCATTGAAACCAACAAATTTTTGAATGAGAAAGAAAAGTGGACGTTTCTCTATGCAATGTCTAATTAGACAACTATTCCAATAACTATCCATTTCTTCATAAATATCAAGGGGTTAAGAAGCAAGCTTCATACTATCAACTTCTTCACATTTTTCACACTCAAAAAATTCAAGCTTCAAGTTTTGCTTGCTTCCAATTGTCAACATTGTTGCCAAGAGCATGCTTGTAGGATGAAGGTTTAGATACATTCACATTATTTCCATTTTGTCCATTGATAGAGAAAGATAAAACATTAGCTTGATTGTTCAAGAGAGTAGTATTCCAATTGTTCAATGGCAACATAGTGGCCTTTGCACTAAGGGGTGGGAAGTTTGGGTCCTCATAAGCTAGGGGAAGGGAGTAAGTTGGAGAGAAGGTAATGTAGAAAGAGGCCATTTCGTGAAGATATGACAATATGTGGTGACATATAAAAATAGGTGGAATGGAAATTGCCAAGGTGGCAATTGATGACGTGGATGTTGGTAACATGGTGATGCAGTAAGATGTGGCACTAGGTGATATGGTATTATGAGATGACATAGCATTATGTGATGATGTGGCATCATAACGTGGAAAACGTCAATGTGGCATTAGGAATTTGGGAAATGAATTTTTGCTAGACTCGAATGCTGACCATTGGCTACAGGTATGAGGGAATTAAATAAGGGGTATTCCAAGTTGACATAAGAAGATGCCAAAATATACCACAAAAATGGCGAAATAGAATTAATCAATGTCGTATGACTCAAAATAAAAATTTAAACAAATGGGATTCATATGAAAAAGACCAATTAATTCCAATTTTCACTTGGCATCTAGCATGTTCAGTGGAGGGAAATAAAAGAGTTATTCAACTAAAATCAGGGAAACTCATTGCATAAACATTGTATTAGACAAGACCGCATGCACATATATTCAATTTTCTAAACATCTTGCATTTAACCTTCCTTGTAATTTATTTGTCCAATTGTCTAACTTATGTATTGAAGTAGTCCTGAGAGAATCTCGTGACCATCTCATTGTTTTTGTCTCGTAGGAATTGTCACGCCCTGAGCCAACCCCACGCTAAAGGTTAAGTTTGGACCCGACAAACGGACAGAGTCTCTTTTGTACCGTGGACATTCTGAAAACCTGTAACCATACAATAAAGCCACAAAACAACAAGAACACCGTTACTAATTAAAAACTCCGCTTCAAGGCTATCCGAGCCCTAAGCATTTCCAACAGTTTACAATACATACAAGCATGCATTCCACAATACTAACTTCTTACAAAACCACTTATCATACCATTCTATGACAGCATTTGAACATACTTAGAAATTAAAGTCAACCATTATAACCCCTGCAACCACACACAAGCATGCAACAAACTAAAAGTAGGATATTAGTTATTACATGCCACAGATGCTTATCATACATTACATTCAATCTTACAACTAAACAATATATACATGAGCTCAAGGCTCCAAAATAGAACATAATAACAACAAGCAGATTCTTCACATAACAGCAAGAACACAGCCACCTCAATCAGAAGGACACAGCAGCTAAGGTAACTGATCCGCCTGCACCTCCTGCTCCTCACCCTCAACTAAATCAAGCTGGGGTTCAACCTCAGCACCTCCTTAAACATGTTTGTGAGGTATGAGAAACCACAATTTCCCAGTGAGGGATAAAATCTACCCAGGGCGGGCAATGCAACAGTTAGAACAAGTAAACAATAAAAACAAGTAAAGGACAATTGAAATAACAAGTAACCACACATTGAAATGATACGATTCACTTAACCCCAATTACTCCAATGGGTGTACTCCGGATGTACCCCGATAATCCTACGACCCAACACCCCTTGGCAATCTCTGGACTAGGTAAGTGAAGGACTAGAGCACGGAGATCGAATATCCACTGGCAAGCCCATTGCCGCTCAGCCGATATTCAATACACCCGCCCCTGACACTATAGTTGCACAACCACTATGCAATGCACTTTGTCAATGACAATACAATAACAACAATAGAAGCAATAACACATGGGAGGAACGACAAAGTAGGTTGTCCTCAAAACAGTTAGAATAGAAGCATTAACATATAGCAACTAAACATATTACAAAGGGACAATAACATATTTCACATAGAACTTTACCAAAAGCTCAAGAATATCTTAAAAACACATTTAAACACCTAGAGAGCCGTTACAAGGTCATAGAAGCATGAGACAATCGAAATCCTACCTTATCCCCTTTGTAACACAAACCGTTTTTCTTCCAAACACAAGCTATTGTTCTAGTTTAGCGAGCGGCCTGTTCTATACTTTTAATTAACCAATAAGGCACCCTTATGACCCTCGAAGTTACCCAATTATCCTCGTTTAGCACAAAAGCCCCAATTTTTCCTTTATGACTTTGTACTACATGTATCTCAACCGGAACTCATTCGGGAGTTAGCAAAGCTTATTTAGCACATATATAGCCTAAGATTACCAAATGTGAAGGCCAAATTAACCTGAATTTGCGATAACCCCGAAACCCCTTTTTAAAAGTTGCCTATTTCAAGTTTTAGCCAAATCTCGAGCAATTCAACGTCACGGGGCTATTAAACTATCTTTATTAACATTTAAGATACCTACTAGGAGCAATGAATCAAGCCATATCGCACAATTTCACAAAACCCTAAAATTTCGTCACTATTCACACCCTACAATCAAACTATCGATTTCAACCATTTAAAAAATGAATCAATGGCAAAAATGTGGTCTCTAGCACTTATATACAATGTATATTAACATATTTGAGTATAACATAAGCATTCGATAACAAATCTACAAAATCAAGAAAATTGTAACATTTTAGAAATGCAAAAATAACCATGCAATCCCTCACCAATGCTCGTAGGAGGCTAGCAAACACTCTAAACCACTTGCACCTAGCTTGGTTTGGCTTGAAATGAAGATTTGAAGAGCCAAAAATTCTCCTCCTTGCACACAAAGGCTGTCGGGTTCTGCTGGGCACTATTCACTCTTTTTTTTTGTGTTATGTTATGAGCATTGTGTGCATGTTGAGTTTATATATTAAGTTGGGTTATTTTATGTGTGTATGTTGACTAAAAAGGTGAGTCAAACTAGCATAATGCAAGTCCTAAGGTGCAATTAATTATTAGCTAGCTCAATTATGAAGTTAGACTACGTAACACTATTACTAGTTTCAATAAACATTTTTCAGACGGGTGCTCTCAACACTTACCGCTCAAATGCACATTTTTCTCATTCCTAAAACAATTAATATGATTTAAGAAAAATGCTAATTCGAAGTAATTAAGTAGTTGAAAAACGTGATAAATAGTTACCACAGAAAGTAACAAGAAATGCACAGAAAGAATGTGCAAATAGTGAATGCAACAGTAAAAAGGTGTACGGTAGAATCTCGAGTGTCACAGAAATTCCCTTCTTCTCATCAATACAACAAGTCTTATCACTTTCAAGCGTGTTCAAGCACCAGAGGCTGAGGTGTATATAGGCCAGTGGGGCTCAAAACGTTAAAAATTTTGTATAATTTTTTCAAAACAAATGTTAAATATTTATATATTTTTAGATAAAAAATGAATTAGCCCCCACTAAAAACAATATATATTTATATTTATGAATTTTAACCTCCATTGAAAAAAGTTCCTAAATCTGCCTATGTCAAGCACCCACTTAAAGAAAATCGATCGAACTAAAATTTGGACATTCAAGTGCCTCCAAAATCCAACGTCATCAATATCAATCATAATGCAATTTCTAATGACATAAGTGGATAGATATTTTATTCCAGAATCTATAGGGTTGAGGTACCTTATATTTTTAGAAATGAACTCAAATTATTTTTTCTTTCCATTCAATAGTAGTAATCCACCCATTTATAATGTAGAGGCCATTATTTTTTTTTTTTTGTACATTGTACTTATAGCAAACATAACCTTATCTTTGAAAAGAAAGTTTTACCACACTTGGTTATTAAAACAAAACATAACAATCACAAAGTTCCTTGATTTTGATTCAACTCAAGAAGGCTAACCGAGTGTAAGAAGCACAGTTAGAACAAGTTTTTCGTAGCTCAGTGGTATCATTGCTCTTGCAAATAATGAAATAGTGAATAAAGTGCCATCCAATGGTAGAAATCTTGAAGGTGGGGTGCCATCATTATCTTCATTAGCAGCGACTGATTAAGATTGTGACTAAAATGTTCTTTTGGGTACATCTAGCTCTAGCATTGTAAAATATGGATATTCATACTAACAGTAAGATGTATATAAGACACATACGAACAGTAACTTCAGGTATAAACTGGCGTACGAATAGTAGCTGGAAGATGAACAGTAAACCGTGTATACACAATAACCCGCGTATGCATAGTGACTATATTTTGCTTATAAATACAGCTTCATTCTATTTCAAAATATATAATGAAATCAATATAATCCTATCTAGTTTTTCTTAGTTCTCTCTTAATATATTTCTCTACTATTTTATATTGTGTTTTTGACAATTATTTTATAACATGTTATCGGTATGAAGCTCTATCGTAATAACAAAACACAAGTAGTCCTATCATTTTACTTCAATTCTTAGGAATTTTCAAAAGTACATATAATTCTTCTTTCTTTTTAATTGTATTTTGATTATATTTATAATCAAGATAATACATATGTAGGAAATCTCGAATTCTTAGTCAACCAAGATTATATATTAGCTGTATAATATTCAACATTTATTTAGTTATTTTTTTCCTTTATTAGTTCCTAGGAATCAATACTATTTATTAGAGAATATTCTGTAAAGATTTGTTTCCTGTTTCGTTCTTTGTAATTAGCCTTTATATACTAGGTTGTAATACTAATTCATATATATGAAAAAAATACAAAACCCTAAAGGTTTCTTCATGGTTCCAGAGCCAACCTCTTTGGCTGCTTCTTCGCTTGGGGCATACAGTTAGAGGGAGAATACTTGGGAAACAACCTCTTCCGTCCCTTGGAGAGGTATGTTCTGAAGTTCGTCGGGAGGAAAGTCGAAAGAGTGTTATGTTGGGGAAGAAAATACCTACTACTACCTCTTTTGAGAACTCCGTTCTTGCTACTATATCTGCTGCCAGCCAAAACAATTATCAGAAAAAAGGGGAAGGAAAAACTGAAGCTCTAGTGTGACTTTTGTAATCGACCAAATCACACTCGAGACTCTTGCTGGAAACTGCACGGGAACCCCACAAACAGAAAAAATAGACCTGGAGTGGAGAAGGGACTAACCGAGGCACTCCTGTAGCGAATGCCACGGATTCTTCATATCTGAGCAAGGAACAAGTGGAACAACTCCTCCAACTCCTAAAGCACAATTCGGATGGTTCAGTCCTTGTTGGTTCTGTAGCCCAAACATGTAGTATTTTCTTTGTTTACTCCGTTTCTTCTACAGTCCCTTGGATAATAGATTCAGGTGCTTCTGATCACATAACAAGTGTGTCTTCTTTGTTCAAAATTTATTCCCCTAGCCCTGGTAATCTAAAAATCCGAATAGCTGATGGAAGTTTAGCTTCAATTGCTGGAAAAGGTTCTGTCCAAATCTCTCATAACATTGAACTTCATTCTGTTTTACATGTTCCCAAACTAGCCTACAATTTATTGTCTGTCAGTAATCTGACTAGAGATTCTAATTACAATGTCAATTTTTTTGAATCCTCTTGTATCTTTCAGGGTAAGACCTCGGGGAAGAGGATTGGCAGTGCTAGGATTATGGATGACTTTTACTACTTTGATGAAAACTTCTCAAAAAATAAATAAGTTCATAGTTTTAGTGGAAGTGCCAGTTCAAACTCCACTTATGAAAAAATAAGGCTTTTGCATTCTAGACTAGGACATCCTACTTTTTTATATATTAAACATTTATATCCTAATTTATTTAAGGGAATTGATTGTACTGCTTTACATGGTGAACCTTGTTTTTTTTATCAAAAAGTCATAAGACTTATTTTCGAATAAAATCATATTTGCCCTCAAAACCTTTTTATTTGATTCATAGTGATGTTTGGGGTGCTTCAAAAATTGTGACTTTATCTGGAAAAGGTGGTTTGTAACCTTTATAGATGATCATACTAAATTTTCTTGAGTTTACCTAATGAAATATACATCTGAAGTTGAACAAATTTTTAAAATTTTTTATACCTTCATTATTGAGATTCAGTTCCAAGTCAAAATCAACATATTCAAAACAGCCAATGGGACTGCCTATTTTAATGAGGTTTTGGGGAAAAAATTTCAAGAAAAAGGCATCCAACATCAAAGTACTTGCAAAGATACACCTCAACAAAATGGGATAGCTGAACATAAGAATAGACATTTACTTGAAATTGCTAGGGCACTTTTGATTTCCATGAATGTGCCTAAATATTTGTGGGGTGGAGCTGTTTTAACTGCTAACTACTTGATTGACAGGATGCCTACAAGAGTTTTGAAATATACTACACCCTTGCAATGTCTTAAAAAATTTTCTCCTACAAATCGTTTGACGTCAGATCTCATTTTAAAAGTTTTTGGGTGTGTTGAACATTCCCCAACATCTTCGGAATAAGTTAGACCCACGAGCTGAAAAATATATTTTCTTGGGCTATGCTCTTAATACAATGGGTTACAAGTGCTTCAATCTTGTTACAAAAAAAATTCACATTTCAATGGATGTTGATTTCATAGAAAATTAACCTTATTTCACCAAAACTCCTCTTCACGGGGAGAATGATAATGAAGATCAGTTTCGGCACGTTTCAAACTCCACCCCATCTCCTAAAGTTGATTTACATGTTTTACCTGATACAATTAATTCCAATGAGGATGGAATATTTAATGGTAAAGAACTAAGGTCTCCTAATCTATAAATGGCAAGCATTGAGAAGTCACAAGTAGGGGGAGAAACACTTCCAACGAGAGAACCTACTGAACTTTGTGTTTATACAAGGATAAGGTTTTATCAAAATACTGAAGGACAACCACTCAACCTGGAATGAGATCAGTCTTTGACTCCGAGCAATCAATCCTTAGCCCCAAGTACTCAAAATCCATGTATTCCAAACTTTAATCCAAATCCTTTGGCTCATTATGATCTTGATATCCCCATTGCTTTAAGAAAGGGTATTAGAAGTTGTACTCAACACCCCATCACCAATTTCCTTTCCTATGAAAAACTCTCAAAAAATCATAAAGCTTTTACCTCTAGGATCACTAATTTGTTTGTGCCAAGGAACATTCAGGAGGCTTTCAATCATTCGAATTGGAAGCTTGCAGTGTTGGAGGAGATGAATGCTCTTAGGAGGAATGAAACTTGGGATATTGTGGAGTTACCGAATGGAAAGAAAATAGTGGGGTGCAAATGGGTCTTTACAATTAAATGTAAAGCCGAAGGTAGTATTGAAAGGTATAAGGCTAGCTTGGTAGCCAAAGGTTTCAACCAAACCTTTGGAATGGACTACCAGGAAACCTTTGCTCCAGTTGCTAAAATTAACTCCGTTCGATTTCTTCTTTCTCTTGCAGTGTATTCAAACTGGTCTTTACACCAGTTAGATGTACAAAACGCCTTTTTGAATGGAAATTTGGAAGAAGAGGTTTTCATGGATCCACCTCCAGGTTTTGAAGAAAAGTTTGGGAGACAGAAAGTTTGCAATTTAAAAAAGTCCCTTTATGGCCTCAAACAATAACCGAGAGCATGGTTTGAGAGATTTGGAAGGGCTGTAAAGAGTCATGGTTACAAGCAAAGTCAAGCAGACCATACAATATTCTACAAACATTACAATACGGGTAAAATTGTTATTCTTATTGTTTATGTTGATGATATTATCCTAACTGGGGATGATGTTGATGAAATTCAGAAATTGAAAGTTTTGCTGGCTCGCGAGTTTGAAATAAAAGATCTTGGGCCCCTGAAATACTTTCTTGGCATGGAGTTTGCTAGGTCAAAGAAGGGAATTTTTGTTTCCCAACGGAAATATACTCTTGATTTGTTGAAAGAGACAAGTCTATTAGGATACAAGGCTGACGAAATTCCTATTGAGCCAAGCTTCAAGTTAGAACTAGTAAAGACGGAGAAAAAATCATTGATAGAGACAGATTCCAACGTTTAGTTGGAAGATTGATCTATCTATCTTATACTCGGCCTGACATAGCATTTGTTGTCAGTATGGTGAGCCAGTTTATGCACTTTCCAGGACGAAAACATTTTGATGCAGTTCATCGAATCCTTAGGTACCTGAAGGGTACACCAGGGAAAGGACTCTTATTTGAGAATCATGGTCACCTACAAGTTGAGGTTTTCACTAGTACTGATTGGGCTGGAAGTGTGTCAGACAGGAGGTCTACTTCTGGTTATTGTACGTTTGTTGGTGGAAATCTAGTTACTTGGCGGAGCAAAAAGCAAAATGTAGTAGCAAGAAGCAGTGCATAAGTAGAGTACATGGCTGTGGCTCAAGGGATTTGTGAAATTCTGTGGATTAAATGATTGTTCGAGGAACTAAAGAAAAGTAGTAGCCCACCTATGAAGGTGTTCTGTGACAACAAAGCCGCAATAGCTATTGCACATAATCCTGTTCTTCATGACCGAACCAAACATGTTGAAGTTGACAAGCATTTCATCAAAGAGGAGATGAAGAGGGCATCATATGTATGCCTTATTTACCACCCAGTGAGCAGATAGCAGACATACTCACTAAGGGTCTACCAAAGAAACAGTTTGACAAACTTGTTAGCAAGCTGGCTATGGAAGATATTTTCAAGCCAGCTTGAGGGGGAGTGTAAGAAATATCGGATTCTTAGTCAACCAACATTATATATTAGCTGTATAATATTCAACATTTATTTAGTTATTTTTCTTCTTTATTAGTTCCGAGGAATCAACACTATTTATTGGAGAATATTCTGTAAAGATTTGTTTCCTGTTTCGTTCTCTGTAATTAGCCTTTATATACTAGGTTGTAATACTAATTCATATATATGAAAAAAATACAAAACCGTAAGGGTTTCTTCAACATATATATATATATATATATATACACACACCAATTATATATTTGGTGAATCTTAATTTGTCAAAATTAGCTATAGATATGAAAAGATTAATATTGAACCAAAAGAAACCCATGTACGGCCTTGCAAATTTTGCACATAGATTTTCGTCAATCACAAAAACGTCGGAACAATTTTAGACCTAATTCCTCGTTGCTCACAAGGATGTTGGAATAATTTTTTGACCTAGTTTTCTGTTGCTCATAAGGATGTTGAAATAACTTTTGGACTTAGTTTTTCATTGCCCATAAGAATGCAAAAATGATTGCATAAATGATGAATTGGACATAAATAATGACATTTCTTTTCTTATCATGCATCCTAACCTTTAAATAAATATTTATATTTAATTCATCATAGTATCGTGATATTCATAATAACATCCCCTGAAGAATAAAAAAGAATTTCATTCGTCGTGCTGTCATTGTAGTTTCATAATGCATATCTTCAATACTTATTTTCAGTCAGTAAATGTCATAGGGTCCTCTTGTTTTATTATTTTATTTTAGCGTTTAATAAACTATGGAATTAAAGCTTATATTGATTCTCTCGGGGGAAAAATGATTTGATTGAGCTAGTTGGGTTTTACCCATTACCTTTTTTACTTTTCCCTTTTGATTTTTTTTTCCTCCCTCTCATCAATTTCTTTATCACGCTCTCTCTCTCATCTCTTTCTTTTCTTTATCTTCTCCTTCATCTTCAATCTTTTGAAAGAATAAAAAATTTTGGCAATGGAATATGAGTTGATTCATGAGGTGCTAGTCTTTGAATGTGTAATAATTGTGACAGTCACGCCTTAACTCGACCCCACTTACAATCAGTCAAGACGTAACGGAATTTTAGCAATATAACGTCTGTAATATGGACATCAGGGCTTTAAACCAACCCTTTTTAACATCACACAACCAACTCCAGATTTCAACAACTCCACAACCATTCATCCACATTCAACACAATATATCAAACAACCATAAGTCATATGCCTCCGTTTCAACAACATACTTCAAGCTATACTAAACATATGCATACTTGATATAAACTAGTCTAGCAACCTACTCATATTCCGAAGTAAAACAACTAAACTAGCATTATACTTTTCACTATCATTATAACATCTTATACAATACATACTTCAAAGTAAGTACAATACAACTGGTTTTAATATACAAGGTAGCAAACATAGAACTTCAGCCAAGACATCATGGATAAGACTCTGGCACATATGACTCCTCAACAAAAGGCACATTCTCAGCTTCCTGAGGGACGTACCCAAAAACTGGCTCAGTTACACCTGAAAACGATAAACGAATAAGGGTGAGTTTATATATAACAAAGCTCAATGAGGATTCGAAAGATGTTTTGAAAACCCTTACTTTACCACTTGGGAAATCATCCTATGAACAATAACACACATTAAACATCATTAATATCAACATTTCATTTCAAGCCACATAAATAACCATCCAATTGAGAAAGATACACTAGTTGGTGTAGCTCCATACGCCATCACGATCTCAACCAACTTCTTGTAACTCCCATAATACATAACCGATGTACCTTATCTAGCCCCTCCCTCTATGGCATCTCTGCCCATGCGAGCTGGGGGTAGTCTAGGATTGTCATGCTGTTATCAACCCGATAGCCCGACGCTGCCCAAGAGGTGACACACACTATCAAGACTCATGACAATAATAATAAACATCTCATATTCTGGAAAGACAACAAAGTAGGTTGTCCTCCAGACCATCATCAAATCATCAATTAGCTAACAACATTTCAATCAACATAATATCAATTAAACAACTAAAACAACTAAGTTAGATAACAAAGTAGGCCACCCAACTTAACATACATTTAAACATACTTCTAAACCCAAATCTACTCAACAATAATCCATGAAACAACTACTCAAACACCACCAACCAACTAAAGACAACATTTTAACATTTCAAAGAAAGACTACATAAACTTCTAAGATTCATAACTTACAATCTACTAATCAAACAAACCCTGAACCTTTTCCTATCACTCAACCATACATGCAACTAAATTAACCCCATCGGAAACCAACCAAAAGCCATCCAAAATAAGCCCAACAACCTTAATTTTGGCAATGCACCTTGACTGAATTTTTTGGACTTTTGCTACGGCATTCAAATTGAAAATTTGGCATTACAACATTACTACACAATAATTAACAAGCCTATAGAAGCAGCAACCATTCAATTCCAACCACTACAACAACAATTATTCAACTATAAGCCAATAAATCAATTTAAATGCCTGGAAATTAGAAATACATGCTATTACCATTCAAAATGGATATAAACGCATATAATTGGTCCTTGTCATCTTCTAAGCAAAAATCTAACATCAATTTAACAAAATAACAACTAACAATGCATCAACTAAAATCTCAACTTAACTTTGAAATAATGAACTATACTTTTCTCTCACCTTTGATGCAAAAAAATGGTAGTAATGTGTAGAATGGATGCCCAACAAGGAATTTCAAGCTTTGAATGAAGTTATGGCCTTGAATTGCAAAATCTACGAAGAAATTACTTTGAAACCTAAGCAAAATGCATTCTTTTTTTCCCCCCAAGGAGAGTCACGGTTATGTGTGCGTTTTTTGAGTGTGTTTGAGCTTATTTTTATGTATTATGAGTATATTATGCATATATAAAGGCTTGGTCAACATTCTGCAAAAGTCAAACTTGACAACTTATTTGTTTTTGTTAGTTTTTTTCTAGTCTATATTCTTTTATATATATATATTCTAACACTTATACTATATTTAGTAGACTAAAATTAGTTGACAACATTTAATTTATGCATACATATACAAACAAGTAAGCTATAAAACCCGATTTTGCAAAAGAAGTTGAAAAGTCACACTATTTGTTTTCAAATGTCTTTTGAATGCCCAATTAATCTAAAATCATTTAATATCACATATAAATACATTTATATTAATATATACTAGGTCAACGCAAGTC
The DNA here is from genome assembly GCA_037974665.1 of Ehretia macrophylla. Lineage (NCBI taxonomy): Eukaryota > Viridiplantae > Streptophyta > Magnoliopsida > Boraginales > Ehretiaceae > Ehretia > Ehretia macrophylla. The sequence continues at coordinate 77,536,334 of CM075764.1, read as the reverse complement.
AACGCAAGAATCGGGTTTAGCAGAAATCACTATTTGGCTCAAAACGCTACTTTTCACCCGAAAAGTCTATTTAAATTTCTATTTCGTTTCAGAATCAATTTTTATAAAACACGGGTCTATTAATAATAGAGGACTAGGTTTTAAAATGTTTAAAAGACTAGTTTTAAAATTATAGCAGATGTGTCTTCAAACACTATTCACAAAAATTGACGATAAAATTTTCAATGCAGATTTTTATGAAAATTTCATGAATGCTCACATATCATGTAATAGAAGTAATTATAACATAATTATCACATTTTAATTCAAATAACATATAAACATGTCAAAATACGTAATTGCAAATAAGAGCAAATTCGGGGTCTCACAGTGACCATTCCGATCTATATTTTCTTCAAGGTAGCACTTGGAGTAAAAATGTGAAACTGAGTTAGAATTGTTGTAATAAGGTTCTATGCCACGTATTTGAATCTTTTGTTAAGAATATCCGTATTTTGGATGTTTGAACCTTGAGAATGTAAAAAATTTTATTAATAAAAAAATATTTGTTTATATACTTTAATATGCTTTCATCCATATCTTATTAATTGTTTGAAGTTACAAATTTATCATACCTACCTTGTAACTTTGAGTATTGAGATCTGTAATTTTATTTAAGGTTGTGAATATTCTAGTGATCCGACAAGTGTGATTATTTTTGTTTACCTCTCTATTTTAATTTACAATTGTATTTCTTTGTAGTATTCTAGAATTTTTTCTCCTTCTAACTAACAAGCATATTTATTACCAAAAAACAAAAATCTGAACAACCTTTCACTTATTTAGAATGTGTTATTTTGAATAAATTGAAATTTACAATTTGAAATTATTTTATTCCTAAGATTATTCATAATTTTCTTGCGGTGTTTGAGGAAAAAAACATAAAACAAATAAAACTTATTGAAAGAATAATTTTTTTTACTATTAATGCATTATTTATTCTTATTTAGGTATATATAGTCAACTTGACAAGTAGTATTATAGAATTTCTTAGTTACCACGTTATTAAAATTTATGTGTTGACTTACAAAACTGAAGTTCTTTATACTCTTATATTCATGTAACATGTTTTTTTACGGATAACTATGTTTTCTTTTGACATTTACTAATTTCATAATATTAAATTGCAAGATGTTTGAATTCATGGATCTTTATCATGGAGCCTAAATGCTAACATTCATTGTGATGCAAAGAATTTTGAGAAAATAATTAAAGAAAAGATCGCATCCCAACAGGATCTAATTCATGAGAAAATGTGAAATTTTTTGCTTGTTGAATGTCAACATTTAGGGTCCATGATAAGAACTATGAATTCAAATTTCATGCAATGTAAAATTATAGAATTAGTAGATGTCAATAGACAATATAGTTATTTGGGAAAAACATGTTACATGAATATAAAAGGGTTAAGGTATTTTTCTGGGTTTAACAAGTAAGCTTGAGTGAACTTTCCTTATCCTGCACATACAAGCAACAAACGCCAGAGGTAGCCCTCTGTGTAAGTACTCTGATCCTTAAGTTAGTAAATGGTACATTGAAGAAGAAATGTATGCAATTCACTAGATAGAATTAGTTATCTCCCTCCACCAGTATGACAGTTATTTATACTTGTTTTTGTTTAGAATATTCTCTTCCTGGATTTTCCAGAATTCGGTTAACATTCTGTTATTGGTCTCGACCTCATAGGACGTCCTCGAGTTGGGAACCATACTGGACAAATCTCTCTTAGTGCAACGAGCTCTTGGCTAGGGAAGGTAAGGTATTGGTGTACTTTTAGTCTTTTTAGAACTGCCTCGGTTTTTCCTTTATCAATTGCCCCCGATTTCTTGAGCTTTGAAGAAGGTCGAGGAATCATCGATTTATTTTCATCATAATTTCTTGATCATTACTTTTATGAAGCATTGATAGTCGATTTGCCTTTATTGCCACATGTCTTTCACTGAGCGCCCCTGTTATTTGGCGTGATTTTCTAGATTACTTGGAACTTTAGTTTTCATGTCTTTTGGTTATAAGTACAAGATTTTCATTTTGAATCACATCTATTTGATTTGTCCTTATCTCCTCTTAGGGTTTCTAGTCTTTATAGTGCACTATCTCTTCTATCCCCAATTCTAGAGTCAAGTCTTCTAAGCTCTTCCTAGCTTGTTTTCGTCGCTCTCTCTTAGGTACATATCCTCTTCTATTCTCTAATAGTCAGTAGTTCTTCTGATTGCGATACCTAAAGCCAATTGGTTCATTCTTATGAACGTGGCGGCGAGAAGGCGAGAATTAAGTCCCCTTCCCCTAAATATAACATACATGTTAGGTCTAATTAGCCCGTCGTGGGTGAGAGTTCTAGTAAACCCTCCGATAGCCCCTTTAGAACCAGAGTCATTGCAGGTGGTGCCCCTTATTTTTCCCTTTAGTAGTGTCTTCCCGGGGCCATCGCCTCTTAGGCCATTGTCTCCTATCCCTATACCTGTAATACCACATGCTCACTCACCAATCGAGGTGGCGAATGCGACTTCTGCCCTTGAGTCTGTACCGTCAACTCATCTTCCAACTAGGATAGTTGGCATAACCTCTGCTTTTGAGTCATCTAATGCTCAAGCTAGGTTCTCCAGAAAGAGTTATTTTGGTGCCCTGAAAAAGGACTGCTATTCCACTTATGAGCTCAGGTCCAACCTATATGATGTTGGGTTCTTCCCCCTTGTTTTACGGTTCGTGTTCCCGACCTCGAGGATAGAGATTGTCATCCTAGTAAGGGAAAGATGACCTTTTACGATGACATTTTCAAATTTTTTGGCTTACATGTCCCTTTATATGTCCAGAACATCTTGAATATTCTAGGTTTAATCACTGGTCAATTAATTCTTAATAGTTAGCATATGATGATTGCCTTCTATGTTCACCTAAAGACTTTAGGATTTAATTCGGCCCTGAACCCTTTCCTTCATTTTTACCAGATCAAACCCTCTGACGAGGTCGAATGGTTTTATTTTTCTACCAAAAATAATAAGAACCTCTTTAATCATCCAATAAGGAGTGGCACCAAAGATATTTCTTCGTCTCGTCCGAGAATAGTTGGGGTATGAATAGCTCTTGACGCCACCGAGTGCCTTCTTATCCTAAGGGAAGAAAATTGACTCATCTTGAAAAAGAGGTCTCTCGAGCTCTTAGAGGCTCGAAAGCAATTGATGGGATGACTTATATCAACCTGAATAAGGTGGTCATCTCATGAATGTATTCTGACTTTCCTTGAGTTTGTGCTTGAGGTGACGCTGGTCTATCAAATCCACCTTATGATGTTAAGGCAAAACAAAGTAATTATTTTTTATTTTACCTCTCTTCTTCATAGTTTTGCCTAGCTGTCTTAATAATTATTATTTTTTTAACAGGAATGGACCTTGCTGAGAGAGACTTTTTGGCAAAGAAAGAGGCCAAAAGAGAGGTGAAATGACAGGCCAAAAAGAACAAGGGCAATCCTTCTAAGAGAAAGAAGTTGGTGCTTGAGCCCGAGGTGGTTGAGGTCGAGCCTTTTGAAAATGCTCGAGCTAACGTGCCCTCAGATACAATTGCAAACGAGCCTGCCGATACTCCTCCTGATGCAACTACTACAAAAGAGGTCGTTATCCCTGAAGAATGACAAGAGGTTCCCTCCTAACAAGAATATGGGTATACTTCTTAAGTGGATCCTAAATTCGAGATTCGTATCGAGGACGGGCCTGACCCCAAGTATTAGAAGAATGAAAATCTTGAGCAAGTTATTGTTGCCCCTCTGAAATCAGTAAACTCCACAATTTTGAGGCATGCTGCCTCTTACTATTTTCTGTAGGTATGTGGATTTTCTAAGTTGGTTACTCCTTGATGATTCTTCAGTCATAGCTTTCGACTCTTTGCCCTTCTTTCTTGACAGGAGACTTGAGCCCTTTATGAGGCCATTAAGTACACAAGGACGTATGAGATCTATGAAGATCTAGCTCGACGGTATCATGAGAAAAAGGCTTATCTCCGTGGTTATGCTTAGACAAGGAAGATAGTGATAAAAAGTTCACCGAGCTGAAGGCACAACACGAGGTTGAGCTCTCGTCTATAAAAGGGGAGCTCATGAAGCTTGAGGATTCCATGAAAAGAGCTCAAGGAAGACAAGTTGCCACCATAGCTCAATTGAAGATAATAAGCATCGTTTTGAAGCAAGTGGTGGATAACATCCCTTCTCAAAGTCAAGAGGCCGTGAAGGAATACAAGAGTGGCCCTGAGATGCTAAATATTTTTAAGTACGGTTATGCCAAGGCTCGGGCTAAGGGCGCTGAAGAAGCTCAGGCTAAGGTGGAGAGAATAGCTCGTGCTAAGTGGGTCGAGCTGGATTTTTCTTCCCTTACTAGAGACTCTGACTCTGAGTCCAAGGAGGGGATGAAGGCGATGACGATGATGACAACCAGAGCAAATATTAGTGCCTCTTTTCTTTTTTTCGATGTAACCTCCTATATAGGGCCCTTTTTGTAATTGCAGTTTCATTAATGAAAAACTTTCCTTTTGAAATTTTTGTCTCTTTTTTTAGATTTTAGTTCATGGGTGGCTTTGCGCCTTTCTCAATATTTTGAGCTTATCGAGCTCTTTGTTTTGAATCGTGCATGATTTCTGTTTAGGCACTGTGGCCTTTATTTGAGCACTTCTGGCTCTTATTGTGACTTTAATGTCACTATCTTGTGACTTTGATGTCACTTAATATGCTTTTAGTTCAGCCTTAACCACTTATTGGCTTCTTTCGAGGTCTTTAGTGGTTTTAGTTTTGGTACCATTGTTTGGTTCTTCGACCTTAGGCACCTTGTATTTTCTCGGGTCTTAAATGGCCTCGAGATAGTATTCCTTTAATCTTACAGGTGCTGGCTCTAAGTGGCCTTATGGAAAAGAAATTAAAAGAAAATTCATGGAATGAATAAAATCTTTATATTGATAAAAATGAATTTTTATACAAAATATTTTCTTAGATCTTGACATGCCAAACATTTTTAAGTTCTCTTCCTTCTACCTCAGCTAGCTTATAGGGTCCTGGCATGAGCTCTTTCATGACATTGTATGGTCCTTCCCAACTTGGCCTAAGTTTTGCCTAGGTAAGATCTGGTCGGAAACTTACTTTCCTCAGTACTAAGTCCCCTTCCTGAATGTGCTGAGGTCAGACGTGCTTTGAATAGCTCCATTTTATGATCCTCTTGCTTTCCAGCATTCTTATCTAAGCTTTCTGTTTTGCTAGATCTAGGTATTCTCTCAAGGCCTGTTATTGCTTTGTTCTTCAAAGGTTTGAACTCTAGGGGTCGGAGATCTCACTTCTACTGGCAGCACTACCTCTGTCTCGAAAGCTAGGCAGAAGGGAGTTTTCCCCGTTACTGAGCTCAAGGTCATCCTCATCGCCCACAGGACCTCTGGGAGTATGTTGGACCATAAGCCTTTTGCCCTTTCCAACATCTTTTTCAAACCTGCAAAATAGCTCGGTTAGTCACCTTGACTTGGCTGTTTGTTTGTTGATAAGCTACTGAAGCAAATTTTAGTAAGATGTCAAGCTCTTGACAATTATTTTTAAAATAAGCACAGTCGAACTGGGTTCCATGATTAGTGATCACAGTTTGTGGAATTCCAAATCTGCATATAATAGGTTTCCATAAGAAATCCCAGGCAACCCTCTCAATGATCTTTGAGGTTGCCTCAGCTTCCACCCATTTGGTGAAGTAATCTATAGCCACGAAAATGTACTTATTATGTCCCACATTGTTTGGAAGCTTCCTAATTATGTTTAGACAGTATTGAGTGAAGGGCTAAGGGCTGGTCATGCATGTGAGGTATGTGGCTGGTTGACTTTGGATCTGAGAGGATCTTTGGAAAGTATCGCATTGGCGTACAAATTCCTGTGTATCTTCATGAATGGTCGACCGGTAGTATCCTTATCTGAACACTTTTCAAGTTAGAACTTGATGTCCTAGGTGATTTCTACAGATGCCTTCATGGACTTCTTTGAGGACGTAGTTTCCCTCTGCACTGTCTATATGACACCCTGACCCGAGCATATAGGTCATTTATTAATTCGAATATATTTGCATGCATTAATTGGCATATTTCTTGATTTATGTGCATTTGATTCGTTTATGCGCACTTTCATCATTTTACGTATACTTGTGTATTTAAATTATCGTAGAAAATAATTAAATCCTACTAAATTAAATTAGCAACTAAACTAGTTAGAACCTAACTAAATGGCAAAACTAGCAAATAAGAATTAGTTAGGAGGGCAAATTGGACTTTGGGCCTTTTAATTATCTTACTTATTAAATTAGTCTTAAAAATAAAACAAAACACACCAACACACACACAAAAATCAGACACATACACACACACACACACAACACATTTAAACACACACACAAGAAAGAAGAAGAAAAAGAAGAAGAAGAAAGAAAGGAAGAAAAGGTAATTTTGAGCTTCTTTGTGTGCAAATTCTTCAACTTAAGGTGAGGGTTCATCCAGGCTTGCATCTTTGGCTGATTTCTTGTTGTATATACATGTATGCCATGTGTAGATAAGTGAACATGAAGCCTGTAATGCATGTTTAATGAGGTATTTAGTGTATAAAAGGTTGTGGTAGCTTTCTAATGCATGAATTGCTAGCCTTGGTGTTTGGCTTTGGTTGTAGTTGAAGTTAGCTTCTTTGATTAATTGTTGAAGACCAAGTGTTAGTGTATATGTCAAAGAGAGTGGTTTATATCATATACATAGCAAGTAATGGTGGTAGTATGCCAAGGAAACAAGAAATAGCTAAAACATGAGTAGTGCAAGATTCTGAAGTTTCTGGCAGGGTGTGCAACTGGATTGCAGAGGCAGTTTGACCTAGAAAACGTTGTTGAAAATGGCTGAATTTTGGATATGTTGTACCCAAGACCTGGGAAAGAAATTCTCTTTTAGTCTCAAGATTTAATTATGTCATTAAGGGGTAGTTATAGGGCCATTACAGTAGCATTTGGATTCTCACGCTGGTGCAGGGCAGATTGCGCGATGATTTTGTAAACGGCATATCTCATTGAATATAACTCCGAATTGAGATCTGTTTGAGGCTAAACTTATCTACATTCGATGAACTATATTTATGTGGAGTTTCAGAGTTTTTGGAGAACAATTAGAATGGTAACGGAAGCATAAATTCAAGCCAATGTAGACTAGAATTTCAACTTATCTTGCTAAAGGTTTAAGATGACTTGATGGTTGGTTCTAGTGAATAATAAGCGATTTTAGGTAGTAGAAAGTTTAATGGTGATAAATGGTGGTTATATGTGAATGCTCAATTGAATTGAAGATAGTTACTTGTCATCTAGTGAATCAAGAGAAAGAGTAGTTCCATGAATGCTAGTATTAGCTATGAAAGGGAGTCATTGCAAGTTAGGAAACTCAAGAATGTGGTCAAGTCTTGTAAATTAAGTTAAGTGATTTTAGTGCTTTGGATGGTTTAGCTTGGTAATCTTAGTTTAATGAATGTAAATAATGCTCCTAGCGAAGTTAAATGCTTTAGAACCCCGTATATGCTTAATAAGATGTTTGAGAATGAATGCAAGATTCATGAATTAAGGAGTGTCATAATAGTTATTTATGTAGTTAAAGTAGTTTATTGCAATGTTGTTTGAAGTTTGAACATGATTTAGTTGAGTTGTCATTGAGTAATTAGCATGTTATAACTTAGTAACTAAAGTGTAATATTAAAGAATGCTATATAGTGCCTTTAATGTATTTGGTGTTATGCTTGGTTTGAATGCCATTTTCTTGAGTTTTAATTGTAGTTAAGAGTTAACGAAATGTAGTTAGATTGAGTAAAGTATAAGTTTTCAACTAAAGCGCCTTAACTTATCTTTGTGCTTTATGTTAAACTAGAAAATGTTGCTTGAATGTGAATGATTGTAATGCTAGAATTCTTGCTTTAACTTAGTGTAACTAGTGTTGCTTAATGAATGTAGATAGATGGAACCCCGTGCATGTTATGTGGAATGTTCGATAAGGAATGCAAGCTAAGTGAATTAAGAAGCATTATCAAGATATGTCATGTAGCTAAGGTAACGTTTAACTGCAATCAAATCTAACTTGTTCTTAATTATGAATTCTATTTGAATTCTAGCTATAGTGCATGCAATTAGAGAATGTATGAGGGGATTCTTGGCTTAATCCAAGGTGGGGCACTTCATCCTGTTGTGCATTTAGTTTATTTACTTGTTAAAAGATTTCTTGATTTAACAAAGTTACTTGAGTCTTGTATTTATTTGATCATTTAAGTAAAATAGATTTGGAACCCTTTGTCTTGTGTAAAGAATATGATCTAGTTAGTAAGAATTGGAATAGTATTTTGATGCATATCTTGTGAATTACTTGAATTAGTGTAGGAGTAATTGTTTATATTGTTATAATTGCTCAATTTGATTATCAAATGTGTTATATGTTATATATGGGGTGAGGCTGGCCTACTTTGCTACCTCCCCACTTGATTCGATTTTGGTATCTCTTGATTCGTGATTCGTTATTCGGGGTTGCGCAACCTTTTCAGACATGGTAGTGTCGAGAAACTCCGGGCAGCATCGGTTGTCGATCTAGCTCGGCTACCATGGTGCCTAATCCCTTTCTCACTGAGGTATACTCCTCTACCCCAGAGGCGTAGTTCACCTCGTTGGGGCATACAGACCTACCTCAAGAGAATGGGTCGTAGGATCGGGGTACATCCGGAGTACCCCATTGGTAATAGAAGGAGGTTTGTCAGCATTTGTTATTGAAGATCATGGTTCGTGGTTCGAGGTCAAAGACAAAGCAGATGAACTGTATCCTTTTAAATGTGTTTAATGTTCATTCAGTTAATTTGTTATACTGAATTACTTGTGTTCCTGTCTTTGTTGCATTGCACAAAATGATTTTCGAAAACTCCCAGGTTTACTATTTTTCTTCCTCCCTCACTGAATAACTTTGGTTACTCATTCCTCTTTTCAACATATTTCAGGAAAAGCTGAGATTGGATGCTATGTGCTTGTCTACGTGCAGAGAGTGCAAGTTGCTGCTCTTGTGTGTTCTATTTTGAGATCATAGAATCTTGTGTAAATTCCTGTTGTCTGGGAAGTTTGTAATGTAATGTAAAGTTATAGTGTTGTATAATTTGGTGGTTATGAGTGGATTATAATAACTTATGATTTACTTTTGATGTTCAAAAGACCTGCATGCTTGTGTGTTTAAGAATGTTGGTTGTTTAACTAAACTTATAAGAAAGAAAGGTAAATATGATTAGAGTAGTATGATAAGTGGTCTTATGACTAGAACTTTCATTGGCTATTATAATGCATGCTTGTGTGTTTACTATGTCTCGTTTAAGGCTCGGATGGCCTTGAAGCTGAGAAACGTTGTGGAGTATGTTGTTGAGAATGTGGTTTATGGCCTTATTTTTTGTTTACAGGTAACCAGTTAGGCCTAGAAATAGGGGAAACTCTATCCGTTTTCTCTCATTTTTTGTGCCTTGGGTTTTGGGTTTAGGGCTTCAGTCTCGAGAGGGATCGGGGTGTTACAGTCTACACCTTTAAGTAGTGGTCATGTGAAAGACCTTTTATAGAGTTATCCTCCAATGATCGTGAATCGGGAAGCTCGATGTTCAATTTTTCTTGCTTCTCCTTTAGTTGCTGGTAGTATTCTTTTTTTGAGGTACTTTAGAATTGGTTGGATCCAGAGATCTTCCCGATCAATTACTGCCACTTCTTTCCCTTTTGTGGCTATGCTGGGTCTTTCCACTTTCCCTAATTGGACTGTGGTGACTTTTGAGGTCCCCAAGGCTAGCCTTAAGGGTACATCTGCTTTCTCATTTTCTCTGCAGGGTATCTATGAGATGTTAAACTTATTGAACCCTGAGATGAGATCTTTAACTTTGATCAGGTAGGCTACCATGGTCGGATCCTTGGCTTCGAACTCCCCAAGAACTTGATTAGTGACGAGCTATGAGTCTGTCTTTACTTCAACTGCTCGGGCACCCAAAGACTTAGTTGTCTTGAGCCTTGCAACTAGTGCTTCGTACTCAACTTCATTGTTTGATGCTGGGAAACTGAACTTTAAAGAGTATTGTGTTTTCTCGTTGTCTGGGTTTTACCAACACTACTCCATCTTCGCTACCCATTTTGCCAGAAGCTCCATCAACCTGTATTTGCTAGGTCGAGTCCTAGTTCTGCTCAGATCCTCTAGTGCATTCTACGATGAAGTCTGCTACTACTTACGCCTTTATTGTTGTTCTTGGTAGGTACACGATGTCGAACTGGCTTAGATCAACTGCTTACTTTAACAGTCTCCCGGACATCTCTGGACGATGTATGACTTGCTTTAGTGGTTAGTCTATCATCACCAGAATAGTATGTGTATCAAAATAGTGCTTGAGCTTCCGCGATACTGTCACTAACGCTAGAGCCACTTTTTTTATAGGAGGGTATTTTAATTATGTTCCTCGAAGAATCTTGCTGATGTAATATACTGGCCGCTGGACCTTTCTGACCTCTCAAATCAGCACTGCTGCTATTGCCGATGCCATAATGGAGATGTAGACATAAATAGGCTCTCCTACTTCGGGTCGGGATAATAATTATGAGGAACTCAGATATTTCTTCAATTCTTCAAACGCTTTTTGGCATTCCTTCGGGCCCCTCAAAGTTTTGAACAATGGTGCACACCTTTCAGTTGACCTTGACATGAATCGATTGAGGGCAATGACTCTTCCTGCTAGGGCTTGTACCTCATTCACGCTCTTTGGTGTATTCATCTCCAAGATTGCTTAGATCTTGTTGGGATTGGCTTCTATCCCTCTGTGGATTATCATGTAACCTAAGAACTTTCCTGCCCTGACTGCTAATGCATACTTTTCGGGGTTTAATTTTTTCCCAAATTGTGACATTGTATCGAAGGCTTCTATTAGATCTATAAGATGATCTTCATCTCGGCGACTCTTGACCACCATATCATCAACATAAATTTCCATGTTGCGACCGATATGTTGCTCGAAGACTTTTTTTCATCATCCGCTTATAAGTTGCCCCTGCATTCTTGAGGCCGAAGGGCATTACTTTATAATAGTAAGTGCCTCTGTCAACTATGAATGTTGTCTTTTTTTGGTCTTTAGGGGCCATTTTTATCTGGTTGTACCCCTTGAAGGTATCCATAATTGACAACATTTCGTTGCCTGAGATCGTATCCATCATTTGATCAATCCTAGGCAGAGGATAACAATCCTTTGGGCATGCCTTATTCAGGTTAGTGTAGTCTATACACATTCCCCACTGTCTTGAGCTTTTGCGAACCTGAACCACGTTTGCTAGCCAACTAGGATACTAGACCTCCTTAATATGCCCGCTTTCAATAGCTTCTCTACCTTTTCTCATATAGTTTTATTTCTATCCAGATGGAAGTTTATTCTCTTGTACTGTATAGGCCTAAAGCTCGAGTCCACATTCAAGTGGTGTGCTATGACTTTTGGGTCTATCCCTGTCATATTAGGAAAAGATCAAATAAATACATATTTATTTTTAGAGAGAAAATTAATTATACCTTCTTTTTGAGGCGGAGCCAACTCACTCCCGACCCGATCCACCTTTCATTCTGCTATCGCGACTTCATCTAAGTCTTCTACAATGACAACTTTCTTTTCTTTTTCCTTTTTTCCTTTCTTGTTCTTCGCTACCATCCCTTGGCAAGGGTCCGGACTGCAGATCTTCAGTGTTGTTGCATAGTACTCATTTGCTGCCTTTTGGTCTCCTCAAACCATAGCTATTCTCGTAGAAGTCGAGAGCTTCATCACCTGATGATACGTTGAAATAACTGCTCTGAGGTGATAAGGGCTAATCGCCCAATGATCCTGTTGTAGACGTAGCAGCAATTGACTACTATGAAATCTACCATGAACTTCCCCTGTCTACCATCTGGTCCGATAGTGAAGGGTAGTTTAATAATTCTTTCAGGTTTGAATCCATGACCGATGAACCCGGTCAGTTCCCCATTCATCGGCACCAACTGCTTCCTTGCTAGCCTTATTCTCAAATAAGCATAAAAGAACAACACATCTGCCGAGCTGCCTGTGTCAATCACTATACACCTGATGCTGCATTTTTCAATTTGTACAGTTATGACCAAGGGATTGTCATGCGGAGTCCTTACCCTTCTAGGTTGTAGGTCGAGATGATTACTTCTTCGTAGACCTTTGACCCTTTTGGGAGTGGCTTCTCTCGTCTTGACCTGACATATGCTTTACTTGCAACTCTGCTCTCACCACCAACTACAAATTCTCCAGTGATCATCCCAACTTCAACTACCTGTCCATCATTTCTCCTTGGTCTCCGTTCTCGATCAGCCCTTGGCTCTACCTCTTAACCTCCTTTTTTGGCCGTAACAATCTAACTTTTCCTTCTGGATGAGTATTTCTATCTCATCCTTGAGGTTCTTGCATTCATTGGTTTCATTCCCATAGTCATGGTGAAACCGACAGAATTTCTCTTTACTCATTTTGTCTAGGTTGGATTTCATCCTTGGTGACCATTTGAGATTAACGTCAGGCCTCATTTTTATGTGGGTTGGATTTCATCCTAGGTGGATAGACTATGCCTCTGGCTCAACAACAGACTCAACGGGTACGTATTCAACATACTCCACTTCTGGCTCTCTTAAAATATTAGTAAACGGGGGTGAGTTTCCACGAACTTAGTGAGGGAGGAATAAGGGAAGGTTTTGAAAAACATTTTAGATTTGAAAACTCCTTTTGAAAACATGTCATGAACATCAATATGCAACAAGTATAAATGGAGTGAGAAATATAAAGTAAATAACCATATAGTAAGGATACGCTCGTGCTGTTGATGTTGTTCCCTGGGTACCATCATGAACCCTACCCAGCCACCAGATGTGCTCCGGATGTACACCAACCTACGACCCAGACCTTTATGAAACACTCTATTCATTCGGGATAAGGAATAGAACATCGGTAGCTGTGTTATCACCTGGTAAGCCCAATGCCGCCCAGCGCAACACAAGCTACCGTATCCAGTTTAAATGTTGCAACCTTACGCTTCGCATTCACATTCGCATTGCATTGCATTCGCATACACATATAACCACATCGCATTCGTATTCACATTCAACTACATTCTCGCATTCATGACAAATAGGGGAAACAACAAAGTGGGTTGTTTCCCGAACACTTAAGCATATCATATTCATTTCGCATTTAAATAGCCAAGCAACCAAGCACTTAAACTACCCTTCACATGTACATTTACCTTTCATCCAACCCAACCACATTGATACCATTACAAGCTTTAATAACACATTCAACAATTAAAGAATTCAAATCAACAATCTACTTAATCCCTAGCAACATTTGAATCCAATTCTATCAACATATTACGCAACAATGCAATCATATAACACCCCAACAACCTCCTAGCATTTAAACGTCAAATCATGCATTTAATACACCATGACGGCAGCCCAAAAGCCACCCAAAACAGGGTTGACCAGGATTGGACAGCCCACTGTCCAATGCTGGAAGAATAGCCACCCACACCCCCTATTTCCGTGCTTTTTTGCATTATAAAGCTATTACGCAATGCTAGGTTGATAAATTAACATGTATGGACTTCAAATGGAAGCTAGGAGTCAAGTTTAAATCCAAATATAGGCATTTAATCCAAGATATAACACACACAAGTCAACTACAACAAGCTATAGTTTACACAAGCTAATACACAAGTAAATTGTTCTCTAAGGTCTACTTAGCAAGAATTAGGAGAAATATTAGCAATATAAGGCATATACATACACATATAATGAAAATACTTCAACTTTAAAAGCTTGGTTTAGAAAAGCCGCTCACCTTTTTCGAAAAATAAATCCAAATAAAGGTATTAGGAAGATAGAACACGCTAAGACGAGCTCAAAAATGGTTGGGTTGGCCTTTAATCTTGCTCCTTTCTCTCAATTTTTGCTAAAATAACCTAGGTTTTACTATTCACCCAAGCTTGCTTTGGGTCGGCTGAAATGAAGAAGAAATGAGATGTTTTTGGCTTTTGTTTGATGAAATTTGGTTAAGTATAGGTCATATAAGGGTCAATACAAGTCAAAGGTAGATAAAAGGTCCAAGTGACTAAGTTAGCCCTCTATTTTGCTTCTAATTTCAATTCTAACACTCTAGTAAATGTCTAAGGTGATAAAAGACTAACTTAGGCATGATTTTAACTAGCATTTGCAAATTAACCCCTATGTGGTCAAAGAAGACGAAAGGTCAACAATTAGTAATTCGAACGAATTTTAAATGCACATTTAACCTACTAAACCTATGTAAATCATATAATTGCACATGTTAGGTACTAAATTAAATAAACACATTAGTTTTGCACATAAAAGTCAAATAAACACATAATTGCACATAAAGGTCAAACTTGGGTCTCACATCAGACCTTGGCATCGCCAACGGTGTGTATCTCTCAAATCAAACTCTTGAGGTCGAGGTGCTTTGATTAGTTTTGGGCTTTTGGCCTCCTCGGGATTGACCTTCGTCTCTTGTCTTTCCTTTGGATGAGCTTGACCGAGAAGCCTCTCGATTTTTCTCTTTGTGTTTCTGATCAACCATGTCCTTCTTTGAGTTGATATATTTGCTGGCCTTTCTCATTAAGTCATCCATATCTCACAATTCTTTCCTCGCCAATGAGGAGCGAAAATGCCTGGACTTGGTGAACCCTTGCTTGTAGGCCGCTATGGCCACAGCCTCATTGAGACCAGGTATGTCCAATGTTGCTTTGTTGAACATTTCTATGTACTCTTGGAGGGTCTTGCCCTTGCCTTGTTCGAGGTGAAACAAGGATGTTGTGGGCTTATGTGCCTTGGTACTGCTTGTGAACCTGCTCAAAAAAATCTCAACCAAGTGAGCATAACTACTAGTAGAGTTTTCAAGTAAAGTAGAAAACCATTTCCTAGTAGTATCATCTAAAATACTCTGGAACACCTTGCACTTTACATCAGGAACTTCCTTAAACAACATCAAGTGATCAAATCTCTGGATGTGATCCTTTGGATATCCAGTTCCATTATATGAGGGCAGGTAAGGGAGTTTGTATCCGGCAGTGGATACCTCCCGGATCTCCTTGGTGAACGGGTGAAAGCCCTATTCTACCATTACTCTCCTCAGCTCCGCGGGTATTTTGGATAGATCTGCCTCTTCACCTTTACTCTTATGCTTCTGTGGTTTAGCTCAGACCTTCATGTCAATTGGTCCAATGGATCCCTTATCATCCTTATTTGAGGCTCATCTCTTTAGGGATCCTCATGCCTTAGTAAGATCGGTTAAATAAGATCTGGTTGTCCTGTAAGGTTTGGCTGATTATACGCACATAAAACCTGTGATTGAGCTTGTGTTGGTAACGGATAAGAATGAGCAAACACATGCGAATAAGGATAGGCTTGTGCGTGTGCTTGCACTTGCCTTTGCTCTTGAATGAAAACATCCATGGTGCTTTTCATTGCAAAATCCATATGGATTAGTGTTTGTATATCCATTTGTTGAGGTATACGTTAGCTATGTCTTGTTTCGGCAGTTGAGTACCATGAACGACATTAGGAATGGGTAATATTTTTGGTGGTAATGGCATATGGCCAAGTGTTTGGCTTACTGGAACAATTCCAGGTGGTAGGGTTGTACCAAGCAGTGGTGGAACAATTCTTACTAATAGTGGGACAATTCCAGGCAGCGGAGGCTCATGATGATCGCTGATTTTAGCTGTGCTATGAATGTTGACCATGGTGGTTGTTCTCAATGGGTAATCACTATTTCGCTTTCCACAGACGGCGCCAACCTATTAAGGTACTTTTCTTGGTTTAACAAGTAAGCTTGAGTGAACTTTCCTTATCTTGCACACACAAGCAATAAACGGAAGAGATGACCCTCTGCATAAGCATTGCGATGCTTAAGTTAGTAAAAGGCGCCTTGAAGAAGAAGTGTATGCAATTCACTAGATGAAATTAGTTACCTCCCTCTACCAGTATGGTGGTTATTTATACTTATTTTTGTTTAGAATATTCTATTCCCGAATTTCTCAGATTTCTGTTAGCATTATGTTATTGGTCTCGACCTCACGGGACGTCCTCGAGTCGAGTCACCAAGTCCGACCTTTTGGGATGTCCTCGAGTTAGGAACCATACTGGACAAATCTCTCTTAGTGCAACTAGCTCTTGGCTCGGGAAAGTCGGGTATTGGGGTGTTTTTAGTCTTTTTAGTACTGCCTCGATTTTTCCTTTATCAAAGAGTATAAAGGATTTCAGTTTTATAAGTCAACACAAAATTTAATAACTAATAAATAAGAAATTCTATAGTTACTCATCAACTTGATTATCGATACAAGAATAGGAATAAATAACACATAAATAGTACAAAGACATTCTTTCAATAAGATTTATTTATTTAGTTATTTTTTTATACACCACAACAAAATTATAAATGGAACGTAAAATGTATAATCTTAGGAATAATATAATCCCAAAGAGTTTATTTCAGGCCGTCCAAAATAACGCATTCTAAATAAGTAAAAGCAGCGTAAGATTATTGTTCCATGGTAATAATTAAGCTTGTTACTTAGAAGGAGAAATTTTCTAAAATACTAAAAAATATACAAATTATAAATTATAATAGAAAGGTAAGCAAAAATAGTCAAACTTATCGAATCACTGGAATAATATTGCAACCTTAAAGAGAATTACAGATCTTAATATTCATAATTACAGAATAGGTACAATACATTTGCAACTTTAAACAATTAATGAGATATGAGTGAAAGGAAGATTAAAGTACAACAATAACTTTTTTTATTTATTAATCTGAAGATTGAAACATCTAAAATACAGTTATTACTAACAAAAAACTCAAATCTATGGCATATAGACTTTTTACAACAATTCTAACTCAATTTCACATTTTTACTCCAGTGCTACCTTGAAGAAAAATATAGATAAGAACAACAACCACAAGTAATATACATTAAAAGACTAGCATCTTATGAATCAACTCATCTTCCATTGCTAAAATTTTTAGTTCTTTGAAGATTGAAGATAAAGGAGAAGATGAAGTAGAGAGAGAGAGAGAGAGATGATGAAATCAAACTGGAGAGGGAAGCGGAAGAAGAAAGGGGAAAATAAAAAAGGTAGTGGGAAAAACCCAACTGGGTCGGTCAAACCGCATTTTTTTTTCTAGAGAATTAATAGAAGCTCTAATTCCATAGTTTATTAGGGACAAAAATAAAATAATAAAAGCAAGAGAACCCCCGTCACATCTATTGCCTGAAATAGACATTGAATAGTTTATGAAAATACAATGATATCATAAGTGAATGAGAGTTTTTTTTTTCCCTTATGGGATGTTGTTATGAATGTTACAATACTCTGATGCATTATACATAAAACTTTTGTTAACAAGATGCATAATAAGAAAAGAAATGTAATTATTTTATGTCCAACTCATCATTTTTGCATTCCTAAGTAATGGAAAGCTAGGACCAAAAGTTTGTTCCAACATCTTTGTGAGAAATGAAAACTAAGTTGATTAACAAAAAAAAAAAAAAAAAACCAAGTCTAGTAATTATTTCAACATCCTTGTGAACAACGGGAAATTAGGGCTCTGTTTGTTTGCCGTAAAATATATTCCGGATTTTACGGTGTTTAGTAACACTAAAAAATTGATCAACCGTAAAATATTTTCCGGTTAACAATTGCGGCTACTTTTTCTTAATTTTACGGTGTTTGGTAACACAGGAAATTGGTTAACCATAAAATATTTTCTGGTCAACAATTGCGACTAGTACAAAATTCTATAAAATATTTTCTTAAAATGTTTTCATTTCCTTTGGGAGAAGAAAACATTTTGCAGAACTCACGGTACATAAAATATTTTCTAGTATTCTATTTTTCAGAAAAATATTTTTTCCCAACAAGTTATTTTATGGCAAACAAACGGAGCCTAGGTCCAAAAATATTTTTCTACCATTCTCGTGGATAACAGAAATCTATGTCCAAAAATTACAATGCCGAGATTGGGTTCCTTTTGGCTCAATATTAATCTCTTCATATCTATAGCTAGCTATTTATCTCTTTTTAAAAAAATATCAAATAAACATAGATCTACATATGTACATTCTACTTCGGATATATGAAATACAACCAAAATATAATAAAAAAAGGAATAAGAATTATTCAAACCTTTGAAAACAGTTGACAATTGAAGTAAAGTGATCAGCTACTTTGTGCTGTGCTATTAAAGCAAAGTTTTGTGCTGATCACATGTTATGAAATAATTGTCACAAATACAATAATAAACAAAGTAGAGAAAATATACCAAGAGAATTGAAAGAAAGTATTGATTCTATATTTTGAATTAGAATAAAGCCATATATATAGGCAAAATAAAACAACTATGCATACACGATTTAATGCTCATCTATTGGCTATTGTTCATACGCGTCTTATACACGGGTTATTGTTGTATGAATATCCATATTTTCCAACACTAGCATATTGTTTGTTTTGCCCCTTTTAAAGGAAAGGAAAGGAAAGAAAATAAAATGGAAGAATTAAGGAATTCTTCCCTAATGAGATTGAATTTTGGAATAGGGAAAAGGTTATGGAGATTGACGAATCCATTAATGAGAGGATTTTATAATTCTCGCAATTGAGGCTTTACACCATTGCATCATATACCCAATGAAATGACGATACTTATACGAAAAGAACTCCGATAAGCCATTTTAATCATATCCAGAAAGATAAACCAATGAGCACGATATGGCACCAGTAGCGCAGCTCATTCCTACAAATACAAATTCAGCCTAAGATTCAACACTTCATTGTTGGTGGCGTAGTTGTAGGGATTCACGGTAAGTCCACTCCAAAATACATCCAACAATAATATTTCCTTACTTTCTGATAATAGTTTGTAGCAGCAATTAATCGATGGGCCAACAAGAGTTGTAGCCCCTATTGTCCTACAAGAGTGAAGCCATTAAAGAGCATATTTCGAAAATGAGTGTATTTTTAAAAAAATTTAGGCTGAAAACAATATATTTATTAAATTCTGAATTTTCAGCCTCCAATAAACAATAATCCTAGATCTACCCTTGAGGACTGGTCAATTATACGAGCATGGATGTCGCACAAGGTGGCACCTCATACTACGAAAATTCTTCGGTTTGATAACTTTGAAAGAAAAGGACTCTGATACATTTCAACAATCCATGAGCTTTCCATATGATAACTCACTCGTTTACGGTCCCAAGCACCTTTTGTTCCTCAGAACAATGGAGAGAAGCAACAATACTTTAACAGGTCTCTTCCTTTGTAGGCCATCTGGTCAAAGAGAAATCAATGCTTATAGTTACATTTGGAAACACAAGAACAAACCCCTAATATTGATATTTATCAAATCAATGCTTATGTAAAGTAAATTTGATCCTTCAAATTATTTCCTGAAATAGGACTTCATCACTGCTAACTAATCTCTCGGGTTGGGCGTGCACCATGTGAGTCAAGTGAGCTTATGACATATATCATTGTATAAATTGAAATAATTTAAAACTAGAAGAATATCAGCCCCATTCGTCCCAGCAAAAAGGGCTACTCTAAAACGAAATGAATTCTCAAACTCTTGATCAGCTAGTGTGAATGCATGTAAGATTAGATCCCTACAGCCAAAAGTTTACGTCAAATAAAATTTGACGAAAGGTTTTGGAACCTCAGTAATGTGCTCTGCAATCAGTCTCTGAGCCCAATCGTCCGGAAGAAACATCAGCTTCATACTCATCAAGAGCCTGCAAGAAAGGATTCAAAATTTTCAAGTTAAAAGTCAAAATATGCATAAGCACCTTAACCCGCTAAGCATCATATGTTCAATCGAGTCTATATATATATATATAACCTCGTGATAGAGAAAAGAAAAGATTAGCTCAAAATGCAATATAGTAGGGTCGCGAAGGCTGGAATCCCATCCTTAAACCAAAGTCCACAAAGAAAAGAATAATAACAAATCACTAGCTTACCTAACCTCAACAGCTTGTTGCAGAAGAAGCAGCGTTTCTTCAGTTCGTTTTCTTTTCATGGCGACCTCATCACGCTCCTGTAACAACTCTTCGAAAAGATTTTCTCTGCCAGAAATTTGGAGCCAAAATAATAAGAGATCCTTGAGCTACACAACAAATTCAGTGAAAAAACTACATATATGAGACGCACAATTGGCCATTTAAGTTTAATGATTTGTTTTCTTTTTTTCTTTTTCCCGTCGTCTGATATGTTAATAAGATTGTGAAAGAAGGTTGCATGGGAAGAATGTGAAGATTCAAACAGAGGATGAAATGGAACTCGGGCCACTGGGTGAAACCTTACTCATCACATAATTATCAAAAGCTTTACAATCATTATAGTACTGACATTGAAATGGTTCTTCGTTCATCTCGTGGTGATGTCAGCATTTTTCCACAAAAACGGAAATATGAAGCCGGAACCTTGTTTTGCTCATTATGCAGAGAAGAAAACTTGAGACACAAGATACAATATGCTGATGTCGATCCCATTATCCACTTAGAAAGATGAGAAATATGAAAATCTATATTACATGAGGAACTGAAATGAATAAACAAGATGACCAATTACTAGCCCATATGAGCCAAGCAATTCTACTTGCATTCAGTACATATATGTGATAAAGCAGCAACAAGTAAAACAAAGGTCAATACGCTGAGAGTGGTGGACAAAGATGAGACATACAAACAAATAAATTTAAGCCAATGACAGACGAGCTCATTAGACATCTATTCAGATATTTTCATGAAGATAGATTCAGGACTAAACATACCAGTTGGTGTTACTGTTTTACAATTGTAAAGATTTACATATCAATAAGTGATCAACCAAAACGTACCCACTCCACTGCATTCCAAAATTATATCTCCCTAACAAAGAAAAGCCATCATCTATGATGTGTATACCTGTACACCTTTTGTGTGAAGGTGCCAAGAAGATCCCTCTTCGTATGATTGACCTGGAATGAAGTAATAGAAAGTCTCTTGACAGACGTTGAGAGCAATGTATACCCAAAATTGGAAGCAGGAATAATAAATTACAGTATCCAGTTAGAGAAAATAATGAATATCAGAACAACTGAATAGAACGAAAAATACCAGAAAGTGCATTATAGCCTTTGGAACCAAGTCTTCAATGTTTTTCCTGACAATGTCGTAATAGGATGTCAAAAGCAATTTGGTTACTATTATGTCAACCGCTTCAGACTCCGTGTGAGCTTCTAGTGGCCTCACTACAGATGGAGGCTACACAAAGAGAAACAGACAAACAAAGAGAAGTCGAAGGATAAATGGTTAGACCCTAAAAAGGAAATTACAGAACCTGGATGAGATATTTTACATTTTTCTTTCTTGTTATTCCAGTTGTACCTCTCTCAATCGGATTTTAGAGGGTATCTGGTCAATATCGTGGCCAGGTTGAACAGGTGGCTTGTTAGATGAATTTTCTCCAGAACCCCGACGATATCCAAAGATGGATGGAATACCGATGGATGGAATACCCCATTTCCGTGTCATTGAAGGTCCTGCAAAACATCAAGCTCCATGTATCAGCTGTTTCCTTTTAACTAGTGTTACCAAGTCGTATAATGGCCAAAGAGGTCCTCTCTCTTAAGACTTTTAGCCCATGCATCTATTCAAAGTAGTATAATGGCCAAGGATGCGCCAAGATCCATGTTAGTTTACCTCGAGTTCAAGAGAAATGGACCATAGATATCAAAAGCAAGGTTAACTAGAGGAGGGTATGTCAAGTCAACTACAGCTATATGAAAGGCACTTACCTACAGGCTCCACTCCCTCATCAGACTGACGCCCACTTGCCTGAAATATGCGTTAATAGAGTAAATAAGAAAATGCAACCCTCAAGAGATCAACAAATTAGTAAGGGCATATGTAGTATTAGAAAACTGATCTTTTGGAAGGCATTTGAATGACAGTAATAAGGAAATTATCTACTCCATTAGTCAACAGTAAAAAGAAAATTATCTACTCCATCCGACTAGTTCCGGGTTCGAATCCCGGGCAACCCAGAGTGTATTGGAATTGAGAGAAAGTGGAAAAGTTTGCTCACTGGTTTTAAGTCAAGTTAGAAAAGGGCAAATTGGAATTTTGTGGTTTCTAATATCTCCTCCAAATTGAATAAAATTCTAGTCTGCAAAAGTCTTGTTACAAACACCCACCTCCCTTTCACTTTTGGGAAATGAAAGGAAAATCATCCACCCCGCAGTTGTAATCTAAACCAATTAAATAAAAACACTACTAACATTTAGTGGTCACTAAAACATGAAAATTCATAGATAAGTACCGAAATCAAAGTGATAAACAAAATAAAAGAATAGTGTATTACTAAGACACAATTTTGGAAGGAGCTATGCGTAGTTCAAGCTAAAATCCTACTCATTGCAAGCTAAACTAAGTCACCGCTGTTAAGATATCAAGCTGTAGGGTTCTGTTTCTCTATATCTTACATATAGTGTTTTCAGCTCTTATGGTGGATCCTGGAAAGACAACTCAATATACATCATCAATTATTCTTAAAGAATTTATCTCAACCGTTGGTGAAACTTGAATACAGGCCTAAATGGACACATAAAAAATGTGCCAACAGTGCATCAAGTGTATTATTTAATAGCAGATGGGTGGAAGGATAGATTCAAGTAACAAAATTTGTCCAGAACAAGACAAATAGGGAGAGGGATATACAGATGGGAAGAAACACACACACACACACACACACACAGAGAGAGGCAGGCATTATCGCAGTAGCATCTTATGAGTTTGTGGATTTAACTCTCGCCATCACTAAATTTCATTTTCCTTTTGATGATTATTTCCTATAAAAAAAGTTAAATGCATATGTATTGAATCGCCATTTTTCTTCCTGGTATTGGTCATCTCCACCCTTTTGCTGTAGCCTTTCTTTTTCTTCCTCTACAAGGGTCACTCTATAACCTGCCATCTTTATCTTTGAAGAGTTCTGCACTTCGATCTTTTCCTCCTCTTTATACTTCTTTTGACTGACCATTCATATTAGTCAACAGCACGCTTGATTTTATTTCAAAACATACTGTTTAGGTAAAGAATCATACCTGATTAGTCGAAACATCATTCATGGCAGATCTACCAGAACTTGCTTCCGACTTCCGGTCTTTCTCTGACATGGAGACCTTGTCAACATCAGGACCCTTCTGAAAAGGTAGAGAAAATGGGAAACAAAGAATGAGCGGAGGGCCTTGAAGAATTGTTTGTCGCAGAAAACACAATTACTACTAACCAGTATTATTGAACATTGTTGTGGCTAATACCTGTGTAGCTCTTACATGCTGCAAGGCAATGTCCACTGCTTGCTTCCCACCAATAAAATTAGGATGTGAGTAATTTATAAAGTCCATCTAACAAGGATAAATACATCAATTAATCAAGAGTTATAAATCAGCATATATAAAATAACAAGGGATAAACCATGGATAAGCCAATAAATAAATATCACTATACTATAAACGACATATTAAGATCACTGTACATGAAAAGTAGATCATTGTACATGAGAAGTCCTGTCTTAAAGCAACCATTAACAGTATACTTCTGCTTTTGTTTTGCTTTTTGGCCTTCACAATACTCCATATACTAAGTTCAAATCCATAGTTACCAGATTCGCTCTACTCCCCTTGGAACTGCGTATCGGATTCCACGTTCCAATTCGCGGTACACTTGCGTACTGAAACACTGCGATTCACATTCTAGTTCGCTATAGTTAGAGAACCAAAAAGTAAACAAACTTTTACTAGAAAAATAGTGAAAGTAAATTAACAAAGAACATAAAAATTACTAACATATACATACAAAGTGAAAACCTTTGTTAAGATATAAAAATATTCTAGTTTGCTTTTGTGTCTTTCGCTTGATATACATTATTAGAAAATTATTTTAGCTTATTGAATTTGGATTTTGGACGTTAGACTAAACTTTGCAAGAAATTGATTTTAGTAATTAGTAAACAAAAATCATTGTTCTACATAATATTTGGTAAACAAACCTAATAATTCTTCATATTGTACTGTAAACCCAATTAGCATACCGAAGAAGTCTACCCCCATCCTATCCTATAAACTCCTAATGCTGTACCCAGTACCCGAACTCGTACCACGACTCAGAATGTACTGTGAATCTAGTAACTATGTTCAAATCTGTCCAAGGGTCTAACTCTAGAGGCAGAGGTAGAGGTCAAAACTTCAGAGGAGGCAGAGGAAGTAGAGGTAAAAAGAACCAAGGCAAAGGCAACTCTATGGCTCTTAACCTGGTGCAACCTCAATTCTCTCCTCAGCCATCCTCTCCCTCTAATAAGCTATCCTATCATCCTACTCCTAAAGTAATCTGTCAAATCTATGGCAAGCAGAATCACATTGCCATTGAATGTTGGCATAGATTGGACACAGTCAACTATTTCACCCCTTCACCTGCAACACATGTTCTAGCTGCTCAAATGGCCACTGCAGACCATCCAAACTCTCATTGGTACTTAAACTCTGGTGCAAATGTCCATGTTACCAATGATCCCTCTCAACTGCAAAGCTACCATCCTTACACTGGTTGAAACTCGGTTTCAGTTGGAAATGGCAATTCTCTCCCTATACACAGGGTGGGGAATGTTCTTCTTCTCACCTCTTCTACTTAATTCTCCTTATCTAATGTTCTCTTTGTCCCTAGAATATCATCTAACCTACTCTTTGTACTCAACTCACTCAAGATAATAATTCTTCTATTCTTTCCACTTCTAAGGAGGTGACAATCTTGGTCAACACTACTCACAAAGTGAGGTTCAACTCCCCCTGTGAAAAGGGGTTGTATCCTCTGCCAGCTGCTTCTTTTTCACCTCTTGCTTCCAAGCAAGTTCTCAATTGCACTCCTACTCCCACACAATCCCTTCCGCAGCTCTTTTGTGGTACTAGGCCATCCATCTGCCTAAGCATCTCAAGCACTATCATCTATCCTCAATGTAAAACTATCCTATCCTAGTTTATATTGTTCTTGCTGTTATGTAGTTGAATCTCACAGATTGCCTTTTAAACTTTCTTAGTCTGTAACTGGTAGTCCTTTTTAGCTTGTTCACTCAGACTAGTAGCCCCCCATATCTTCTAGTATCGGATATAAATACTATTTTCTCTTTATTAATGACTATTCTAGATATTGTTGGTAGTATCCTCTTAAATTGAAGTCTGATGCCTGTTGCTGTAAGGTTATTTTACTTCTATATCTATTTTGGTAAGGAAATATAGTCATAAAAGTGAACAAAAAATATATTCATAAAAGATGCATTGACAACAAAACGTGTGGACAAGGAAACATATTCATTGCCCATACACTGGTGAGTAGCATCCACAACATCCAAGGGAAAACTATAGGCAGGCTATAATTGGTAACCAAAGAAATAAATCATTCAAAAAGTCTAACTTTGACTTTCTGTAGACTTTTACCACCCTTTGATGGCTCATCTGTTTCTTTCTCATTATTTGAATCACTTGATTTACCTCTAATTATAAGAACAAGAGAAGGAAAAATATCTTTCATCCCTTTACCTGACAAACATATTTATGCACTCCACGTCCAACCCCCGCCCCGAAGAAAAAAAAAAGAAAAAGAAAAAAAGAAAAGGAAGAAAAAGTTCAAATGTTCCACATACTAATACCCATCAAATGATGACGGGGAAGAAACTCTGCTTGAGGAAAAATTATGGATACTAATTGCCAGTATGCTCATTATCAATCTTACAAGGAAAAAACAGAAATAAGGCTTATATTACCTCCATTTCGATAAGGTTTTCTATCATCCTTTCAGCAGGTTTAATTGCCTCCCGCAGGAATTTCCCAATGACATCATCCAGGCTCTTTCTCAACATTGGGAATCTTCGTATCTCAACTGGCTCACAACTGCGACTTATCTGAATTAAAATTTGAATGGTAAACCTATATGACCCTCCAAGATCTCTGTGTGTGCGCGTATGCACAACTGTTTAGTTAAGAGAGAGAAAGAGGATTCATTTAATATCAAAAGCAATAAAGTAGGCTGCATAAGTTTTTTCTCACCTTTATTAGTTCATCATAAACATAACGCAGGCACTGGAGGCTTGGATCTAACAACCTAGCAATTTGTCTTCTAACTAAAACTTCAAATGGGACCTAAAATAAAAATTCATTAGGTATTATCTATGTTTGCAAAGCTAACATGAATATGTACGAAGAGGCAATCACCTCTGGCACAAATAAGGCATTTCTGGGACCAGTTGCATTTTGAACAGCTGTTCTAATATCCTCATCACTCAGATCTTCACAAGGATTAATTCCCTACATACACAGCATGTTAGTAACAGGTCCATGAATATTCAATCATTAAGATTTAAGCTATTAAATAAATAGAAGACCATCTAACAGTCTCGGGTAGAAGGAAGAAATGTTTTTGACATGAGCAAAAAAGAATCAATAACTAGAGCATATCATAAAATGCAAAATTTACACCTCCAAGCTCTTCACAAAAATTGATTGAAATACATAGCAGATCCTAGCACCCCCGGACAACGCTTTGGTTGACATCTCCGTACTTTTCCCATCCACCATAGCACAAATAGCTGCCAATTGAGAAGTGGAAATAAATGAATTTTAGCGTCATCAAAAATTCTTCCCACTTAGCGGGTAAAGGCTTGTTTTGGTTTGGTTTGGTTTGAAGCCATAAAAAATTCTATAAAGAAAAAAGACTTCGTTTCACAAAATTTGAGGGAATCCAACCAAGGAAGAAGCAGTAAAGTGCATGTAGGTCACTTCTATAATTGAGTATATAAAGAATGAACGATTATAACAGGTAAAGAAGAAAAATTACATCAACTCCAATCACCAACAATGAAAGCAAGGAAAAACCAGAAAAGAACAAAAAGATCCAAATTAGAGAAAATATATAAGTTGAAAGCAATAAAAACATTTATTTGAAGGTGGTAGTATTAGAAAGCCTCCAGCAAAAAATAAGACACTACAAGAAGTACTAATGCAACCTAAGATAAACACTCCACTAAAATGATTTTCCAGGAACAACCCTCATGAACCAAACAATGATTGCTAAAGTTGGTTTTAGTTTAGCATGAGCTTCTTTTTCAATAGATAGAGCCATGGTGATGAGGTAATATATAAAGAGAAACAACCAGTGAATATCGATTTCTTTTGTTCTCTAAGAGTTCTAAATAGCAAACATAATTTTGAATGGCTAAATGCAAAGCAGGGAATGATCTGAGTCAAAATGCACCAAATCTAACCGTATTAAGAATGGCCCTGTTTAGCTCTCATATCCATAAATAACTGATAAAGTATAAGTGTTGAACACTGCACATGTACTGAAATAGTGAATAAGCATAGCACTCCTGTAACAATAGGCAGTTACTGTAGGTTCTGAGATAGAATCTCAGAACTACTTTAGGAAGCTAATGTGAGTTAGTTATGACAGCTCATTACAACTGTCATAACTAACTACAGCTAGATAGGCCTCACTACTCTATACACTATAAATACAGTTACTGTGTGCTGTAAATCATTCAGTCAATGAAATCATTTTTTCAGAAGAAAATGGAACTGAAAAAACACAAGTCTTAGGCATGAAATATTCCTCACCCTCGTGGTATTTTGTCAGAATGTTAAACAAAAATGTTCCATGTTGTCCTTTCTGTTCATGATATTGGAGAAAATGATTAGAAAAATAAGGCATTGAGAGGAAAAACATATAGATGGTATATGGTAAAACATCAAAACATACATGCACTTGATGTTGAGCAGAAAGGGAAACAGAATTAAGATTTTTATGAGTCTGGTAGTGCTTATATGGTAAAGCATCGAAACATACATGCACTTGATGTTGAGCAGAAAGGGTAACAGAATTAAGATTTTTATGAGTCTGGTAGTGCTTAAAAATGACAACTTAAGGCAGCAAGAAATATGGAAACACCCCAAATTTCTCACTTATTGCATTGATCTTCTCAGTGGTAGGTTCTAGGTAGGTCTACATCCATTTCACTCCTACAGTGATAACATATATATCTCTACCATCAGTTAGTCATGTTAGTTATGCTCAGTTATGATGTATTCCTAGCATTAGATGGTTAGGAATGTAAGCAATGTACACTGACAGCTCATTCTGAGCTGGCAGAGTTTGTTAGAGATAACACTATGACAAATGATCTATAAATAGATCATACATGCATGTAATTCAGTCAAGCAATCAATGAAATCACTTTCCAAGATATTTTATCTCTCTAAGCTTCTCTTTCATGGTATCGAGAGCCAGCCTCCATTAAAGGACCTCAATTTTTTTTTAAGAGAACATGCTATGATCTAGTTCCTTCCTTCAATCCGAGACCTGCGACTCCTTTGTTGCAGACTTCTCAAGCTTCGAGAGGCATCAAATTGCTCTTCTCTCCATTTGCAAACCCTAGGGTTTCAATTTTCTCTAATCTTCCATTAGAGAAGCTTCAAATCTGCTTTATATAGCACTTTCTCTCCACAGACTTCACTCTTTTTTGCTGTAATGGCTTCTTCTTCTTCCAATTCATCATCATCTTCATCCATGGCCACCACAACTTCCACTGAAATTTCTACAGGATTGCAACACTTCAAGCAAAATCTCAATAATCTTCTTCCAATCAAATTGGATAACTCCAATTACATTCTATGGAAAGTTCAACTAGAGGTAGCTCTTCAAGGCCATGAACTCTATGACTATGTTTCTGGTCTTAATACTCCACCACAGCCACAGATTACGGCTCAGATGGCACTGTTATGGCCAATCCAACTATCTTTCTTGGCATCTTCTGGATCAACTGAAATCTTGTCTGTTTGCATCTATGACACCCTCAGTTCTAGCTCAAGTCATTCACATGCCTACTGCTGCTTCCAGATGGAAAGCATTGGCCACTAGGTTTAGCTCCTTGAGTAGGCCCCATATTCACCAACTTAAGGAGGATCTTCAAACCCACCAAAGGATCCCAAACTATCCAATCTTACTTGGACAAAATCAAGAGCCTTTCTGATAGTTTAGTAGCAGCAGCAGAGGTTATCTCAGATGAAGACTTGGTGCTTTACACTCTTAGGGAGTTGCCATATGAGTATGAGTCTTTCAAAACCACAATAAGAACAAGACCTTACCCTATCTCTATGCAAGAACTTTGCAGTCTTCTCATCTCTGAGGAGCTCCATCAGAAAAGGCTCAAACCACCTACTACCTCCTCACCAACACCTGCAGATCTGCACACTGCTCTTTACAGTCACTTTAATCATCATCAGAACAACAAATACAAGGGTAGAGGTAGAGGAAATGGTTACAAAGGGGGTAAAAGGGGCAGAGGTCAGAGATCTCAAGGCAAGGGTAGTCTAGGACCACCACCACCACCATACAATACTATACTTATTCCCTATCACTATCAGCCATCTCCTCCCTCAACCACTAAGGTCTACTGTCAGATATATGGTAAACCAAATCACAGTGCATTGGAGTGTTGGCATAGGTTTGATAACACTATCTATGCAGCTCCTAAAACAGACAAACAAGCACTCAACACTCAAGTAGCAACCTCTTCTCCATCTAATTCCTACTGGTATCTTGACTCTGGTGCAAACACTCATGTTACTCGTGATCTAGCCAATCTACAAATCTCCCATCCCTATTACAGCACAGAAACAGTGGTTGTTGGCAATGGCCAAACTCTACCTGTTCAACACATGGGTAATGGTACATTACTCACTCCTTCTTCCCCTCTTCTCTTAACTAATATCTTATATGTTCCTCAAATATCCTCTAATCTTTTGTCTATTTATCAACTTACAAAAGATAATAACTGTTCCATTATTTTTACTTCTAAGGAGGTGACTATTATGGACAATACCACCAAGCAAGTGAAGTTCAAGGCCCCTTGTAAAAGAGGACTCTATGCCTTGCCTTCCAACTCTGCTTCCTCAAAACAGTCCACAAGTCAAGCTCTTGCATGCAGCTCTGCTACTACACCCTTTCCTCCTAGTGTTCTTTGGCATTATAGACTAGGTCACCCTGCTGGCAATATTACTCAACTAATATCTTCCTTTCTTGATGTAAAACTTCCTAATAAGACTATAGAATGTCAGGTTTGCTCTGTAGCAAAAGCTCACAGACTGCCATTCAGCTTGTCTACTTCTGCAAGCACTTTTCCATTTCAATTAGTACATTCAAATATATGGGGGCCTTCCCCTTTTCCTTCATGTAAAGGATTCAAGTATTATACACTCTTCATTGATGACTTTTCAAGGTTTTCATGTCTATATCCTCTTAAACTAAAATCTGATACTTATCATGTTTTTATGAGCTTCCAAACAATGATTTCTACTCAATTCAGTGCCACTATTCAGACCCTAAGAACTGATAATGGCACTGAGTTTACAAGTAAGAAATTTCAGCTATTTCTTCAAAGCCTTGGCACAATTCATCAAACATCATGCCCCTACACTCCTGAACAAAATGGCAGAGTGGAAAGGAAGCATATGCATCTGAATGAAACAACTTTAACTCTCCTAAATCACTCTAATCTGTCATCCCAACTATGGCTTGAAGCTTTAGCTGCAGCCAATTTTCTGATCAATAGACTACCTACTCCAGTTTTACAAAATAAATCCCCCTTCCATATGTTACACTCTAAGCCCCCTGACTACCTTTCCTTCAAAATCTTTGGGTGCTTATGTTACCCATAGCTTAGACCATATACCAGCCACAAGTTGGAAAACAGGTCTAAACCATGCATCTTTATAGGGTATGCACCAAACACCAAAGGGTATAAATGTTTGGATCCAAAAACACAAGAAGTCTACATTTCAAGACATGTGAGGTTCATTGAGCATGTTTTCCCTCCTACTCTTCCATCTTCAATTGAGTATCCACCCTTATTTCCTTGTATTCCTGTACTAAGTGCACCACCTACATCTGCACCATCCACTGCTTCCTCTCCATCTAATCAGAATTCAGATTCTGCATCTGCACCTACATCTGTGTCACAGAACAATCAGAATTCAAACTCTTCTATCTCGCTCACACCTAATTTAAGCCCCAATCCTCTAAATGCAAGGTATTCCTTTGACAATGGTTCCCACAAAGACATATCAGTGTCTCCCTCTTCAGTCTCCAATCCAAATCAACTCTCCCACTCCACTCAATCTTTACCTAGTCCCTCTCCTTCATCAAGTGACTCCCTTACCCAGTTAGCACCTCAGTCCTTACACCCAATGCTAACAAGGTCAAAGACAGGCTGCCTACAACCTCCTGTTTACCAAACTCATTCTTTGATCATTACCCCTGCTGAAACTGAGCCCTCTACTTACAAAGAAGCAACTAAGTACCAATGTTGGGTTCAAGCTATGAAAGAGAAATTTGCAGCCTTAACGCAACAACACACATGGGATTTAGTGTCATTACCTTCCGACAGAAATCCTATAGGGTGTAAGTAGGTATACAAAATCAAGAGGCATGCTAATGGTACTGTTGCTAGGTATAAGGCTAGGCTAGTAGCCAAGGGGTATCTACAAGAAGGAGGCATAGACTACACTGAAACTTTCAGTCCAGTGATTAAGCCTCAAACCATAAGGGTAGTATTGACTATGGTTTTGCATTATCAAAGGCCACTTAGACAACTTGATGTGTCTAATGCCTTTTTGCATGGCCATCTAGCAGAGATTGTCTATATGCAACAGCCACCAGGGTTTTCAGACACTAACTACCCTACTCATGTCTGCAAGCTAAGAAAGTCCCTGTATGGACTCAAACAGGCTCCAAGAGCCTGGTATTAGATGTTAACTGCCTCTCTCATGACACAAGGATTCATCATGAGCTCAGCTGATAGTTCATTGTTTATACAGAAAACAGCCATAGCCATCACTTAGGTCTTAATATATGTGGATGACATCATAATTACTGGCAGTAATCAGACAGTCATCTATGAGCTTATTACTACTATGAGCCAACAATTTGCAATGAAGGACTTAGGCCCTTTGGCCTATTTTCTGGGGATTGAGGTTCAGACTACTACAGGACTCATTCTTCACCAAACCAAATATGCTAATGATCTGCTCAAAAAGGCAGGCCTCACAGAGTGTAATGGTGCTATAACTCCTACAATGAGCAAAAGCACCACTGCAGACTTAGCCCTTTACTGAAATCCTACTCACTACAAGAGTCTCACTAGTGCTTTGCAATATCTGACCATGACTAGGCCAGACATTCAATATTCAGTGAATACACTCTATCAGAAAATGCACAAACCTACAATAGCAGACTATGCAGCACTGAAAAGAGCTCTGAGATATGTAAAGGGCACCATCCGTCAGGGTTTGCTATTTCAGAAGGGTCCTCTGCAACTATATGGTTTCTTAGATTCAGACTGAGCCTCAGATCCTGTTGACAGGAAGTCCACAACAGGCTACACTATCTATCTTGGGCATAATTTATTTCTTGGACATCCAAGAATGATAACATACTTATATTAAGCTGTATATTGAGCTGTTAGTAGTCAACAGTGTACTGATTAGTAGTTAACAGTGTATTGATAAGCTTAGCTAAGTGTCGTGATTATGAGCTGGCAGAGATAACTAGCCTGATGTATAAAGCAGTCATAACAAACTGCCACATACTAAGTGATCTATAAATAGGATCACACACGTGTGTATCTGAACTTAATCACTTAATCAAAATCTCTTCAAAGATATTCTCTCTCTCTCTCTCTCTCTCTCTCTCTCAGCTTCTCTCTCATGGTATCAAGAGCCACAAGATCTGGCCTCCATTAAAGAGCTTCGTTAAGCTTTCATTTTTTTTCGCAAGCAAGCTTTAAACAAGCTTCTTGCTCCATTGCAATCACTGCGACACCATTGTTGCAGTCTTCTCAAGTTTCGAAAGGCATCAAAACTCACTTCTCCTCATATCATAAACCCTAGGGTTTGTTTTCTCTAAAATCCTCCATTAAAGAAGCTCTACAGAGCTTTAATTCTGCTTTCACAACTCTTCTTCACTCTCAGCTGTAAATTTACTGTCTTCGACATCTTCTTCTCTTGCCATGGCTTCCACCTCTTCAAGCTCGTCTATGACTGCCACAGGTTCATCAGATGCTTCCACTGGACTTCAACAGTTCAAACAAAACCTCAACAATCTCTTTCCAGTCAAACTGGATCATTCTAACTATGTTCTGTGGAAGGTGCAAATGGAGGTGGCTCTGCAAGGCCATGGCCTATACAGCCATATCAATTGTACCACTACTCCACCACAGCCACAAATCACCAGTTCAAATGGAACACTGAAGGATAATCCTGCATATCTCTCATGGCATTTGATGGATCAGCAACTGAAGTCATGCATTTTTGCATCTATGACTACTTCAGTCTTAGCTCAAGTAATTCATTTGCCAACTGCTTCCTCAATCTGGCAAGCTTTAGCCAACAGATTCAGTTCCTTGAGTAGGTCTTATATTCATCAACTCAAGGAGGACCTACAAACTCTCACGAAAGGCTCTCAGACTATGCAGTCCTATCTAGACAAGATCAAAGGCCTCTTTGATAGCCTAGCAGCAACAACAAAAGTTATTTCTGATGAGGATCTTGTGCTCTACACCTTTAGAGGTCTTCCCTATGAATATGAGTCCTTCAGAACCTCTATTAGGACTAGACCATTTCCTATTAGCATGCAAAATCTCTGTAGTCTTCTCATTACAGAAGAAATACATCAAAAAAGGCTCAAACCTCTTACTACCTCTGTTCCTATGACAATAGATCTTCATACTGCTCTCTATAACAAGTTTCTTATACAACAGAACAACAACAAAGGTAGAGGTAAAGGCAATGGTTTCAAAGGGGGAAAAGGGGGCAGGAATTTCAAAACTCAAGGTAGGGGTGTCTTAGGATCACCACCACAAACATCTGCTCCTCCCCTACCATTCTCCTATCCCTATTAGTATTCTCCTCAGTATTCCCTCTTCCCATCTTCTAAAACTTACTGTCAAATCTGTGGGAAACCTAATCACAGTGCCTTGGAGTGCTGGCATAGATTGGACATCACCAACTATGCAGCACCTAAGACTGATAAGCAAGCTTTCACCACTCAAATTGATCATTCCAACCCTCCTCTACCCTACTGGTACCTAGACTCTGGTGCAAATACTCATGTTACAAATGACTTAGCTCAACTCCATATCTCTCATCCATACAATGGCATAGAGACAGTGGTTGTGGGTAATGATCAGACTCTCCCAGTCAACACGTGGGTGATGGTACCTTACTTACTTCTTCTTCCTGTTTACTTCTCACTAATATATTATATGTACCTCAGATTTCATCTAATCTCTTGTCTATTTACCAACTCACAAAATATAATAATTGTTCCATTATTTTCACTTCCAAGGATGTGACTATTATGGACAATACTACCAAGCAAGTGAAGCTCAAGGACCCCTGTAACAGAGAACTATATGCCTTGCCTTCAAGCTTCTCTACACAGTCTCAGTCAACTCCTCAAGCTCTCACTTGCAGCATTCCTACTGGCTCACTTTCTCCTCCTGTACTTTGGCACTACAGATTAGGACACCCTGCCAGTCATACTTCACATTTACTGTCTACATTTCTCAATGTAAAATTGACAAATAAGGCATTAGATTGTCAAGCATGTTCTGTGGCTAAAGCTCACAAACTGCCATTTAGTCTATCTTCTTCTATTAGTGACTATCATTTTCAATTGGTGCATTCTAACATTTGGGGTCCAGCCCATTTACATCTTGTAAAGGTTTTCAATATTACATACTTTTCATTGATGACTTTTCTAGATTTTGCTGGCTTTATTGACAGAGAATGGAAGCGAAACACTAGATTCGTTCTAGCAAAACGTCCTTGATACAAGGAAAACTTTAAATATTACAACTCTAGAATGTTAGAGAGGAAGTATACAATCATAGTTTTGTATTGGTTGAGGTGTATTGAAGTGTGTTTATTAAACTTGGGGAGCTATCTATTTATAGGAGCTCTTAGGACTAAAGATTTCCTAAACTTCCTATGTGGGAGAAAAACAACCAGCTAGTACTATTCATAACAATAGTTCTATTTACAACATAAGAAAGATAATAAATGGCAAACTTTGGGCAACTAGAAAATTATCTTTAGGTAAGGATTGAAGCCGATTCTTGTTATGAACTTGTTGTACTTCATGAGATCTTCGCAACCATATATAATACTCCTTCATAACGCATCATCGTGCAAAGATTTAAGACCCCAAAGTAGGTTCTTGAGAAGGTTTATTTGTTCTTCTTCTTGGGTTTGATTTTCTTTATTTTTTCATGAATTTATGTGGTTCATGTTCCCCATCATTTATCCTTTAAAACTAAAGTCAGATGCTTATCAGACCTTTATCAGCTTTCAAACTATGGTTTCTACACAATTCAGAACCCCTATTAAAACTTTAAGAACTCATAATGGTACCAATTTTCTTATAAATCGACTTCCTACACCTGTTTTGCAAAATCAATCACCTTACTTTATGCTCTACTCCAAGCATCCAGATTACCTTTCTCTTAAGGTGTTTGGCTGCCTTTGTTACCCATGGCTCAAACCTTATACTAGTCATAAACTAGAAAATAGATCTAAGCCATGTGTTTTCATAGGTTATTCTCCATCTGCTAAGGGCTATAAATGCCTTGACCCAACTACACAAAAGGTCTATGTGTCTAGACATGTCCAATTTGAGGAACATATTTTCCCTTATACTTCACAATCCTTCTTTACTCCAGATTTTCCCCCTCTTCCTACTTCCTCCTTCTCTCACTTCCCATCCATATTTCCCTCTACTCCTCTCCTTAGTAATTATTCTCCAGCTACTTCCTCCACTCTCAATTCCTCGTCTGCTCACTCTAATTCTTCACAATCTTCATCCTCTACTCCCTCAAACACTCTTTCCACCTCTTCCCCTCCACTTGCTTCCCCCACTATTCCCTCATTCCAACACTTCCAACAAATGCCCAGACTATCACTCTTAATTCATCTCAGTCTCTTCCTACTAACGAACATTCTTTTGCCTCTTCTAGGGAATCCCTCACACAACTGGCTCTTCAGTCCTTACACCCCATGCTAACTAGGTCCAAAACTGGCTGTCTTCCACCTCTCTTTTTTCAAACTCATTCCCTTATCTCTACCCCTCCTCAATTTGAACCCTCTACATACAAAAAAGCCTCTAAGTATCAATGTTGGGTTCAAGCCATGCAAGAAGAATTTGCAGCATTAAAACAACAACAAACCTGGGATCTAGTGCCCCTACCTCCTAATAGGAATCCTATTGGGTGTAAATGGGTCTATAAGATCAAAAGAAATGCAAATGGTATTGTTGCTAGGTACAAGGCTAGACTTGTAGCCAAGGGGTATCTTCAAACTGAAGGCATAAACTACACTGAGACCTTCAACCCAGTGGTTAAGCCTCAAACTATTCGGATAGTACTTACATTGGCTTTGTTCTATCATTGGCCTCTTAGACAACTTGATGTCTCAAATGCTTTTCTGCATGGTTCTCTAGCTGAAATTGTCTATATGCTACAATCTCAGGGGTTTTCAGATCCTAATAGTCCTCAACATGTGTGTAAACTTAGAAAATCCTTATATGGGCTCAAACAGGCCCCAAGGGCCTGGTACTAGATGTTAACCACATCTTTCCTCAATCAAGGTTTCTTTATGAGCATAGCTGATACTTCACTTTTTATTCAGAAGTCCACCTGTACTATCACATTGGTTCTTATCTATGTGGATGATATAATAATAACAGGGAACAATCCACGGGTCATCACTGCTCTTATTTCAAATCTGAGTCAACAATTTGCTATGAAAGACCTAGGTCCTTTGACTTATATGTTCTTGGACTAGAGGTTAGTTCATCTGCACACGGGTACATTTTATATCAAACCAAGTATGCCCACGAGCTACTTCATAAAGCAGGTCTCACAGAGTGTAATTCTGTAGCCACCCCGATTATCACAAAGAGTGCTACTTCAGACTCCACTATTTACTCCAATCCTACATACTACAGGAGTCTTACTGGTGCTCTACAATATCTGAACATGACAAGGCCAGATATTCAATATGCAGTGAACACTCTTTGCCAACACATGCACAACCTTACAGTGGCAGACTATGCAGCTTTAAAAAGGACACTAAGATATATAAAAGGCACTATCAATCAGGGATTAGTCTTTCAGAAAGGTCCATTACAGTTGATTGGCTATTTAGACTTAGATTAAGCCTCTGATCCTATTGATAGGAAATCAACTTCTGGCTATAGTATCTATCTTGGTCCTAACCTCATTTCTTGGACTTCTAAGAAACAATCAACTGTTTCTAGATCATCTACAGAGGCCGAGTATAAGGCAATGGCGCATGCAGCTGCAGAAATCAAATGGCTCTCTTATCTCCTCAGAGATCTCTCCATTTCAGTTCAACAGCCTCTGTTCTACTGTGATAATCTGTCTGCCATGGCCCTAGCATGCAATCCTGTTTTTCATGCTAGGACTAAACATATAGAAATAGATTATCACTTCATCCGGGAACAAGTGGTTTCTAAAGCCTTAAAAGTCTCCTATGTTCCTACTGCTGAACAACTGGCTGATATATTCACTAAAGCTCTACCCAAGGCTAAGTTTCTCTACATCAAAGACAAGCTGCCCCTAGTCTCTTCACTAGGATCAGCTTGAGGGGGGCTGATGACATAATTGTATTGAGCTATTAGTGGTCAACAATGTACTGATTAGTAGTTAACAGTGTATTGATAAGCTTAGCTAAGTATTGTGACTGCCAGCTCATAATAAGCTGGCAGAGATAACTAGCCTGATGTATAAAGCAGTTATAATAAACTGTCACATGCTAAGTGATCTATAAATAGGATCACACACGTGTGTATCTGAACTTAATCACTTAATGAAATCTCTTCAAAGATATTTTCTCTCTCTCTCTCTCTCAGCTTTTCTCTCAAAGAAGCAACCAACAGTGTCCAGATCCTCAACTGAGGCAGAATACAGGGCAATGGCCTATGCAACTTCAGAGATTAAATGGCTTACATATTTACTTAAGGACCTATCAGTCTTTACTCAACAACCAGTGCTCCATTGTGACAACATTTCTGCTATGGCCCTAGCTGGAAATCCTGTTTTTCATGCTAGGATCAAACTTACAGAAATAGATTACCATTTTGTAAGGGAACAGGTTGTTTCCAAAGCTTTAAGGCTATCCTATATACCAACAACTGAGCAACTGGCAGATATTTTCACTAAGGCATTGCCCAAGGTCAAGTACAACTACATCAATTCCAAGCTGCCCCTTGTCTCTACCCAGGGTCAGTTTGAGGGGGGCTGATAACATATATATCTCTGCCATCAGTTAGTCATGTTAGTTATGCTCAGTTATGATGTATTCCTAGCATTAGATAGTTACGAATGTAAGCAATGTACCCTGACAGCTCCTTATGAGCTAGCAGAGTTAGTTAGAGATAACACTATGACAAATGATCTATAAATAGACCATATATGCATGTAATTCAGTCAAGCAATCAATGAAATCACTTTCCAAGATATTTTCTCTCTCTCTAAGCTTCTCTTTCATACAGAAAGAGTTGAAATAAAAAGAAAAGAAATAGAGCGGAAATATTTGTAGATTGAAGACATTAGGAGACACCACCATCAGGGCTCTAGAAAAAAGGGAGACATAATGTCTACATTTTGAAGTCTAGGTAATCGTGAAATAAAATGTGAGCCCATTTATAGGCCTCAAACTTGGTGATCAAAAATAGAAAACTAGACTACTAAGGAAACTAGTATAGTGAGGAAGCTAGTCTAATAAGGATACCTGTAAACTAATCCAATGAGAAACCTAAAAACTACTCTATGGTAACTCCTTCAATCAAGCCTAAACTGGTGCCATTATATAAGGAATTACATTAAAACCCTTAATATACTTCAATAGAAACATTCGCAAATCTATTTGCTTGCTCTTATGACATAAGGGTTTTTTACTTTGTGCCTACGCTGTGCCGTGTTCATTCCTTTTCAAAAGCTTTCACCTCTAAATGAGGGATACAAAAGATTATCCACGACATCCAACTCTCATTATCACATTTGACTTTTCATTCTATGAGTGAGCCCTACTTCCCTCTTTGCAACCTTATCACTTGTATTAACTATACTAGCTTCAAAAAACTTGCGATTCAAAAATTACTCTACAAGTAAGAATTTATGTTGAGGAACCAAAACAAAAGGATTGGTTCAAAAGTCATTGTAGTGGCCAAGATTATATACTATTCAAGTCATTGTAGTCACTGGCAGTGATGCCTCTGTCATCTCCTCCCTCGTCTAAATTATGAGCTCTGTGAAAGACCTAGAGGCTCATTCTTACGTCAATGGAATTGAAGTAGAGTCTTGTGGGACTAGTTTACTTTTTCACCAATCTAAGTACGCCACAAATTTACTTAAAAAGGTTGAGATGCTTGATTGTAAGCATACTCCTTCGGTTGTTACACTACCAAGGGCTTTTGGAGGATGACACTTGTTACTCTAGTCCTACTCACTTCAAAAGCTTAGTTGGAGGTTAATATTTGACAATCACTAGACTTGATCAATAGCATGTTGTCAATTCTATCTACCAATTCATGCATGCTTCAACTAAAGGGCACTTTGCTGCCTTAAAGAGAATCCTTCGCTATGTTTGGGGTACTCCTAGTCAGGGTCTTATGTTTCAACCCAGCTCCTTTCGCGGTTGGTAGTTTGCCCACAATGTCCATACCCCACTTCATGAATGGCCACGGGGCAGAAATGGTAGCAAGTGGTTTGGACGGTTGAGGAGAAACTTGCGCAAACCTCTGGCAATTGTCGTATCTTTTGACATACTTAATGGCATCGGCGCACATGGTAGGCCAATAGTACCCTGCTGTAAGTGCCCTTTTGGCAAGGCTGCGAGCTCCGGAATGGTTGTCGCACTGTCCTTCATGTAATTCGGCTAAGACATAATCAGACTCTTTTTTATTGATGCAACGAAGGTATGGCCTGGAGTAAGACCTCTTGTAGAGCCTACCCTCGATGAGACAGAACCTGGCCACTTTGGCTCTGAGCCTATGCACTTCATTGC
This sequence comes from Ehretia macrophylla, assembly GCA_037974665.1. Lineage (NCBI taxonomy): Eukaryota > Viridiplantae > Streptophyta > Magnoliopsida > Boraginales > Ehretiaceae > Ehretia > Ehretia macrophylla. The sequence goes on along the minus strand of CM075764.1, from coordinate 77,496,001 downwards.
GATCCTCAGGTAGAACGTCATCTCGGATATATTGAATGATAGGAGTCATCCAAGATGGCATAGCGTTGACGCACGTTCCCTCTTATAACTTCCAAACTGCGGGCCACTGATGGTAGACTGCGGGTACCACCTTTGAAGTTGTCTCTTGGGTGGATGCCCCTAAGGCCGCTAGAGCATCGGCGTGGCCATTATCCTCCCTGCTCAACTGCTTTATCTCGAACTCCTCGAAAGCTGCCTGCGGCTCCTTGGCAAACGTCAAGTAGACTGCCATCATGTCGCCTCTCGTTTGGTAGGTTCCTAGGATCTGGTTGACCACCAACTGCGAATCATTATTGACAGTTATCCTCTTGATGTTCATTTCCTTGGCCAAAGTGAGCCCCGCAATTAGGGCTTCGTACTCCGCTTCATTGTTGGTGGCTTTGAAACCGCATTTGATGGACTGTTCAATGACGTCCCCCTCGGGAGACAGTAATACTACACCGAGGCCAATACCCTTAAAGTTACTTGCACCGTTCACACTCAACGTCCATCTCCCTTGTTCTGATGAGACACTAAGGCATAATAATTCATTTTCGGCTAGTAGGTGGATATCAGGCATGAAGTCCATCACAAAGTCCGCTAGGGCTTGTGATTTGATTAGCTCTTTTCTTTTCACTGCCTTTTCCGACTCATATTGAGCCAGCAGTCTTGCAGATAGGAAGTCTAGTACTGGGTTTTGCATCTTTCTGGGTGATAACCTAATTTCCTGGTATCTAAGAAGAGCCCATAGTTGCTAGATCTTCTACAGAGACCAAATTTGTGTTCTGGTTGTCACAACTGCTGAAGAAAAATGGCTTACCTATCTTCTCAGAGTCCTCTGCATTTCTATTCCCACCCCTAGACAATAGTATAGTAATGTCTTCGCTCTGGCCTTGGCAGCTAATCTTGTTTTTCAAGGTCAGATCGAACATATTGAGATTGATTACCATGTTGTTACAGAACAAATCATGCAAAATGCATTACAGGTGGATCACATTCCCTCCGTTGATCAAGTATAAGCTACCCCTAACTTCTTCTAGGATCAGCGTGAGAGGAGTTGATAAGATCTCAGATTCATAAAAGGAGATTAGTTAAATGCCAGCTCAGGATTTAACTAACTCGGCAGTAATTATGTTCAGTTGAAATTTGTAAAGTAGTTAAATAGTTAGTTAAGCCTGTTGAAGTAAATTAGTTTTTGGTATAATTCCATACATCATGACAGTAATAGTGTAGGTTTCTTATTAGTTAAGTTTTGTATTACTTTGTAATATTGAATAATTCAAAATGTAGTCGTTTTGGTTTTTTCTCTTGTTTAGAGCCACCGTTCATGGTGGCTCCTATTGTTCTCTTCCGCTTATGTTTTCTTTGATTTTGTTTAACAAAGCCTGTTAAGAATTAGTTAAGAGAATACCCAAATGATTCTAGATTGTCACAAGATGTCTATAAAAAGCAAACATAAGCCCTGTATAATCAATTGAAGTATGAGAAATACAGATCTTGCTTTTCTTCCTTCTCTTTCTTTTTTCTGAATTTATCAGTACACAAGCATTTTGGAACATTTGTAAGAGGAATCAGAACACAGAAATTGGGATGGAGAGAGTATTAAAATGCCTAGAAGTTATTTTTGACTTACTTTTGATTTAATCTCCTCTCCATATGCTTTTAGCTCTTTTACAACAGAATTCAAATGAGCATTTAATTCAGCCTTCAAACAAGGGAGTACTTCCCGAATATGCTGCTCCAGAATCTAAGAGGAAAAACAGAATCATCAAAACAGAGTGCATGACAATAAAGATACAATTATAGGATTTTGGAAAATCCGATAGGATGAGAACTTCAAAAACAAGGTTGCCAAGGAAGCTTCATCCGCTCGGCATTATTTATAAGAAATGACAACCCTTTGGTCAGAGTTTCAACCTTACAATTGTTAGCCCATGAATTTTGAAATTCTGGACACCAGTGAGCAAGGGTACCAAAAGCATGTGTAGGTTTTCTAGCTTTTGCATGTTTCAGTACTATCCAATAAACACCACATTATTCATTTTGAATCTTGATAACAATAAACTATGTTGAATTCAAAAGAGCCAAAGCTTAGTGCAAGAAGCAAAAGCGCATAAAAATATACGAGTAAAGGAAAGTGAATTAACCTGATTCATTTTTTTCGCCAATTGTGGAATCCCACAACGATTGGATAGACCATTGTAAATCTTCAACCAAATATAAAATGTCTCAGAACCAGCACATAGCTCTAGAAAGATTAAATTAGAATTCTATTGATGACGTAAGTTGGAAAATACATGATGATCACGGAAGAACTGTTCCTCATGCGCAAGTGCTACTGCAATGCTACGGTTCTTAATGATGTCCTGTAACATTTATGTTAGTGAAACTTGTTGGAGAGAGTATAATGAGTATTAGACGAGTATAAGGGAAAGTATTTCAATGAATTCAAATTGTAAAGGCAATACGTTATAGATAATGCAGGATACTTGGTTTTAATGCCACATACTTTTATGAAACTGTGTAAACTAAAATAATGTTATACATCTCTCAGAAAAGGTGAAAAGGTCATTTGCTTTTTGGATGAATATCCATATAGATGATAATATAATGCGGTAAAGAAATATATTGCTAGAATTTGATATATAAAGTTCCAAAAAATTATCGGAAACAAGCAACATATAAAGCACACAAGTCTTCAAAAGATGAGTAGTTCTGTGTGCACATAAATAGATTCATTATTATCAGAAAGTGCTAACTGAATCATATGTTTACTAGCCAAATTTTCCATGATGGATCTCATCCAGCTATTGAGAATACTAAAGAGCATACCTCCTGACTGCGATTGACAACACCAATATAGCCTAGATGAAGTGGAATGACTTTGCCAAGAAGAAAGTTACGCGCATCAGTACCCTTGTCCATTATATCTAACTACATTTACAAAAGAGTGGCATATGAAACTGTTACTAACAAATAGGATGCTAAAGATTTCTCTTGTGCTGAAAAAGCATTAATTTCTCAGTTTTATTCCCTTTTCAGTGGGTGATGAATTAGATACTTATTGTTAACCATGAGAAAAGACCTACCTTGGTTATCACACCAATTGTACGTGAACCTGTTAAATTAAGTCAGCGAGTCAATGCATTGAAGGTGAAGATTGAAACATACAATATATTCTCTCTCTTTCTCTCCATCTCTGAAACTGCATTGGCGGGGGGGGAGAGAGAAAAACTAAACAACATACCTGTTGGATCCGCCTCTTTGGCCATCTGTAATGCATCAGAAGTAGCCAAATCAGAATTTGCAGGACTAACAGCCAATATGATACACATTTCTTTTTGGATGTAAGACATTATCATCCTCCTGATCCTTGCTTCTATATCAGATGGTTGATCTCCTACAGGAACCTTTGTAATTCCGGGCAGATCCACCAGAGTTATATTCAGAACATTTGGAGAAGAAATTTTTAACCTAATTTGTTTATCTGAGACACCCTTTTTTGTGCCTGCTCCTCTTTCAGTCTCAGCCTGCAAACACAATGGAATTTCAATCATTAAAGAAAATGAAGTTGAGACAACCCTTTTTCTGCGGCGTAGATTAACAGTTTTTATTATTAACTTCCTTCTTCGAACTGTGGTTGCATTTAAAGGAAACAGGAAAGAGAAAGCATCTGTGATGCACACTTGTTAGATTGCTGAAGAGAAGTTCTAACATGAAAAAATGTAAAACCAATAAATCTAGCACCAGGCCACCACTAACACAAGATGAAATCATTTTATTCATTCAAGAGTCCGTTGGCACTTCTGTTAGTAACTCCTAGATTACCATTCATGCAACAAGGAAGAGAATACTAGCATTTAGACGAAAATCCCCCCTAAATATTAATTAGTCAAATCTCATCTTCTGCAACATAGGTAAAAAAATATCATCACTTGCTAACTCAACTGGGTATGAAGGAAGTAGTGTTTGTTTTCTGTTATCAACATGTTTTGCCATCATAGGTTGCAATTGCAGCTAGGTCTCATACGCCAGGATTCTCTCTGATAATCCAACTACCAAACAGGAGCTATAAACTCTCTCTCCCATAGAACATACCCCAAAACCTAACAATTACTTGACTCCACGGATATGTCTTTAGATTACCAAATAACAATACACCAAGAAGATGAAACCACATATTGCCTCAAGACCTGAGACCCCACAGACTAATCTGTTCAGTGTGTGAAAAGTTACATCATACGTGCATTTTATGACATGTTGGAGCTTTTTTTTTGTTTTTCTTCTACTAAATGGAATCAGATCCATTATTCCATCTTTTGACCAAGACAATTCAGATCCATCTTGCAGCACACTTTCAGCCATTATCCTACTTGCTGACCTCCCTCAGTATTCAAAATAGTCTAGGACCACTTAATGGAAGATCAATGGTAATTCAAGAACTTGTAATGGTCTCAACAACAGAGACAACCATTTTTTCAACTTTTTATAAGTTTCTACAGCTCACACACTTGTAATCACAGGTAGCCTTGCCCCATCTGCCTTCATCTTCAACAGTGTTAATGATGACTTACCAAAATGTTTAGAAGTCTGTGTTTTCTTCCCTTGAACTTCCTCCATGTTTATACTAAGCTCAATAGATTGGGACCAGTAGATTACCCATCGACCAGGTTTCGAACAATCACCCGGTCCTGATAATTTTGAATATAGAAATAATTGCAACCATGTTGCTTTCCACATATAAGTTAGATTTAAGGTTATTTCTTCTCAAGAATTCCTCAACTGGCTGAAAATTTCCTTCTTGCCCAAAAAAAATTGCCTCTCCCATGCCTAAATATAATGGAACGGAAAAAAGAAGTGGTTTTTCACACAGCTTGCTTCTTGCTTTCTATTTGTCAATGAGACAGTCAACTCCATGGCCAAGCAAAGTTCACAACACATGGTAAAACTGATCCTCGAGTTCCCTTCTATATTAAATTCATTGGATTCTAATGAATTTTGATTACTCGCTACATCTGAAACCAGTACAATTATGTGAATTTTTTCAAACCCAAATTTCACCAGACTCCACAAACTACAAAGAGTCAGATGTCCTCAAATGCTGAATGGTAATCAGAGATAGCTTTCATGACTCAAGTAATGAGATGAAACATCAACTTCATCACCTATTGCAAGATTAGTCTAAAACAACATTGCTCCTCTGTCAAAAAGACATCGAAATATAAATACCCTTCTCTTAAAGTAAGACCTTTAAAGAGTGTTTCATGCTTACTCCATTTTTTTCATGTTTTTCATTTTAATGGGTAAGCTTTAATCACCCGTGCATGAAGAGGGTATGACAAGGATGCATCCAAAGTTTTTTTCCAGGATGGCTATAACACATAATTTGACAACCATACAATACAATGATACAAACAACCTCTTCTCAATGGGTGTTAATTAATTTCTTAAACAAAAAATACAGAAAAAATACACATGTATTTGAAAAATCCTCAATACAAAAATATATTTTCATTTCACTATACAACCGTATATTCTATTAGCTTACTCATGGTTGCTCCTTGAGTTCTAGTATTGTACCTCTTATCCAATCTCATGAATCAATAAGCAGTATAATAAATACATTAATCCACTTCAAACCTGAACTTCTAAATATCAACTCAACTTCATATAGTAGAGTAATGTATGTTAGTGTGTAGTGGACAACATAATACAGCTTTACATGCTGTACCGTATGGTCAACATACACAGACATGTGAGTTCATCAAACCAGATTGAAAGGACACTTGTTGGACACAATGCAAGATACAAGCAATAAAGTAAACAGTACAACTCCAAGGTTGTACCTTAGACTTATATATTAAAAATAAAAATTAAATTAAATATAATACGATGAAACAGGAAGAAGAATTAATAACATGTATTTCAGGCAAAAAATAAAAAAAGGTTAGGAAAAAATTTCATCACTAGTCCTTAATTTTTACTTACTGGAATTTTCAAAATCGTTTACCAATGTTCCAAAGCACAACTATCAAATACTACTTATGTTTTATGGTATAACGTACTATCTAATAAAAAATAATAACTCATAATGTGTATATATATATAATTGACACATGCACACCTACATATATACATATACATGTGCGTATAATTCTTAACCTGAATTTCGCGTCGAATATCGGAGAAATCGTAGAAACGCTTGCCAGGGAGGTGTCGAAACTCGCCCCACTCGCCATCATCATCGTCACCAGGGCGGGCCTTGCGGTGTTCTAGCTGAAGGACAAGAGGTCGGCGAGTGCAGATCTCGCAGCCGCGGGGGAGGAAGTCGCGGCCGACGAGAGCCTCGAGGACGCTAGACTTGCCACTGCTCTGGCTGCCGACGACCGCCACCTGAGGCAGATTAAGCTTCGCGAGGCGGTCGTCTACGCCGTCGCTGACAAGCGGCGCGAAGATGTCTTGGAGCTTGTTGATGATTGGGATCAGTGATGAACCTATGAAGGAGACGGAGGGTTTCGGAGACAATACGTCGTCGTATGAGTTCTGTTGATGCCCCATTGATAGCTAGTGAAACTAGAAGGAGGTTTGCAGTGAATGTGATCAGGTTGTGTATAACAGTAAATTCACTTCAAATTGTGTATGCGTAATGCGTTTTGGGTGTATATATTCGTTTTTTGATTCAAGGTACTAATTCGCTGTCGCAACCTCTTGCGTGACATCAGTGGATCAAAGTCCTAGTACCTTGGTGTATATATTCTTTACCGGTGAAGAATGTATGCTTTTTTTCTTTACCAAAAAAAAAAAAACGGAGAACGTATGCTTTTGTTTTTTTGCTTAGTGCTTAAGACTTAAGAATGTATGCTTTTGCTTTTTTTTTTTTTGCTTAGTGCTCAAGACTTGTAGTAGTAGTAGTAGGTAGTAGTAGTAGTAGGAGACTTGCATTGACCACCGCATGACTTGGTTTTGTATTCTGAGAGGGCATCGAAAGGGAAAGAGAACAGCATAAATTCCGGTATAAAACTGGTGGGACCACAGGATATTTAAAATTAGTGTACTTAGATTATTTTTAATAGAGTCTTTAAAATATAAATTTTTTTTAATTTGTGTATTTTTAAAGACTCTTATTTCTAAAAATAATATTATTTATGATAAAAATACGTAGAATCTATCACTTTTAATTTAAAAAATACTAATATAAAGACACAGTCTCTTTTTTTTTTTAATAAATTTGTAAAAAATGATAGATTATATGTACTTTTATCATGAATAGTATTATTTTTAGAGATTGGAGTCTCTAAAAATACTTAAATTAGAAAAGTTTTATATTTAAAGACTCCATTGAGAATGCCCTTAAAGGAGATTTAGTTCTCGTATAACTTTATAATATTACCATCGAATATTTCGAATATATTAAAGGTAAATTTCAGATTTAGTCTTCATAGTTTACATATTTTTTTAAATATTATTTCTAATGTTCTAAATAATTTATAATGTTTATAAAAGTTATTCAAAATAATTCTTATTACTCAAATATTTTTTAAAAAATTCATTTTAGTTCCTATTGTTTAAAAAAAAATTCAATTTAGATCACAATTTGAGGACTAAATTAAAATTTTGTGAAAATAATAATGACTAAGTTAGTTAATTTTGAATAATAGATACTATTTTGAATCACTTTTGTAAATATTAAGAATTAATATAATTTTTTTAAAATATTAAAGACCAACTTGAAAAAATAAAAGAATTCAAAGCATAAACTACTTTTATTTTTGCTCCTCTTTTCCACAACGTTCAATTTTACATGGTAAAAGATAATATTGTTTAGCAAAATGAAAGTTAAAAAGTTAATCGTCATGACCGAGTAAAAGTAAATAAATTTAGTGTGATATATAGCCTATAGAACTCAACAAATTTTGACGTAAGTTTAATAATATCGCAACCCGTAAAGGCTAAAGGTTTGAGACTCGTGGCAAAGATGAAACTTGGGGCTGAGTGGTTTGGTGTTAAGGATGGGTTGTACAAAATGGGTTTGTGTGTGTCCCATAAAGAAAAAGTAAACACTTTTCTGTCTGTCCCATAAAGAAAAAGTAAACATCTCTACCTTTTGATTGTACAAATTATTGGTGCCGAGTAAGATTAAATCGAGAAATCTAAAACTAAACAAAAGGACGTCCCACTTCATTCCGAAATGGTTATGGTTTTGTCCCCTTTCCTAAGTTACATGGAGCTTACGGTCTATAATACTAAATGATAACATTTTGGAGGATGGATTAATGCATTCGTTAAAATGTAAATGTATGGTCTCTATATAGTTGTTGTTCCTATTTGACAATTTGTCTCGGTACCTTAACTATAACACAGGTGTTATTCTTTATTTTTGTTTACAATCTCTCAAAATAGATTCAATTTCACAGTCCTCAGCTTTCAGTTGTAGCTAGTCTGCAATTTGCCTGCTCTCAAATGAGCACAAAAATTTTCTTTTGCACCAATCAGTTCTAGCCATCAGAATATATAATATATACTTTGTGAACTAGAGAGTATAAAAAGAAGACTACAGCAATGCATTAAATAGACTTTCTTATATTAAAACTTAAGCCACCGTGTCTCTTTTTCTTTCCTAAGAACTGCATTCGACGCAGATGCATGAGCTGTCTCTGCATCAGCTAGAGCCTTGCGAGTCTCTGTTAGTTTCCTCATTGCAGCTTCGTACACCACCTTCTCTTTCCTGTTCCGGTTCGCCATCTCTTCCAGTTTCTCAACCCGTGTCTTCAACTCCTTTATCTGGTCCTCAGAAGCAACCAAACTCCGCCTATCTTCTTTCTTCCTTTCCCCATTTGCCTCGCTCTGCTTCTTCGTTGATGCATCAACTTGGCCGTGCATTGCAAGATGGGTATTAATAAAAGAAAACATATCTGACCTTGACTCCTCTTCCTCTTCGGCAGACCTAGCTGCTAGTGCTAATTTGCGCTCACGTTTTTTCTTCCCACCCCTACTTCGTTTCTTTCCCCTGTGCTCTTTTGTCTCTTCATTTTCCCGATTTTCCACAGCATGATCAAGAGATTGTCTTGCTGGTAGGACCTTCACATGAATAGGGTTCACCATTCCCTGTCCGGACGCACCTAAACCCATTCCCTCACGAAAACCCATATTGGCCATCATCTTAGAAGCTATGCCCCGAGTGTGATTCTCCCACTTGGCAAAAATGGCAGTTTCAGTCTGGATTCCCCTTTGCATGGTTGTACTTTCTAAAAATCCCAAGCCTTGTGAGCTGCCTTCTTCAGAGTCACTTGAATCAGATAGTTCATATTGTTGAGAATCAGAATCGCTCTCTTCACTGTCACTCATTTGTGCATATTCAGACAAGCAGATAGCATCTTTCCCCAGCTCTGTGGAGCTTCCATCATCTCGGAAAACAACATTCCCCACTTTTAATTTTTCATCCCATGATTCTAGTTCGGCTTCTCTCCAAATTCCTGAATTATAATCAGAAAGTGCCAAGATACTGGAACCCACCAGTGATTGATCCCATATTGTGGGTATATACTTCTTTAGTGAAGATAGTGGAACATCAATCCCTGACATAATGAGAGTTCTCTATCAGCTCAGTTCAAGATACCCAAAAAGTTTGTAAGAGTGAGCAAGTACAATATATACATGTACCTATATACACACACACGTATATATATAGATGTAGAGAGAGAGATACATACATACATTGCATGATGATTTAATTGGTTTGTTCTTTCTGACAGGATGATTTAAGGTTTTCATTTGGCGGATACAATAGTATTGCCTTATTATACTTCGGAAAGCTCCTTTCTAAATTAGTAATGAAAAATATACTCATTCACCTAATACCATCTATTAATTTAAGTCAGAAAACGAAGATAACTTTAGCAGTAAGAGTTTTGCCATGTCATTTTCAATGACTACGGGTCCAGGGTACTTATGCATAGCAACATACCATGTGATAAGCGGCAGTTATTACCAAATCGACATCGTTGCTGAAGAAAGAACTTGCACATCTGCACATGGGTGGTCTAGTATTAGTAAGATAACTAAAACCAGTGTATTATGTGCATAGTAAGATCAAAGAGAACATGAATCACGATAAAATTTGCACAAACTAGAGCTTTACATACTTTCCGAGTTTACCGACAAGAAGCAGTAATAAAATAGCTCAGCCAATTTTACTAGATAGGAAAGAAATTTAGGAAAATCCAAGAAACAAATTTCATGTTAACATTAAACAACAAAAGTGGGAAAAAGCACCATTATTAGTTTAAAGCAACAAATCTTCTCCACACTACATAAGAAGGTTGAATAGTCAGAATGTGTGGTAACTGTCAGCTCAACTTAAAAATGGTTACCAGACAGGAATATTAGGTCATCAAACTGCCCAGTAAATCAAATAGGATAATGCAAACAATCTAGACTGTCTTACACATCTATAAGTTCTATGTCCCTTTCTATATGCCCCTTAAATAAGTTCACAGTCCAAAATCAATATATCATCGCAGTCTAAGCCTCGGAAGTGCGTAAACTAGATAGGTTTGAAGGACGCTGATACTGACACAAAGGCGAGCAGAAGGTGAGAAGATGACAAATTATACTCTGCAGTTATTATAGTTGTGTACGCTAACAGTTATGTAAACTAGTAGCATACAGTTATAGATTCTGCAGTAATGTAAAGAGACACAGGTAGTTGCAGTTAGTTGCAACTAGAAATAGTCCAGTAATGTAAAGGCATCTATTAGAGTAGAATAATCATAAATAAGCAGTAGACAATGCTCAGAGATGCTTAATGTTAAGTGCTCACATTATTTGGTAAGGTGTTGTAGTACATTGTTCCAACTCTGACTTGCTTTGTCATACGCAGTCATAGCTCCACTCATGTGCAGTGAAAAATAAAAGAATTATTCCCAACCGCTACCGCACAACCAATACCTGACCACATTACTCCCAAAATCCTATTTTCCCTTCAATCCAAATTACCGGCCAATAACACTGAACAAATTCATCCGCAACATGTATAACCAAACAAAATTTCAGCATTTCCTGAACGAGCAACACAAGGATTAACTTTCAGATGCAGTCCAACTGAAAAGTCTCAGGTGAGGACATAAAGGTTGAAAAACTCAAGAAGCCAGAATGAAACACGATGGGGAGCATCATAATGTAAGATCTAAGGAATGGCAAAACTACATAAAGTAGTTGGTTTATTGAATTTTTCTTTGGGCTGTTAGTTGATTAATATTAACACGTCTCAGGTGAGACCAAAAAGATTGCATAACTCAAGAAGCCAGAACGAAACACTACTGGGAACATGACACAGGAAGCTCTAAGGAATGACAAAATTACATAAAGTAGTTGGGTTATCAAAATTCTTTTGGGCTATTAGCTTAGCTGATGAATACTTGCATTTAAATTCAGATCATCAAAGTTCAACAACCGTATGGCTGGTGTACAGTATGAAAATGAAAGGAGATTATCATATAATCACGTCCTGATTGTTTCTACACAAGTCCATACAAGATTCTTTTGATGCATATTAGATCATTCACCATGATAGAGGAGATAAATGTTGTATTTTACCATGATCGACAGAGGGTCGCCCAAATCCAAACCAGCACGAGAGAGAAAAAATAGTGAAACTTGACAACCACCCAAAACAGAAAAGATCAGGATACTGTACCCACCAGCATGCTTTCTGACGTCGGAGAGAGGAAAGAAACTTTTGCAGAACGAGAGCCTTCCATCCCAACAACAAGACCATTATACCACCGTCCATCAGTATAACGGAATCGACACTTGGATCCAATGGAATAACTTTCATCCTCAAGAGGTTCCGCTTCAACTTCTGATTGATCAAGTGGTTCTGCCTTGACATCCTCCTCAGAAGGCCCCTTGGAATCTTGTAGTGAAGAATCAATCTCTCGTAACAACCTCGCACGTTTCAAATGAAGCAGCCCTTCCTCAACATGTTTGATAACATTAACCAGCTCTTCTCGAACCTGAAAAAACCCAGTGCGAATCAAAATCCATTATCCATTTACCGACTAGACAATGTGTGCCACCAGTATATAATTCCTCGCAATTTAGCACGTCTTGGCATAACTATACCAGATAAAACACAAAATCGAGAACCGGGTAGCATCGTATATACACCCAATAACATCTCATAATCCAACACGCAGTAGTTCCATTCCTAATTTGAAAAACAGTGTAATTCCAAAAATACCGAAAATATCTCTGTATCGCTTCGGTCAATTAATTTCTCCTCTACCCAATTGTGTGGATAAATCACATTTCATTACAAATCGTCAGAATAATGAATTAACAATCATTTGTAGAATTTAATCAGTCAAAGTTGCATATTGTCTTCCTTCTTTATACACATATTTAACAAACGATCATAAGTGAAATGAATGTGTGTGTGTATTGTATAGAAGCCCTAATAGTGATGGGGAAGGCTTACGGCGAGGAGCTCGGAATTGGTGGGGTCGGAAGCGAGGGCTTCGTCGAGAGCAGAGATAGAGTCGCGCTGTTCGGCAAGTTGGGATTCCAGCTGCTCTTCTAGAACTCTCTCTTCCTCATTCGCCATCATCACAATTTGATTGGTTTCCGCCTTTGCCACAAGCACAGACTCTGGGAGGGTCTTCTTATTGAAAGAGAAGAAAGAAAGAAGAAATAAATGCTATTTGCAACTATATGAAATTAGTTATGGTTTGGACATCTCGTACGTATAAAATTAAGAGTAGATGCCTCACTAATCCTTAGGTTGTGTTTAGATTAAGGGGGAGGAAGTTTAATAAAGGAGGGGAAGGTATAGTATCATAAAGAAAATGAGTGAAGGGGATTAAATTATGTTTGAATTGTATAATTTTATAAAGGAGAGGATCATAAATGATGATGAGTATTCTTTGTTTGGATTAAAAAGAAAATTGAAGGGAGGGATTATATAATGATATTTATGTCTTTTTTTATTTTATATTATAAATATTTTTTATTTAGTATAGTTGTAATTAGAAGTAAAATAAAAGATAAAAATGTCATTACAATAAATAGTAATTTCTCCACTCTTCATTTTACTCCAATTTGGAGGGATCAATAATAAAGGGTATGGAGGGGTTCCACTCATCCCTTCTATACTCCAATCTTTCATTTCCTTCCAAACCAAACAAGAGAGAGAATAAACTCCTCCCTTTACTAACCCTCCCTTTCCTCCCCCCCCCATTTTCCCCAATCCAAACACACTGTTAATGTTCCGATGTTGGATACTTCGGTTACTGATGTTTAAAAATGATTTTTTTAGTTTTTAAAGTTAATTAAATGGGATAGTATTAGTATTAATAGTAAAATTTGTCTATTTTTGATAATTTTATTATGTGATTGGTATGAGTATAATTATGTATGATACTAATTTTGCACTCAACTATAATGGATTATAATGTATTAGCCATGTGATAAAATTGTCAAAAGTAGGCGGATTTATTCTAAAATTAATGAGTATTTTATAAGATAATTTTGACAATTTATAATTACTAAATTGATAGTAAATCTCACTTTCACGCGTAGGTGGACGAGGTTCTTTAACGGAGTGAAATGGCCTCAATTGATCTATGCCCTTAACGTTTAGGCTTTAGTGATGTTTTGATAATCAAACCATTTATGGGAATTTAGAAAGAAAAAAAAAAACCATTTATGGGAATGGATAGACTTGACACCATAATATATTTATTATGAAATAATTTGGCTAATTTATAATTATTGAACTAGGGTATCTTGATTGAATGAAATGACCATGATTAACCTAATACCCCTTTTCTTTTTAGTCAAAATTAACCTAACACCCTTGGATGAATAAAGTTTCCAATGTGTTTCTCAAGTAATTTAACAATAACAAGTTTATTATTGAAAAAAACATACAAAAATATTTCTTTTTGTTGAGAAATTGATATTATTTGCAATCATAATGCAAGCCATACAATACGTGTCTTGGGCCATCTCTCCGAACTCTATCCATTTCATATATTATAGGTAGTGAAACTATCGACTTATTCTAAGAAGCTTCTTATTTTAATTTTATTTCAATCGTATTCTCTATTTTACAATACGTGCATTGGGCTATCTCTCCAAACTCTATCCATTTCATATATTATAGGTAGTGAAACTATCGACTTATTCTAAGAAACTTCCTATTTTAATTTTATTCCAATCATATTCTCTATTTTAACCTTCACATTATTTCATTATTACTATTTCATTATTTATTTATTTGAGGTTTTTTATTTGTTGAATGTCAAAATTAGATTTTAAGGATTCATATTCTCTGAGACCGCCATAGTCTTTCTAATGTATGTATTCTAATACCGACAAAAAATGTATATATTCTAATGGTAATTTGTACCAATAATAATATTTTTAATGATCACGTTCTTTTTGACGATTATGTTCCCAACGGTCATATTTAATTCACCAAGGGCTATAAAAACACTTACTTCATTTTTCATTTCTCCACCTTATTGTTATTTCGAATCTTCTACATTTGAATTTTCTTTTTCACCATAATTGATTTGTTAGGTGATATGGCACACAAATTTAGATGAAATATGATTCTCGAACATTCTAACTCCAATAAGGTGTTAAAATCGTAACAAGATTGGCTTACGAATAAGATCAATGACTTAGCATATAACCAAATGTACGTCATGGTTTTAAATTCTTGACCATGCTTACATTCGATGAGATAGGTTGCAAGGCATAAAGACTTTATCATGATTATTTTATAGAAAAACTTGTTTATCCTACCAATATCTTTTGAAAGAGTTTTGAATGGGCCACTCATTGTTTTGTCAAATTCAATTTATAGTAGAAGCCTATGATCCATTTTCATTCAAAAACAAAATTGTGCTAAAAATTGGGGTTTGCCTTCCTCTCAAAAGGTCACAGCTACACTAAGAATACTTTCATATGAAGAAACTGTAGATTCGTTGAATGCCAATGTTAGAATACAAGAAAGTATGACCACATAGATTTTTAGAAAATTTGTAAAGACCGTGGTAGTAATATTTTTTTATGATTACTTGATATCACCAAATGAGATTGAGGCATTGTTTGGTTTGACTGTCAAATTTGAGCTTTTAAATTGTAGAATTTTTAGGAATATACCTTTCTCGGAAGTATTGTTAAACAAAAGTCATTAACTGTTTGACGTATGTTGGATAGTGTTGGGCTTTTAAAAATTTTGAGGACAATGTTGGAATTTCGGAAGGATATATTTGAAAAAAAATATATAGTTTCACACATTAAAAACTTCAAAAAAACCTTTTTTTGAAAGATTCCAAATTGGAACTTCTTATTTTTTAGCTTATTTTTAGTTTCAATTTTTACCTAAAAGCTCTTTATAAAAAAAAAAAGAGAGGAGAAATAGGTAAACTTCAGCTTCTAAATTCACAGGAAGTTCTTTTAAGTATCTAAAAATTAGGCCAAGGCCTTGATACGGCTAGATTGCTAAACATTAAAATTCAAAGAGGCTTCCTTAGCATGTTAGGAAATATTGATTGCATCAGTTAGAAGTGGAAGCATTGTATGACAGCATAGAAAGTGATATGGGGTGATAAATCCACCAAGGGTAAAATAGACATTTGGTAAATGAAAGGCTATGCAAGAGACCCCGACCATAAAGATACCCCATGGCTGAGGAGAGTTGATCTACATCCCATTATTCTGGCCCTATGGTGAAGGATGCCCAAGCTCTAGAGATGTCCAACTCCCAGGGATGCCTGAGAAGCCCATAAACTGCCTTAAGAGTGGTACACATGACAACATTTTCCATCTGTGAGACTAGTATAAATATAATTACACTCAATTCCAAGAAAGATAACTGTTATTTTATACACTCACTTGTATATTCTCATATCTTTAATCTCGATCTTACTAACTTGAGCATCGAATGGGTCCCCTAGGCACAACTTCGAGATTCTTTATTTTGCAGGTTCACTTCTATTTGAGGAGTTGCATCGAATTCTACCTTAACAGGTTGGCGCCGTCTGTGGAAAATAATGAAGTAATCCCACTAAGAACACCACTATGGTTAACACTAGAATCCAAAGCCATCAAGAACAAGACCCACCACCACCAGGAATGGTTGAAAATTAGGTCTGAGGACCTACTCAGCCAGAGAGCTATCTACTAAGTAGTTTTCCAGCTATTACTCCACCTAGTACTACCAACCCTCTACCATATACAAAAGCCAGCTCTTTCGGAAGAGAAGTTGCATATAGAAAGGATGTTAGCAAGTCAATTGTTTTACCTAGGTAGGGGGCAGGCTATTTCGCCTAGTAGGAGTAGAAGTCTTAGTATGTTAGCAATTTGAATTGGACAGCCTATACATGACTCTCACTTAATCGGGATGGTAGACGAAAGGAATTAATTATGCAGTAATTATATTTTATAGGGTTTGATTCTACTTCATCATTAATTGGGTAGTCGTGATATACTGCTAGGTATCACTCACGACTTGCGAAAATTAATTAGAAGATCCGACAGATTAATAGACAGAGAGAAATAATTAAATTAATTATTATATTAATTGGATTAATATAATTTCGCTGTCAATTAATTATGAACCCGAGAGATCACACACAATAGAGATCCGACAGATTAATAGACAGAGAGAAATAATTAAATTAATTATTAAGAGTGTCTTGATATTAATTTAATTATTGGACGCATAGTAATTAGGCTACTAGTCCATTTAGACTACAAGTCTAGGACTGATAAGATTAGTCCAGCCCATGATTGACCAGTGATTCCTATAAATAGGAGCACTCTGGAAGAAAACTTTACTAGCACAAAAATCAGTCTTTCAGAGAAAAGAGTGGATTTTTCTCCCTAGGATTTTAGTGGGGGTTTAACTACTAGTCTTGTGTGGATACTCTTAGAGGCTTCATGATTGGAAAGCTTGATTCAGATTCACACAACATTTTTTGCATCTCGAGCTAATCTTAAAATCTCCATCTGTATTTAATATTGATTATATATGCATGTTATAATAGATCTACGTAATTAGCCATGACCATGATGTATGTGTATTTTTCGCTGCGTTAAAATTAAATAAAATTTTTAAATACCATGTATGAATTCTAATAATGGTATCAAAGACACCGTTCATGCCTTTTACGTGGTTAGTCATTTATAGCACAAAGTATACCACAATTAAAGTGTCAATTTAATAGTTTATGAAACTATCTGTTAGAAATTGATAGATTTGAATCTATTGATTTTATGCCTATAATTTTATATAGATTAAATTTTAGCCTGAAAGGTTCTTCCCACAATCAATTTCATAAAAGTAGTTTTGTGAAATTGCTTTTTCAGTTTCATTAAAACTTGTATTTAAAATTGTACTTTTATTTTTATAAAATTGTTTTATTAAATTTTAAAATTGATTTATCAAGAAACTATTCAAAAAATTGGCTTTGGAACTGTTTTTCAATTTCTGAAATTGTTTCAGCAAAAAAAAAAAAGGTTTGAAAATCCAGAAAACCCTCAGCCCCTTCATCATTTTTGCCATAACGGCGCGAAGATAACTATGTCAACGCGTCGCTGTCTCTCTACTGCAAGGGCAGCAGGGCTGCCCCCCACAGATCACAGAGGCGCTACTCCTCACCAGAGTTTACCGCGAGGGGAGGCAAAGTACTACTCCTCCGTTATAGGTTGGCAAGGGTTGCTGCTATTATTAGCAGTAGCCATGATTGACAAAAGGAAGGTGAAGGGAAAAATAGGGCATGGGGGCGGCACTGGGAAGAAGGAAAGAATAAAAAATTGATTTTGGGCTAAGGTTTAGACCCGATTTGGGTTCAGATCTAGATCCGAATCCAGACCGGATAGGGTCAGAACCCAAACTTGACCCAATGGGTATTGGGTTAATTTCATTTTGGTTTTTTCTTAAATAATATTAATTGGGCTGTTGAACTTGGGCTTCCAATTAAAATGTTAAGGGTTTTCTTTTATTTGGACTAATGGGCATATATAAACTTAGGCCAATTTAGATTCAGACTTTAATAAAAGTAGTTGGACTCCTTTTATTGTCTAATTTAGGCTATTTTAAATTGTTTTAAATTTAACATGGACCCCTTTGTGGTTTGTAGTGGGCTAAGTTAAAATTCAGATGTAAGAGAATTAGTTTGGACTTTTTTCCTTAATATCTGATTGGGCAATTATAATTTTTGGACTTAGACTTAATTAAAATAGGTTGGACTTATTTTAATTCTTAAAGTCCAAATTGCTTAATTATTTTGTTTGGCAAATTAATTAAAGGACCCCAGATATATTTTTGACACTTTAAATTAATAATTTTTTTATCAATTAATTAAAAGTAATTTGATTATATTTATATTTTATAAATATGAGATATTTATGGAATTAATTTAATAAAGAGTTTATTAAATAAATAATCTAATATAATAAGATTATATTAGAAAATGTAATTATGCTATACTCATAATTAATTAATTAATTACTATAAATATAATGTGATTATATTTATTTAAATATGTGATATTTAAGGATCCAAATTAGTAAAGATGTTTACTAATAGGATAAATCTAATATAATGAGATTATATAAGGAGATTAATTATGCTATATTCATGGATTACCTTTTATTAGTTGTTATGCATGTGGATGATCATGGACTAGTCTTGTATGTATGAGTGGATGAATAAATAAATGGATGAATGTCATTTATATTTATTTATTTACACATTTTGGGTTTTATGTAATATTTTAAAATGGGATTTACATGTCTTTCATCCTCGTTTTAAAGATGTAAAACCCCTATTCCCATTTATGTATCCCCACTGGATTAACAATCTAGCCACCAAAGAATCTACGTACATAAATATAATAAAAGATCAAGATGAAGACATCAAGAGTTGGTGGGGCCCAGTTCGCGAAAGAAGTTTTGTGAAGCCGAGGAGGAGCAGACCATGTATCTATCTTGTGGACCCTTTATTTGATTTAGGTATTCAACCCAGTGACTCGGGTTGATAATGCTTCTAGTCCATAACCATCCTTTTTTATTTTATGCGTTTATTATTTATTTATGCGATGAATATGTGATGAATGCATGGATGTTTCTATTTTATTTATGAGATAAATTGAAAATTAGAAGCATGTGAAAAATAAGACCTAAATAAAGACCAACAAATCTTCCCAAACTAAATATTAAGTTCATAATGATATATTTTTTAGAAGACTATATCATTGTCTTCCATTATCATAGACCAATTATTGTGTTTAATAAATAAGTAACCGGCTATGGACACATAGGGATTTGCTTATTTGTTGTAATATATTAATTGTTCTATCTAAACATGAGATGTGACAGAAATGAGATTCTCATTAGCTACCAAAAAATCTATCATATGAGGGGTTAATGTTGCATTGAACCCAATTTGTCAGGATAATGGGTTTGACTTAACGAATTTCACGAGACCAAAAACCTATCATGTGAGGTCGACATAATTGGAGGCAAGAATAATTGGGATTTGTATATGATGCATTGAATAAAAGTTATTCACCTATTTATTTTTACTTCACCAAAAATCTAACATGTGATGTGGGTTAGAATAAATGGACCCCCAATTCCACTAAGAGAAACAACTTATTGTTTTTCCATTTTCCACTATGGAAGTGTGTGATTCGAAAAATTTAGTATGGGTACTATTTGATTTAAAGGCCCAAGTCAAATAGTTAATAATACAATATCTAATATCCTTAGTATAATAACCAGGACCCAGCATATAGCACATTATACTTTATTGCATATAAATTTGTGCCAGTTTGAGTGCAATATGTGCATATGTGATCATTCTAGCATTTAAACTTATGTAGTAGTTTCATTTTCTTCTATTTCTCTTATTTTATTAAAAAAAGGGACACTAACATTATTAATTCAAATAAAAATATTTTAACTACTATTTTGATATTTATATTATACGGGATCATTTTTAATACTTAGTGGACTTATTTTCATCATTTTAAAACGAGACTTGAGCCCGGGATAAAAATTAAAATATTTTATTTCACCAATTTCGTATTTTTCCCCTAATATACACTTATTTTTGGGCTTACGTTCATAAATTTTAATTGCATAGCACGTTGGGAGAGTGCATTAGGAAAATGATTTTCATACCGTATGAATAGTAAAAACATTGTTTTGGACTAGTTAGTTGTAATTGCATTTTGGGGCATGAAATAACTTAGTTTTGGGCCTTATTTTAATTGATATTGTGTATTATTATTAATCCCATAAATACAACACACATAATATATACTATACATATACATATACATAGCATATAATAAAAGCAAAAACAACCCCAAAAATACCCCCCAAACCCGTGAGTTAGAGGAAGGCCAAGGGAGGAAATTTCATCTTCAATCCTTGCATTGTGAGCTCATTAAAGCCATCTAGAGGTGGATTCAAGCTAGCTTAGGCCTTTTACTTTCATCTTTAAGCTTTAATGGTGAGAGATATTGCATATATTTGCGTATATAATATTTATGTCAAGATTTTAAATTCCTAGATTTGTTGCCTTATGCTTATATTATGCTTGACTCTTCTATATTATAATGTCTACATGCCTTGTAGACTTGTTTTGTGTAGTTGAAATGCTTGGTTAATGAAATATTACAAATGATCAATTTTAGAAGATGATGAATAATAGTTTTCTAAGGTTTTTGTGCAATGTTGATGCTAAGCTTGATTCTATGCTATCTAATGGTGTCATAGGCGCTAGTGAACATAGGTTAGTGATTAGAACGAATAACATTTGAATAAAATTGATTGAACTTATATAATTGGCTTGAATTCAAAGGGGGCCTTGCGTAAATTGTTAATCTGGGTGCAATTGAATACCAAAGTTAGTCTTTATTAGGTATGGTAGTGCTTAAAATACTTTTATGTTATTGAATTGAGAGGTGGTTTGGGTAGTTGTAGTTCAAACAGACAAAGGAGCAATTCAGGGTTTTGGGGTAGACGTAGTTAAAAACAAGTTTTCTTGACTTAAAAGGGCCTCATAAAGTGTCATTAAAAGGGTAGAATGAATGGTTTGTGGTTTGCTTGGGTTTCGTTTTGTATGAGTTTGAAATCGGACTAAAGAGGTTAGTTATAAAAAGTTATAATAAATGTTAGTAATTGACCCTTATGTGGTTAGTTAAGTGCTTAAAGATGCTTGTTTAGATTGTTCATTCATTTGGTGAAGTTTCATGAATTGTCTTGCATGATTACTTGTTTAGAATATGTTTATTCCTTGTCTATATTGTTAGTTTTGGTGCTCGTGAAGAAGGGTTGAAGAAGTTCGTGGCTTTGGAGGTGAGGGATTTCATTCTTATGTTCAACTATATTGTTTATCCTACTTCTGTAATGTTAATGAGATGTAGTGAATGTACTTAGTGAATATAAATGAAATGGAAATTCGAGCATGCTATAAAAGATTTTATGTTAATGCTAAGTGTCAGGCAATGTATGTTAGTAGTTGATTATGTTCGAGCTTGAGTAGTTTAAATGTTTCAGCTTAACAATTAAGTGTCGTGAATGTGTTTAGTGAAATGTTTATGAATGAATGCAAGTTTAGTGGATAGAAGTGCGTCATAGTAGCATGACATGTAGTCTAAGGTAGGATAGAGCATGTTTAATGATTCTAGAGCACGAGAATGATAATGTGCATGAGAGTGGCCTCTTTTGTCACACCTCACTTACGTGCATCTTTTATATTCAAATGTTAAAGTGCTCAACGTGATTACGTGTTATAATAATATTCCAGCGAAACTAACAGTGCTAACAAGAGTTCTAGCATTTTTGCATTTTCATGGTTGTAACCATCGTGTTTCAGGTGTACCCTCGCTTGGACCCGATGTCCTTGGAGAATCACTCCCGGGTGTACCTTCGCTTGGACCCTATGTCCTTGGAGAATCCCCCGCGCTAGCATTTTCACGTGTAACTCTCGCTTGGGCCCTATGTCCTTTGAGAATTACTCGCGTTATCCTTTCCATGTGTAGCTCCCGCTTGGGCCCTATGTCCTTGGAGAGTTGCTAGGGATATCCTTTTCAAAAGTGTTTACCTAGTGTTGTTAATGCTTAAGTGCTTATCATGATAATGTAGCTTATATGCCTAGCTTGTAGTGTTGATTTAATGCGTAATGCTTATCATGTTCAGTGATATCTTTCAGTGTAGCTTATAATCTTAGCTAATGCTTAAAGCTCATCATGTTAAATGTTACTTTTCAGCGTAGATTATAATGTTGTTATAATGCCAATACATGTTTTATATGCATTGCACGAAAAGGTTTTCAAAAAGCTCCCTGTTTATTTTTTCCCTCACTGAATATACATGTATTATATGCTCACCCCTCCTTTCTAACATTTTATAGGTAAGGCTGGTTCTGTTCCTCCGGAGTTTGAGGAGAAGAAAGTTCAAGAGTCTCTTTGAGTGCATGAGTTAGCTTCAGTGGTTGCTTATATGTAAAATTTCGTGTGTGATATGCATATTCCTTTGAGGCCTGCCTGCCTTGTTTATATTAGTTGATTGTGTAATAAATGTAACAAGGAGACGCTCACCTAGTGTTAGTGGACTGTAATAACTTCCAATGTTTTACTTAATTGCCCAGTTTTCTTGCATGCTTGTGTAGGATTAAAGGGAAGTTGGTTGATTGATTTAAAATCTAAGATAATGAAGTAAATAAGATTAGAGTGATATGATAATCGAAATCTTGATCTTAGAATTTCAATGGCTAATGACAATGTATGCTTGTTTGACTTATATTATTGTGGTAGAAAGGCTCGGATGGCCTTAAGAACTTGAGTATATTATCCTATGAATGTTATATTGTGTTTGTGGAACATTTCTTCTGAATGCAGGATTGTGGTTAGTCCTATAAACATGGGAGACTCCATCCGTTTTCCCTCATTTTTCGTGCCCAGGGTTAGGGTCGGGTTGTGTTTAGTGGAATGATTAGGGGTTCTAGTCTCGTGAGGGATCGGGGCATGACAATTAGTATTTTCTGCATTTATAATGTCGGATATGAATCCACCCTTCTTTTATTTGACTTGACTAAACTTCGGTGACTAGCTCAATGTTTCAAGAATTTTTCTCAAGTCTGAGAAAGTCGTACACGTTCTAAATGTCTAAATAAGTTGTCATATGATGCAAAAAGAGAAGGACTATGACATTTTAGAAAAATGTCAGAATGATGAGATAATGGCTAAAAAGTAGCCTTTGTGCAACATGGATAACCTATCCATCAGTATTACTCACTTACAAGAGTTGTATAGTAAGCAAAATAGGACAACTAGATATGAGATATCTAGAGAATTGATAGATATGAGATATATAGGAAAATTGTCCTAAATAAAGGATTACTATATGAATAGATTTGAGTACGTGTGTTCTCATGATAAGTATCCTGAATCCATTAGTTTATTCATGTTTAATCATATGCAGACAAATTTAATTCTCAAATTCATTTCCTAATTCCTTCTCGTTGTTCATAATGGATTTTTCCATATGAATGTATTTGGAAAAACTCTTCAATATGATGGTCATCTATCAAGGGTAGATCTGGAAAAGTGAACTTAGTTGGTAAAAGGAAAATATTACCACTGCGAGAAAGGAGTAATACTAGGAGAGGAAAAATCCAAAGACCTAAAAGAGTTTGAAGGGTGAGTGTGACACCCCGGACCTAGCATATAGCATTTTATTAATTTTCATATATTTATTTCATTAAATTGCATAATTCTTGAAAATGTGCAATGATGATTGTTTGCATTCAATTACTTTATATTTAATTGACTTGCCCGGAGTAATTATTTTATTACTAGAATTTAATTTACTAGCATTTAAATTGATTTATTTTCACATATTGAATGTGAAGCTCCGAGCCCGGAGATGATTTTATTTTATTTTATTTATTTTATCTTCATACATATTTGTCTTACTTGACATGTTTCTTGAGCATGTTCATCGAAAAAATTATGTGCATTGCATTCGGGAGTGAGATTTTTTAAAAATAGTTTAACGAATGAATAGTGACGTCTGTGAACTTAGTAGCTACTTAGTACGTGCATTTCACCATCTAACGAGCTAGCTTGTAGACATTTGGCATTTTAGATTAATCTACTTGTGACTTGATTAACTAGCTTTGCATTTGGACCACATAAAATAAAATAAACTATTCACAATCACTCACAACCACACAAACAAATAAAAATCAAACCAACCCCTCAATCACACACACATGCACGACTATATAGACACACACATACATATACAAAATAATAAACATTTCACTCCATCACCACCACCACAATCAGACCAAAACAGAGAAAAAAAAGAAAGGGCAGAAGCTCGTCCGAGAAGGAAAAGAAGAGAGGAGAGGAAGAAGAAGAAGAAAGGGAAGGGAAAAAAGGGTAGAAACGCTCAAGCTCTAGCCATTCTTGCATTCTTAGCTAAGTTTTGAGGTGAGGGTTTGTATCTTTGTGCTTATTTCTTGAATTTTTTATAATGGTAGGTTTATGTAATTGTTGTAATAAATGGTTTTATTCTTGGTTCTAACTAGCTTTGTTTATTAGGTAGATTATATGATGTTTGAGTGTTGTTGCAAACTAAACTTGGACATTATAGTGTTTTGTTGATGTTGTTGTTGATGGTTGAACAAGAGTGTTGTATGTAGGTTATGTGCTTGCTTTAATTCTTGAAAGAGTTCATGAATTAGCTCAAGAAGAAAAGTTGGTAAAAAGGTCACTACCCCGTTTTGGACAGATTGCTTCTGTCACGCCCTAACTTGACCCGCCTTAAGATCAGTCAGGACGCAACGGAATTTCGGCAGTATAGCGACTGTAACCTGGATACTGAGGCTCTAAACCAACCTCTTCGCAACTCATACAATCAACTCCACAAACAATTCAACAATTAAATAACACAACCACAATATACATTAAACATTCTTATACCATTGCATTCATAAGTTATACGCCTCCGTTCCAACATCATACATTTACTAAATAACATACTTTTTCCCAAAATAGATTATAACCAATCTAGCAACCAAATCATGTTCCAAAACAAGACTACTAAGCTAGCAACATTTAATCTATTATCTTTACAACATCTTATACATCATAAACTTCTAAGTAAATACAAAACAACTAGTTTTAATATACAAGACAACAAAAGAGAACTATATCTCAGACATCAAGGACAAGACTCTAGCACATAGGACTCGTCCACATATGGCACATTCTCAGCTTCCTGAGGCATGTACCCATAATCTTGTTCAATATAACCTGTATGCATGCAATAATTGAGAGTGAGCTTATATAAAACAAGCCCAGTGAGAATTCGATAGATCTTTAACAGTATTTACTAAACTCCTTAGAAGTCATTCTTTGAGTAGTAAACACAATAATAATCATCAATAACAATATAAACACATTAATTATAATAACCAATCAATAAAGGATACTCTAGTTGGTGTAGCTCCAAATGCCATCACGATCTCAACCATTCTTCTTGTAACTCCCCATTACTCACGCACCCGAGCTACCTCTCTAGCCCCTCCCTCCATGGCACCTCCGCCCATGCAAGCTGGGAATAGCCTATGATAGTCATGCCGTTTTCAACCCGACAGCCTGACGCTGCCCGAGAGGTGGCACACACATACCAAGACTCATGACAATAATAATAAACATTCAAATCTCAAGAGGATAACCTTTCACGTTGACTATCTCCCAGCTCATCAATAATCAATTATCACAGGAGGACAACAAAGTAGGTTGCCTATTTCCCGGTTCATCAATAATCAATCAATAATCATCATTTCAACAACATATCATCAAATAAACAATTAACAACTCAACAACTAAGTTAGATGACAAAGTAGGCCATCCAACTGAACATGCAGTAACCACACATTCAAACCCTAGTCTAACCATCAACAACTCACAATTTATTCACTCAAACACCACCCAAACATCCAAAGGCATAATTCAACATTTTAAAGAAAGACAACCCAATCTTTTAAAAGTTATAACTTACATTCTACTAATCCGATAACCTCCAAACCAGTTTATATCACTCACTTACTCAATCAACTACATTAACCCCCTCAGTAACCAACCATAATCCATCCAAATCAAGCCCAACAACCCTAAAACCCTAATGTATCATGGCTGAAATTTTTGGACTCTCACACCGACATCACAATAAAAATTTGGCATTACAACATTACTATCACGTATTTAACAAACTTTTACAAGCTGACAGCAATCGATTCCAACCACCACAACTCCAATTATTCAACAAATAGCCAACAACTCAATTTTAATACCCGAAAAATAAAAATTCATGCTACAACGGTTCAAAACTAATATAAACACATATAATCAATCCTTAGCATCTACTGAGCAATAATATAACATCAATTTAACATTTCAACGGCTAAAATTTTGATTATATGAATTAACATAAAAATAACATTTTGAGATCTAGAATTTTTCTCTCACCTTTGATGTTATATGATGCTAGAAATGTGTGCAATAGGTGTCCAACAAGTGAAATCAAGCTTTGAATGACTCAATTCGGCTTTGAAATGCAAAATCTATGAGAAAAATACTTTGAAAAACCTTAAAAATGCCTTCTTTCTTCTCCCTCATGGGGCCATGGTTTTTGATGTGTTTTTGTGGTGTTTTGGCTGATATTTAAGTATATATTAAGTTAAACAATAAGTCAATGCAAAAAGAATTGGTCAAAGTTAGTATTTTTTAGTTTTTTAATTGTTTTCTAGTCTTTTAATTCTATTTCTTGACTATTTTGCTCACCAACATGCAATTAACTCCTAGAATATTTTAAGTAGCATATTTTTAGTTGACAAGGAGTTCCACATGCATACATTTACACCCGACTTGGGTAAAAACTCAATTTTTGCAAAAGATGATAAAAAGTTATATTCTTTTAAATGCAGTTTTCAATTGTGCCATTTTATAAATATTTAAAATGAAATATAATTTGTATTCAATATATACTAGGTCAATGAAAGTCAATGCAAGAATCGTTTTGAGCAAAAATTACTCTTTTAGCTTAAAAACGTACTTTTTCACCTATAAAATCTATTTAAATTCCTAATCAGTTTCATAAATAATTTTTATTCAAATACTGGTCTATTAATAATGGAGGATTAGTTTTTAAAACGTTTAAAACACCTGTGTCAAAATTTTAGCGAACATGTGTTCAAAATACTATTCACAAAAACCAATGATACAATTTCTGATGCCGATTTTAATGAAAATTTCATGAATGCTCACATATCATGTATGAGAAGTATTAATCACTTAATTAGCACATTTTAATTCATATAACATATATAAACAGGCTAAAACACGTAATTGCAAATATGGCCAAATTCGGGGTCTCACAGCTTCACTGGACTTTTAGAGCATATTTGACATAGTAAATATGCTTGAAATTGAATGAAACTTTTACAGCAGCTAGATGTCTCAGTGTAGAACAAACTTTGTTTTTGGAGCAAGAGTTGATTCACTCGTTTTAACCCTATAACAAAGCCATTTCTGTAAGGTAGCATGAAAATCGCTGAACTGGACAGTTAGGAGTAGTTGCACAAAATTGGTCATAACTCCTAACACAAAAATGGTCATAACGTATGAAATTTAACCTGGAATTGAACTCCATTTGATCCTAAAACTATCTACATTCGAAGAGCTCCGTTTATACATAAAGAACATAATATTTAGAGGTTATTAGCATAGGCAACTGATTTTATAAAGTTAGGCTTCTGCTAGAAATTAGAAAATGTCTTTGTTAGTTTGTTAATTGACACTATTAATTGGTATTGCCAAATGGTAGAATTGTGGGTTCTTGTTAATATATATTATTGCTAAATAGTATCTAAATGTATGTTAATGTTATGCCTTGGTGTCTTAAGTTTTTAAAGAGATTCTAATTATGTTTATGTGCTAGTCAAGACTTGAAATTGAAAGCATAGTTGCTAGAAGAGTTATTGCTATTTTTAGTGCTAAATGATAGTTCATTGCATGCTAGTTGACTTGTTATAAAGTGGTTTGAGTTGTCTTTAAAGTTAGTGAAGTTTTGTTGTGGTTATGTAATGGTCTTGAGTGGTAAATGAAGGGAAACTTGTGCAATTAGAGAAGATTTGAAGTGGTTCCTGGCTAGATTCTTACATGTTTGGCCTTCTAGAGGTGAGGGGATCATTCTTATGTGCATTTTAGTTATTTTCTTGCTATGTAATGTAATTGTTATGGTATAGATAGTTGTGCAATTGAGTTATATAAGCATGCAAGGGTTAATATCGTTATGCTATTGATTGTTTGGGAAAAATTGAATACAATGCAAGGTGACTTGAGCTATGATTGTACTAGAATATGTTAATGCTAATGTGGATTAACAATGAATGGTTATGTTGCTTAATTGCTAGAACTATGAATCGAAATAGAATATGTTTTATTGTTATTATGAATTGCTATTGTTTATGTGCGAGGACAACCTCTTTTGTTGTTCCTCATTGCGTGTTTATCGATTTACTGTTAATGTTATCGAATTGCTTGTAAAATGCTATATCGTTGTTATCATATTGATGGTTGCGCAACCTTATCATTGGGATAGATGTGTTGAGCATCTCTGGGCGGCATCGGGCTTGCCAGGGTTGGTTGCTCAACCTCCGTACTCTATTCCCTTACCCGTTTGGTCTGGAGATTGCCAAGGGGTATTGGGTCGTTGGCATTAGGTACATCCGGAGCACGCACTGGTGTGTAGGGATGCCGACATTATCGTTATCAAGATCGTGTTTGAGATATCTAGTTTATTGTCTTAAATGTTATATTGTATTACTATTGAGTTTATAGTTTGTTATCTAGTTTATAGCTTTTTAAAATATGTTACCTAGCTTTATTGTTTTGATTGAGCATTTTATATTGTTAATTGATTCTATGGTTCATTTACTTGCATTGCTCGAAAATGATTTTGAAAACTCCCCGGCTTTATCCTCATTCACTGAGCATTGTGTATGCTCACCCTTTTCATTCACCATGTTTCAGGAAGCAGATATTGTGCCTCGGATTATAAAGGAAGAAAAAGTTGAAGCATTCCCTTAATTGCTTGAGTTGGATACTTGTGTTATGTGATTGAAAGTGTTGTAAAGTGTAATCTTATTTGATATTATGACCTTGTATTTATTTTGAGGTCTAGTCAGCCTTGTATGTGATTCATGTTTGTAAGGCTTGTAAGTTAAAGTTGAATAACAAATAAATGGCCTGTAATAAGTTATATAATTGATTTAGTTAGTAGATGTTAGTTTAGAATGCTTGAGTATAATTTGTCACAGCAAAAGAGGCTATAACTATCTTATGAATTGGAAATGGAACTTCGTATATGTTGTGGTTATTGTATGTTGTGGAAATCTTCTGTGTGCAGGTTTTGGTTTGGCCTAGGTACAAGGGAAACTCTATTCATTTTTTCTCATTTTTCGTGCCTTGGGTATTGGATTGGGTTGCTATTATTGGTCCTGATTCTGTGAGTGATTGGGGTGTTACAGGTGGTATTAGAGCTTAGATAGCTCTCAGCCGGGATAGGGTCTTTGGTCTGTCGGGTAGCAACCCATGAGTGCGTGCATATGAAGTGTGTCTTGAATAGATGTGTGCTTGTATGTGGGACTTGTGTGTCTTTGAATGAATGTGTGCACCTTTATGACTTATTTGCGCAAAATATAAAGAATGTGTGATATGTACATTTATGTGACTACGTGCGCATCTAAGTGATCTCATAAGCAATTACTTGCCTTATCTGTTTGTAATAATGTGTGAATTTAAGTACTATGGCTAATAGTTGCATACTAGTTTAAGTGTTAATTGTGCATATGAGATGGTTGCATAGCATGTTGAAATTTGTATCAATTGCGTTAAGTGTGTATTAGGAGGGTATACCTTATTTGGTATCAACTGCATACATGCAATACCCGTCAAGATGGTAAGTAATCTCTCTCCCCTATAAAGAGATGGCCAGTAGCGGATCTTCTAAAGATGTGAACCACAGAAGAATGAGCAATTGATCAAATGCTTATCAGGGTTCATAATTGGTATTCTTCTTGTGTATTCATATTCGACATTTGGAACTCGACTATTGGGATTCTTATTGGGGTATTCTCCCTTGGAATTCTTAATTGGTATTATCTGCGATATTCACACTCAAATCTCTTATTTGTATTTTCTCGGCATTCTTACCCGAAATTCTTGAACGGATTTCTTATTGGCACTTCTAATTGAGATTCTTATATGATATTCGTATTCCGAGTGATTCTTATTCGGACTTCTGAGTTGGTAATCTCAATCGCAGCCTTTATTGGGCCTCCTTACTCATGATTTCTCATGAGGTATTTTCTTGGTATTCTTATTGGGCTTTCTTTCTGCCATTCTTGTACGGTGCTCTCGCTCAGCAAACAGTAATGAATAATCGGAGTTTGGTCCTTGGTGCTTCATCTGGTAGATTTGGGCTAGAGTTGTGAGGTTGATGAGTTATATAATTGTTTTAGTTAGTAGATGTTGGTTTAGAATGCTTGAGTATAATTTGTCACAGCAAAAAAAGCTATGTCACACCCTAACTCGACCCCACCTACAATCAGTTAGGACGCAACGGAATTTCGGCAGTATAACGACAGTAATTAGGACACCGAGGCTCTAAACCAACCTCTTAAGAATATCATACAACTAACTCCACAAACCATTCAACAATCAACTCCTCAATTAAATTAACAACATACAACATAACCATATTATACAATAATCATTCCTTCAACAACCCATTCATAGTTATACGCCTCCGTTCCAACTTAGTACATAGGCTATACATACATTTCAAAATAGGTTATAACCAACTTAGTAATCTAGTCATGATTAAAATAAAGACTACTAAATTAACATACATACGTCTTTATATTAAGATAGGTTATACAATACATTGTTTTACAACAACTAAGATAATCTCATGGCAATGACTCCTACACATAAGACTCATCCACATATGGCACATTTCCCTCTTCAAGAGGCACGTACCTGTAGTCAGAATCAGTAACACCTGCATGCATGCAATAATTAAGAGTGAGCTTATATAAAATAAGCCCAGTGAGGATTTGATAGATCTCTAACAGTATTTACTATACTAATTGAAAATAATCATTTGAGCAGTAAACACACAATAAACATCAATAACAATATAAACACATAAACTATAATGACCATTCAATAAAGGATACTCTAGTTGGTGTAGCTCCAAACGCCATCACGATCTCAACCAACTTCTTATCACCCCCATGACACACACACCTGAGGTACCTCACTAGCCTTGCCCTCCATGGCATCTCCGCCCATGCGAGATGAGGGTAGCCTCTAATAGCGATGCCATTTTCAACCCGACGGCCCGATACCACCCGAGAGGTGGCACACGCATATCAAGACTCAGCAATAATAATAAACATTCAATCATAGGAGGACAACCTTTTCTGTTGATTATCTCCCGGTTCATCAATAATCAATATTCAATAATCAATAATGCATCAATCAATTAATAACATTACAACAACACTACAACAACACAACATCAATTTAATCAATTAACAACTAAACAACTAAGTTAGATGACAAAGTAGGCCACCCAACTTAACATGCATTAGACAAACAACCAAACCCTAATCTAACCATCAACAACTCACAATTCAATCACTCAAACACTACCCGATCATCTAAAGGCATATATCAACATTTTAAAGAAAGGCAACCTAAACTTCTAATAATCATAACTTACATTCTACTAATCCAAACAACTCTAAACCAGTTCCTATCACTCACTCACTCAATCAACTACATTAGCCCCCTCGGAAACCAACCAAATTACATCCAAATCAAGCCCATCAACCCTAAAACCTCAATGCACCTAGGCTGAAATTTCCGGACTTTCACACTGACATCACAATCAAAATTTCGACATTACAACAGCACTGCCCCGTATTTAACAAACTTTTACAAATCGACGGCAATCGATTCCAACCATTACAACTCAAAATATTCAACAAATAGCCAACAACTTAACTTTTAATACCCAAAAATAAAAATTCATGCTACAACGGTACAAATCTTATATAAACGCATATAAACGATCCTTAGCATGCACTGAGCAATAATACAACATCAATTCAACTTTCTAACGGTTCAAAATTCAATTATACGCAAAAACATAAAATATGACATTTGAGATCTAGAATTTTTCTTTCACCTTTGATGTGTTATGAAGCTAGAAAGATGCTCAATAGATGGTCAAGAGGTGGAATCAAGCTTTGGTTGATGGAAATTGGCCTTGGATTACAAGTTCTAATGAAAAATTGCCATTGAAAACCTTGAAATTCTTTCTCTTTTTCTCTCTATTGGCTCTCGGCCACGTGTGTGCAAAATAAGGTGTTTTTGTGCTTTGCTAATGCATGTTGATGCATATATTCTCAAGGTCAACTAAAATAAAAGAAAGTCAAAGGTGAAAACTAGTTTATTTTTTAGTATTTTTAGCCTTTTAATCCTATTTTTGACTATTTCTTGCTCAACTATTAAATTGACACCTAAATTAATTCTAGACAATATATTTTAGGTGACAAAGAGTTTTACATTTAGACATTTTCACTCGGGTCGGCTTAAAATTCAATTTTTTGTAAAAGACGGTGTAAAAACCTTTAAAATTCCAAAATCGATTCCAAATATGTTTTAATCAAAGACGGGTCTATTAATTCTCGATGACTAGGTTTTAAAACGTTTAGAATACCCCTGTAAAAATTTTAGCGGACAGGTGCTCAAAATACTATTCACTAAAATCGGCGATAAAATTTCTGATTCCGTTTTTGATAAAAATTTCATGAATGCACATATAGCATGTATTAGGAATATAAATCAAATTTTTAACACATTCTAACTCATATAACACATAAACAGGTTAAAGCATGCAAAATGAGGCAAAACACGCAAATCGAAGTTAAAATGAAAAGTGGGGTTTCACAAGCTAGAGCTATCTTATGAATTGGAAATGGAACCTTGTATATGTTGTAGAAATCTTCTGTGTGCAGGTTTTGGTTTGGCCTAGGTGTAAGGGAAACTCCGTTCATTTTTTTTCCTTTTTCGTGCCTTGGGGATTAGATCGGGTTGCTATTGTTGGGGTATTACGGAAATGGATGTCATCTATAAATACATCTCATCTTCTCATTTACCTATCCAGGAGTTCATTAATTTTTGAACAATCGTTGTTCATATATAGTGTCACTAGAAACATAATATCTATTTCATGGACTACGAATGTTTCATTTATTTGGGAAATAAATGAGTTGACACTAGTATATTAATGAATAAGCTTTATATGCATGATGTAAAGCATGACGACAAGATAAACGAGTAATGAGAGATATCTAGAGATACGGATAATTCTGAACTATTGTGGCACTTAAGACTAGGTCATATAAGAGAAACAAGAATCACTCAGTTGGTGAAAGAATGACTGAGAAGCCCCTGTGGCTCTAGGATATTCCCAACATATGAATCTTGTATTATTTGAAAACGACCAAATCGCCCTTTGTAGGACAAAGTCAAAGAACCACAAATATTTAGAGTTATTACATACGGATGTGTATGGACCATTTAGCGAAATAATCCAATAAGGATTTAGCTAACTTACCTTTACTTATGATTGTCATAAGTATGTATCTGAATCATTTGAAATGTTGAAAGAATTTAGAGCTAAAGTAGTAAATCATACTGGAAAGAGGAGTAAGTCTTAATGATTAGATCATGGAGAATACCTTAGCCCCAATTTCTAATAGTATCTCAAAGGAAGAAAACATAGTTACTTCATTAACTCCTTCTATTACACCGAAACTTGATAAAGTATCGAAAATAAGGAGTTGGACCTTGTTGGACATGGTCTAGTTAATGATGAATTATACTAATTTATAATTTAGCCTGTGAGGCTATACCTTCCTTACAGCATTCCAACTCTTGGATAAGATTGATTGTTACTCGGTCGGTGTATAAAATGTGTACAAAATTCAACCAAGTTTTAAAACCTGCAGGTGCATGGATTAATGTAGTGTAGTGTGCTTTGAGTACGGGGTTGAATCCACAGGAAAACTCCTAAGTTAGTTCTAAAAGGACCTTCACAAGGCTTATGGAGAAAACATGGCTTATAACAAAGAAAGATCCATGGCTAGAATTTCAAAAATTTCGATAACAAAGCTATGTACATCCAATAACCCTAGTCTTGATTTCATATGACTAACAAGGTACAAACATATATATACAACTATATATATATAAAACAAAAAGATATACAAGGTATACCTCTTGTAGATCTTAGCAAAGGAGATAAAGGATTCAAGTTCAAACTTTGACAAGTCCACCCACAAGTGCAAGAGCTCGATGTTGTCCATACAAGCTTGAATGTGCTTCCTTGATCACCCAAGATGATGTGCTAGCCTTCTTGGTGATATATAATAAGCTAATAAGAAGATGAAGAACAAAACAAATTTTCTCCTCTTCTTTCTTTATGTTAGTCGAAAATCACACTAGTAAGAGAGAGATAAGATAATCTTGTGTTATATCTAATCACTTGCTATTGTATATGTGTATGTAATGCATAATGTGTAATATCTAGGAGACAAAGCTTAGTGGATTATGACACACTTCACAAGAGCCACTCATCTTGTCTTGATTTAATCCTAGCCATTCAATTCAACAACCAAAGGCCAAGGTAGTGATGCAGAGCTTTCCTAGCCAAACATTTGGTATCTTTCACTTTATGAGACTAATACATATATATATATATACTTAATTAATCTTAAAGTGGTACAATTAATTTAATCTAATCACCATTAGTTTAAATTAAGGAAACAATTTTCCATAATTGCACAATGGCCCCAAGTCTTATAAATAATTACACTTTTGGCCCATTACTAATTAACGACCCATATTAGCAACGTCAACACTTTAACGTACCTCAACCAAATATAAGCTTATCTGAACTCATTCATTTATGCTTTATTGTGTGTGACTCTCTAAATCCACCACCAAATAGCAATGAGGGAATAATAAATAACTTTAATATATTTCGGGAATATCTCCGCTATTCTCAAAATACCCTCACGTTCTAGTGAGTGGATCAACTATATTATCCAAATTATGTACTTTTTGCAAGCGTATATCCTTACGAGCAACAATCTCTCGGATGATATGAAACCTCTTTTCAATATGTTTGGATTTCTAGTGATATCTTGGTTCATTGGCTTGTGCTATAGCCCTATTGTTATCACAATACAAAGGTATTGGAAACTCAATGGATGGAACCACTTCAAGTTCTTTTAAGAACTTCTTGATCCAAACCGCTTCCTTTGCACTATCACTTGTAGCAATGTATTCAACTTCTGTAGTGGAATCTGCAGTTACAGGCTGTTTAGAACTTTTCCAACTGAATGTTCCTCCATTACAAATAAATACAAACCCAGATGTAGACTTTCTATCATCTCTATCAGATTAAAAATCTGAATCAGTGAATCCGTCCACACGGAGTTCACCGCCTCCATTGACTAAAACCAAATCCTTAGTCCTTCTTAAGTACTTAAGGACATGTTTTACTGCTATCTAGTGAACTTCACCTGGATTAGACTGATATCTGCTTGTAACACTTACAACATAAGCAAGATCATGCCGTGTACATAACATGGCATACATAAGACTACCTATGGCGGAAGCATATGGTATTCTTTCCATGCGTTGACGTTCAACATCAGTTTTTGTAGACATTTCTTTAGAAAGATGCACACCGTGCCTCATAGGCAAGAGACCTTTCTTAGAACTCTCCATCTTGAATTTCTTCAAGATCCTATCTATGTATATGCTTTGGGATAAGCCAATTAATCTTTTCGTTCTATCCCTATAAACACGGATTCCCAAGATATAAGTAGCTTCTCCTAAATCTTTTATGGAGAATTTATTGCTCAACCAAACCTTCGTAGTCATCATATGACCCGTGTCATTATCCATGATCAGTATATAGTCTACATACAAGATAAGGAAAGTGACTGCACTCCCACTAACCTTCTTGTATACATAGGGTTCATCATCATTTCTCATGAAAGCAAACTCTTTGACCTCATTATTAAATATGATGTTCCAAGACCGAGAAGCCTGTTTGAGACCATAAATCGATCTTTTAAGCTTGCATACTTTATGACCTTTAGATTCAAAACCTTCAGGCTACTCCATATAAATATCTTCATCAAGATATCCATTAAGGAATGTTGTTTTGACATCCATCTACCAAATATCATAATCATAGTATGCAGCGATTGCAAGCATTATGCGAATGGACTTAAGCATAGCTACTGGTGAAAAAGTCTCATCATAATCAATCCCTTGTTTTTGATGATAACCTTTAGTAACTAGTCTAGCTTTAAAAGTGTTAGCCTAAAGGGTTTCTAAATCTTGGTTTTGATGATTACAAAGCATAAATATGTTTAATGAATTTGTTACGTGTGCACAAGTAAAGATGAATCAAGGTTGACTCCGATCCCAAGATTCAAGCTAAAGAAGGAAGAAAAACATCCGTCAACTCAAGGAGAAGATTCAAAAAATAAAGATAGAGTTATAAAGATGGAGACGGAAGTCATAAGGGGTATCGGTTGGGACTTGACTGGGGTTTTGGGACTTGCAAATAGTATAGACTCAATAATGATTCTCAAACAATATTTTTGAAATGTGTGCTTTATGCCTTACAAAACATTGTCAAAAGAAACACTTTCAAAAGAACTAACCCTGGCAGTTTGGATCCCACCGGATGACCCCACGGCGACCGGTGGCCAAAGGGTCGTCCGCTAGAGACCTGTCCACCGGACGAGGGTTTTTCGACCGGTTGACCGGCGAACAGGGGTCGACCGGTCGGGCCAAAATGCTGATTCAAAATATAGCCATTTTGTGAACGTTGGGGAGCATTTATTATACCCATTTTTGGCTTCTATTAATGCTCTCAACTGAAAAATCTTAACTCATTGATTCAAAGCACTTACTCTTGAGTTCTTTCTTCATCTTTATCTTTGAATCATTATTGAGCTATATTTGAGCAAAAAATTGTGAGTACTGTTGAGAGAGAAGCATTCATTGTATTCATCTACCCTAAAAGAGTGCTTTTATTATGAATCTCAAACACTTATCAAAAGAGAGAGTTAAACACTTTGAAAGGAAGGATTTCCTTGTCAAAGGTGTTGGAATTAAAGCTTTGTATTGAAAAGGGTTCTTTTCTATTTGTAAAAGCTTGAACTACCATTGTAGTTGGTTTGTGGACTCACCAACATTTGAAGAGCCACCATACTGAAGATTGTTGAAATCCTAAGCGGGGAGCTTGGGTCGTGGACTTAGGCGGGGGCCGAACCACGCTAAAATCGCGATTTGCAATCTCTTTCTCTCAACTCTCTCTTTGCATTATTTTCTGCTCACCAAGTGTTTGATAAATTGTCTCACTCACAATTTATATTGTTAGAGTGCATATCTATTTAGAATTGTTTTTGATTAATCATTGCTAGTATATTGCCTAATCGAAAAAGTAGTATTATTGCCTATATAACCTAATTCACCCCCTCATCCCCTCTTAGGTTTAATTAAGGGACAACAAAAAGTCTCTACTTTTCCATCAGTTCTTAGTTTTCTCTTGAACACCCATTTGCATCCTATAGGTATAATACCTTCAGGTGGGTCACCAAGGTCCAAACGTCATTGGAGTACATGGAATTCATTTCTACTTGCATCGCTTGTCTCTATTTCTCGGAGTCGATATCATGTATCGCATCATCATAGGTAGTAGGATCATCAATATGATCATTATCGCCAACAATAAACTATTTTTGCACTTCCTCAAGAAGATAACCATATCTTTCAGGAGGACGGGATACCCCACTAGACCTATGAGAAACATGTGTTGTAAACTGTTCTGGACTCTGTTGAACAGTTTCAGAATCTTGATTTGGGTTACTTTGTTGTGCGGATGACAATTCCTCTATTTCTACTTTCATCCCAATGCTACATTCTTGAATAACTCTTTTTCAAGAAAGACAACATCGCGGCTGATCAAAATCCTTTGATCACTAGAAAAATAAAAATAATATCATTTAGTTTCCTTAGGATATTCCACAGAACGTCCTTTATCAGATTTAGCTTCTAACTTGTCTGTCTTGAGTTTCTTAACAAAATAAGAACAATCCTAAATCTTAATATGATTAAGAGTTGGTTTCCTACCAACCCATAACTCATACGGTGTAGTAGGAACAACTTTAGATGGAACTTTGTTCAATAGATATATGGTTGTAAGAAGGGCATAACCCTACAATGAAATGGGGAGATCAGTGTAATTGATCATAGATCGTACCATATCCATTAATGTACGATTTCTGTGTTCAGACACCCTATTTAATTATGGCGTAGCCAGTGGTGTTGTTTGTGATATTATACAAGCCTCCTTAAGATAATCAAGAAATTCGGTACTCAAGTATTCACTTCCACGATTTGATCGTATAATTTTAATCTTTTTTCCTAATTGGTTTTATACTTCTGCTTTAAACTCTCTGAACTTTTCAAAAGCTTCAGACTTATACTTCATCAAGTATACATTACCATACCGTGAATAATCATCAGTAAAAGTTATGAAGTAGTTGTAACCACCTCGGGCCATTTCTTTAAATGGTCCACATATATCAATATGTATTAATCTTAACAAATTTGTAGCTCTTACACCTTGTCCAATGAAAGGTGATTTAGTCATCTTACCAAGAATACAAGATTCGCAAGTAGGGTTGGGTTCAAATCCCAATGAACCAATGAGTTCATTTTGAGCCATCCATGCTAATCTTTTGTCATTGATATGACCAAGTTTTAAGTGCCATATTTGTTTTGGATTAGTTTGGTTATCTCGAGGACGTTTTCCTTTTGAAGTAGTAGTTGAAGTAGATGTAATATGTATACATTCATTGACATCAAGATGATAAAGACCATTTACCAAAATAGCATTGCCAATATATTCATTACGATAACGAATATTACAACAATTGTTAGCAAAAGAAAATTCATAATTTTCATTGACAAGTTTAGGAATAGACACTATATTCCTAACAGCTTTTGGTACATACAAAACATCATCAAGATACAAGACTTGCCCGGTAGGCATATATACATCCATACTACCTTTATCCAAGGCAGTAACATTTGCTCTGTTGCCAACCTTCAAAATCATTTCACGCTTCCTAAGCGCAATCCTGTCATTTAGATTTTGTATGGAAACACAAACATGAGTTGTAGTACTAGAATCCAAAATCCAAGAAGTATAATTTTGACTAATAGAAAGATTAGTCTCAATCACAAACATAAAAGAAATTATACCTTTATCAGAAGCTACACTAGCTCCCTGCTCCTCCAACTGTTGAAGATACAAAAGACAGTTTCTCTTCCAATGATCTTCTTGTTTGCAGTGGAAACAGGTACCCTTAGATACCTTTTCTGTTCCCTTATTCTTATCAACACCTCCTGTGGCCTTAGGGCTAGAGTTTTTCTTCTTGTTATTGTTGTTTTTCTTTTTCGGCTTGGAGCCAGAAGATGAAGCAATAGTCAAGACAGAATCTTTCCCTTTGCCACCATTTAATTGAGACTAAGTAGTTTTTAACATGTTTAATAACTCAGATAGAGAACATTCAAGCTTGTTCATGTTGAAGTTGATGATAAACTGATTGAATGATGGTGGCAGAGACTGAAGGATCAAATCCGTCTGTAATTGACAATCCATCGTAAAGTCAAACGCCTCAAGTTCAGTGATCAACGTGATTATCCTAAGGGTATGTTTATTAACATCTTCACCTTCATCCATACATGCGCGGAACAATTCTTTCGATATCTCGTACCGAATAGTACGACCCTGTTCTCCATACAACTCTTGCAAATTGAGAATCATACTCTTAGCGTGAGACATCTTCTCATGCTGTCTTTGCACTTCGTTGCTCATGGAGGCCATGATATATGCTTTAGCACGAATGTCATGTTCATGCCATAGATCAAATGTCACACGCTCAACTTCAGGAGCACCCTCTGGGAAGGTATTAAGAAGGGCGGTTTCTAGAACATATGCTAGCTTTTCCATACTTAGAACAATTTTTAAATTCGAAACCAATCGACAAAGTTGGGTCTGGCTAAACGGTTTAGAGTCTAAAAAACGAGCTAATGGGTTTGCAACAGAAGCCATTATATATAAGCTGCAAGAAAATAAATAATGCAGAAAATATGATTGCAAGTAATGTAAACAAGTAATGAACTATTTAATCATGGACTTGAATTAAATAGTACCTCCCACAAATCTTATCGATTCCCATACTCCTTAAATGAGAAACGTGAATCCGTTTAAGAAACTCCTTAGTAGGATGATCAATATTCTCTTAATGATAATATCTCTCAGCTTTCGTTCAATATTGAAATATTACTTTAAGAGTTAACAACCATTGTTATCTATATCAACATAAAGGACTTGGTCAATATAGCCCCTAAATCACTTCAATCTCAGCTTTCGTGCAATATTGATCTAGTGATCTAGTTAGATTAAGCCTACCATCATAATGAATGCGACAATTTGAATCCTATGACCTCAACTTTAGTGCATTATTGGCCACACGATATTGGAGCATCAAAATATCTCTATGTTGACTAGGCATACATAAGACTTATTATAAACTACATCTTTATACCTTTGGGTTAGACAAGACATAATCATTTTAAACCAATATAGTCCTAGGATGGTGGAGGGCAACAATAAAACTCTTTTTACCACTTTACAATCTAATATAAGTTTGCACATAGGGAGCTTTTAGTTCGTAAAGATCTCGGTTATACATACAAGTCCATTTAAAAAGCCAACATCACACATAAGCAATTAAACAAGCATATATACATCAATTTAAGGCATGGAGGATCATGGACTTGGTGCTAGGAAACCAAGCCTAGAATAACCAAAACAAGCACATCAAGAATGCCTTCAAAGGTATTGACTTCTTGATTTCACCAACACTTGAAAAGGCCTCCAACTCCTTGGAAAACTTCAAGTCCTTTGCAAAAAACCTTTGAAGATTACAACAAATTGCCTCACTACAAAATGCTCTCTTGCAACAATAATGAAATGAGACTTATGCCTCATTTACAAGCCAATGAATGAAAGAATAATTATTACAAAGCCATCCAATGAAATACAATCATTCATCATCCAATATGCTAAGTCCATGATCCAACCATCAATCACCATTCATCAAATATTGATTATGCATCACATACAACCATTCAATATAAATTCATAAAGCATTGAACATGCATCATATACATACATTCAAGGAAACTAAATGAACACATAGCACATCTTCATGTAAGAATTCATTTACTTCAAATTTCACACTTTGAACCTTAAACATCTTCTGTTTAACTACTAACAAAGATTATAAACATAAATTAAAATCATGGTTTTGCATAACATATCACATATATATGCATTACTATGATTTAGTATATGTTTTCAATCAAAACAAGGCTAAAAAACAACTTCTCTGATCAAGTTGGTTGAGTCAGTTGGTTGAGCCACTCGATTAACTACATTCGATCAGCTTGAGCTGTGGGAGTCGGTTGAGCCAGTCGGACGAGCCACTCGTCCGACTTCATTCAACCGACTCTTGCAGTGGGAGTCAGTTGAGCCAGTCTGACGAGCCACTTGTCTGACTTAGGTCAATCGGTCTTCACACAAAAGCCACTTTGAGCATAGTTCTTGGGTTTAATTTTGTTTTTGTCCCCTATGAAACTAATCTAACATTATTTCTATTGGACAAAAGATGTTATATCCCATATAACCACAAATCAAACACTAACAACAAACATCAAATGTTATATTGCAAGTATATCTCATATATTCAAAAACTCTTAGTGTTCAAAGCATAGAAAAAAACAAACAACCATGTAAACATATGAAGATCAAGCATAGGCTCTGATACCACTTGAAAGGACCTTCACAAGGCTTATGGAGAAAACATAGCTTATAACCAAGAAAGATCCATGGCTAGAATTTCAAAAATTTCTATAACAAAGCTATATACATCCAATAACCCTAGTCTTGATTTCATATGATTAACAAGGTACAAACATATATATACAACTATATATATATAAAGCAAAGATATACAAGGTGTACCTCTTGTAGATCTTAGCAATGGAGATGAAGGATTCAAGTTCAAACTTTGACAAGTCATCCCACAAGTGCAAGAGCTCTAGGTTGTCCACACAAGCTTGAATGTGCTTCCTTGATCACCCAAGATGATGTGCTAGCCTTTTTGGTGATATAGAATAAGCTAAAAAGAAGATGAAGAACAAAACAAATTTTCTTCTCTTCTTTCTTTATGTTGGTCGAAAATCACACTAGCAAGAGAGAGAGAATATAATCTTGTGTTATATCTAATCACTTGTTATTGTACATGTGTATGTAATATATAATGTAAAATATCTAGGAGACAAAGCTTAGTGGATTATGACACACTTCACAAGAGCCATTCATCTTTTCTTGATTTAATCCTAGTCATTCAATTTAACAACCAAAGGCGAAGGTAGTGATGTGGAGCTCCCCTAGCCAAGCATTTGGCATCTTTCACTTTATGAGACTAATACATATATATATATATATATATATATATATATATATATATATACTTAATTAATCTCAAAGAGGTACAATTAATTTAATCTAATCACCATTAGTTTAAATTAAGGAAATAACTTTTCATAATTGCACATTGGCCCCAACTCTTATAAATAATTACACATTTGGCCCATTACTAATTAATGGCCCACATTAGCAACGTCAACACTTTAATGTACCTTAACCAAATACAAGCTTATCTAAAAACTCATTCATTTATGCTTTATTGTGTGTTACTCTCTAGATCCACTACCAAATAGCAATGAAGGAACATTAAACGACTTTAATATATTTCGGGAATATCTCTGCTATTCCCAAAATACCCTCACATTCTAGAGTGACATCTAGCAACATATCATGACAATTTATATGGCAATAAAGTCAAATAGGTGAATCTATTTATAGTCGCGAATTAACGTACAATGTAATCTTTCTATTAACATATCCCGATCGAACAAAGACCTTGAAACGATTAAGTCTATATACTCGATAACGATGCAAACATTTAATAGGTGGAATGAGAGATGACATCTATGGAAACACTTTTCCATCTTTCATGCCCTGGTTAGGGACTTCCTCATTCTACAAACAAAATTAGATAGCATAGGACATCGCTTCACAACGGAGGTTAATAGATCCTTTCTTGACAATTACCTGTCAACCACTATACCGAAAATAGAATATGCAAGAGGGCGTAACTCATCTTGACAAATCGAAGACGAGCATTGTCCAAGTGCTAGTATTAAATTCCCGATATATGTTATAGCCGTAATTTCTCAAGTCTAAGGATAATGTGTACATTCACAATGAATAACAAGCTATTAATCTGAAATCATGTAGCTTGTTATTCACATCACATTCAATAATATATTCTATTAATAATCATTAACATGATTGATAATCGCATAATATGCAGTTATAGCTAATGGCTCACTATCCTTTATCATTAATATCCAATATCAATCAAAGGTAACAATCCATCTGATTGTCCATCATAGATTATTTTAGTCTCAGTCAAATAATCTAAGGACTACGAATGAGTTAAGATATTCTTCATATATAAAAGGAATACGCCAAGATATTCTAAACAACTTTTAGAATATATTTCCTTTATGAAGATATCAGGGGACACATTCATATAATTGAAAGTGAAGAATATGAATATCATAAAATTGTCATTGATTTATAAACAAGTTTACATTAAAATGCCCAAGATAAGTCATCAAACTACATAGCATTAGGGCATATTACTAATAAGTTCGTTAGTAAGTGTGTGAAAGTGTTCAAGTGAAAATATGACGATTTATGAAAGGATTGAGTGTCATGCAAGTATTGTAAGCTAAAGTTAAGGTTTTGGTTTTGTCAAATCTAAGGGAAAGGATCTAGGGATCGGATATGTAATAAGGCAGTTAACCTAGGCTCGGTATTAGGATTCTCTAATTTAATGCTTGGATTAAGCTACAAGTTTAACCTAGTTAATT
Source organism: Ehretia macrophylla (assembly GCA_037974665.1). Classification (NCBI taxonomy): domain Eukaryota; kingdom Viridiplantae; phylum Streptophyta; class Magnoliopsida; order Boraginales; family Ehretiaceae; genus Ehretia; species Ehretia macrophylla. Next base: position 77,451,635 of record CM075764.1, on the reverse strand, counting down.
TTCTAAATTCAATTAAGTTCTGGTTGCTATGTTAGTTATAGGTGTCGTTCTATCTTCAAGTCTTTTATATAGCTGAAGTATAGATCTGTCTTTGTAATCTAGAGTAACCGGGCAAATTAATTAAACTAAGCAATTTAACAATTTCATAAGTAAAAATTATGGTACAACCTATAGATTCACTACAAGTATAATAAATGTGAAAGACAATAATTAATTGAGTAATGAAAGCCATATATAGCATTTAAATCCAATTATCCGAATCCAACACCATAAATTAAAAGACCGTCACTTACAATATCCTCCCCTAAATCTACTCAGACATTAAAAATAAATACGAGTTATACAAATAAAAGAGAGTAAAAGAAGACTTCCCCATTTAGATGAACATGCATTTCTGAACACCGGGTTTGAGTAGAGGTACCCCAGGTGTAGCTACCGGGCTTTTCCTTCGGTTGAAATGGGTAGTAGTTCCCCCGTAATGTAGTTACTCGAGCAGAATTTTCCTTGTATTTGACAAACTATAGCTAAAATAATTCTAAAACTAACTATTTTAAATTATATATTTTCTTCACCACCCGGGGGGGAGGGGAATTTATAGACTGAAAATCAGAGGGGCACTCGAGTGTCGTGGGCGAGCGTGCCTCTGCTACAGTTCCGGATCATCCAATCTTATGCTGCAGTTTGGGTAGTCCAATCAGGAGCTTTGGGCAGTTCGGGTGGTTCAATTATAGGCTTTGGGCGGTGCTTGAGGGGGTGCCCGAGCGGGGTGAATGGCGCGCTCGAGCGCCCTTCTGCTATCAATTTTTGGCTTTCAATTTTCACTTTGACCGAAATGTTGACCAAGGTTTTTTTTATTTTTTTCCAACGTTCTGAGTCCGATTTCGCACTTGGTTTTGCCAAATTCTTTCTCTACAGACTCCATTAGCCACTGATTCTCGAGTCTTCACCGTTTGCACAACTCTTTGATTTGCACTTTGATTCGTTTTGAGTCCAGTTTCTTCACTTCTCAAGATTATCCTACATTGCAGCAAAAGTGTATTAAGTGTTCTTTTTATTCCTCAAGTTAAGATGCAAGTGTAGTAAAAATATAGTGGTTTAAGTGCTGCATTTATAGTTATATGAACATCCCCAAACCTAAACATTGCTTGTCCTCAAGCAAGACTATTTCAAAACACATTGACTTTAAAAGCTAAACCTCAAAAAAATTTTGCAAGTCAAATTCGAAAACATATGAATGCTATCTATTCCAACCTTTTGTCAAAATTTTCAAAAATGAATTCTGAGAAATGTAATCCACCATCTTTAACAAGTTCATTAGTTAATGACAAGAGCAACAAGAGATCCATTAAATAGTTTTTAAAAATAGCTACTCTTTTGGAAATGATCTATCGATTGCTTCAGAGTATGTATTCAGAAAAAAAAACTAAGCAAATTAAGTTCAAACAAATTCTCAACTTTCAGGACCTACAAACAGACTAAACTTTGATATTCTTACCCATTTGAAATCAAACCCTTGATCGTGCCTTCACCCTTTTTACATTTGCTATAAAATGAAAGTATAACTCAAACTATCTCTTTTTAGTGCTTAGTTTCTTTTTTCTTTCTGAATGTCCCATGTAGCGGGCTTTAAGGCCAATAATCCCCAGCCAGATGGCCGAGGTTACCGGGTTTTAAGGGGACTCCAACGTGCCTTAATCACCCAAGATATTCTGGCCCGAAACCTCACACTATAGCACATATCCCGAATGATGATGAAGCGTTAACATAGTGGGCCTTTAGAGATTTACAACATAAATGCATAAAAGTAAAGATACATACATTTTTTTAAGAGAATAATATACCATTACATACAGACATGACAGAGTAACAGAACATTATATGCAGACATGACAGTTGGGTTCATGTTTCAATCACAATAAGCTTTTCATAACAAAGGGTAACCCTATCTCAATCTTTTCAAATTCACATACCCATCAATTGAAGAAAATAAGAACAACTAAATTCACTTATGAATATAATAGCCCAAAGTTTTTCTTTAGACATTCCTAAGAGTTTGTTTTCACATTACATAGCTAAAAACATAGGTTCTCAAATCATCCAACTCATCTTCTTATAAACAAGGTAGCAAATTACTATGTCTCAAGAACAATGATTAACAAAATGATGTTTTTTCTTACATATTTTGAAATTTTTTTATCATGAAATTCAAGATGTACCTTCACACCAAAAGTTTGCTTATCCTCAAGCAAATATCAATGTAAAACAATGAGAGTGCAATATACAAGTAACAACACAATGACAAATGCTACATCCCCAAACCTATGGTTTGCTTACTTTCCAACACATGTTGATCAAGTTCAAAAAGAAATGTAGCAGTAAGGAAAGAGATCACCTGATGTGTAATAATTTCATTCAATGTTGATACAAAATAATGTGTCTATTATCTTTGTCAAAAGATGGATCATTCTGCAACTCATAAAATATTAGTAGACAAAACAGTTTAAGATTATCATCAACACAACAAAAATGGTTAGTTATCCTGAGTAAATCTAAACAAAAAAATATAAGGGAGAAACCAAAAAGAAATTCGGTCACGGAAAATAACTAACATACTAGAACAAATATGGAAAATCTTGGTTGCCTCCTAGGAGCGCTAAGTTTAATGCCATCAGCTTGGCATAATTCTTTCTCATGGAAGGTAATCAAGGTCCCGAAGCTCCACATATTCAACTTCATGAGGGACTGCTTTCGGATCAAATGCATGCTTCAATCGCTGACCATTGACTGTAAAGACACGCCCATCTATAAGGTGCTTAATCTTGATAGCTCTAGAAGAGTAGGCTTTAAGCACCTTGTAAGGTCTGATATGGCTATAAATGCAGTACTCAAACCATTGTATTTTTATTACATTTTCATCTTAACTTGAGGAATAAATACAACACTTAATGCACTTTTGTTGCAATGTACGATGTTCTTGAAAAGTGAAGAAACCATACTCAAAATGAATCAAAATGCAAGTCAAAGAGTTGTGCAAATGTGAAGACTCGAGAATCGGTGGTTTAAAAGGAACCCGTGGAGAAAGAATTTGGCCAACCCAAGCAAGAAATCAAACTCAAAATGATGGAAAAACCTGAAAAAGCCTTGGTCAATATGTCAGTCAATGTGAAACCCCACTTTTCTATCCTGTCTCGTTTTGCGTGTTTATTCTCGTTTTGCGTGAATTGACCTGTCTATGTGCTATATGACTTCGAATGTGGTAATTTTGATATCAATACTCCTAGAACATGCTAAATGTGCATTCATGAAATTTGCATAAAAAACGGAGTCAGAAATTTTATCGTCGACTTTTAGTGAATAGTATTTTCGAAACACGTCCGCTAAAATTTTGAAACTGGTCTTTTTAACCCTTCTAGACCTAGTCCTCGGACTTTAATAGACCTGTGTTTGATGAAAATGGTTTTTAAATCGGCTTAGGAATTTATTAGGGTTTTTACACCGACTTTTGCAAAAATCGAGTTTTAAGCAGACTCAAGTGAAATTGTTTGATTGTAAAACTTCTAGTCACCTAAAAATAACCTACTTGAGCTATCTTAGGAGTTGCATATTTGTTTTGAGCAAAGAGATAGCTAAAATGCATTTAAAAGACAAGAAAACACAAAAAAATACTAAGTTTACTCAACTTTGACTTTATTTAAAATGTTGACCATTTGCATATATCACCAACACACACTCACAAAGCACAAAAACACCCTCAATTTCACACACATTGCCGAGAGGAAGAAGGGAGAAAAAGATAAAGAATTTTCAAGGTTTTCAAAGTAAATTTTCAAAGAAAAACCTAGTTTTTGTCCGTAGAACTTTGTGCCGAGTTGGATTCCGCTTGTTGGGCATGCATTGCACGCATATCTAGGCTTATATCGCATCTAAGGTGAGAGAAAAATTCTAGATCTCAAAACTCATCTTTTATGTTTTTGCGTAGAATTGATTATTGAACCGTTAAAATGTTAATTTGATGTTAGATTATTGCTCCATGCATGCTAGGGATCATTTATATGTATTCTTGTGAGATTTGAACTGTTGTAGCATAATTATTTATTTTCGGGTATTTAAAGTTGATTAATTTGCTAAATGTTGAATATTTTGAGTTGTATTGGTTGAAATCGATTGCCGTCGATTTCTAAAAGTTTGTTAATTACGTGGTAGCGCCGTTGTAATGCCGAATTTTCGATTGCGAGGTCGGTGCTAAAGTCCAGAAATTTCAGCCATGATACACTAGGGTTTTAGGGTTATTAGGCATGATTTGGTTGTGTTTTGGTTGGTTTCCGAGGGGACTAATATAGTAGATTGAATGGGTGAGTGATAGAAACTGGTTTGGAGTTGTTTGGATTAGTAGAATGTAAGATATGAATATTTGAAGTTTAGGTTGTCTTTCTTTAAAATGTTAAATTATGCTTTAGTTGATTGGGTGTGGTTTGAGTGATTGAATTGTGAGTTGATGATGGGTAAACTAGGGTTTGATTGTGTGTTTAATGCATGTTCGATTGGATGGCCTACTTTGTCATCTAACTTAGTTATTTGTTGTTAAATTGATTATTGATGTTATTATGATGATAATATGATTATTGATGATTATTGATTGATGATTGATGAACCAGGAGATAGGTAGTTCTGCTAGACTGTCCTCCTGTGAATGATTGATATTTATTATTATTGCTGAGTCTTTGGTATGTGTGTGCTACCTCTCGGGTAGCATCGGGCTGTCGGGTTTATAACGGCATGACTACCAGAGACTTCTTCCAGCTCGCATGACGGAGGTGTCATAGAGGGAGAGGTTATTGGGGTACTCGGGTGTGTGAGTTTATGGGAGTCACAAGAAGGCTGTTATGATCGTGATGGCGTTTGGAGCTACACCAACTAGTGTATCCTTTATTGAATGGTCATTATAGTTTGTGTGATGATAGTATTATTGATGTTATTGTGTGTTTACTTGCTCAAAGGATCATTTTCCAAGGAGTATAGTGAATACTGTTAGAGATCTATCGGATCCTCACTGGGCTTATTTTATATAAGCTCACTCTCTATTATTGCATGCTTACAGGTGTTCTTTCGCAAGACTACGGGTACGTGCCTCCTGAAGAGGAAAATGTGAAAAATGTGCCTTACGTGGATGAGTTTTATGTTCCGGAGTCTTATCCTTGATGTTGTACTATTTTACTATCTTGTATATTAACTTAGTAGACTTTTATATGCTTTGTAGTTCATGATGTAAAAGATGCTGAAAAGATGATGTTCTAAATGAAGCTAACTTAGTAGTCTTTCTTTTGTCTATGATTAGGTTGGTAGGTTGGTTTCAACATATTTTGCAATGTATATTAAAGTTCATGTATTATGTTGGAACGGAGGCGTATAACAAAGAATGATTATTGTATAATATGGTTATGTTGTATGTTGTTATGTAATTGAGTAGTTGTTTGTTGTATGGTTTTCGGAGTTTGATATATGATGTTCCAATGAGGTTGGTTTAGAGCCTCGGTATCCTATTTACTGTCGTTATACTACCGAAATTCCGTTGCGTCCTGACTGATTATAGGAGGGGTCGATTGGGGCGTGACAGTCAAAGTCAAAATTGGCAGCAGAATGGCGCTTGAGTGCCCCTCAAGAACCTTCCACAACCTCTGATTGGACCATGTGGACAATAAATGGCGCGATCTGATTGGTCAAATAGAAGCGCGCTCTAGTGTGTTTCTCTAGCGCTCGAGCGCCCTTACAAACTACCAAAAACTACCTGATTGGTCCACGTGGACTGCCAAAGCCACTTGATTGGTCCACGTGGACTGCCAAAGCCACTTGATTGGTCCACGTAGACCGCCTAAGCTACCTAAATTGACCGTCAAACTGCCAAATAGCGCAATCCAATTGGAGCACCAAAGCGCACTTGAGCGCCCTGGGTGGGGCGCTCGAGCGCGCCTCTGAAATTCTGCATATAAATACCCCCGAACCCACGGTGGAAAATGTATAATTTTTATAATTGAATTAGTTTTTAATTGTTTTCTGGTTATTAAATTAGGCAATTTAAATTATGTTTTTATAAATAGTCTAGTAGTTGGCTAAAATATGGAGGAGCTAATGCCCGAATTACCGAGTGGATAAAATGAAGGAATCTCGTAGCTGTGCTCGTGAATCCGACCTCGGATTTGTCATTTCCAACATACGACATTCATTTATGGGGAAACATCTCTTTAATCTCTTTTATATTTAAACGTCGTAATTACTGTTATTATGTTCGTGTAATTCGTGTTGATGATTATGCATTATTGGTCTTTTGATTTACCGGTTTTACATCTGGACTGATTTAATTCGATGTTATATATGGCTTGATGTTATTTCAGATTACTTGTCATTTCATTATACTTGTAGTTAATGAAGTGATAGGTATGTTTACGTGTCATATATCCATGCTTTAATAGTAAAAGTATTGGTTGTATCGTACCTTCCGTGAAATTATAGGTTGTACCATGATTTCTACTTTCGAGTTTACTAATTGTCATTTTTAGTTGTTATTCTAGTCACTTGTGATTATGTGGACAAATCTATACTTTGGCTATATAACGGACTTAAAGATAGAACGGCACATATAATCGAGGTTAAGCCGGTAATTAACTAGACTTAGGTAATTAATAGGATTAAGAGCTTGTAGCCTAATCCTAACATCGAACTAGAGAATCCTATTTCCGAGCCTAGATCATTTGCTTTAGTACTAATTTGAGCTTTAAGACTACCGTCCTGTATTTGTAATCTCAACTCTAGACTAGTTACCTTTCTTTCTTTTCTTTTATCAAAACCACCCAATTTATCATTTACTTTCCAATACTTAATCACTTTCACACACACTTTTTCACGAAACTAACTTATGAGCCTCCATGTGGATTCGACCCCGCACTCAAAGCACATTACACTACACTGATCCGCGCACTTGCGAGTGTTAAAACTTGGTTAATTTTGCACGCATTTTATATGCCGACCGAGTAGCGATCAAGTTTTTGGCTCCGTTGTCAAGGAGGCACAGTTTAGTTTTTGGAAAAGTATTGAACTTGTTTAAGTGTTTGTTTTATCCGCTTTCTTTATTTTAAAAAAAATTTGGGAAAATTTAGATGATTGGAATATGAATTTTCTAGAATTACCTAATGAGTCATCCGATCAATGGAATTTTAATGACATAAACCCACTCAGTATCCCAAATACATGTGAAGTTTGTTATCAATTTGGGCATTCCATTGTAAATTGTCCCCAAAATCCCAAGTTTTTCATGGTCATGATTTTACTACTCAAGGTTATTTTTCGAACAAAGATTTGTACTCTAATGCATATAACCTGGAGTGGCAAAGTCGTCAAAATTCACTTTGGGATCGAAGTAATTCATCTTTTCTGCCCCAAAATTTTGGAAATGTTACATCTTAAAACCCTAATTCTTTCGAGTTTTATAGAAGTTTCGAAAGTGATTCTTTCAATCAAAACTTTTGTTATCCTAGCTCGGTTGAACTTACTTCTCCTAAACCAAACTTTGACGACAAGATCAGCCAACTTGTCTAACTTGTCGAATCCAACCATCAATCCATAGATAGGCTACAAGACCAATTCGGTCAACTAGCCGAAAGCACAAATGGTTGGGAGAAAGATGAGCACCCTATTCAACCTCTCATGAGTTTGCAAGACCAATATAGTTTCGTTCATCACGAAACTACCCAAAACTGGGTTGATGAGATAGAAGTATTTAGTGGAGGTAATAGGGGTAGAGAATGTAACACTAGGATTGAGATAGACAAAATGTCTAAGGCACACACTCCAAGATGGAAAAACTAACCATCACTTTGAAATACAAGTCCCTACACCTTCTCAATCTGAATCTTCTGGTGACCTCATATTTAATATTTTCAAACAAAATGATCACCAGGATGATTGGGTTGATTCTGTTCCTCCCGAATCCATGTCAAATGACAAGTTTGACCAACATTCTCAACTTGTCAAATCCAATGCTCACATGCTTCAATCTTTAGATTAGCACATTCAGTCTGTTATGAACCCCTTTGATGAAATAATATGTAACCAGACTAATGTAATGAGCAAGATTAATCGGGAGAAATCTGATAGGAAAAATGAATTTGAGGAAAAAGATAATCAAATGCCTCACTTAGAAGAACATGATGACCTTAATGATATCATGACTCAACCCGACTCTGATTCATCTTTAAAGAAGATGGGTGCACACTCTTCCATAGAATTCACACTCTGTCAGGATGAGTCTATTGAGTCTACTTTAATTTCTCCATCCTTCTTGACACGTAAAGAAAAAGTTAATGAGATTGAACGACTTTTGTATCAATTTGATCATGAGAATGAGTCCAAAACTTCCATGTCCCTTTTAACTGGTAAGGAATTTTTGACATCCATCATCTCTCATGTTGAAAGTCATCTCAATTATTCTTCTCTTGTTGTGAAACTATTGGGATACACTGTTTTACAACACACTTGAAAGGATCGTGCTTAGAAGAGGTGAATCACAACATATAATGAGCCAGGTGGAAGCAAAACCATGATTTCAAAAATTTTCAGCATTATAACATTTGTATTCACCATAATACCTTCTGTCTAGTCCATGTACTCAACATATCTATGGCATATATAAGCATATATATGAATGAACAAGAGTTATCAAGGTATACCTCTTGAAGATCTAGCCACGAGGATGAAGAAGCACCACCAAGAAGATGACCAAGCCTTTCACACGTGCAAAAGTTCTAGTTCGTCCACACAAGCATCCAAGAGCTTCTTATCCACAAACCAAATCTTTGTACTAGCTATTTAGGTAGATTGATGAGCTTACACAAGTGTTGAAAGCAAGAGAAAAATTCTGCCCAAGCTCTCTAGCTATGGCCGAAAATATGAGAGAGAAGAGAGAGCAAAATCAAAATTTTCTTTTGTGTTCTCATCTATTGTATGTATGTCACTCTTGCATATATTAGTGTAATATCATATAGCTTGGTTTTAGTGGAATCTTATGTCATCTTCCACTAACCAACTTAGTGGAATATGACACAAATCCACTATATACCCATGCATACAATTCTAGCCTTAGATTTATGCAAGATGAAATCCAAGCCTTTGATTCAAATTTAGTGGAACATGATGTCATCTTCCACTAACAAGACTTAGTGGAAAATCTCATATTTTTCCACTAACTCAACTTAGTGGAGTATGATGTCATTTTCTACTAACTAAACAAGATCAAATCTTGGCCTTTGATTTGAATCTAGTGAAAATTAGCCATTGATTTAGACTTAGTGGAATGTGATGTCATCTTCCACTAACTCAACTTAGTGGATTATGATGTCACTTTCCACTAACAATATATATATATATATATATATATATTATATATATATAATTGAATTAATCCTAATCATATTGGATTAATCTATTGAAAATTAACTTTTCATATTTATACTTTGGCCTCAATACTTTCGATAATTACACTTTTGGCCCATTAACGTTTAATGACCAAACACAACCACGTTAACTCTTTAACGTCTCTAAACTAATCGTAAGCTCATTATAGAAACTTTATTCATGATACTCGAATGTGTTTGACTTTCTAGATTTGCTACCGTATAGCTATGAGGGACTATTAAACCCTTTTAATCTATTCCGAGAATGTCTCTGGCATTCTTAGAATACCCCTATGTTCTAAATTGATGTCTATTAACATATCAAGATAATATATATGGTAATGAAGTCATACTCTTGTGAATCTATTTACAGTCGCGGATTAACGTATAGTTCGATCCTTTCGTTAATATGTCCCGATCGAATAAAAACCATGAAACGATTAAGTCATTTTGTTTGATTCTATGCTTAGATCCAAACGGTGGAACGAGAGATGACATGCATGGAAATACTCATTTCCATCATCACGCCTTGGCCAAGGACTTCTTCATTCAACTACCAAAATGGATCGCATAGGACATCGCTTCCTATCGGAAGTTAACAGATTCTATCTTGACAATTACCTGTCAATCTCTATATCGAAAGAGTAAACTGCAAAAGGTCGTAACCCGTCTTTATCAATAAAGACAAGTATTGTCCTAGTGCTAGGATTTAAACCCCGATATATCAGACAGTCGTAATTTCTCAAGTCAAAGGATTACTTGCACAATCGCAACGAATAATAAAACTTTTAATCCTGAGTCATGTAGTTTATTATTCATGCCACATTCAATGATCTATTCTACTAATAATCATTCATATGTAAGTTAGTTGCATCACATGCTGTTATGGCTCGCGGCTTGCCATCCTTTATTATTAATATCAGATATTAATCAAAGGTAACTACATATGATAGCCCGTAATTGATTATTCTAGTCCCGGTTGAATAATCTAAGGACTATTAATAACTTTTAATGCTAATCATATTAAAGAAATATGCCAAGGTATTCTAAACACCTTTTAGAATATATTTCTCCTATGAAAAACATAAGGACACATTCATACAATATAAAACGGAGAATATGAATGTCAACTTAAAATTGCCATTTTATAATACACAGATTTACATCAAAATGCCCTATATGGGTCATCTGACCATACAACATTAGGGTATATCACTAACAACACTATGGCCCCTGATGACATAGTCGAGAACATATCCACACATATCACATTGGGATGGGAATTTTCACCTTTTCAAGGTGACTTGGAAAATACATGTTCTATAGGAAAAATGAACCATCATCTATTACATGATCCTTTTCCATTCAAAATTTGTGTTGCAATGATTATCAAACAATATGTGCCGAAGAATTTTAAACATTGTTGGCTCTAATATTGGCGCCTAGCTGAGTGCATAAAACTCTGCGCTACTAGGAGGCAGTCTAGATTTTTAATGTTTCTTTATTATGTGTGTTTTTTTCTTTTGTTTTTTGTAATTTCCCTAGTCCTCCGTATTTATTTTGCTTATGTATTTGTAGGTGTATTTTTGAAGTCCAAACTGTGTGCTTTTAGTAGCATGTTCATAATTGTTCAAATTGATGATACTCTTACCTGCTATGTCTATTATTCTTTTATGAGTTTTATAGATTGATACATTATAAGGCAAAGATAATAGACACATTCTTTTGCATCAACATTAAATTTTTACACATCAGGTGATCTCTTTCCTTACTACATTTCCCTTTGAACCTGATCGACATATGCTGTAGAATAAGCAAACCATAGGTTTGAGGATGTAACAATTTCCTTTTTATTTTTCTTACATTTTGCACTTTTCTTTGTATTTCATTATCATTTGCTTGAGAAAAAGCAAACTTTCGGTGTGGGGGTGCATATTGAATTTATTGATAAATTTTTTCAAAAATATGTAAAGAAAACACCATTTTGTTAATCATTGTTCATGAGACATAGTATTTTGCTACCTTACTTGTTTATTGGAAGATGATTCAGATAATTTGAGAACCTGTGTTTTTAGCTAAGTAATGTGAAAATTAACTCTTAGGAATATCTAAAGAAAGACTTTGGGTTATTATATTCATAAGTTAACTTAGTTGTTCTTCTTTTCTACAATTGATGGGTATATGTATTTGAAAAGATTGAGATATGATTATCCTTTGTTATGAAAACTTCTTGTGATTGAAACCTAAACCCTATTGCTATGTCTGTATATTATGTTATGTTACTCTATCGTAATGTTATTATGCTAAAAAAAAAGATGTACATACCTTTACTTTTGAAAGAGTTATGTTGAAAATATGTTGTAAATCTCTAAAGCACCACTGTCCTAACACTTCTTCATCATTCAGGATACGTGCTATAGTGTAAGGGATTGTTGGCCTTAAAGCTTGCTACATGGGATGTTCAAAAACCAAAAAGAAACTAAGCACTAAAAAGAGATAGTTTTGAGTTGTATTTTCATTTCATGGCAAATGTAAGAAGGGTTAAGGCATGATCAAGAGTTTGATTACAAAATAAGTAAAAAGATCGAAGTCTAACCTGTTTGCAGGTCCTGAAAGTTGGAAATTTGTTTGAATTTAAATTTTTTAGTTTTCTTCTAAATATATACTCCGAAGTAATCAATATTTCATCTAAAAAAGAGTAACTATTTTTGAAAACTATGTAAAGGTTTTCTTATTATTCTTGTCATTAATCGGTGAACTTGTTAAGAATGGTGAATTACAGTTCTCAGGATTCATTTTTGAAATTTTTGACAAAAGGTTGAAATGGATAGTATTCATCTGTTTTCAAATTGAACTTACAAATTTTTTGAGGTTTCACTTTGTAAGTCAATGTGTTTTGAAGTAGTCTTGCACAAGCAAGGATTAGGTTTGAGGATGTTGTTATGGCTATAAATGCAGTACTCAAACTACTATATTTTTACTACATTTGCATCTTAGCTTGAGGAATAAATACAACACTTATATACTTTTGCTGCAATGTAGGATGTTCTTGAAAATTGAAGAAATCGTACTCAAAACGAATCAAAATGCAAGTCAAAGAGTTGTCCAAAATTGAAGATTCGAGAATCGGTGGTTTAATTGAGCCCTTGGAGAAAGAATTTGGCCAAACCAAGTACAAAATTAGACTAAAAACGATAAAAAAAAACCCTTAAAAAGCCTTGGTCAATATATCGGTCAAAGTCAAAATTGGAAAATGAAAATTGGAAATAGAATGACGCTCGAGCGCGCCACTCCTAGCGCTCAAGCGCCTCTCAGAAACCTTCCATAACCTTTGATTGGACCACGTGGACAGCAAATGGCGCGATCTGATTGGTCAAATAGAAACGTGCTCGAGCGCGCCTCTCTTGCGCTCGAGCGCTCTCACAAACTACCAAAAACCACTTGATTGGTCCACGTGGACAGCCAAAGCCACCTAGTTGGTCCACGTGGACCGCCCAAGCTACGCAAATTGACTGTCAAACTGTCAAATGGCGCGATCCAATTGGAGCACCAGAGGGGCACTCGAATGTGGCACACAGGGCGCTCAAGCACGCCTCTAAAATTCTGTTTATAAATACCCCCTAACCCACGGTGGAAAATATATAATTTTTATAATTAAATTAGATTTTAATTTTTTTTAGTTATTAAATTAGGTAGTTTAAATTATGTTTTTGTAAATAGTTTATTAGTTGGGTAAAATATGGAGAATGTAATACCCACATTACCGAGTGTAGGAAATGAAGGAATCTCGTAACTATGCTCGTGAATCCGATCTCGGATTTGTCATTTCTAACATACAACGTTCATTTATGGGGGAACATCTCTTTAATCTCTTTTATATTTAAATGTAGTAATTACTGTTATTATGTTCGTATAATTTGTGTTGATGATTATGCATTAATGGTCTTTTGATTTACTGGTTTTACATTTGGACTGATTTAATTCGATGTTATATATGGCTTGATGTTATTTCAGATTACTTGTCATTTCATTATACTTGTAGTTAATTGAGTGATAGGTATGTTTACGTGTCATATATCCATGCTTTAATAGTGAAAGTACTGGTTGTACCGTACCTTTTGTGAAATTATAGGTTGTACCATGATTTCTACTTTCGAGTTTAGTAATTGTCATTTTTAGTTGTTATCCTGGTCACTTGTGATTATGTGGACAGATCTATACTTCGGTTATATAACGGACTTGAAGATAGAACGACACCTATAATCAAGGTTAAACCGGTAATTAACTAGACTTAGGTAATTAATAGGATTAAGAGCTTGTAGCTTAATCCCAACATCGAACTAGAGAATCCTATTTTCGAGCCTAGATTGTTTGCCTTAGTACTAATTCAAGCTTTAAGACTACCATCTTGTATTTGTAATCTCAACTCTAGACTAGTTATCTTTCTTTCTTTTCTTTTATCAAAACCACCCAATTTATCCTTTACTTTTCAACACTCACTTAATTACTTTCACACACACTTCTTCACGAAACTAACTTAGGAGTTTCTCTATGGATTCGACCCCGCACTCAAAGCACACTACATTACATTGATCCGTCACTTGTAGGTTTTAAAATTTGGTTAATTTTGCACGCATTTTATACGCCGACCGAGTAGAGATTAAGGTCCATCCCACCTAGTCCATAACTTTCTTGGGAAGAGCTTGAGTTTGAAGTTAAACAACCAAACCTTATCAGGGAGGGATAAGGTTTTTCTCAGAATAGATTTATCATGAAGTTTCTTCATTCTCTCCTTGTAAAGTTTGGCATTCTTATAGGCTTCATGACGAAGTTCTTCCAACTCATCCAAGTTCAATCTTCGAGCATCACTTACTTGCTGCATGTCAAAGTTCAGGGCTTTAAGAGCCCAATATGCTTTATGTTCAAGTTGAACAAGGAGGTGGCAAGCCTTGCCACACACCAATCTATACAGGGATATGCCTATGGGAGTCTTAAAAGCTATACGATAGGCCCACAATGCATCGTGTAGACGACTTGACCAACCTTTGTGATCAGGCCTAACTGTTTTCTGCAAAATTGACTTTATCTCCAGGTTCAACACTTCTACTTGCCCGCTTGTCTATGGGTGATAAGGTGTCGCAATCTTGTGACGGACTGAATATTTCCTCAATAGTGCCTCAAGTGTCCAATGACGGAAATGTTGTCCCCCGTCACTCAAAAGTATACGTGGGACCCCGAATCTAGAATATATATTCTCCTTAATGAACTTGATCACAACTTTGTGGTCGTTGGTTCGGGTTGCCACTGCCTCTACCCATTTGGACACGTAGTCCACAACTACAAAAATATAAGTATACCCAAATGAAAGAAGAAAAGGACCCATGAAGTCAATGCCCAATACATCGAATATTTCACAAACTAGAATGGGTGACAGGGGTATCATGTCTCTTCTAGAGATAGACCCAACTTGTTGACATCAAGGGCATTTCGTACAAATTTGTTGGGCATCTTTGAATAGAGTGGCCAAAAGAACCTACATTGAAGGACTTTGGCAATTGTCATCTTACCTCCAAAATGGCCACCACAAGCTTCAGAATGGCAAAATTGAAGTATACTGTCAAATTCGTCCCCAGGTACATATCTCCTTATGACCCAATCAGCACAAATCTTGAAAAAATAAGGGTCTTCCCAGATAAAATATTTGACCTATGCCAAAAAAGCGCTTCTCCTCTCTCTTACCCCAGTGAGTTGAAAACTTTTGGGCAGCCAAATAATTAACAAAGTGGGCATACCAAGGAGTCCGGTGTGAGATAGCAAAGAACTGCTCATTAGAGAACGTATCTTTAAAAGGAAGAGAGTCAATAGGAGAATCACGAACAAGACGTGATAAGTGGTCAACAACAGAATTCTCACTCTCATTTTTGTCTTTGATTTCAAGGTCAAACTCCTGAAGTAATAGTAACCAACAGATCAAACAGGGCTTAGTATCCCATTTGGTGAGTAAGTAATGTAAAGCAGCATGATCCGTATATACTATCAATTTTGAACTAATGATATATGACCTGAATTTATCAAGAGAAAAGACTACAACCAGCAATTCCTTCTTGGTGGTTGAGTAATTCTTTTGAGTATCATCTAAGGTTTTACTAGCATAGTAAATCACATGTGGCAGCTTATCCCAACGCTGTCCCAAAACAGCTCCCACTGCATAATCAGATGTATCACACATAATCTCAAAGGGGAGGTTGGATGATAGAGGCATAAGAAAGTATTGACTTCAGCTTCTCAAAAGCTTTAGTACATTTGTCATTGAAATGAAATAGAGTATCATGTGCTAAAAGAATTGAGAGAAGTCGAGCGATATGACTGAAGTCCTTAATGAAACGACGATAGAAACCAGCATGATAAAGGGAATGCTCTAATATCCCGCACCGTTTTGGGTGCGGGAAGCTTCTCTATTAACACAACCTTGGTTGGATCCACATGGATACCATTCTGTGAAACCACATGACCAAGCACTATTCCCTACCTAACCATGAAATGACTTTTCTCCCATCTAAAAACCAAATTCATCTTAACATAACGATCTAGCACTAAGGAAAGGTGTATGAGGCACTCATCGAAAATAGCTCCAAAAATCGAGAAGTCATCCATGAAGACTTCTAGAAACCTTTTGATCATGTCAGAAAAGATGTCCATCACACACCTTTGAAAGGTCGCAAGTGCATTGCATAAACCAAAGGGCATGTGCCGAAATACAAAGGTCCCATAGGGATAAGTGAATGTGATCTTTTCCTGGTCTTCAAGGAAGACTGGGATCTGATTGTATCCTGAATACCTATCTAAGAAACAGTAGTAGCCCTGTCCGGCTACTCTATCTAAGATTTGGTCAAAGAAGGGTAGATGAAAATGATCTTTTTGAGTTTTGGCATTTATCTTTCTATAGTCGAAACAGACATGCCAACTAGTGGTGGTACGTGTAGGAATGAACTCGCCCTTATCATTTGGGACAACTGCAATCCCAAATTTCTTCGGTACTACCTGTATTAGACTCACCCAGGGGCTATAAAAAATCGGGTAGATAATACCTGCGTCGAGTAACTTGATCACCTCTTTATGGACGACGTCACCTATTTTTGGGTTCAGTCTCCTCTAAAACTCTCGAGAAGGAGTAACTCCCTGTTCGAGGTGAATTTTATGCATGCACATAGAGGGATCAATTCCCTTCTAATCAACGAGTGCCCATCTTATCGCCTTCTTATGAGTACTTAAGACCTCTAAGAGCTTTTCCTCATGCTCGGTGGTCAAATCCAAGGCAATGATAACTGGAAGAGTCTCATCAGGGCCTAAGTAGGCATACTTAAGGTGCTCAGGCAATGTTTTGAGTTCCAAAGCTCGTGGAGACTCAATTGTGGGACTATTAGACGCTTCAATGAGATGAATCGTTACTTGATCGGTCTCACCCAGATCAATCACGAGAGAAGTGGAGGCGACAATTTCTGGTGAAATGTCGTAGTCATACAAGAGTTGTTCTAGTTGTTCTATTTCCTCACCAAGGGTCAGGAGTGAGTGGGCATATTCATCTATACATGAGTCAATGGCATCTATATGAAAGTATTCTTCCTCTTCATCCCGGTTTATCCTATTGGCCATCTAACACCCCGATCACTCTCGAGACCGGAAGTTCTATTAATCAATCTAATTGCAACCCAATTCCAAACCCGGGCATAAAATTTAGGGAAAACGGACAGAGTCTCCCCTGTTTTTAGGCAAAATGCAAACCTGCGATAGCATATAAGTGGACCAGTACCGTGTCCAACCATTCACAATTCCTCAAGGCCATCCGAGCCTCGGTTCTCAACAATTAAACACAATAAGTATATATATATTTCCAAGTACCGGGACTATTTTAACTCTTTCCTTTAGATAATTACATATATGCATTGAATCTAGAACTTACTAACCTAGCACGCAAGGCACATAGCACGCAAGGCAACTCTTCTTTATACATTGATTATATACATCTCATGAAAGTAAAATCTTTACATCTTTGACAACTCAAGCCACATAGCACGCAAGGCAACTCTTCAAGCACGATCTATCACATAACCATGAACTTTCCAGCTAACATGGTATTTCCTAAAATATGGTGGTGAGGAGTGAGTATACACAACATGTATACTTAGTGAGGGCGGAACATATATCGAGGTGGAGAGAAAGAAGATCGTGCAATGCAAATGAGACAGTTAAACAATATAACCGACAAGTAAAACAATCAATATAAACAACAATACAATAAACAATTAATAAAAGTATTAACACAACCATTCAAAGCTATACCACACTTTGAAGGCTATGGTTCACTCATACAAGCAATGTACCATTTCATGAGCAATGCATCAATCTCGAGCTTGATGTTGACAACGATGACAATAAGCGCGCAACCACCTTATAACATCCACTGGGTGTACTCCGGATGTACCCCAACACATCTACGACCCAAATCTCCCAGGGCGGCATCCCTAGCGAGAATGGGAATAGGACACAGAGCTAGAGCAAACCAACCCTGACAGCCCGAGACTACCCAAGAGGTCCATCACTCACGCGCCTGACACTATGCAATGTAATACGAGATACAAGCAATAAACGAGCGATAGCACGAAAGTGTAGATTTGTATCAACATTATAATCAATAATAGCAATCAATTAACTTTTCGAGCATGATTATCAATCAAACAAGTAATAGCAGTTCAAACACGAAAACGACAAATATCACTATTCAATCTCTAATTTCCAAGGGCAATTACGAGCAAACGAGCTACGTGATTAGAAAACCGATTTCACTACCTTCACTTAAGCATTACAAGGTACGTTTCTATGGCATGGAACCTCACTTTCCCAACCGAAGCCCGAAAGTCCATCTACTACATTTGAACTACAGCTATGCTAACCGGTCGCTCAATCAATGCTACAACAGCGTCAAAAGTGCTTCCATGCCCTCAATAGCAAACCCCCAACTCAATTCGAGCACGGTCAACTCTTGGTCAAACGGCCCCTTTACGTTTCTTTGTCTAATTTCCAATTTTAACAAAGGCCGATCCGTTTTTATTACACATTTTATCTTTCTAGCATTAATGGCACCTATCCAAATTAAGAAATCGCAATTCGGATCAAAAATCCAAAAATCTAGGATTTTACTATTCATTTTTACTATTCACGCTCTTCCCTAATTCAGATACGCAATTTCAGTCGTAAAAATCTCTAAATAACTAACAAGCAATGCTCTACGAACCCTAAGGAAGTTATTTCAAGCAATAACATGCATTATAACGCGATAAATATCAAATCTGAAAATTTAAAGCAAAAATCAAACTCAAATAAAAATGCACAAAAATGTGAAAATCCTCACAGAGATTAAGAGGAAGCCTTGCAAGGACCCGAGCCACGATCCCCGAGCAATTTCACGCAAGATTGTGCAAGAAAAATGCAAAACAATTTTTTTTTCTTTTCCCTTGAACCTTCGGCCATGGGGGGGACTTGCGGGGAATTTAGGGAATTGTTTTTATGTCAATTTTGCTTTGTTTTGCTTATTTAAAAGATGACAAAGGCTCAAGGGCATTTTGGTCTTTTTGCAAGATCAAAATCCTAATTTAACATAGTCAAATAAGCTATTTTGATGGCATTTATTCTATTCCTAGTTAAAACAATGCAATTAGATGAAAAACAACTAAAACTAACTAAATTAAGCTAGAAATACTATTTACTAAATCTGAGAAATATTTTTCTAACTCTCGTTTTCGATCCACTACGATCAAACGGTCAATAAACGATCACTATTAGAATGATAAATAATTTCTTAAAAATATAATTTTTGAAAAGTAATTTAGTTTAAAATTCACTCCGGCTCGGAGTTACTTTTCCATTTTGTCGAAAATAAAGTAATATAAGTGCAAGAAAATAAATCCGAGTTTTGAAAACAATCAAAATAGTTAATACTCATTTAAAATAATTAATGTAAGTATTCCTGAAATACTTTTAAAAAGAAATATGAAATCAATGCAAAATGAATAAATTAACTAAGTTAAACAATCAATTAAATGTATCTAAATGCCATTAAATGCGTGCCGGGTTCGAGTTATCACATCCTTCCTCCCTTAAAACAATTGCGTCCTCGCAATTCTTCTTCCAATAGGACTCAGCATCACCTGAGATCCAACTCTGACCACTCTTCATTAGTTGCTGAGCAAGACACTGAATAAGATACTCGTAGGAAAACCCAAATAGAAATCCTAACCAAGAATGTCGAGAAAATACCAACTAAAGACTGAAGCAGGGATACTGTATATATAATTAACATCACATATTAATGACAAGAAGGATGCCGAAGAAATACCCCACATACGAATCTCCAGTAGAAGTTCAACAAGTACCAAATAAGGAAGTCAAAGGATAGCCAGAGTAGATGCAGCACATATAAGACCAAACTCCAAGACCTCATCACTATTTGCGAGTGCAAACTTTATACAACTTACCACCAAGAAAGCCCAAAGTATTCCACAGCATACCGTAAGCAATATGAGATAATAAGTCTGAACAAGATTCCAAGTATAAAACTTCCAATAAGTGTCATCAAGGAAAATACTAGTAGAATGCCCACTAAGAATTCCAAAGAATACCGTAAGTAGTACTATACAATAAGTTTGATAAGAATTCCAAATACCAAACCTACTGAGGAACACTAAAGAAAATACCCGAAATAATGCTCCGGTAAGAAAGTACCAAGGATTGCCCAATAAGGAAGTACTAGATAAATGACCACTAAGAATTCTATAGAATGCCATTGAAGAATTTCCAATAAGGGATGCCAGTAACACACCAATAAAGACCGAGACACATATGCCATAGATAATACCATACAGTTACTCCGATTGAAAATCCAATAATCAAGTCTACCAAGAAGTGCCAACAGAAGTTCCAAAGAATACCCAATAGGACAACCAAAGAATACTCTAGAGAACAACCAAATAGAACCCCAAAAGAAAGCTACTCTTTCACAATTGTTAAGCACAGAGGAGGACCTTAGAGATTCGCCAATAACCAAGCTCCAAAAGCGAACACCAACTCCCAAATAAAGGCTAATCAAATACTGCTCATTCCCGTCAATCCATATAACTTGGAGGGCCTGCTACTAACCACTTCTCTTTAGGGGAAGGAAGAAGTCTTTCTTACCATTTCAATAGGACATGTATGAATGCCAATATATCACATTTATACATATATGCCTTAATCTATTATGCAAGCATGTTTGTAAAATAGTTTATTCAACAAAGTCACTCAATCACGACAATCAAGTCAAGCACAACATAATCAATTCAAATCACGGCACAACCAATTCAAGACATTCCAATACACACATTACAAGCAATACTCCAAGTAAATAACAATTCACGAGGTCGATTCGATTCACGATGCCAATTCGATACACGAGTAGTCACTTCACTTCACGTAATACACCTTTAACACATATCACAGAACTATATCACATAGGTGCACACATTCAATTTAAGACACAAAATCTCACATACAGGCACACATTTTCAAAACTCACTTAACAAGCACACACCCAAGGGTTACTACCCGACAGACCGAGGACCCTGTCCTGGCTTATAAGCTAAACAAGCTCTGATACCACTTGTAACACCTCGATCCCTCTCGAGACCGGAAGTTCTATTAATCAATCTAATCGCAACCCAATTCCAAACCCAGGCATAAAATTTAGGGAAAACGGACGGAGTCTCCCCTGTTTCTAGGCAAAATGCAAACCTGCGACAGCATATAAGTGGACCAGTACCGTGTCCAACCATTCACAATTCCTCAAGGCCATCCGAGCCTCGGTTCTCAACAATTAAACACAACAAGTATATATATATTTCCAAGTATCCAGACTATTCTAACTCTTTCCTTTAGATAATTACATATATGCATTGAATCCAAAACTTACTAACCTATACATAAAACTTAAATGACTTTTCTTTACACATTGATTATATACATCTCATGAAAGTAAAATCTTTACATCTTTGACAACTCAAGCCACATAGCACGCAAGACAACTCTTCAAGCACGATCTATCACATAACCACAAACTTTCTAGCTAACATGGTATTTCCTGAAATGTGGTGGTGAGGAGTGAGTATACATAAAACGTATACTCAGTGAGGGCAGAACAGATATCGAGGTGGAGAGAAAAAAGATCGTGCAATGCAAATAAGACAGTTAAACAATATAACCGACAAGTAAAACAATCAATATAAACAACAATACAATAAACAATTAATAAAAACATTAACACAACCATTCAAATCTATACCACACTTTGAAGGCTATGGTTCACTCATACGAGCAATGTACCATTTCACGAGCAATGCATCAATCTCGAGCTTGATGTTGACAACGATGACAATAAGCGCGCAACCACTTAACATCCACTGGGTGTACTCCGGATGTACCCCGACACATCTACGACCCAAATCTCCCAGGGCGGCATCCCTAGCGAGAATAGGAATAGGACACGGAGCTAGAGCAAACCAACCCTGACAGCTCGAGATTACCCAGAGAGGCCCATCACTCACGCACCTGACACTATACAATGCAATACGAGATACAAGCAATAAACGAATGATAGCACGAAAGTGTAGATTTGTATCAACATTCAATATATCAAGCGTTTATAATCAATAATAGCAATCAATTAACTTTTCAAGCATGATTATCAATCAAACAAGTAATAGTAGTTCAAACACGAAAACGACAAATATCACTATTCAATCTCTAACTTCCAAGGGCAATTACGAGAAAACGAGCTACGAGATTAGGAAACCGATTTCACTACCTTCACTTAGGCATTACAAGGTACGTTTCTATGGCACGGAATCTCACTTTCCCAACCGAAGCCCGAAAGTCCACCTACTGCATTTGAACTACAGCTATGCTAACCGGTCGCTCAATCAACGCCACAACAGCGTCAAAAGTGCTTCCATGCCCTCAATAGCAAAACCCTCAACTCAATTCGAGCACGTTCAACTCTTGGTCAAATGGCCCATTTACATTTCTTTGTCTAATTTCCAATTTTAACAAAGGCCAGTCCATTTTTATTGCACATTTTATCTTTTTAACATTAATGGCACCTATCCAAATCAAGAAATCGCAATTCGGATCAAAAATCTGAAAATCTAGGGTTTTACTATTCATTTTTACTATTCACGTTCTTCCCTAATTCAAATACGCAATTTTAGCCATAAAAAATGCTAAATAACTAACAAGCAATGCTTTACGAACCCTAAGGAAGTTATTTCAAGCAATAACAGGCATCATAACGCGATAAATATCAAATCTGAAAATTTGAAACAAAAATCAAACTCAAATAAAAATGCACAAAAACGTGAAAACCCTCACAGAGATTGAAGATGAAGCCTTGCAAGGACCCGAGCCACGATCCCCGAGCAATTCCATGCAAGATTGTGCAAGAAAAATGCAAAACAATTTTTTTTTTTATTTTCCCTTGAACCTTCGGCCATGGGGGGACTTGGGGGGCATTTAGGGAATTGTTTTTATGTCAATTTTGCTTTGTTTTGCTTATTTAAAAGATGACAAAGGCTCAAGGGCATTTTGGTCTTTTTGCAAGGTCAAAATCCTAATTTAACATAGTCAAATAAGCTATTTTGATAGCATTTATTCTATTCCTAGTTAAAACAATGCAATTAGATGAAAAACAACTAAAACTAACTAAATTAAGCTAGAAATACTATTCACTAAATCCGAGAAATATTTCTCTAACTCTCGTTTTTGATCCACAACGATCAAACGGTCAATAAACGATCACTATTAGATTGATAAACAATTTCTTAAAAATATAATTTTTGAAAAGTAATTTAGTTTAAAATTCACACCGGCTCGGAGTTACTTTTCCATTTTGTTGAAAATAAAGTAATTTAAGTGCAAGAAAATAAATCCAAATTTTGAAAACAATCAAAATAGTTAATACTCATTTAAATAATTAATATAAGTATTACTGAAATACTTTTAAAAAGAAATATGAAATCAATGCAAAATGAATAAATTAACTAAGTTAAACAATCAATTAAATGCATCTAAATGCCATTAAATGCGTGCCGGGTTCGGGTTATCACAGGCCGCATCAGCAACCCTCAGTTTAATTCGCATATTCCCAAAGGTTAGTTCAATCATGCGCGTTGATGTATTCATAATTTTAAACTTATTTCTTTGAATTTTATCATTAATTATGCATATTTATTAAAGAGTTTGATCACGTTAATTGTGTTTTTGTGCAGGTAGGAATAAAATCGAGAAAGAGCAATTGAAGTAGAATTTGGAGGAAAATACATTGAAGGAACGAAGTGAGAAATTTTGGATTGATGTTGTGCTGAAAGATTTGTGAAAGAAATTGTAAAAGAAAAAGAAAATAAAAAATAAAATAAAATAAAATAATGTTTGACCAAGGCTAAAAAGCCTTGGCCGTACAAGATAAGTCCAATTTGGACTTTGATAGGCAAAGAAAACTTTGTTAAAGAAAAGTCAACTGGCCTTTCTTTGGCCATGAAATCATAAGCCCACGCAAAGGCTAGGTCGGTGGCTATTGGTATAAAAGAAACGAAGTAGTGAGAAGAAAGAGGGGGGAGCGTTGCAGCAGAAAAAAAATAAAGAAACAGAGTTTTTAAACACAACAATGAGAAAAAGAAGGCTTGGCGACACAAGAGAAAGGAAAAACAGAAGGCTTTTGACGGCAAAACAAATTGAAAGGAAGACAAAAGAGCATCACGACAGAGAAAAAGAAAAAGTAGCAGCAGCAGCAGCAAGCCATAGTCAGTTTTTTTTGCAACTCTAGGTTGATTTTGGCTTTTGTTCAGGTTTTGTCAATTAATTGGGATTCAGATTGAATAGTTTGACTTATTTAAATTATTTTATGGGGAAGTTTATAATTTCTTTTCATAATTTTAATTTAAACATGCATAGCTAAATTATTGTTTAGGGTAGGATTACTTTGTAATAGTTTATTTTTATGGTCTTGAACTTGGTTTGAATATTTTGATGCTATTTCTATATATCTGATATACATGCTTTATTATTTACTTCCTATTAACTCATTATGCTTGTAGCTAGTGTTTTATAGGAATTCATATGGTAGATCATATATATATGAATTGGGCTTTATCGTGAAAACTATAGGTTGTACCATAGTTTTTTTACACATAATTAGTTAACTCGTGACCCTAGGATTTTAGGATAAATCTATACTCCAGCTAGATAATGGACTTGGGGATAGTGTTGCACCTCTAAACTAGGCCTAACTTGTTGATTAAGTAGCTTTAGGTGATTTCTTAATTAATTAGGCTTGTAGTCTAATTTTGCATCAAAATGGGAAATCCTAAGTTCGAGTCTAGAATTAAAATTTTGCATAGGAATCCGATCCCTAACCCTTTCCCAATTGTGATCAAACCTCACTTTAAGCTATCCTATTTAATTTTAGTTCTCGCATTTAATTTTACTTTTATTTTATTTTAGTTAGCTTTAGTTCAAAATACCAAATTCACAATTTAATTTAATTTAATCACTTAGGCACTTTACCTATACTTTTCCATAGAACTTTCAATTTGCCTCCCTGTGGATTCGACCTCGCACTAAGCACACTACACTATAACCGCTCGTGCACTTGTGAGTTAAAACTTGGCTTAGATTTGATCTTAATTTATACCCTAAGCTGAGCACCCATCAAGTTTTTGGCGCCGTTGCCGGAGAGGCACGATAATGTTTTTGGACTAGTATAGTATTTTGTTTAAGTGTTCATTTTTAGTTAATTGTTTACTTTTGCAAAAAAAAAAAAAAATTGTTTATCTTGTTTTGTTTTACTATTTTTAGATTATCTTATTAGTTGTTTTAGTTTAAATAATTATCTTGAATTCTTTATTTGCTTTGTTTATTATTTTAGTGATTTTATTACTTTTTTTTCATTCAATAGTTCATTTATTTTATTTTTCCTTATTTATTTATCTGTTTAGTTTCCTAGTTGATTATTTTTCCTAAATAGTTTATTTCTTGTTTTAGGTTTTTATTTCAATTTAGTTAGTTTCCCATTAGCTTGGCTTTTTGTGTTTGCTTGGACGTCGTTCTTAAGGATTACCTTTAGAACCCTTTAACCTTAAGCCACAAAGAATCCCACACTGTAGGAATCAGAGGGTCCTAACTACAATCATGGCTGACCCTGAAGGAAATCTGAATGTGCCTCAAAATGCTAATGATCCTCGAGTTCCCCAACTTCCTATTGTCCCCAATAATCCTGATCCTTATGATATACCTCTTAGGCAGCATTTTCTCCCGACCATATATTGGCCGAATATTGTTATCCGACCACCTACCATCCACAATGTGGACTTTGACATGAAACCTGGTACGATAGCAATACTTCCATCATTTTATGGGAAGAGCAATGAAAATCCTCATGCTCATATTCGTGATTTTCTTGAGATATGTACCACTGTGCATGTTCCAAATGCTACTCAAGAAAATATCTGATTGCGCTTCTTCCCACTTTCCCTTAAGGACAAAGGTAAAGAATGGCTTCATTCCCTTGAAGAGGGAACCATTACTTCTTGGGAAGAATTGTTGACTCAATTTCTGTTTAGATTTTTTTTGATAGCCCAGACCTCATCTCTTCAAGAGAACATCATGACTTTTTCCCAGTCTGATCTAGAGTCATTTCAAGAAACTTGGGATAGGTTTAATGGGCTCATTCATCACTGCCCACACCATGGGTTCGATAGACCTAGGTTGCTTCAGTATTTCTATAGAGGGTTGATACCACAATAGAAAACGATGGTGAATTCACTGAGCAATGGAGGGTTTTATAACCTCACCCCAAATGAGGCATAGACCCGACTTGATAGTATTGCCAAGGACTCATTTCAAGATTCGACAATGGATATAATGGGTAAGCTCACTTCTAGGAGGACATTATATGAGTTGAGCACAAATGAGGACTTAAACTCACAAGTGGCAGGTTTGACCAAGAAATTTGATTAGTTTATATCTTTAGGGTCTACTTTTTCACCTGCCCCATCAAATGTTAAATGTTGTGCTTTATGTTCTGCAGTGAACCACCCCACATTAGGGTGTCCTCTTGCCTCTCAGTTTCCTGAATTCGTTCAGGAACAGGTTTGTGCTGCGCAGGGTTATTCTCGCAATTATAATCCATATTCGAATACATATAATCCTGGCTGGCGAGATTATCCAGCTTTCTCATGGCGTCAAGGAAATCCTGACCCTTCATTTTCGCAAGCTCAAGTGCAAAAGGCTTAATCTAATCCTCCTAGATACTATCATATGTCTAATGGGCCTTACTTTAAACCGCAACTAGGGAATCAATTTCAGCCTAGACCTCCTCCTCCTCCTCCTCCTGCCAAGTCTGATGATAAGTTTGACAAGTTACTTCAAGTAGTTCATGCCTAGCAGCAATCTATTGCTAATCTGGAAACTCAACTTGGGCAACTGGCCCAACAAATTACTAGGAGGGATGAAGGTAAGCTCCCTGCTCAGACTGTCGAGAATCTATATGGCCAGTGTAGCAATGTCCATAATGAGACCACCCATGAGCAAGCCAAAGCTATTATCACCCTTCGGAATGGTCACAAGTTAGATAATCAGGTAGGTGAGTCTAGTGAAACAAAGAGCGTGAGTGACAAGAGTAGGGATACAAAAGAGGTTGAGGATAAGGGTGAGAGAGTAGAAAGTGAGTCAGGAAATGAGATAGAGGATACTAGGGAAAACACCATTCCTCCACAAAGAGATGAGAAGTAGGTTGTAGATCTTAGTGTTGACAGTCCTTCTAGGGTTCCTTACCCTGTTGTTTTGGAGCGACCTAGGAAAGATAAAAAACAATCTCGGGTATTAGACCACTTGAAGGATATTAAGATAAACCTGCCTCTTATTGAAGTTGTCCAGCAGATACCGGCTTATGCCAAATTCCTCAAAGACTTGTGCATTAAGAAGTGGCAATCTACCCACATTCCGAAGAAGGTGAGGCTCACAGAGAAAGTGAGTAGTATATGTACAAGGGGCCTCCCACCTAAGTTTAGTGACCTGAAACCTTCACCATTCCTTGCATCATTCAAGATCAATAGATGGATCATGCCCTCATTGACTTAGGTTCTAGTGTCAATCTCATTCCATTTGCAGTATATGAGCGTTTAGGTTTGGGGGAGCTGACTCCCATAAATGTTACACTTCAGTTGGCAGATCGATCTGAGAGACGACCTAGAGGGATAATTGAGGATGTCTTAATTAGAGTCGGTGAGTTTCTTTTCCCCGTTGACTTTATTGTCTTAGACATAGACTCAGGACCAAACACTAGGCATACGACACCAGTACTTTTAGGGAGACCTTTTCTGGCCACAACTGATGCCATGATATATTGTAGGACAGGGATGATTGAGTTGACTTTTGGGAATATGAGAACTAAAGTGAGGGTCGCCGAGGCGGCTAATCAAGTAAGTAGACATTCTGAAGATGAGTGCTTCATGGTTGATATCATCGACCCTTGTGTTGAGCAATATGCCCATTCAATGTTGACTACCGATGATGAGCTTGAGGAGCTTGAGACGATCTTGGCTCAATTTGACTTTGATTCATTTGTGAAAGAACTCGTAGCTTTTACTTCTGAATTGTCTGATCCTAGCCTTGATAAGGCTAATGATATTCTTAGCTTTCTTCCATCCAAAATTTGTCATGATCCCCCTCCGGTTGAGTCTCTTCCAGCTTTAGAGCTCAAACCTTTGCCTGCGTATCTTAAATATGCATACTTAAGACCTAATGATACCCTCCCAGTAATTATTGCTTCAGACCTGACCACTGAGCATGAGAAGAGATTGTTAGGAGTCCTTCGTGATCATCAAAAGGCCATAGGGTGGACCATTTCTGATTTGAGAGGAATAGACCCTTCGTTATGTATGCATCGGATTCACTTAGAAGAGGGTGACGCTCCTTCCCGCGAGATGCAAAGAAGGCTGAACCCAAACATGAGTGAGGTTGTTTATAAGGAAGTCATTAAGCTGTTTGATGCGGGTATCATATACCCGATTTCTGATAGTTCATGGGCCAGTCCGGTGCAGGTTGTACCGAAGAAGTCTGGGATCACGGTACTCCCTAATGATAAGGGAGAGTTTATCCCTACACGCACCACTACTGGTTGGCATGTCTGTATTGACTATAGAAAGCTCAATGCCAAGACCCGGAAAAACCATTTTTCTTTGCCCTTTCTTGACCATATATTAGATAGAGTGGCTGAACAAGGCTACTACTGCTTCTTAGATGGGTACTCAGGATATAATCAGATTTCGGTCTTCCCCAAAAACCGGGAAAAGACCATATTCACTTGTCCCTATGGGACCTTTGCTTATCGTATGCCCTTCGGTTTATGCAATGCACCAGCAACCTTTCAAAGATGTATAATGGCCATCTTTTCTGACATGATTGAGAAGTTTCTAGAGGTCTTTATGGATGATTTTTCAGTTTTTGGAGCTACATTTGATGAGTGCCTCACATAACTTTGCCTAGTGCTAGAGCATTGTGTTAAGATGAATTTGGTTCTTAGTTGGGAAAAAAGTCACTTCATGGTTAGGCGAGGGATAGTACTTGGTCATGTTGTATCTCAGGACGGTATCCATGTGGACCCAGTCAAGGTTGAGTTGATAGAGAAACTCCCAGCACCAAAAACAGTGCGTGACGTTAGATCATTCCTTGGTCATGCTAGTTTCTACTGGCGTTTCATCAAGGATTTTAGCCACATTGCTTGACCCCTCTCCAGTCTCCTAAAACATGATACTCTATTTCATTTCAATGACAAATGTGCTAAGGCATTTGAGAAGCTGAAGTCCTTACTCTCTTCCGCGCCTATCATCCGGCCTCCCAATTATAGCCTCTTATTTGAGATTATGTGTGATGCATCCGATTATGCAGTAGGGGCTGTTTTGGGACATCGTAGGGCTAAGTTGCCATATGTGATCTACTACGCTAACAAGACCTTAGATGATGCTAAAAAGAATTATACCACCACAGAAAAGGAATTGTTAGTTGTAGTTTTTTCCCTTGATAAGTTTAGACCATACATTCTAGGGTCAAAGGTGATAGCTTATACACATCATGCTGCCTTGCGTTACCTACTTGTTAAACGAGATGTTAAGCCTCGTCTGATCTAGTAGTTACTATTACTTCAAGAATTTGACTTGGATATTAGAGATAAAAAGTGGAGTGAGAATTCTGTTGTTGACCATTTGTCGCGTTTAGTCCTTGAATCTCCCATCGACTCCCTGCCTTTTAATGATACCTTCCCTGATGAGCAGTTATTTGCTGTCTCACATAGGATCCCCTGGTATGCCCATTTTGTTAATTATTTGGCAGCTAGAGAGTTGCCTGCTCACTGGGGGCGGGAAAAGAAGGATCGCTTCATGGCTCAAGTGAAATACTTTATTTGGGAGGATCCCTATCTCTTCAAGGTGTATGCTGATCAGGTTATCCGGCGATGTATGTCAGAAGAGGAGTTCGATAGTATCCTTAGTTTTTGTCATGGGAAGGCCTGTGGTGGCCACTTTAGAGGTAAGAGGACAGTTTCTAAAGTCCTCCAGTATGGGTTCTTTTGGCCTACTCTATTCAGAGATGCCCAACAATTTTGTAAGAAATGTCATCGATGTCAACAGTTTGGGTCTATCTCTAGGAGAGACATGATGCCTTTATCACCCATTCTAGTTTGTGAGATATTTGATGTGTGGGGCATTGACTTCATGGGTCCTTTCCCTCCTTTGTATGGGTACACTTACATTCTGGTGGCCGTGGACTATGTGTCCAAGTGGGTAGATGTCACCCCCTGACCCAACCCCACACTAAAGGTTAAGTCTGGACCTGACAAACGAACAAAGTCTCCCCTGTACCGTGGACATTCTGAAAACCTGTGAACACTCAATAAAGCCATAACATAACAAGATATGCATTTATAACTAAAGTTCAAAGCTTAAAGGCCATCCGAGCCTTAAGACATACAATAGTTCAGATTCATACGAGCATGCATCCAACTTAACTTCATTACAAAACCGCTTATCATGCCACTCCATGATAGTATTGAAACATTCTTGGAAGTTGAAAACATTCATATATCAAAACATCTACACCCAAGCATGCAAAGTACTTAGAAGTAGAAACATAAGTTATTACATGCCATAGTTCCAAATCTACTACTACAGCCATCTATCTTTCATCTTGCAACTACATAACATGTACATAGTACTTAGGCTACAAAATAGAACATAAAGTAAAACAAATAAGTTCTTCACTTATCAACAGGAACATAATCCACCTCAAGCCACAACTACTAAGGCAACGGATCAGTCTAAACCTCCTGATTTTCCCCCTCAACCAAGTCAAGCTGGGGTTCAACCACAGCGTCTCCTGAAACATGTTAGCGATGTATGAGCAACCACTATTGCCCAGTGAGGGATAAAGACTACCCGGGACGTGCAATGCAACATGTAACGTCCTGATCCCTCACGAGACCGGAGGCTCTAAGAACCATGCTATTCTCAACCTAATCCCAAACCCGGTCTCAGAATTTTAAGGAAAACGGACAAAGTCTCCCCTGTACCGTGGACATTCTAGAAACCTGTAAACATTCAGTATAACTACAAAATAACCTAGGACACCAATTCTAATCAAAACATAGCTTTAAGGCCATCCGAGCCTTAAGCGATACAAACAAACAGTTGATATACATACAAGCATGCATTCACAACTTAATTCCTTTACAAAACCGCTTATCATGTCATTCCATGATATCATTGAAACATTCCTAGAAATTGAGACCAAGCAAACATCAGAACGTTCACTCCAAAACATGCAAGGTAGTTAGAAATAGAAACATAAGTTATTACATGCCATGGTTCTAAATCTACTACTACAACATCTATCCTTCAATTTGCAAACTATATAACATACACATATCACTTAGGCTACAAAATAGAACATAAAGTAAAACAAACAAGTTCTACTCTCATCAATAAGAACATAGTCCACCTTAGGCAACTAGACATAGCAACTAAGACAACTCCTCCAACTGCGCCACCTGAAACATTTTAGCAAGGTATGAGCAACCACTGTTGCCCAGTGAGGGATAAAGACTACTCGGGACGTGCAATGCAGCAATTATAGCAATTAAGCAAGAAGGCAAGTAAAGTACATTTGAAACCGTAAATAACCACACATATCAAATGATACGATACACTTAACCCCAACACTCCAGAATTCTTTTATCTTTGATCACGAACCACGATCCACTAACCACGATCAATATGCCGATAAATCCCCAATCACTCCAGTGGGTGTACTCCGGATGTACCCCGATAATCCTACGACCCAACACCCCTTGGCAATCTCTGGACCAGGCGAGTGAGGGAATAGAGTACAGAGATCGAATATCCACTGGCAAGCCCACCGCCGCCCAGCCGATATCCAATACAACCGCCCCTGACACTATGGTTGCGCAACCACTATGCAATGCACTTAGCAATGGCAAGACAATTTCAACAATATAAGCAATAATCACGTGGGAGGATCAACAAAGTAGGTTGACCTTGAAATAGAAAAAATAGAAGCAGTTTCATAGAAGCAATTGAGAAATTTACAAAGCGACATATTCAAGATACATATAGAACCCTACCAAAAGCTCCAAAACAACTTGAAACCACTTTTAAACACACAATAAGTCATGCCAAGGTCTTAGAAACGTGAGACAATCGAATTTGCACTTAAACCCCTTTGTTATTTAATCCGTTTTCCTTCCAAACTCAAGTTAATGATCCGAATTCATGGGGAATCTATACCATACTTCTAATTAACCCTTAAAGTACCCTTATAACCTTCAAACACATTCAAATACTCGCAATTACCCCAAAAGCCCTAATTTCTCTCTTATGGCTTTGAACTACACATATCTTAATCGGAATGCAAATAAGGGTTAGCAAAGCTTCTATAGCATCTGGGTAGTCTAAGAATACTAAAAGTGAAGCTCAAATTGACCCGGATTAGCATTAACCCCGAAACCCCTTTTTAAAAGTCGGCTATTTCACGTTTTAACCAAGTTTAGAGCAATTCTAGGGCACGAGGCTATTGGACTACCTTCATTAGCACCCAAGGCATCTGTTAGAAGCAATGAATCAAGCCAATATGCACAATTACACAAAACCCTAAAAATCCATCACTATTCACCTCAAAAATCAAAGTAGCGATTCTAACTGTTTAAAATGCGAACTAATGGCTTAAATGTGTTCTCTAGCACTTATATACAATGTATAATAGCATAGATAAGCTTTTGCAATAGCATTTGATAGTATTTCTAACAAATCAAGAAAAATGCAACATATTTAATATGCGAAAATAGTCATGAAATCCCTCACCTAAAGCGCGTAGGAGCACCTAGAAGGCTTGCACACACCCTAAACTACTTGCTCTAGGCTTGGAGAGGCTTGGATTGATGAATTGGTGCAAAAGATCTCCTCCCTTGGCTGCTATAGGGCTGTTCGGGTTTTGAACAGTAATTCCTGCATCTTTTTTTGTTTTTGTTTTTGCTAAGTTATGAGTTTATGTGGTGCTTATGAGAATATATATTAAATTGGATTTAAATTGGGGCATATATGGTCTTCTAAAATGAGTCTAATAAGCTTTAAAACGAGTCTAAGGTGCAAAATGAGTGCTAGCTAATTAAAACACTAAGTTAAGTTACGTAATATTATTCATTAGTTCACTAAACCATTTTCTAAACGAAGGCTCCTATCGCTTTAAGCTCAAATGCATATTTTTCTCATTCCTATAACAATTAATATGATTTAAGAAAAATGCTAATTCATGGTAATTATGTAGTTGAAAAATGGAATGAATAGTAACTAAAGAACACAACAAGCAAAGCACAAAAGAAATGCGCAATTAGTGGATGCAACAGTGAATGAATGTACGGAAAAAATCTCGGGCGTCACACAACAATTATAGTAGATAAACAATAAAAGCAAGAGAAGGGCAATAGAATTAGCTAGAGATCACACATATCAAAGGATACGATACACTTAACCTTAACACTCCAGAATTCTCCTGTCTTTGATCACGAACCACGAACCATGATCGATGAGCCGGCATAACCCCAATCACTCTAGTGGGTATACTCCGAATATACCCCGATAATTTTTACGACCCAACACCCCCTGGCAATTTTCAGACCAAGCAAGTGAGGGAATAAGGTACGGAGATCGAATATCCACTAGCAAGCCCGCCGCCGCCCAGCCGATATTCAATACAACCGCCCCTGACACTATGGTTACACAACCAATATGCAATGCACTTAACCAAGACAAGTCAATATCAATAATATAAGCAATAACACATGGGAGGATCAACAAAGTAGGTTGATCTCGAAACAGTTAGAATAAAAGCATTTTATATAAGCAATTACGCAAATTACAAAGAGGCATATTCAAGATTCACATAGAACTGTACCAAAAGCTCCAAAACATCTTGAAACCACTTTTAAACATGCTAGGAGTCATGTCAAGGTCTTAGAAGTGTGAGACAATCGAATTTGTACCTAAACCCCTTTGTAATCCAATCAGTTTTCCTTCCAAACTCATGCCATTATTCTAGATTCATAAGTGGTCTATTCCATGCCTCTAGTTAACCTATTAGACACCCTTAGGACCCTCAAAATCACGCAATTATCCGTATTTAGCCCAAAAGCCCCATATTTCCTCTTTTGACCTTGTACTACAAGTACCTCATCCGAGACTCAAACGAAGGCTAGCAAAGCATAATTAGGGTCTACTTAGCCTAGGAACACCAAAAGTGAAGGCCAATTTTACCCGAATTCGCGATAACCCCGAAACCCCTTTCTAAAAGTCGGCTATTTCATTCTTTTGCTAGGTTATGAGCAATTAAACCCTACGGGGCCTTTACACTACTTTCATTAACATCTAAAGCCCCTATTAGAACCATTAATTCAAGCTATAAAGTCTGATTACGCAAAACCCTAGTTTTCCCGTCATTATTCATGCCCTACGATTAACAAGCGATTTCAACTGTTTAAACTATGAAACAATAGCATAAATTAGGTCTCTACTACATATATACAACACATCTAAGCATATTCAAGTATTACAATAGCATTTGATAGCAAATCTTGGAATTCAAGAAATGAGCAACAATTTCAAAATGCACAAACAAGCATGAAAACCCTCACCAATGCGCGTAGGAACTCCTAGGAGGCTTGTAGACAACCTAAAGCATTTGATCCTAGCTTGGATTGGCTTGGATTAGTGAATTGGTGAAGCAAAATTTCTCCCTTTGGCTGCAAGGAGCTATCGGGTTTGCTACAGGAATTTCAGCACAATTTTTTTTTTTTTTGCTAAGTTATGTCATGTGTTGTATGTTGGTTGAGTATATGTTAGGGTGGGGTCAAGTTGGGTGCTCAAATGGTCTTCTAAAATGAGCCTAGTTAGCTTTAAAACGAGTCTAAAGTGCATTAATTTAAGTTAGCTAACTAACACACAAAGTTCATTACGTAATACTATTCATTTGTTCACTAAACCATTTTCTAAACAGGTGTTCCTAATGCATTTAGCTCAAACACACATTTTTCTCATTCTTAAAACAATTATTATGATTTTAGAAAAATGCTAATTCATGATAATTATGCAGTTGAAAACGGAATAAATAGTAACTAAAGAAGACAATTAATAAAGCACAGAAGAAATGCGCAACTAGTGGATGCAACAGTAATGAATGTACGGCAAAATCTCGGGCGTCACAGTAGAGGCAGTGGCAACTCGAACCAATGACCACAAAGTTGTGGTCAAGTTCATTAAAAATCATATCTTTTCTAAGTTTGGGGTGCCATGAGTACTTTTGAGTGATGGAGGACAGCATTTTCACCATAAGACACTTGAGGCATTGTTGAGAAAATATTCAGTCTGACATAAGATTGTGACATCTTATCATCCTCAGACGAGTGGGCAAGTGGAGGTGACAAATAGGGAGATAAAATCTATTTTATAAAAAACAATTAGGCTCAATCGCAAAGATTGGTCATGTCATTTACATGATGCGTTATGGGCCTATCGCACAGCTTTAAGACTCCCATAGACATGTCTCCATATAGATTAGTCTACGGTAAGGCTTGCCACTTCCCTGTTGAGCTAGATCATAAAGCTTATTGGGCTATTAAAGCCTTGAACTTTGACATGCAGCAGGCGGGTGAGAGTGCCTTGAGTAAGGTGGAGGAGCTTCGTTATGAAGCCTATGAGAATGCCAAGCTTTATAAGGAGAGGATGAAGAGAATCCACGATAAATCTATTCTACGCAAAACCTTCTCCCCTTCAGATAAGATTTGGTTGTTTAACTCAAAACTGAAGTTCTTTCCAAGAAAATTGAGGACTAGGTGGGACGGACCCTACGAGATGCTCGAGGCATATCCTTCAGGAGTTATAAAAATTAAGCACCTCAAAGATGGGCGAGTCCTCACAGTTAATGGTCAGCATTTGAAACATACCCTTGATCCGAGCTCGGTCCCTCATGAAGTTGAATTTGTAGAGCTACGGGACCCTTCTGACCTTACATGAGAAATGATCTTCGCCTGGCTATCGGTGTTACATTCAGCGCTTCTAGGAGGTACCCTAGGAATAATTACTTTATTTTACTTTCTTTAATTTTGTTTCCCAACTTCTCGGTTGGACCTCCACTGGGTTATTGTGGGCTTTACCATTTTCTCAAAAATGGATTATTTTGTGTAATGGAAGTCTTGGCATTAACTAGGATGGATACTATGAAAGTAAACCATTGGCCGAAAGTGTAATGCCTGGCTTTCCCTTCTAAGTATGGGAAAATGTCTAGGGTTTGAGTACGTTGGTGGTTTGAAATTAATGGCCTCTCCTCCGCATTTTTAATGTACTTAGTTACCTCCATTTATGAAGTTTCACAAGATTTGTCTTACTGGCTGACATTAAATGGATCCAGGTATGTGAATTTTATATTTTCTTATTTTGTTTCTTTATCTTTACTATTGTACTAAGTCAGCTTTAGTGCCTCCCAGAGTTCGGAACCTTTATATATGGATATAAATAGGGTCAGCCAACAAAAAAATAAAAAAAATCATCAAAAAATATATATGTATTTTTATTCTTTTATTGTTTTTTATCATCTCTCTTTTCTTGTCTTCTGTTGTTTTTTATTGCCTCTTAAGCTTAATTCAGAGTCGTAGATTTGTAGTCTTACATTTTTTCTCACTATTGCTCTCTTCAGGTATGCCCATCTACTCCCTCTATTTCTCTTAATTGATTTCTATTCATGCACTTTTACTATTGGGGTCCCATTATATGTTATTTTTCCCCTTCCCATAGCCCTAGCACGTTTTAATTCTGTTTTCTTGAGGACAAGCAAACTTTAGGTTTGGGGTGCGGGTGTTTAATTGTGTCTATTGTTATTTTGTAGAAATCTGAACAAAACGCAAAAATTTTAGAAAATTGTTTTTGTTCTTTATGCTTTTTTGTGGATTTGTGGTGGATTTTCTGGTAATTGAGGACTTGTGATGACGTATTGATTAGCTGTTATGAAGTGATTGAGGATAGTAGGTGGTTCTTGAGTTTATGTGGTAGTTTTGAGCTGAATGTTTAGGATTGATTTTGAAGAAGTCGAGGCGTGGGGACTGTGAGATTATGCCTAGGCTATTGTGGTCCCATGGCTTGGTTATGAGATGATGAGATAAGATGTGATTGTGATATGAGTGCCATCGCTTAAGTAGTCTTGTTTGCGTTCCTGAGCCTTTGTAGTAAGAAAAAAAAAGAAAAAAAAATCAAAACAAAAAAATGAAAAATGAAAAAAGAAGAAAAATGAAAAATTCTTTACTTCTATCTTTTAGCACCACTATCCTTGTATTCATTGTTTATCTTTAGGGATATGTGCTTAAGGTGTACAGTGTTACGGTGTTCAACACTTCGAGCAAGTAGGGTATGCATGGGGCCTTTCAAAGCCTATCAACCTAAGTCTTAAGTGGCTGGGATTGATGACGTCGAAAGCTCGCTACATGGGGTATTGAGCTAACCGTCTGGGACCAAGCACCTAATAAAAAGAGATGGACTGTGTTTACTTTTATGTTTTAGAATGAATAAAAGGGGTAAAAGGCAAGTCTGAAGGATTATAAAGGCAATAGGGGCACGAGTATAATGATCTAGTTGTGTTGAGTTGTCTTGTTGCTTAGCTACGTGGAGACTTAATAGTGTTTGGTGTAATCTTGTAGTAAACATGTTTTGTCTTTAAAGAGAGATATCCGAATGAGTTCGCTTCACTACTACACCATAGGATCAATCATCCCCCAAACCTTGTATTTTATTAGAGTTGATTGATTCGTTAGAGTAACATCTGTTGTTGCTAGGAATGGTCTGCCTAGTAGGACGGGAGTGGTATTTCTATTATCACGTCCTGAGTCTATGTCTAACACAATAAAATCAACGGGGAACAGAAATTCCCCAACCCTGACAAGAACATCATCCGCTATTCCTCTGGGTCTTCTTTCAGATCTACCTGCTAACTGGAACGTCACATTAGTCGGTGTTAATTCTCCAAGACCTAACCTCTGATAAACTACATGTAGGATAAGGTTAACACTTAATCCTAAGTCAAGCAAGACACTTTTTACTCGTTGATCCTTACATGGTATGGTGAAAGCTCATGGATTATTGCATTTTTGGGGCAGCCCTCTAGTACAAATGTTGTTAACCTTCTCAGTGAGTTAGACCCTTTTTGGTATGTGAGTGGTCCGCCTCTTTTTGACACACAAGTCTTACAAAAATTTTGCATAAGCCGGGATTTATTAGATAACATCAACTAAGGGCAGATTGATCTTAATGTCCTTCAGATGTTCTATGACCTTGAGATGTTTAGGGTCCTCAATCGGCTTAGGTCAGGACAGAGCTCCAGGGAAATGCACTTAAGATGAGGGTTCCACTATTGGCTCTACCATTTGGTTTTCATTCCTCTAGGGAGTCATCGACATCGTTACTCTGATCCTGTCACGCCCCAACCCCGACCCATCACTAGGCAAAGGCCGGAACGTGGCGTCTCGAACATCTTAATACCTGTAAAATCATGAGTTAAAACCTAACAAACATTTATGTACCACAAGGAACTTCAAAAGATGGCCCAACTCCCGGGGCAATTCATTAACCTGTTCATTATATACAAGACCCAGTACATCGACTTCCTTGATACAATCTATCAAAACTCCTATGTCTCAAAAGAATGAAGTATTAAGTTAGTTACATCCCCAAATCATCCAAAAGAATAGTTACATATCCTGGAGTTAAACTAGTTCAAAAGTAAGTCTAGTACAGTGACAAGATCATCTTCGAATACATGCAAGAATCACAACAAACAGAAATCTTCTTCGTCAAGCAATGCAACTTTACCCTCGGCCTGAACAGTCGGCTCGGGTTCGGCTTCACCTGAAATTGTTAGAAAGAAGGGTGAGCTATACCACTTAGCTCAATGAGGGATAATGGGATAGGTATTTTCGCAAGCGTTCTGTCTTTTCACAATCAGTTAGAAAACTATGCCATGCACTTATGTCCATATAACAAGATACGAAAGTATTATAACATGAAAGCATTAACAATAACCCGACTCTTCAAGGAACTAGGGTCCAAGCAAGAGTGGTGAATATAAGATAAAATGATACAGTTGTACTTGCTGTTGCTGAAGTCGGCCGGCCTTGAATCAATCATCAATATCAAACCCCTTACTCCAACCATAGGGTAATCCGGGTAAACCCAAGTTCCTACGACCTACCTCTCCAAGAGTTGAAACCCAAGTAAGAGTGGGATTGGGGTCCATGGTAGTCAAGTCCTCCTGGCAAGCCCGATGCCGCCTAATGGAAACGAAACGCTACCATGACCATAGAGTGGTTGTAACCTTGTCGCGCAGACATAGTCAATCATATTTGCATATAATGTAAGTAAACAACAAGAGGGAGGGCAATAAAGTAGGTTGCCTCCGTAATGCATTCAGTATCAAGCAACAATGCACAAAAGGTTCATGAGGAATTCAAGAAATATTTAAGATCACATAGAACTATCATGCATTTTGAACCTTAATAACCTCATATCTAACATGCACTTTGACCCCACAAGAGTATGCATTTGATCCTACAAGCAAATAGCACAAAATAGGCAAAAACAGGACCATCCGGTCGAGTACCCGGGCGACCATTCAAGTGACTGGAGCCGCCCGGCAGTAAGTTAACAAGTGACCTGGGCTAGTGTCCGGGTGACTACCCAGTTGACCTGACCCATCCGGGTGACTACCCGGTCGAGTACCCAAGTGACTTTAGCAGTAGCTATACAAGTGATCTGAGTGAGTACCTGGGCTAGTACCCGATCGACCTGTTCCATCAGCACTTTGCACGAATTTTGTTTCTCTTGCTTATTTTGATAGACCTTTTAACTTCAATCCTTTGCCATCTTACCACAAGGACTTAGCATGCTAAAAATATCACACAAATGCAAATCTAACCTTGAATCAAACAAGCACCAAGCACAACCCATTCTCTTCAAAGCAAACGAGTTAACACAAACCCTTAAACTCAATCTTCCATTTATTCCCTCTTTGATCAACACAAGCTTATTTCACCATATATCATACTTCATATAGCTCTTATCACAACCTATCATAATCACCAAAAGCTAAAAAAAGAAAGATCAAAATACATCTAACACTACAACAACCATTTGAAACCCTAGAAGAACCTACTAAGCTCAAATTCAAAGCAAGCTAATACACAACTCCAATCATGCTCAATGAACACATAAAACCCGTAACATGAACCATATGACTTTTGTAAAGCATTTCAAAACATCCCTCACCTTAGTCAAGAGTTTGTTATGCAAAGAAGACAATGAACACTTGAAAATGGCTAGAGTATGTTTGAAGCTCCTTCCTCCTTCTACCTTCCTTCCTCTTTCTTTTTGCTAATTTTTTCTTCCTCCTTAGCTTGATCGTGTAGTGTGTGTGAGTATGTGTGCAGCTCGTGTATGTATGTGTAATATATCTTGTGTGTAAATGTGGTGTTTTGCTTGGAAGACAAAGGGAAATGTAGGTGAGATATTTTGCTAATATGCCAAATGACAAGAGTACCTCTCTAACTAATTGTGTTTTGCAAGTTTGCTACTTGGTCCAATTTCAACTAGTTTAGTTAGCTACTATACAATGGTAGGATTTAATTAAATTCCTACGACACCAATTTCTCTCAACACACGTTAAACGATGCAAATGCACGTAAAACAATATAATTGTACATAAAATGATTTATTTATATGTTATGTGAATTGAATGCACGTGAGGTCTCGTGTCGGGCCATACATCCTACCCCCTTTAGAGAATTGCATCCTCGCAATTCCCTTATTACCTTGCAAACAACTCCGGATATTGCTTCTCCATATTATCCCGTAACTCCCAAGTTGCTTCCTCGCTCCCATCGTTGTTCCACAATACTTTCACTATAGGAATCTTCTTCCTGCGCAACTCTCGTTCTTGTTCATCTAAAATTTGCACGGGTCTTTCTTCATAGGAGAGGTTCTCGCGAAGTTGTAGCGGCTCCGACTCTAAGATATGAGAAGGGTCGAGATGATACTTTGTCAACATCAAGACATAGAACACATCATGTATACCAGAGATATTTGTTGGTAAACTCAACCGGTATGCTAACTTGTCAATTCTTCCTACAATCTTAAATGGTCCCATATACCTTGAACTTAATTTGTCATCTTTGCCATGCCTAATCAATCCTTTCCGAGGAGATAATTTCAAAAATACCTTATCACCCACTCCAAACTCCAAATCTTTTCTTCTTCTGTCGGCATAACTTTTTTACCTACTTTGAGCAGTGAACATCTTTTTTCGGATCAATTGCACATTCTTTATCTTCTTCATCATCTTCGGTAATAATGTAGGATCAATGGCTTTCATCTCACCAACCTTGCTCCAATATAGAGGGGATCTACACTTACGTCCGTACAAGGCCTCATAAGGTGCCATGCCAATTGTTGCTTAGTAACTGTTGTTGTAGGCAAACTCTGCCAACGACAAATGTTTATCCCATGTTCCTCCAAAATCCAATGCACACGCTCTCAACATGTCCTTCAAGATTTGAATGGTCCTTTCAGATTGCCCGTCTGTTTGAGGATGGTAGGTTGTACTGAAGCTTAACTTCGTCCCTAAAGCCTCTTGAAATTTTTGCCAAAATCGAGATGTGAACCTCAGATCTTTGTCAGACACTATGCTCGCAGGTACACCATGCAATCTCATAATATTAGCTATATACAAATCGACTTGCTTCCCCAAGCTATCTGTCTTATTCATTACGATAAAATAGGCTGTCTTCGTCAATCGATCCATGATTACCCTAATAGTATAACAGCCTCGAGGTGACCTTGACAATTCCATCACGAAATCCATTGTTATATGCTCCCATTTCCATTGTAGAATTTTCAAAGGTTGCAAAAGTCCTGCAGGTCTTTGATGTTCTGCCTTAACCCTTTGACATGTCAAACATCGTGACACAAACTCCGCAATCTCCCGCTTCATATTGTTCCACCAATAGAATTGCCTCAAGTCATGATACATCTTCGTTCCTTCAGGATGTATTGTCTACCTTGTATTATGAGCTTCTTCAAGTACATTTCTCTTCAATTTTGGGTCATTCAGTACACAAACCCGGTTCCGAAATCTCCATAATCCATCTTGCTATTTGAAATCCGAATTGTCTTCTTTTATCTTTTGAAATTGTGGATCTTGTTGTTGAGCTTCATTGATTTGAGACAACAACGCTGGTTGTACCACCAAATGAGTAGTAAAAGACACCTTATTCTTTATCAACTTAGGCCTCCATTGACTTGCCTCCTCTAGCATCTCACATTCTTTAACTTCTAGTCTTGCTAAACTCACCTTCCGGCTCAAAGTATCTACCACAACATTTGTCTTTCCTGGTACAAAATTGATTGTGCAGTTGTAGTCATTCAGGAGTTCCATCTACCTCTTCTGTCTCATATTCAACTTCTTTTGAGAAAATAGATATCTCAGACTCTTATGATCAGTAAACACCTCAAATTGACTTCCCCACAAGTAATGCCTCCACTTTTTCAATACAAAAACAATGGCGGCAAGCTCCAAATCATCTGTAGGATAATTCACCTCATAAGGTTTCAGTTTTCGTGATGCATAAGCAATGACTTGATTATTTTGCATCAAAATACATCCTAGCCTATCCTTTGAGACATCACTGTAGATAACGAACCCTTGACTTCCCTCGGGTAATGCTATTATGAGTGCAGTTATCAATCTCTTATTCAATTCCTGGAAACTGTTCTCACACTTATCATCCCATACGAAACTGATCTTCTTTTGTGTGAGTTTTGTAGGCGGTCCTGCGATCTTTGAGAAATCTTTCACAAATCTCCTATAATATCCTGCTAGGCCAAGAAAACTACGTACCTCGGTAACATTCTCCGGCTTCTTCCAGGACTGTACAACATCAATTTTCGAAGGATCTACACAATCCCCTCTTGAGAAACCACATGCCCCAAGAATGCCACCTGCTTGAGCCAGAACTCACATTTACTAAACTTGACATATAGTTGATGCTCCATCAATTTTTGCAATACCAAATGTAAATGCCTCTCATGCTCCTCCTCAGTCTTTGAGTACACCAAGATATCATCTATAAAGATGACCACGAACTGGTCCAGATAAGGTTGAAATACCCTGTGCATCAAGTCTATAAAAGCGGCAGAAGCGTTTGTTAACCCAAATGACATCACAATGAACTCATAATGTTCGTACCTCGTTTTGAAGGCTGACTTAGGCACATCTTCCTACTTAATGTGGAGTTGATAGTATCCTTGCCTCAAGTCAAATTTGGAGTAGACTTTGGCTCCTTGGAGCTGGTCAAACAACTCATCAATTAAAGGTAACAAATACTTGTTCTTAATAGTTACCCGATTCAACCCCCTGTAGTCAATGCTCATCCTCAATGTTCCATCCTTCTTCTTTACAAATAATACCGGTACACCCAAAGGGGATGAACTAGGTTGTATGAACCCCTTCTCTATCAGGCCTTGTAGTTGAATCTTTAACTATTGCAACTCGGTCTGAGCCATGCGGTACAGAGCTTTAGAAATAGGCTGCATATCGGGTAACACTTCAATCATAAACTCAATCTCCCTTTTGGGTGGCAACCCCGACAACTCTTCCGGAAATACATTAGCATACTCTTTAACCACTGGCACTTTGGCTAGCTTGGTTTGATCAGTTGGCCTTTTGATTAAGTAAGCTAAATAGCGACTACAACCTTTTCTCACCATCTTCACAGCCTTAATTGAGGATACCACGATCTTTTCTGGTGTGTCACATTTACCCTTCACCCTAATCACTGGTTGTCCCGGTACTCAGAACTTCACGACTTTCGTACGACAATCCAACTATGCATAATGTGTAGCCAACCAATTCATTCCTAAGATGACATCATAATCTTGGAATGGTAACACCACCAAATCAGCCACAAACTCTCGATCTTTTACTTGAATCTTGCAAGCCTTACAACCAAACTTGGAAACATACTTAGTGCCTATAGGTGTACTAACTTCTACATGACATGGCAAGGGTACAACTTGTAACTTAATGCGATGCACACACTGGGGAGAAATAAATGAATGCTTGGCTCCAGAATCTATAAGCACCTTAACCAATTGATTTAGAATCAGGAAGGTACTTTCAACAATAGCAGCAGCCTCTAGAATCTCTCCTTGATCAACAGCATAAACTCAGGCCTGAACCCTCTGTGTCGGGACACCGTCTGCGGTTTGCGTTTGCTTGCGTCGTTTCGAGGATTCCCTAGCCAAATGTTGATCAGTCCCACAACTCAAATACTTGCCCGTTTTCTTCCAACACTAGGCCTCGGTATGTCCCCT
Source organism: Ehretia macrophylla (assembly GCA_037974665.1). Taxonomy (NCBI): domain Eukaryota; kingdom Viridiplantae; phylum Streptophyta; class Magnoliopsida; order Boraginales; family Ehretiaceae; genus Ehretia; species Ehretia macrophylla. The sequence continues at coordinate 77,407,084 of CM075764.1, read as the reverse complement.
CCTATTACAATAATTACAAACTATACCCCAAGAGGCAGCTGCACTACCTAAAGAACTAGTAGTCGATTGGGCTGCCGAAGCACTAGGCTATGGTCTGGTGGCAGCTGGTCTTGCTTGGCTTGAAGCTTGACTCTGGGCTGAGTATGATCTCTGAGGAGCTTGTGACAACATTGGCCTCTTGCTACTTGACTCGGTCCTCCACGAGTATTCAACCTCTTCTTCTCAACTCGCGCCGCCGAATCAACCATATCGGTATAAGTAGTGAAACGGTGGGATACAATAAAATCCTAAATTTCAGGCCTTAGTCTTCGAATAAAGTGTTTGATTATCATATTCTCTGTTTGGACCAACTTTGGCAAGTACTTGGAGAGTTTGTTGAATCGAGCTTCGTATTGTACTACAGGACAAACTTATTTGCCTCACGGATAGGAACTCTTTTTCCTTTCTCTCCCGAACCATCTCCGACACATAATTGCCTCTAAAGGATTCTACAAAGTTAGCCCATGTAGTTGGCGTGCCATTTTGTTCCCAATGAGTCTTCTCATTTCTCCACCATTCCTCTGCATTCTCTTCAAACAAGAAAGTTACAAAGGCTACCTTCTTCTTGTCGGTGTAGTCCATGGCAACAAAGATCTTTTCCACCTTGGCAAGCCAAGCCTCTGCCTTCTCACTGTCAGGCTCACCCAAGAATCTAATAGGTCCATACCCTAGAAAGCCTCTCAAGGTATCATCTCAATTGCCTCGGGGGTTGTTGTTGATGTTGTGGCCACCACCGTTGTTGTTTTGTTATTATTACCTGTAGTATTGTTTGCTTGTTGCTCCATTACCCTACTCATGCGATCTATCGCATTTGCCATCATATTGAACATGGTTATCCTAGGGTTGGCTGGGTCAACGTTCCCTATTCCTGGTACTCTAGCGTTTGCACGGGTGTTACGTCCTGCCATCTTAAACATAACATATGGACCACTCACGATTATATAATACGCATGCAATATGATATGAGATAAGTGTACATGTCCTATAGTTACTTCTAATATGAATGATTATAGATAAATTAATATTGACACAATATAGAGTATGGCCATACTTAATCACATAATCCTCACTTTAACAAGAAACAAATACCACATATAAGCACATATTATTTACACATAGACACATATGTCACCTTATCCCATAAGTAATTCAAAACATTTCTTAAATAATTCATCTTCCTATTTAGGGCATCTACCCACGGACCCTAGTTCAAAACCCGGACTACACTAACACTAGTTAGCTCTATACTAACAAAGGCTAACTCTGATACCACCTAAAGGTGTCACGCCCCAACCCTAACCCATCGCTAAGCAACGGCTGGAACGTGGCGTCTCGAACATCTTAATACTTGTAAAATCATGAGTTAAAACCTAACAAACATTTATGTACCACAAGGAACTTCAAAAGATGGCCCAATTCCCGGGGCAATTTATTAACCTGTTCATTATATACAAGACCCAGTACATCGACTTCCTTAATACAATCCATCAAAACTCCTAGGTCTCAAAAGAATGAAGTATTAAGTTAGTTACATCCCCAATTCATCCAAAAGAATAGTTACATATCCTGGAGTTAAATTAGTTCATAAGTAAGTCTAGTACAGTGACAAGATCATCTTCGAATACATGCAGGAATCACAACAAACAGAAATCTTCTTGGTCAAGCAATGCAACTTTACCCTCGGTCTGAACAGTCGGCTCGAGTTCGGCCTCACCTAAAATTGTTAAAAAGAAGGGTAAGCTACACCACTTAGCCCAATAAGGGATAACGGGATGGGGATTTTCGCAAGTGTTTTATCTTTTCGTAATCAGTTAAAAAACAATGCCATGCACTTATGTCCATGTAACAAGATACGGAAAAGTATAACACAAAAGCATTAACAATAACCCGACTCTTCAAGGAACTAGGGTCCAAGCAAGAGTGGTGAATATAATATAAAAGGATACAGTTGTACTTGCTGTTGCTGAAGTCGGCCGGCCTTGAATCAATCATCAATATCAAACCCCTTACTCCAACCATAGGGTAATCCAAAAAAACCCAAGTTCCTACGACCCACCTCTCCAATAGTTGAAACCCAAGTAAAAGTGGGATTGGGGTCTATGGTAGTCAAGTCTTCCTTGCAAGCTCGTTGTCGCCCAGTGGAAACGAAACGCTACCATGCCCATAGAGTGGTTGCAACCTTGTCGCGCACATGTAAAACCCCGCATGAGGCTCATGTGTATTTTATAACATTTCATATATTTTTGCATCATTTAATGTGCATTTATATCAATTAATGCGCATTTACCTTGGTTTACGTGCATCTATCTTGTTTAACGTGTAAAAGAGTGCAATAGCATGCATTCGAGAACCTTAGAGGTTGTAGATGATAATTAAAATTTACTAAATTAAATTAACTAACCAAAATAATTAAAATTAGAACTACATGATAATACTATGCATTCACAACATTAGAAATGCATTTATATCATTTAACGTATGTTTGCATCGTTTTACGTGTATTTGCATTGTTTAACGTGCATTTGTGTGATTTAGATATCGTAGGAATTAAATAAATTACACTACACTATACTAGCTAACTAGAATTTTGTGGCTTTTGGTATTACTGTTGATGAAACTAAGGCTCGTAGTTTCCTTGTGGTTTCTGGTATTGCTGCCGAGGAAACTAAGGGTCATGGTTCCTTTGTCGCCAAGAAAAATTGGGATTGTCTTGTCATCCAAGATTATACGTGTTAGAAAAAATATTATAATTCCATGTATATCCTTGAGTGGCGAAGACTTGTTCTTGCATGAACTTGGGGAATTGTGAACCGATTGGGCGATCTGCTGCAGAGCATAGACATATACCTCCAAGTTTTGAGGAGCTTGTGATGAGGTAGACACTAAAGAGATAAAATTTTCAACTTGCTACGCAAGGGCATCTACTTTGTCAGTCAAATTGGAGTTTGAGTTTGCTTCGAATAGTGCCCTCTTTTGAGGATTGTGAATGCTCTTACTCTCTCTGTCTGTGGCAGTATTTGGGAGAGAGTCTTCAGCTATATTTTCAATTCTACTCCAGGCATCATCTGTTGTAAAATTATAAAAGCCACCATTACTCATTGCATTAACCATCATATTTTGTTGTGGAGTAAGACCTTTAAAGAAATAATGCAAGAGTTTGAGGTGTTCAAATCCATGATGGGGACACTGATTTCGAAGATCATTGAAATTCTCCCATGATTTGTGGAAGGGCTCTAAATCAGACTGAATGAACATCATAATATCCATTTACAAAGTAGTAGTCTTGGCCATTGGGAAGAATCGATGCAAGAATCTCTGAATATGTTCTTCTCAAGATGTAATAGCTCCTACATCAAGATGATGTAGCCATTGTTTGCCTTTATCTTTCAGCAAAAATGGAACAAGACGCAGCTGAATGTTTTCTCGACTCATATTAGGGATATGAAGCGTAGAACATGCTTCCAAGAAATCAACGATATGAGTGTGAAAGTTCTCGTTGCTTCTTCCGTAAAAGGAAGGAAGCATCGATATTGTTCCCGTTTTGAGTTCGAAGTTGACATTACCAAGAGCCGGATGGGCTATGGCGAATTGGGGATTGTAATTGCTTGGAGAGAAGTATTGACGAAGAGTCACTGGTGGGTTCTCGGGTCGATTTACAGGTTGAACTACAAGAAGAGGTAGAAGGTTTTGGAGATTTTCATCTTGATTTGCCATTGGGTATTGCAATCTCCTACGAGGAGTTTTCTGGGGTTCGGGATCAAATGGGGTGAGTTCCGGATCCAAGAAACGATGCTTGTGCATACAAAAATTGGTGTAGAAAGAAACTACACAAGAAATGTGCTTCACATATATTTCCAAGCAATTTATAAAAACACTAGTAGAGTAAAATAGTAAAATAAATAATAACACACTTTAAACAAGTTCAAAACACTTTTTCAAAACCTATACCGCGTCTCCCCAGCAACGGCGCCAAAAACTTGATCGCTACTCGATCGGCCTATAAAATGTGTGCAAAATTCAACCAAGTTTTAAAACCTGCAAGTGCGTGGATCAATGTAGTGTAGTATGCTTTGAGTGCGGGGTCGAATCCACAAGGAGACTCGTAAGTTAGTTCGTGAGTAAGTGTGTGAAAGTGTTCAAGTGAAAATGTGACGATTTGTGAAATGATTGAGTGTCATGCAAGTATTGTAAGCTAAAGCTAAGGTTTTGGTTTTTTCAAATCTAAAGGAAATGATCTAGGGGTTGGATACGCAATGAGGCAGTTAACCTAGGCTCGGTATTAGGATTCTCTTATTCAATGATCAGATTAAGCTACAAGCTTAACCTAATTAATTTCCTAAGTTCAATTAAGTCCTGGTTTCTATGTTAGTTATAGGTGTCGTTCTATCTTCGAGTCCTTTATATAGCCGAAGTATAGATATGTCCTTGTAATCTAGAGTAACCGAGCAAATTAATTAAACTAAGCAATTTCACAATTTCACAAGTAGAAATTATAGTACAACCTATAATTTCATGGAAACTATGGTACAACCTATAGATTCACTATTTAAAGCTCAGATGTATGACACAAATGTAAAGCAATCATAACATTAACTACAAGTATAATGAATATGAAAGACAATAATGAATTGAGTAACGAAAGCCATATATAGAATTTAAATCAAATTATCCGAATCCGAGATCGTAAATTAAAAGACCGTAATTTACAATATTCTCCCCTAGATAATAAATCTACTCAGACATTAAAAATAAATACGAGTTATACAAATAAAAGAAAGTTAAAAAAGTTTTCCCCATTTAGATGAACACGTATTTCTGAACACCGGGTTTGAGTAGAGGTTCCCTGGGTGTAACTACCGGGCTTTTCCTCTGGTTGAAATGGGCAGTAATTCCCCCGTCATGTAGCTACTCGAGCAAAATTTTCCTCGTATTTGACAAACTATAGCTAAAATAATTCTAAAACTAACTAATAATAATAAATAAAACAATGAAAACAGTTTTAAATTATATTTTTTCTTCACCACCGGGGGGAGGGTATTTATAGGTTGAAAATCAGAGGGGCGCTTGAGCACTGTGGGTGAGCGAGCCTCTGCTGCAGTTCTGAATCTTCCAATCGCGTGTTGTGGTTTGTGCGGTCCAATCAGGAACATTGGGCGGTTCGGCTGGCCCAATCAGAGGCTTTGGACGATGTTTAAGGGGGCGCTCGAGTGCTGTGAGTTGCACGTTCGAGCGCCCTTCTGCTATCAATTTTTTACTCTCAATTTTGACTTTGACCGAAATATTGACAAGGCTTATTTCATGTTTTTCCAACATTCTGAGTCCGATTTTGCACTTGGTTTGGCCAACTTCTTTCTCTACGGGCTTCATTTAACCACCGATTCTCGAGTCTTCACCGTTTGCACAACTCTTTGATTTGTACTTTGATTCATTTTGAGCCATATTTCTTCACTTTTCAAGATCATCCTACATTGCTGCAAAAGTGCATTAAGTGTTGTATTTATTCCTCAAGTTAATATGCAAGTGTAGTAAAAATACAGTGGTTTAAGTATTGTATTTATAGCTATATCAAGGGTCACTTCCAAATTAGTCTTAAGTACTTCATATAAGATATGAGATAACATGGAACCTAGCCTTAAGATGTTAAGGATTAGGGATATCCTGCCTTTATTAAAAGGCTTAAGTCAGATAAATTGGAAGTAAGATTGGACAAGGTGAATTGGTTATCCCAAAGATTCGTTAGGATATGATTTTTATTCCCTTGTTGATTAGAGAGTCTATTAGCAAGTATGCCTTATTCTTGGAAGAATTGTTCATCTAGGAAGGTGTTTTAGCAATAAAGGTATAACTCAGTGAGAAAGTCACGGAGTAACCAACTAACCTGAGTCAGATCTAGGATTCAATCCTAAAGAACCCAATCCAAGAGCAACTAATTATTTCACAATTTTTCCGCAGATTAGTAAGATGACAATAATCATGTTGATGATTTTGTCAGCTATGAAAAGGCTATGTTTGACGTAGACTTAGATGGCTTGAGGCCATAAAATCAGGAATGGATTGCATGCATTTACAAGTCTATAATCTTGTGGACCTACCTGACGGTATTGAACCTAAAGGTTGTATATGGTCATACAAGAGAAAGAGAGGTGCAGACGAAAAAGGTGGAAACCTTTATGGCAAATGACAAAAGATTATTGTCATAGACAGGGAGTTCACTATGAGAAAATCTTTTCACTAGTTGTTAAAATCTGTTACAATTTATTAGTCATAGTTGCACATTACTATTATGAGATATAGTAGATGGATGTCGAAATGGCATTCCATAATGGTTTCATTAAAGAAGACGTTAATATAGGATAGCCAATATATTTTGAATCCAGTGGTAAAAGTCACAAAGCGTGCAAGCTAAAGAAATCCATTTAAGACTCAAAGAAGCCTATAGAATCTAGAACGTTCGATTACATAAGAAATCAAATTTTTGACTTCATTAAGAATGAAGACGAGCCTTATGTATATAAGAAGGTCAACGAGACGGCGATCATATTCCTTATCATGTATGTATGACATACCATTGTAGGAAATATCATTAGTAAGGTCTAGTTATTCAAGTAAATTCTCCATGAAAGATTTGGGTTAAGCTACCTAGATCCTTGGAATTCGATCTATAGCGATAGATCAAAAAGATTGATGGGTCATTCCCAAAATGTTAAAGATGTTTAACATGTACACAGATAAAATGTTAAAGATGTTTAACATGCAATATTCTAAAAGAGGATTGCTCTATTTTAGACATGACATCCATATCTCTAAGGCTATGAGTCCTAAGACTGTTGAAGAGAGGGATTGGATAAATAAAATTATATATGCTACAGCAATTGGGAATCTTATATACGTCATATATAAGACCTAATATCGCATATGTTGTAATTGTTACGAGCAAATATCTGTTTGATCCATGTTAGGAACACTGGAATGCAATCAAGAACATTCTTAAGTACTTGAGAAGGATTGAAGACTTGTTCTTGGTATACAGAGAAGGTGAAACTTAAAGCTTTTACAAATTCAAGCTTTGAGTCTAAAGTAGGCAATCGAATATCCATATCTGGGTTCATACTCGCCTGTAATGGATAAACAATTATTTGAAAAGGTTCCAAATTTAGTACAATTGCAAATTCTACTACAGAAAATGAGTACATCATTGTATTAGATGCGGCAAAACGAAGCGGTTTGGATCAAGTTGTTCGTAACTAAACTTAGGAACCATTAAGTCAACAGGTAGTGTTATGACGACAATGGAACTATAATGCAAATTAAGGAACCTAGGTCTCACTAGATATCTAAACACATTAAGAGGTATTACCACATTGATTATAGACTGTGGGAATGAATGATATTATTATGCAGTAAATAAAGTCAGCAGTTAATGTCACTGATCCACTAACTAAGGCAATGATTCGGTAATCATCAGATTATCATCTTGAGAAAATACCGAAGTAATTGACTTTATTGCAAGTGGGGTATTGTTGGATTACATGCCCTAAAAGCCAATTAGTTATAATTTTAGGACATAATAATTATAGTATTTACTTAATTATTGGGCATCTTATTTAATTATAATTGAGTTGTTAATTATATTTAAATAAAGTCCTTAGAATTATCTTATAGATTTTATTCTTATGTTGTTAAGAATATTAGTAACAAGATGTATAATGAACGATAAATTCTAGAATATGTCCCTAATCGTAGGATGAATTAATTGGACATTAGTTCATTTGGATAGATCGACATACAATCTACTACATCGATTAATATAAGATATTAATGATGAGGCCAACGAGTCTCATGTTATATTAGTAGATGTATAAGTACTTGTTAGGAATAAGTGATTGGACATGACCGATCATATAACAAATTACATGGATGGTCAATAATTTGTTATATGTTATAATTGCATAATTAGTCCTTAGACTTGAGACACCACGGTTATCTTGTGTATGTGATATCATAATTTTCTAGTACAAATAATCCAGTTTTAATCAAGGACTGGATAATGTACTCAGTGGCTATGATCAATTCTTGCATGGAGATATGTGCATGTATATATGGAATCTGTCAATTAGGTATCCTATGCGATCTATTAATTAAGTAACCGAAAATCCTTGGCTGAGTTGGAATGGTGAAAGTCGTTCCACAATTCATTGATGTATTATTAATTAATTAGATTTAGTCATATGATTAAGTAAGTGAGTTTGACATCCCTATCCATGATTCTTACTTAATTGAGAATGTAGACGAAAGGAATTAGTTATGCGATAATTATATTATATAGGGTTCAATTCCACTTCATTATTAATTGGATAATCGTGATATACTGCTAGGTATCACTCGTGACTTGCAAAAATTAATTAGAAGAGTTCTAATTAAATATTAATTGGATTAATATAATTTCACTACCAATTAATTATTAATCGGAGAAGTCATGCACAATAGAGATCTGGTAGATTAATAGACAACGGAAAATAATTAAATTAATTGTTAAGAGTGTCTTGATATTAATTTAATTATTGGATGCGTAGTAATTGGGCTGCTAGTCCATTGAGACTATAAGTCTAGGACTGATAAGATTAGTCCAGCCCACGATTGACCAGTGATTCCTATAAATAGAAGCACTCTGGGAAAAAACTTTGCTAGCACAAAAATCAGTTTAACTACAAGTCTTGTGTGGATTTTGTGTAGATACTCTTGGAGGCTTCACACTTGGGGAGCTTGCTTCAGATCACACAATGTTTTTTGCATCTCGAGGTAATCCTAAATTCTCGATGTGTATTTAATATTGATTATATCTACATGTTATAATAGATCCACGTAATTAGCAATGAACATGATACATGTATATTTTCTGCTACGTTAAAATTAAATAGAAATTTTAAATACCATGTATAAATTCTAACAAATTATAAATCTCGATTCAATCAAGCATCCTTAGATATCCTTAACCTAGAGGAGTCTATAGCCTTGGTTGTATCTATGAATGGTTTAAAGGCTTAGAGTTGCAAAGCTGCTTTGGCGAGGAAACAATCAAAAAATTTGGTTGACTTGATGGCCTGAGTAGAAGGATACATTCATGCAGAGGAGGTCATCTAGGTGAAAAGGGAAGAGGAAAAAGATAGAGAAGCTGCAAAGAAAGTTGAAGCAAGTAAGAGAAAAGCCTGGGATGAAGGGAAGTCCCTAGGAGAAGGAAGAGGAAGGCAAGAGCAAGAAAACCGCCCGAGGCTAGGGTGGTATGTTAGATACACTCCCCTTATGGACCTAAAGTGCTGATGGAAATCAAACACAAGGAAGAAGTTAGGTGGCCCAAGAAGATGATTAAGGATCCTGAGAAGAGAGACAAGAACAAATTCTGCCGGTTTCACAACAACAACGACCATAATACCAACAATTGTCGTCAGTTGAAGGAAAAAATTGAGGCCTTGATAAGTCGAGGAAGGATGCGAAGATACATTGTTGAGGAATGGAGAGGTAACCAAGGAAAAAGAAAGGAAAGATAGCGAAGTCCTCGAAGAGGACAAGAGAACCAGCATTTAGCTGTGAAAGATATGATTATTGGAGGCCTTGCGGTAGGGAAAAGAGCAGTAATGGGAGAAAGAACCCCCTAGCAAAAAGGATAAGAGTAACAAAAAATTAACTTTTACGGAGAAAGGTTTGGACGGCTTGATCTTGCCCTATGATAACCCACTGGTGATCTCGGTTACCATTTAAAATATTGTTGTGAAAAGGGTAATGGTTGACACTGGTAGCTCAGCGGAGGTGTTATTATAAGAAAATTTCCACAAGCTCAAGTTGTTGAGAGATAGATTGAGGCCACTCAAGAAATCTTTGGCAGGTTTCTCATGAGAATGATTCGACCAGAATGAGTGATAACTCTACCCTTGACCATCAAGGTAGGAGATAAACATGCTAACATGATGGCAAACTTCATAGTGGTTAACTGTAAATCTGCTTATAACGCTATCATTGAAAGACTAGCATTATACCATTTTCGGGCCGTGGAATTAAGTTATCATCAGATGTTGAAGTTTTCAACTCCCAAGGGAATTGCTAAGCTAATGAGAGATCAAATGATGGCGAGAGAATGTTTATGCTGCTTCCTTTCGACCCAAGATAATCGAGGAAGGGCCAATAGACTTCTCTGAGGAGAAGAAATATGTAAAGAAAAAAAACTCTTTAAGAACTTGGAGGGTGTGGCTATCTAGGAGTAGCAGAAATGCAAAAGTGGGAGATGAACTGCGTCCCGACCTAAAAGAAGGTATGAAAAACTTCTTATTACAAAATAAAGATATATTTGTTTGGTTTGTTGCTAACATGAAAGGTATAGACCCGAGATTCGTAGCTCATTACCTGAATGTGGACCCAAGCTATAGACCGGTCCAAAAGAAAATGAGGAACTTTCATCCAGATAAGAACCATATCATATATGAGGAGGTTGAAAAGTAGTTGGATGTCGGGTGATGTGACTGTATTTGTAACACTTTGATACTTTCGATACAATATAGGAAAATACCGAAAAGTGAAAATCCAGACCCAAAACGATCCAAAATACAAGTCAATAAGTAAAGATTGGGGAAACACGAGAACCGGTGGAAGAATGAAGTCCTCAAAGTCCGAATTTGGCTAAAACTAGTGCGTAATCAGACTCGGAATGCTGAAATTAGCCCGGAAACACCTGGATCAACGCTCGGTCAAAGCTCCGTCAAAAGTCCAGCCCAAAAAGTCAAAAAAATGGCACTCGAGCGCCAGGACAATATTCCACCATGTTCTAGAAGAAAACACGTGTCGCAAAATCAACGTTGGAGCAGAAGCGTGCTCAAGCGCGCCTCAAGAAACTTTCGGAATAGCTACGTGGCGTGCGGCAATTCGACAAAAGTTAAGCGCGCTCGAGCGCACCCCTGAACTTTTGTCTATAAATAGCCCTCCCCTCCCAACCGAATTTGTTAATTAATTTTAGAATATTATCAATATTTTTGGTATAATTCCGAGTTAATTCTAGCTAGTTTTAATTTAGTTTTAGTTAATTAATTAGTAGGATACAAGGGAAGTCCCACCTAAGTAGTTCTTATTTAGGAAAATTTTGTCCGAATAACTACTTTTAGGGGGAAATCCGACCCAAGTAGTTTTTAATCAAGGGAGGTTCTGCCTGAATAGCTTGTAATAGGAAAGTTATTATTCGGGGGAAATTCATCCCTAACAGCTCTTATTCAGGGGAAATTAGTTCCGCCTGAATAGCTATTTTGTGTCGAACCTCTGCTTAAATTTCAGAAATTAGAAATACGCATTCGTTGATATGAGGGAGCCTTTCTTGACTCTCTTTTATTTATATAATTTGTATTCATTTATGTCTGAGTAGATTGATATTTAGGGGTGATTATTGTAAATGACAGTATTTTAATATATGGTCTAGGATTTAGTTTATTCAATTCAAATTGCAATATATGGTTTGCTTTAATTTAGTATTTCATACGTAATGCTTTTAAGTAGATGTTGTGATTTTTTTACTTTCGTGCCATATAATTGTTTAAATCATGAATCTATAGGTTGTACCATAGATTCCATGAAGCTGTAGGTTGTATCATAGTTTCTACCAGTAAGGTTAATTCTTTAGTTTAGTTTGCCTTGTTGTACTTGGTTAAAATGAACTAAGTAGATTAACTAGGTCTATAGCTTTTAGCTTAACCGGGTGTATGCTTGTAGCTTAAGCACTTGCAGAATTAGATAAACTGGATACTGAGCCTATATTAGCTGCCTCATTTACATGTTCAAACCCTAGATCACTACCCTTTGTATTCATACTTACTTAGTATAACTTAGATAATTTAGTTAGTTTAATTTAGTTTACATTTCTTACACAAACTCACCTTGCGATTTGTCACTTAAGCGCTTTCACACTTTCACACTACTTCACTAACTTAACTAACGAGCTTCCCTATGGTACGATTCTGCACCCATAGCACACTACACTACAAAGATCCATGCACTTGCGGGTATTTTAACTTGGCTTATTTTACACACTTTTCACACGCCCACTGGGTTGCATCAAATTTTTGGCGCCATTGCCGGGGAAGTACGGTATAGTTTAGTTTTTGATAAAAGTATTTGTGAACTTGTTGAAGTATTTATTTTATCTTCTTTATTTTAAAAAAATGTTGGGAAAATTTGAATTGATTGAAATATGACTCATTTTAATGGTTCATCCAATCAATAGGCTTTTAATGAAACAACCCAACCTCCTATCCCAAATACATGTGAAATTTGTTTTCAATTTGGGCATACCTTTAAAAATTATCCCTAACATCCCAAGTTTTTACATAGTTGTGATTCTATTGCTTAGGGTTATTTTTCAAAGAAAAATTTGTACTCCATTGCATATAACCCGGAGTGGCAGGATCATCAAAATTCATTTTGGGATAAAAATGATTCATCTTTTCTGCCTCAAAATTTTGAAGAAAATGCATTTCAAAACCCTAATTCTTCCGAGTTTTGCAAAAGCTTTCAAAGTGATTCTTTCAAACAAAACTTTTGCTATCCTAACTCGGTTGAATTCACTTCTCCTAAACCATACTTTGATGACAAGTTCAGCCAACTTGTCAAACTCGTCAAATCCAACCACCAATCCATAGAAAGGCTACAAGACCAAATCGGTCAACTAGCTGAGAGCGCAAATGATTGGGAGAAAGACAAGCACCCTATTCAACCTGTCATGAGTCCACAAGACCAATCTAGCTTTGTTCATCACGAAACTACCCAAAACCGGGTTGATGAGATACAAGTGTTTAATGGAGATAATCTGGGTAGAGAACGTTACACTAGAAATGAGGTAGACAACATGTTTGATATACACACTCCAGAATGGCGAAACCAACCATCTCTTTGGGGTCAAGAAAATTATTCTCAAAACTTTGAAAGTCAAGTCCCTGCACATTTTCAATCTGAATCTTCTGTTGATCCTATCCTTAATCTTTTCAAACATAATGATCACCAGGATGATTGGATTGACTCTGCTCCCGAATCTGGTGACAAGTATGACCAACTTTTTCATCTTGCCCAATCCAATTCTTACATGCTTCAATCTTTAGATCAACACATTCAGTCTGTTATGAGCACCTTTGATCAAATAATATGTGAACAGACTAATGATATAAGCAAGATTATTTGGGAGACATCTGATAGGGAAAATGAATTTGAGAAAAATGATGAAATGCCTCACATAGAAGGAAAGGATAACCTTATTAATATCATGACTCAACCCGACTTTGATTCCTCTTCAATGAAGATAAGTGTACATACTTCCTTAGAGTCTTCACTCTTTCAGGACAAGTCTATTGAGTCTACTTTAATTCCTATATCCTTCTTGACAACTGAAGAAGAATGACTTTTGTATCCAATTGAGCAAGAGAATAAGTACGATACTTCTATGTCCTTTCCAACTGGCTTTAACTTTGAAAAAGAAGCTTCAACACCTATTCTCTTTCCTGTTGAAAGTCATCTCAGTTCTTCATGTGATGCGTTTTCCTCTGTTGTACAACTCACAACATTACCTAATGAGGCACAATTTGAATTTGACCCATTTATGAACAATATGTTGCATACATCTTTTAACTTATGGGTTGACCAAATGGGGCACTCTGTTTTATAAAAAACTATGACTCTTATTTACAATTTATCCATGAACATTCCCACATACATCACATTGGGATGGGATTTGTCACCTTTTCAAGGTGACTTGGGAAAGGCATGTTCTGTAGGAATAATGTACCATCATCTGTTGCATGCTTATTTTCCATTCAAAATCTTTGCTGAAACGATTATCAAGCAATATATGCCGAAGAGTTTTAAACATAGATTGCTCTAACATTGGCGCCTAGCTGAGGGCGTAAAACTCAGCGCTACTAAGAGGCAACCTAGATTTTTAAATGTTTTCTTATTATGTGTGTTTATTTTCTATTTGTGTGATTTTTGCAGTCTAGCTGAAGATGATAAACTTAGCACTACTAGGAGGCAACCTAGTGTTCTCTTTAATGCTTTAATGTTTTGGTTTAAAACTCTAGAACCCCAGAAAAGAGTATAAATGGTCTGGGTAGTTAAATTATTTGCTTAATAGATTAGTTATTTTCTGTGACCATATTTCTTTTTGGTTTCTCCCCTATATATGTGTTCGTCTATTTTTATTTAGTATAACTATTTTTTTTTTTGTGTTGATGATAATTTGTAAAATGCTTTGTCTACTAATCTTTAATTGCAGAATGATACATCTTTTGGCAAAAGTTAGTAGAAAAGCTTTGACAACAACATAAAAATGTTTCACATCAGGTGATATCTTTCCTTATTACATTTCCCTTTATACCTAATCAACATGTGTTGTAGAGTAAGCAAACCATAGGTTTGGGGATGTAGCATTTGTCATTATGTTTTTTCATGCATATTACACTCTCATTGTCTTACATTGTTATTTGCTTGAGGACAAGCAAAGTTTCTGTGTGGGGGTGCACATATTTCATGAAAATATTTTTCAAAATATGCAAGAAATACACCATTTTGTTCATGATAAATAGTAATTTGCTATCTTACCTGTTTAAAAGAAGATGATTTAGATGATTTGATAACCTATTTTGTTAGCTATGTATTGTGAAAAACTCTGAGGAAACCCTGTAAGAAAAACTTTGGGGTACTGTATTCATGAGCAAACCTAGTTGTTCTTCTTTTCTTCAAATGATAGCTATATGATTATGAAATGACTGAGATAGGATTACTGTTTGTTATGAGAACTCCTTGTTATTGAAACCTGAACCCTTATACCATGTCTGTATAGTATGTTATGTTACTATGTCTGTATGTACACTTTGAAAAAAGAAGAAAAAGAAAATAAAAAAAGAGAAAAAGAAAAACAATGAAAAATATAGAAAAAGAAAAAAAAAAGAGTTGTACATACCTTTACTGTTGAATAATTTTTTGGTGTAAATATGTTGTAAATCTCTAAGCACCACTATCCTAGACATTGTAATTTAGGATATGTGCTATAGTGTAAGGTTTCGAGCCTGGATATCTCGGGTGATTAAGGCACATAGGGGTCCCTTTAAAACCTGGCAACCTCAATCATAATGGCAGGGGATTATTGGCCTTAAAGCCCACTACATGGGATATCCAGAAAGCAAAGGAAACTGAACACTATATAGAGATATTGTAAATTGTACTTTTATATTTCTGGCAAATGTAAAAAAGGTTAAGGTATGATCAAGAGTTTGATTGCAAATAAAGGTGAAAATGTCAAAGTCTAGTCTGTTTGCATGTCTTGAAAGTTGGGAAGTGTTGAACTTAATCTACCAAGTTTACTTATAAATATGTACTCCAAAGCTATCAATAGTTCATTTCCAATAAGAGTACCTATTTGAGAAAACTATGTAAAGGTTCTCTTATCATGTTTATCATTAACTGCTGAATAGCTTTAAGATAGTATATTGCATTTCTCATGTTTCATTTTGGAAAATTCTTGACAAAGAGGATAGGATAAATTATTTCATATGTTCTTGACTTGTAAAAATTTCTGCAAATTTCACTTTCACATCTGTTTAAAAGACAGTCTTGCTTGTGGGCAAGCAAGGTTTAGGTTTAGAGATGTTGATGTGACTGTATTTGCAGCACTCCAACCTTAGTATTTGTACTATATTTGCATCTTAACTTAGGAATAATTGCAACACTTTGATACTTTCGATGCAATATAGGAGAATACCAGAAAGTGAAAATTCAGACCTAAAATGATCCAAAATGCAAGTCAAAAAGTGAAGATCGGGGAAAACACGAGAATCGGTGGAAGAATGGAGTCCTCAGAGTCCGAATTTGGCCGAAACTAGTGCGTAATAGACTCGGAATGCTAAAATTTATCCACAAACGCCTCGGTCAAAGCTAGGTCAAAAGTCAAAATTCCAGCTCGAAAAGTCAACAAAAGGGCGCTCGAGCGCATTGCACGAATATTTTACCATGTTGCAGAAGAAAACACGTGTCGCAAAATCAACGTTGAAGCATAAGCGCGCTCGAGCGCGCCTCAATAAACTTCCGGAATAGCTACATGGCATGCGGCGATTCAACGAAAGTCAGCGCGCCCTTGAACTTTCATCTATAAATAGCACCCCCCTCCCTCTCCCCCACCCCCCCAACCAACCGAATTTGTTAATTAATTTTAGAATATTATCAATATTTTTGGTATAATTCTGAGTTAGTTCTAGTTAGTTTTAATTTA
Source organism: Ehretia macrophylla (assembly GCA_037974665.1). NCBI lineage: Eukaryota > Viridiplantae > Streptophyta > Magnoliopsida > Boraginales > Ehretiaceae > Ehretia > Ehretia macrophylla. The sequence goes on along the minus strand of CM075764.1, from coordinate 77,390,760 downwards.
GTTTTAGTTAATTAATTAGTAGGATACAGGGAAAGTCCCACCTAAGTAGATCTTATTCGGGAAATTTTTGCTAGGATAGCTACTTTTAGGGAAAAATCCGACCCAAGTAGTTTTTAATCGAGGGAGGTTCTGCCCGAATAGCTTTTAATAGGAAAATTCTTATTCGGGGAAAATTCATCCCTAGTACCTCTTATTCGAGGGAAATTAGTACCACCCGAATAGCTATTTTGTGTCGGACCTCTGCTCAAATTATGAGAATTAGAAATACGCGTCTGCCGATATGGGGGAATCTTTTTTGACTCTCTTTTATTTACATAATTCGTGTAACACCCCAACTCGACCCCTCCTACGATCAGTCAGGATGCAACGGAATTTCGGCAGTATAACGACAATAATTAGGACACCGAGGCTCTAAACCAACCTCTTCGCAACTCATACAACTAACTCCACAAACAATTCAATGATTAAATAACACAACCACAATATACATTAAACATTCTTTTACCATTGCATCCATAAGTTATACGCTTCCGTTCCAACATCATACATTTATTATATAACATACATTTCCCAAAATAGATTATAACCAATCTAGTAGCCTAATCATATTCCAAAACAAGACCACTAAACTAGCAACATTTAATCCATTATCTTTACAACATTCTATACATCATAACTTCTAAGTAAATACAAACCAACTAGTTTTAATATACAAGATAACAAAAAATACAATATCAGATATCAAGGACAAGATTCTGGCACATAGGACTCGTCCACATATGGCATATTATCCTCTTCTGGAGGCACGTACCTATAATCTGGATCGGTAACACTTGTATGCATGCAATAATTGAGAGTAAGCTTATATAAAACAAGCCCAGCGAGGATTCGACAGATCTCTAACAGTATTTACTATACTATTTGGAAATCATCCTTTGAGCAGTAAACACATAATAATTATCAATAACAATATAAGCACATTAATTATAATGACCAATCAATAAAGGATACTCTAGTTGGTATAACTCCAATCGCCTTCACTATCACAACTGTTCTTCTTATAACTCCCCATTACTCACGCACCCGAGGTACCACTCTAGCCCCTCCCTCTGTGGAACTTCTACCCATGCGAGCTGGGGGTAGCCTATGATAGTCATGCCGGTTTCAACACGACAGCCCGACGATGCCCGAGAGGTGGCACACACATACCAAGACTCACGACAATAATAATAATCATTCAAATCTCAGGAGGACAACCTTTCACGTTGACTATTTCCCTGCTCATCAATAATAAATTATCATAGGAGGCCAACAAAGTAGGTTTCCTATCTCTCGGTTCATCAATAATCAATCAATAATCATCATTTCAACAATATCATCAAATAAACAATTAACAACGCAATGACTAAGTTAGATGACAAAGTAGGTCATCCAACTAAACATGCATTAACACACAACCAAACCCTAAACTAACCATCAACAACTCACAATTCAATTACTCAAACACCACCCAAACATCCAAAGGCATAGTTCAACATTTTAAAGAAAGACAACCCAAACTTCTAAAAGTCATAACTTAAATTCTACTAATCCGATAACCTCCAAACTAGTTTCTATCACTCACCTACTCAATCAACGACATTAGCCCCTCAGAAACCAACCATAATCCATCCAAATCAAGCCCAACAACCCTAAAACCTCAATGCACCTAGGCTGAAATTTCTTGACTTTCACACCAACATCACAATCGAAATTTTGGCATTACAACATTACTACCACGTATTTAAAAAACTTTTACAAGCTAACAGTAATCGATTCGAACCACCACAACTCCGATTATTCAACAAATAGCCAACAACTCAATTTTAATACCCGAAAAATAAAAATTCATGCTTCAACGGTTCAAATCTTATATAAACACATATAAACGATCCTTAGCATGCACTGAGTAATAATATAACATCAATTCAACATTCTAACGGCTTAAAATTCAATTATATACAAAAATATAAAAATGACATTTTGAGATCTAGAGTTTTTCTCTCACCTTTGATCCGAAACAAGGCTATGAATGCGTGCAATGCGTACCCAACAAGCGGAATCCAACTCGGTTAGAAAAACTACGGACAAAAACTAGGTTTTCAAGTGAATTTTGCTTTGAAAACCTTTGAAATTCTTTCTCTTTTTCTCTCTAATGGCTCTTGGCCATGTGTGTGCAAAATAAGGTGTTTTGTGCTTTGCTAATGTGTGTTGATGCATATATACTCAAGGTCAACTAAAATAAAAGAAAGTCAAAGTTGACACTTAGTTTATTTTAAGTATATCTAGTCTTTTAATTCTATTTTTTGACTATTTCTTGCTCAAAACATTAAATTGACACTTAGACTATTTTAAGTAAAATATGTTTGGGTGGCAAGAAGTTTTACATTTAAGCATTTTCACCTAACTCACAAAAGAAAGTGTAAAAATCTTTAAAATTTCAAAGTCGATTTAAAATCCGTTTTATTCAAACACTGGTCTATTAATATCCGAGAACTAGGTTTTAAGACGTTTAAAATACCCCCGTAAAAATTTTAGCGGACGTGCGTCCAAAATACTATTCACAAAAATCGTCGATAAAATTTATGATTCCGTTTTTTATGAAAATTTCATGAATGCACACATAGCATGTATTAGGAATATAAATCACATATTTAGCATATTCTAACTCATATAACATATAAACATGTCAAATTACGCAAATCGAGACAAAGACACGTAAATTGAGATAAAGATAAAATATGGGGTCTCACATTCTCCCCCCTCAAAGAAATTTCGTCCTCGAAATTCTTATTTGCTGAAAGGAAAAGATATGGGTACTTCTACTGCATCTGATCTCGCTTCTCCCAAGTAGCTTCCTCAATACCGTGATGCTTCCACAACTCTTTGACCATCAGAATCTTCTTCGATATCAATTCCCGTTCCATCTGATCAAGAATGCGAATCGGCCGCTCATCATAAGTCAGATTCTCACGAAGCTGTAACGGCTCTGGCTCTAGAATATGAGAAGGATCTGGATTATACTTCCACAAATTAGACACGTGAAAGACATCGTGGACATTAGAGAAGTTCTCCGGTAAAGCCAACCGATACGCTAACTTGTCAACCCCGCCGGTAATCTCAAACGGCCCTGCAAACCTCAGACTCAGCTTGCCACCTTTACCATAACGAGCAAACCCCTTTCGAGGAGATAATTTTAAGAAAACCCGATCCCCGACTGCAAACTCCAAATCCCGATGACGCTTATCAACATAACTCTTGAATCTACTCTGCGCTGTAAGCATTCTCTGCCTGATTAACTGAACATTCTCAATCTTCTCTAGAAGTTCTGGCATGATAGTCAGATCAATAGTCTTCATCTCCCCTACTTCATCCCAATACAAATGTGAACGACACTTACGGCCGTAGAGAGATGCAAAAGGTGCCATCCCAATAGTAGCTTGATAATTATTGTTATAGGCAAACTCGACAAGTGGTAGATATTTTTCCCAGTTGTTCCCGAAGTCCAGAATACAAGCCCTGAGCATATCCACCAGAATCTAAATAGTCCTCTCAGACTGACCGTCGGTTTGTGGATGATACGTTGTGCTGAAGTTTAACTTGGTACCCAAAGTCTCCTGAAGTTTCTCCCACAAACTAGAAGTAAACCGAGGATTTTGATCTGAGACAATACTAGATAAAATCCTGTGAAGTCTAACAATCTGATCCAAATAAAGATCTGCCAACTTTGCAACCTCATCGCTAACCTCATCGGAATAAAATGAGCTGACTTCGTCAAACGGTCTACAACAATCCAAACTGTGTCGTTGCCTCTCGGTGTTCTAGGCAAACTATAGACGAAGTCCATCGTAATATGCTCCCACTTCCACTCTGGTATTGCCAACGGCTGAAGTAACCCTGCAGATCGTTGATGTTCGGCCTTCACTCGCTAACAAGTCAAACATCTAGATACAAACTGAGCAACCTCTCTTTTCATGTTATTCCACCAATAATGTTGCTTCAAATCCCGATACATCTTGTTTCCACTGAGATGAATGGTGTACTTAGAATTATGAGCCTCCTCTAGAGTACCTCGCCTCAAACCCGATTCATGGGGAACACAAACCCTGTTCCGAAACCGAAGAATATCATCTTCATGTAATTTGAAGTCAGACTGATCATCCGTGATCTGATCCTTGATCTTCTGAAGTTTCGCATCAAGTTGTTGAGCTTCTCTGATTTGAGACAGCAATAAAGGTTGAATACGGAGATATGAACACATCACCCCAACCTGAGTCAACTCCGGTCTCCAATAAGTGAATTCCTCAAGAATCTCCCACTTTTTAATAGCCAAACAAGAAATATTCGTCTTTCGGCTAAGAGCATCTACAACAACATTTGTCTTCCCAGGCAGATAACTGATAGAACAATTATAATCTCTGAGAAGTTCCATCCATCTCCGTTGATGCATATTCAACTCCTTCTATGAGAACAAATACTTCAGACTCTTATGATCGGTGAAAATCTCGAACTTACTGCCCCACAAATAATGACGCCACTTTTTCAGTGCGAATACAACAGCTCCAACTCAAGATCATGAGTCGAATAATTCACCTCATACGACTTCAACTTTCTGGAAGCATAAGCGATAACCCGGCCATTCTGCATAAGTACACAACCCAAGCCCTCATTGGATGCGTCACTGTAGATAACCATATTATCAGTTCCCTCTGGTAGAGAAAGTACTGGAGCGGTAGTCAATCTCTTTTTCAACTCCGGAAACCTACTCTCACATTTCTCATCCAAAATAAAGCTAGTCCGTTTCTGAGTTAACTTAGAAAGTGGCCCTGCGATTTTAGAAAAGTCCTTGACAAACCTATGGTAATAAGCCGCCAAGCCAAGGAAGCTACAAACCTCCGAAACATTCTTCAGCCATTTCCAAGACATTACCACTTCAATCTTAGTGGGATCTACTGAAATACCGCTCTGTGTAATAACATGGCCAAGAAAAGATATCTGTTGCAGCCAAAATTCACATTTGCTGAACTCCGCAAACAATTGATGCTCATGCAGCTTCTGTAAGACAAGCCGTAGATATTGCTCGTGCTCCGATTCAGACTTAGAATAAACTAAGATATCATCAATAAATATTACCACGAACTGGTCCAAGTACGGCTGAAAAATCCAATGCATAAGATCCATGAATGCTGCCGGTGCATTAGTCAGTCCAAAGGGCATAACTACAAATTCATAATACCCGTACCGAGTCCTGAAAGCGAACTTCGGAACATCCTCCGTACGAATCCGAAGCTGATAATACCCGTGCCTCAAGTCAAATTTAGAATAGACTTTGGCTCCCTAAAGTTGATCAAACAACTCGTCAATCAGTGGCAAAGGATATTTGTTCTTGATGGTCACCTGATTCAAACCACGATAGTCGATACATAATCTCAAGGTACCATCCTTCTTCTTCACAAATAAAACAGGTGCTCCCCATGGTGAAGAACTCTGCTGAATGAAACCCTTCTCAATAACTCCTGCAGCTGTATTTTTAGCTCATTCAACTCAGCTTGTACCATCCGGTACGCTGATTTAGAAATAGGTTGAGTACCAGGAATCAAATTAATCACAAACTCAACATCTCTCTTTGGCGGTAATCCTGGCAATTCCTCAGGAAATACATTGGGATATTACCGAATAATAGGAACTTCCTCCAGCTTCAGCTTATTAGATGGCTTGTTGATCAAATAAGCTAGATAACTCGAACACCCCTTACTCACCAGCTTAACAGCTTTAGTTGATGAGATAATAAAACTCGTCTTAGCATCCCGGTTCCCTGCTACCTCAACCACTGGCTGATCTGGCAAACAAAACTGTACTATCTTTGTTCTACAGTTTAACTGAGCATCATACTTAGAAAGCTAGTCCATACCCAAGATAACATCATATCCCCGGATAGGAAATAAAATAAGGTCCGAAGGAAAATCTTGACCCTTAACATGTATTTTACAGTCTTTACAAACTAAGCCAGTCACATACTTATCAATTAAAGAAGTACTAATCTCAACCACATAAGGCAATCTTTCAAGTTGCATGTTAACACGTTGCACACAAGTAGGCGTAATGAAAGAATGCGTAGCACCAGAATCAATCAACACTTTAACAAGTTGATTGAGTATAAGGAAGTTACCTTCCACAACTGCCATATCCTCAGGTGCCTCCTCCAAATCGACTGCATAGGCCCGAGCCTGAACCCGCTGCTGCTGAGGTGCACTACCGATAGGTCAGCCCTGATAACCCTGGGTCGGTGCCCGACCCTCAGTCCTCTGAAATCTAGGGCAATCTTTCACCCTATGCTGATTGCTGCCGCAACCCAAACATGTTCCTGCCTTCGCCCTGCAGTCAGCCTCCACATGGCCCTAACACTTGCAATAAGCACACTGCGGTAACGAAGCACTGCCACTGCCCCTAGAAGAACCAGAAACCGAGAAAGCAGCTGTACCAGCCTGCTGCTGAGGTCTCGCAACACTAGGCCTATATTGACCCTGAGACTGGGCCGGCCTGTAATGTGACTAAGCCTGATAAGGCCCCTACTGAAACTGAGGCCGATAGTAACCCTGCTGACCCTGCGGTCTGAAAGAACCCTGTTGCACCGAAGGCCTATAACCACCCTGTTGTACTGAAGGTCTATACATACCCTGCTGGCCCTGCGGCTAAAATGGCCTCTTGCTAGGCTGACTAGGTCCAATCTGATCCCCTTTCCTTTTTTCCAGTCTGGATGCCGCATCAAAAGCCTCAGAAAATATATAATACTGATTCAGGGCCATTGTATCCTGAATCTCTGACCTCAAACCCAACATAAACCTCAGGATCTTGCGCTTCTCATCAGCTACAAATTCCAATGCATACAAGAACAGTCTAGTAAAAGTGGCCTCATACTAAGCCACTATAGTATCCCCCTGCACCAAGGACAAGAACTCTGCCTCCCTCATTTCCCGTGCAATCCTCGGGATATACTTCGCCCGAAATGCTCTAAGAAAGGTATCCCAAACATAAGGAGTACCTCTAGCCTCCCAACCAACTCTCACTGTGCGCCACCATTCCTTTGCCTCATCATCAAACAGATAAACTACATAACTAACTTTCCTATCATCCGTGTAGTCTAGAGGATCGAATTTCTTCTCTATCTTATTAATCCAAGCTTCCGTCTTCCTATCATTTGGCTCTCCCAGAAATCTCGGCGGATAATACCCCAAGAATTCTTTCATTGTACCACGCCCGTGGTAACTACCCTGAACATTCAACAACTGAGTCTGTAATGCCTGTGCTTGGGTAGCCTGCCCTGCTAGTAGCTGTGACTGCCCTGCCATAATCTCCGTCATTCTATCCATAGCAGCAGCTATACGGTCATCACCCTTATCTCGGCCCAGTGCTACATTATCCGGTGCCTCATCAACTACCTCAAGCCTACCTCTGGTTCTTGGTCTACCAGCCATTCTACTAATCAAAGAGTTAGCACAAGTTATAGCACATAGACAGGCTATAGAGAATTATTAGCACATAAGCAATAAACTCACATAAAGCACATAAATCACTTAAGTATCAATCATATAACAAATTGATCACATAATCATATAGTCACTAAATCACGTAATCATTTAATCACTTAATCATATTAATACATATTTCACTTTTCTTTCACTTCATACATACTTTCATGCTAGGACCATTACCCACATTCCGAGAATACCCCGGTTAACAACTAAACATTAGCTCTGATACCACTTAATATAACGCCCCAACTCGACCCCTCCTACGATTAGTCAGAACGCAATGGAATTTCGGCAGTATAACGACAGTAATTAGGACACTGAGGCTCTAAACCAACCTCTTCGCAACTCATACAACCAACTCCACAAACAATTCAACAATTAAACAACACAACCACAATATACATTAAACATTTTTTTACCATTGCATCCATAAGTTATATGCCTCCGTTCTAATATCATACATTTACTATATAACATACATTTCCCAAAATAGATTATAACCAATCTAGTAGCCTAATCATATTCCAAAACAAGACCACTAAACTAGCAACATTTAATCCATTATCTTCACAACATTCTATACATCATAACTTCTAAGTAAATACAAACCAACTAGTTTTAATATGCAATATAACAAAAAATACAACATCAGATATCAAGGACAAGATTCTGGCACATAGTACTCGTCCACATATGTCACATTATCCTCTTCTGGAGGCACGTACTCGTAATCTGGATCGGTAACACCTCTATGCATGCAATAATTGAGAGTGAGCTTATATAAAATAAGCCCAGTAAGGATTCGACAGATCTCTAACAGTATTTACTATACTCATTGAAAATCATCATTTGAGCAGTAAACACATAATAATCATCAATAACAATATAAGCACATTAATTATAATAACCAATCAATAAAGGATACTCTAGTTGGTGTAGCTCCAAACGCCATCACAATCTCAACTATTCTTCTTATAACTCCCCATTACTCACGCACCCGAGGTACCTCTCTAGCCCTTCCCTCCATGGCACCTCTGCCCATGCGAGCTGGGGGTAGCCTATGATAGTCATGCCGATTTTAACTCGACAGCCCGACGCTGTCTGAGAGATGGCACACACATACCAAGACTTATGACAATAATAATAATCATTCAAATCTCAGGAGGACAACCTTTCACGTTGACTATCTCCCAGCTCATCAATAATCAATTATCACAGGAGGACAACAAAGTAGGTTGCCTATCTCCCGGTTCATCAATAATCAATCAATAATCACCATTTCAACAACATATCATCAAATAAACAATTAACAACTCAACAACTAAATTAGATGACAAAGTAGGCCATCCAACTTAACATGCATTAAGCACACAACCAAACCCTAATCTAACCATCAACAACTCACAATTCAATCACTCAAACACCACCCAAACATCCAAAGGCATAGTTCAACATTTTAAAGAAAGACAACCCAAACTTCTAAAAGTCATAACTTACATTCTACTAATCTGATAACCTCCAAACCAGTTTCTATCATTCACCTACTCAATCAACAATATTAGCCCCCTCGGAAACCAACCATAGTCCATCCAAATCAAGCCCAACAACCCTAAAACCTCAATGCACCTAGGCTGAAATTTTTGGATTTTCACACCAACATCACAATCGAAATTTCGGCATTACAATATTACTACCACGTATTTAACAAACTTTTATAAGCTAACAACAATCAATTCCAACCACCACAACTCCGATTATTCAACAAAAATCCAACAACTCAATTTTAATACCTGAAAAATAAAAATTCATGCTTCAACGGTTCAAATCTTATATAAACACATATAAACGATCCTTAGCATGCACTGAGCAATAATATAACATCAATTCAACATTCTAACGGTTCAAAATTCAATTATATACAAAAACATAAAAATGACATTTTGAGATCTAGAATTTTTCTCTCACCTTTGATCCGAAATAAGGCTATGAATGCGTGCAATGTGTGCTCAACAAGCGGAATCCAACTCAGTTCGAAAAAATACGGACAAAAACTAGGTTTTTCAAGTGAATTTTACTTTGAAAACCTTTGAAATTCTTTCTCTTTTTCTCTCTAATGGCTCTCGGCCATGTGTGTGCAAAATAAGGTGTTTTTGTGCTTTGCTAATGTGTGTTGATGCATATATACTCAAGGTCAACTAAAATAAAAGAAAGTCAAAGTTGACACTTAGTTTATTTTAAGTATTTCTAGTCTTTTAATTCTATTTTTGACTATTTCTTGCTCAAAACAATTTAAAACATTAAATTGACACTTAGACTATTTTAAGTAAAATATGTTTGGGTGACAAGAAATTTTACATTTAAGCATTTTCACCCGACTCAATTTAAAACTCGTTTTCCGCAAAAGAAAGTGTAAAAACCTATAAAATTTTAAAGTCGATTTGAAATCCGTTTTAATCAAACACGAGTCTATTAATATCTGAGGACTAGGTTTTAAGACGTTTAAAACACCCCCGTAAAAATTTTGGCGAACGTGCATCCAAAATACTATTCACAAAAACCGTCGATAAAATTTCTGATTCCGTTTTTTATGAAAATTTCATGAATGCACACATAGTATGTATTAGGCATATAAATCACATATTTAGCACATTCGAACTCATATAACACATAAACAGGTCAAATCACGCAAATCGAGATAAAGACACGCCAATCAAGGTAAAGATAAAATATGGGGTCTCACAATTCGTATTCATTTATGTCTGAGTAGATTGATATCTAGGGGTGAATGTTGTAAATGACAGTATTTTAATATATGGTCTCGGATTCAGTTTATTCAATTCAAATTGCAATATATGGCTTCCTTTAATTCAGTATTTCATACGTAATGCTTTTAAGTAGATGTTATGATTGCTTTACTTTCGTGTCATATAATTGGTTTAATCATGAATCTATAGGTTGTACCATAGATTCCATGAAACTATAGGTTGTACCATAGTTTCTACCAGTAAGGTTAATTCCTTAGTTTAGTTTGCCTTGTTGTACTTGGTTAAAATGAACTAAGTAGATTAACTAGGTCTATAGCTTTTAGCTTCACCAGGTGTATGCTTGTAGCTTAAGCACTTGCAGAATTAGATAAACTGGATACTGAGCCTATATTAGCTGCCTCATTTACATGTTCAAACCCTAGATCACTACCCCTTGTATTCATACTTACTTAGTATAACTTAGATAATTTAGTTAGTTTAATTTAGTTTACATTTCTTACACAAACCCACTTTGCGATTTGTCACTTAAGCGCTTTAACACTTTTACACTACTTCACTAACTTAACTAACGAGCTTCCCTCTGGTACGATTCCGCACTCATAGTACACTACGCTACGAAAATCCGTGCACTTGCGGGTATTTTAACTTGGCTTATTTTACACACTTTTTATATGCCCATCGGGTTGCATCATCGGGCGTATCATAGAAATTTAATACCTGACCTGGTTGGTCAATGTTGTGTTAGTAGCCAAGACCCCGGGAAAGTGGAGATTATGCATAGACTTCACTGATCTAAATAAAACTTGTCCAAAAGATTGTTATCTGTTGCCCAAGATTGATTAGATGGGGGATGCTCCATCAGGATATGAGCTATTGACTTTCATGGATGCCTTTAAAGGCTATAATCAGATAAAGATGGCCTCGAGGATCAAGAGAATCTCGTATTCATCATTGAAAATGGATTATATCGCTATAAGGGCATATCTTTTGGCCTTAAAAATGTCGTGGATACTTATTAGAGAATGGTGAACAAAGCTTTCAAAGATCAGATCGGGAGAAATATGAAAATTTATATGGACGACATGCTAGTGAAAAGCAAAAAAGCCGAGGATTATCTTATCGACCTTGATAAGGCCTATAGTGTCACGCCTCAACTCGACCCCACCTACAATTACTCAGGACGCAACGGAATTTAGGCAGTATAATGACAGTAATTAAGACACCGAGGCTCTAAACCAACCTCCCAGAGCATCATACAATCAAACTCCTCAACCAAACAACAATCAATTCCTCAATACCATTAACAACATACAAATACAACATAACCATATTATACAATAATCATTCTTAGTTATACACCTCCGTTCCAACATAATACCTTAACTTTAACATACATATCAAAATAGATTATAAACCAACTTAGTAATCTAAACATGATCAAAAGAAGACTACTAAACCATTATACAGAAGTCTTTATACTAAGGTAGGTTTTACAATACATCATATTACAATAACTATAAACAATCTCATGGCAAAGACTCCTACACATATGACTCATCCACGTAAGGCACATTTTCCTCTTTTGGAGGCACGTACCCGTAATCTTGCTCAAGGACACCTTTAAGCATGCAATAATAAAGAGTGAGCTTATATAAAATAAGCTCAGTGAGGATCCGATAGATCTCTAACAATATTTACTATACTCCTTGGAAATGATCCTTTGAGCAGTAAACACACAATGAAACATCAATAACAATATAAACATATAACTATAATGACCAATCAATAAAGGATACTGTAGTTGGTATAGACCCAAATGCCATCACAATCTCAACCATTCTTCTTATAACTCCCCATTACTCACGCACCCGAGGTACCTCACTAGCCCCTCCCTCCATGACACCTCCGTCATGCGAGCTGGGGGTAGCCTCTGGTAGTCATGTTGTTATCAACCCGATAGCCCGACACTGCCCGAGAGGTGACACACACATACCAAGACTCAGCAATAATAATAAACATCAATCACATGAGGACAACCTTTTCCGTTGACTATCTCCCGGTTCATTAATAATCAATATTCAATAATCATCAATTGTCATCAATATAACATCAAATAATCAATTAAACAATAAACAACTAAGTTAGATGACAAAGTAGGCCATGCAACTTAACATGTATTAAACACGTAATCTAACCCTAGTCTAACCATCAACAACTCACAATTCAATCACTCAAACACCACCTAATCATCTAAAGGCATAGATCAACATTTTAAATAAAGACAATCTAAACTTCAAATAATCATATCTTACATTCTACTAATCCAAACAACTCAAAATCAGTTTCTAACACTCACCCATTCAATCAACTACATTAGCCCTCTCGAAAACCAACCAAGACACATCAAAATCAAGCCCAACAACCCTAAAACCTCAATGCACCTAGGCTGAAATTTTTGGATTTTCACACAAACATCGCAATCGAAAATTCGGCATTATAACGGCGCTACCACGTAATTAACAAACTTTTAGAAATCGACGGCAATCGATTCCAACTATTACTGTCACGCCCCAACTCGACCCCTCCTATAATCAGTCAGGACACAATGGAATTTCAACAGTATAACGAAAGTAAATAGGATACCGAGGCTCTAAACCAACCTCAATAGAACATCATACATCAACTCCATAAACCATACAACAAACAACTCCTCAATAAAATAACAACATACAACAAAACCATATTACACCATAATCATTCTTTGTTATACGCCTCCGTTCCAACATAATACATGAACCTTAATATACATCGCAAAATATATTGATACCAACCTAGCAACCTATACATAGACAAAAGAAAGGCTACTAAGATAGCATCAACTAATTCATTATCTTTTCAACATCTTATACATTATAAACTACAAAGCATATAAAAGTCTACTAAGTTAATTTACAAGATAGTAAAACAATACAACATCAAGGATAAGACTCCGAAACATAAGACTCATCCATGTAAGACACATTTTCCTCTTCAGGAGGCACATACCCGTAATCTTGCGAAAGTACACCTGTAAGCATGCAATAATAGAGAGTGAGCTTATATAAATAAGCCCAGTCAGGATCCGATAGATCTTGAGCAAGGTTTACTAAACTCCTTGGAAATAATCCTTTGAGCAAGTAAACACACAATAACATCAATAATACTATCATCAAACAATCTATAATGACCATTCAATAAAGGATACACTAGTTGGTGTAGCTCCAAACACCATCACGATCATAACAGCCTTCTTATGACTCCCATAAACTCACGCACCCGAGGTACCCCAATAACCTTTCCCTCCATGACACCTCCGTCATGCGAGCTGGAGGCAGTCTCTGGTAGTCATGCCATTATCAACCTGACAGCCCGTTGCTGCCCGAGAGGTGACATACACATACCAAAGACTCAGCAATAATAATAAACATCAATCATTCACAGGAGGACAGTCTAGCAGAACTGCCTATCTCCCGGCATCAATCGTCAATCAATAATCATATTATCATCATAATAACATCAATAATCAATTTAACAACAAATAACTAAGTTAGATGACAAAGTAGGCTATCCAACCGAACATGCATTAAACACACAATCAAACCCTAGTTTACCCATCATCAACTCACAATTCAATCACTCAAACCACACCCAATCAACTAAAGGCATAATCTAACATTTTAAAGAAAGACAACCTAAACTTCAAATAATCATATCTTACATTCTACTAATCCAAACAACTCCAAATCAGTTTATATCACTCACCCAATCAATCAACTACATTAGTCCCCTCGGAAACCAACCAAAACACATCCAAATCATGCCCAATAACCCTAAAACCCTAGTGTGTCATGGCTGAAATTTTTGGATTTTAGCACGGACATCACAATCGAAAATTTGGCATTACAACGGCGCTACCACGTAATTAACAAACTTTTAGAAATCGACGGCAATCGATTCCGATCAACACAACTCAAAATAATCAACATTTAGCAAATTAATCAACTTTAAATACCCGAAAAATAATAATTAATTAAACACAAGTCTATTAAAGTCCGTGGACTAGGTCTAGAAGGGTTAAAAAGACCAGTTTCAAAATTTTAGCGGACGTGTTGTGAAAATACTATTCATTAAAAATTGACAATAAAATTTCTGACTCTGTTTTTTATGAAACTTTCATGAATGCACATTTAGCATGTTCTAAGAGTATTAATATCAAAATTATCACATTCTAAGTCATATAGCACATAGACAGGTTAATTCACGCAAAACGAGACAAGATAGAAAAGTGGGGTTTCACATTCTCCCCCCCTTAAAGAAATTTGGCCCTCGAAATTCTTACTTGATGTACTGAACAGATCTAGGTACTGCTGCTGCATCTGATCTCGTCTCTCCCAAGTAGCTTCCTCAATGCCGTGATGCTTCCACAACACCTTAACCATCGGAATCTTCTTCGACCTCAACTCTCGTTCCATCTGATCAAGAATACGAATCGGATGCTCGTCATAAGTCAGATTCTCACGAAGCTGTAACGGCTCTGACTCAAGAATATAAGAAGGATCCGGATGATATTTTCACAAATTAGACACGTGAAATACATCGTGGACATTAGAGAAGTTCTCCGGTAAAGCCAACCGATATGCCAACTTACCAACCCTGCCGGTAATCTCAAACGGTCCAACAAATCTCGGACTCAACTTTCAACCTTTACCATAATGAGCAAACCCCTTACGAGGAGACAATCTCAAGAAAACTTGATCTCCGACTGCAAACTCCAAGTCCCGACGACGCTTATCAGCATAACTCTTGAATCTACTCTGCGCCATAAGCATTCTCTGCCAGATCAACTGAACATTCTCAATCTTCTCAAGAAGCTCTGGCATGATAGTCGGATCAATAGTCTTCATCTTCCCTACCTCGTCCCAATATAAAGGTGAACGGCACTTACGACCGTAAAGAGCTGCAAAAGGTGCCATCCCAATAGTAGCTTGATAACTATTGTTATAGGCAAACTCGGAAAGCGGTAAATGTTTCTCCCAGTTCTTCCCGAAGTCAGAACACAAGCCCTAAGCATATCTTCCAGAATCTGAATAGTCCGCTCAGACTGACCGTCGGTCTATGAATGATACGCGGTACTGAAGTTCAACTGAGTACCCAAGGTCTCTTGAAGTTTCTCCCACAAACGAGAAGTAAATCGAGGATCTCGATTTGAGACAATACTAGATGGAATCCCGTGAAGTCTAACAATCTGATCCAAATAAAGATCCGTCAACTTTGTAACCTCATCTCCCATCCTCATCGAAATAAAGTGAGCTGTCTTCGTCAAACGATCCACGACAACCCAAACTGCATCATTACCCCTTGGTGTTCTAGGCAAACCAGTGACGAAATCCATCGTAATATACTACCACTTCCACTCTGGTATAGCCAACGGCTGAAGTAACCCTACAGGTCGTTGATGCTCGGCTTTCACTCGCTGACAAGTCAAACATCTAGACACGAACTGAGCAACTTCCCTCTTCATATTATTCCACCAGTAATGTTGCTTCAAATCCCGATACATCTTGGTTTCACCGGAATGAATAGTGTACTTAGAATTATGAGCTTCCTCCAGAATACCTCGCCTCAAGCCCAGTTCATCGGGAACACAAAGCCTTTTCCGAAACCGAAGAATACCATCCTCGTGCACTTTGAAGTCAGACTGATCATCCATGATCTGATCATTGATCTTCTGAAGTTTAACATCAAGCTGCTGAGCTTCCCTGATCTGAGACAATAATAAAGGCTGAATACGGAGATGTGAACACATCACCCCAACCTGAGTCAACTCCGGTCTCCAATAAGTGAATTCCTCAAGAATCTCCCATTTCTTGACAGCTAAACAAGAGATACTCGCCTTCCGGCTGAGAGCATCTGCTACAACATTTGCCTTGCTAGGCAGATAATTGATATAGCAATTATAATCTCCAAGAAGCTCCATCCATATCCGTTGGCGTATATTCAACTCATTCTGTGAGAACAAGTACTTCAGACTCTTATGATCAGTAAAAATCTCAAACTTATTGCCCCACAGATAATGACGCCACTTCTTCAGTGCGAAGACAACTGCAGCCAACTCAAGATCATGAGTCGGATAATTCACTTCATAAGGCTTCAACTTCCTGGAAGTATAGGCAATAACTCGGCCATCCTGCAAAAGAACACATCCCAAGCCCTCCTTGGATGCATCGCTGTAAATAACCATATTATCGGTCCCTTTTGGTAGAGCAAGTACTGGAGCAGTAGTCAACCTCTTTTTCAACTCCTGAAACTCACTCTCACACTTCTCATCCCAAGCAAAGATAGTCCGTTTCTGAGTCAACTTAGAAAGTGGCCCTGCAATTTTCGAGAAGTCCTTTACAAACCTACGGTATTAACCCGCCAAGCCAAGAAAGCTACGGACCTCAGAAACATTCTCTGGCCGTTTCCAAGATATTACCACTTCAATCTTAGTGGGATCTATCGATATACCACCCTGTGTAATAACATGGCCAAGAAAAGATATGTGTTGCAGCCAAAATTCACATTTGCTGAACTTGGCAAACAACTGATGCTCCTGCAGCTTCTGTAAGACAAGACGTAGATGTTGCTCGTGCTCCGATTCAGATTTAGAATAGACCAAGATATCATCAATAAAGATAACCACGAACAGGCCTAAATAAGGCTGAAAAACCCGATGTATAAGATCCATGAATGCTGCCGGTGCATTAGTTAATCCAAAGGGCATAACAACAAACTCATAATGCCCGTACCGAGTCCTAAAGGCAGACTTCGGAACATCCTTCGTACGAATCCAAAGCTGATAATACCCCTGCCTCAAATCAAATTTAGAGTAGACTTTGGCTCCTTGAAGTTGATCAAACAACTCGTCAATCAGTGGCAAAGGATATTTATTCTTGATAGTCACCTGATTCAAACTACAATAATCAATACACAATCTCAATGTACTATCCTTCTTCTTCACAAATAAAATAGGAGCTCCCCAAGGTGAAGAACTCTGCTGAATAAATCCCTTCTCCAATAACTCCTGCAACTGAGACTTCAATCTTTCAACTCAGCTGGTGCCATCCGGTACGCTAATTTAGAAATAGGTTGAGTACCGGGAACAAGATTAATCACAAACTCCACATCTCTCTCTAGCGGTAACCCTGGCAACTCCTCGGGAAATACAACTAAGTTAGATGACAAAGTAGGCTATCCAACCGAACATGCATTAAACACATAATCAAACCCTAGTTTACCCATCATCAACTGACAATTCAATCACTCAAACCACACCCAATCAACTAAAGGCATAATCTAACATTTTAAAGAAAGACAACCTAAACTTCAAATAATCATATCTTACATTCTACTAATCCAAACAACTCCAAATCAGTTTCTATCACTCACCCAATCAATCAACTATATTAGCCCCCTCGAAAACCAACCAAAACACATCCAAATCATGCCCAATAACCCTAAAACCCTAGTGTGTCATGGCTGAAATTTCTGGATTTTAGCACGGACATCACAATCAAAAATTCGGCATTACAACGGCGCTACCACGTAATTAACAAACTTTTAGAAATCGACGGCAATCGATTCCGATCAACACAACTCAAAATAATCAACATTTAGCAAATTAATAGACTTTAAATAATTATGCTACAACGGTTCAAATCTCGTAGGATTACATATAAATGATCCCTAGCATGCATGGAGCAATAATCTAACATCAGATTAACATTTTAACGGTTAGATAATCAATTCTACGCAAAAACACAAAAGATGAGTTTTGAGATCTAGAATTTTTCTCTCACCTTTGATGCGATATAAGCCTAGGAATGCGTGCAAAGCGTGCCCAACAGGCGGAATCCAACTCGGCACAAAATTCTACGGACAAAAACTAAGTTTTTCTTTGAAATTTTGTTTTGAAACCCTTGAAAACTCCTTGGCTTTTTTTTCCTATGGCCTCTTGGCTATGTGTGTGAAAATGAAGGTGTTTTGTGCTTTTGCAATGTGTGTTGGTGATATATGCATGAAAGTCAACAATTTAAATGAAAGTCAAACTTGAAACTTTAGTATTTTTAGTGTTTTCTTGACTTTAAATGCATTTTCTCGATCACCAATGTTCAAAACCATTATTCAACACCCAAGATAGCTCAAGTAGGTTATTTTTGGGTGACAAAAAGTTTTACAAACAAACAATTTCACCCGAGTCGGCTTAAAACTCGATTTTCGCAAAAGTCGGTGTAAAAATCCTAATAAATTTCTAAGCCGATTTAAAAATCGTTTTAATCAAACACAGGTCTATTAAAGTCCGTGGACTAGGTCTAGAAGGGTTAAAAAGACCAGTTTCAAAATTTTAGCGGACGTGTTTCGAAAATACTATTCACTAAAAATCGACGATAAAATTTCTGACTCCGTTTTTTATGAAAATTTCATGAATGCACATTTAGCATGTTCTAGGAGTATTGATATCAAAATTATCACATTCTAAGTCATATAGCACATAGACAGGTTAATTCACGCAAAACGAGACAGGATAGAAAAGTGGGGTTTCACAATTACAACTCAAAATATTCAACAATTGGCCAAAATATCAACTTTAAATACCCGAAAATAAAAATTTATGCTACAACGGTTCAAATCTCACAAGAATACATATAAATGATCCCTAGCATGCACTGAGCAATAATATAACTTCAAATTAACATTCTAACGGTTCAAAATACAATTATAAGCAAAAACATAAAAAATGACTTTTGAGATCTAGAATTTTTCTCTCACCTTTGATGCGAAATAAGCCTAGATATGCGTTCAATGCCTGCCCAACAAGCGGAATCCAACTCGGCACGAAAACCTACGGACAAAAACTAGCTTTTTCTATGAAAATTTGCTTTGAAAACCTTTGAAATTTCTTTCTCTTTTCTCCCTTGAAGCTCGCGGCTATGTGTGTATTTTTTAGGGTGTGTTTGTGCTTTGCAAGTATGTGTTGATGATATATCATGCAAAGGTCAACAATTAAAAATAGTCAAAATTGAAACAAAGTCATTTTTTTTAGTCTTTTCTTGTCTTTTAATTTTATTGACTATTTCTTGCTCAACTATTAAATTAACACTTGAACTAATTCTAGACAATATATTTTAGGTGACAAAGAGTGTTACATTAAAACAGTTTCACCCGAGTCAGCTTAAAACTCATTTTCTTGTAAAAGAAAGTGTAAAAATCTTTAAAATTCCAAAACCGATTCCAAATCCGTTTTAATCAAACATGGGTCTATTAATACCTGAGGACTAGGTTTTAAAACGTTTAAAAGACCCCTGTAAAAATTTTAGCGGACAGGTGTTCAAAAATACTATTCATCAAAACCGACGTTAAAATTTCTGATTCCGTTTTCTAATGAAAATTTCATGAATGCACACTTATCATGTATTAGGAGTATTAATCACATATTTGACACATTCTAAGTCATATAGCACATAAATAGGTCAATTCATGCAAAACGAGGTAAAACACGCAAATTGAGATAATGCAAAATATGGGGTCTCACATTTAGTACCATGAGGAAGTTTGGAATCAAGCTCAACCCAAAGAAGTGTGCATTTGGGTTCAAAGGAGGGCAATTCTTGGGCTTCACGGTCACAAGTCAAGGAATTGAGACAAACCCCGAGAAAATTGAGGTCATGTTAGATATGAGGCCCCGAGGTGTATAAATGAAGTTTCATCATTGGCAAGAAAAGTAACCTCTCTAAGTCAATTCATGTCCAGATCAGCTGATTGTGCTTCATTCTTCAAAATATTAAGGAGCCCTAAAGATTTCAAGTGAACCGAGAAAAGTCAATAAGCTTTCGAAAAGCTAAAGAGCTATCTAATGACCCCACCACTTCTATCATGACCAAGGAGTAGTGAGGATTTATATGTTTACTTGGCTTGCTTGAGGACAACAATAATAACATTACTCACCAGAGAAGAAGATAAAGTTCAAAAGCCAATCTATTATGTCAGCAAAATTCTTTCGGGTACAAAGCAGAGATATGCCACAATTGAAAAATTAGGCTTGACATTGGTAACGACCTTGCGTAAATTAAAGTCATACTTTGATGCACATCCCATCAAGGTCATGACAAAGATGTTCTTAAAGTAAGTATTGCACAAGCCCGAGGTGTCTAGGAGATTTCTAAAATGGTTAGTTGAACTCAGCTAGTTTGATATAGAGTACTGACCATAGACAGCAATCAAAGCCCAAGCTCTGACATATTTTCTAGTTGAATGCACAAGTGAGGCCTCGCCTTTATTGTCACGACCTTAATTTTCAAACGCTAATGTATGTACTCTGATACCACAAAAGCGGAATAAGTTCAAGCTTGCATTTACCTCAACATCTTGGGATCGTGATGCCACGGGCTTAGGAAGACCACTCCGCCTAAGTTCGCTAAGGCACAAGACAGTAGCCCGGGAACTAATAGCCATGAAACAATTCAACCTTATACAAAAGAACCCAATACTAAAATTTAAGTTATAAAAATTACATAAATCGAGCAATACTTGTTATACAAACTTCATCACTAAAAGTTAAAGTCATAATCCGAATATATAATTACAAACCCGTAACCATCAAATTACAACTTGTAATCCCTCTAGTACAACTAAGTCCCTAAGAGTCATAAATCGATTAACTACACAAATTCTAATCCAAGAGGAGAAACAAGATAACAAGGTAGTCAAATATACAAAATATTCTCCCTGAATAAGCAAGTAGAGCACGAAGGTAGAAAATCTAAATCATCTCGTTAATGGGGCTTCCATCAATAAGCAGGTTCAACTGTACCTGAGATGATATGAAAAAGGGTGAGCTACAACTAGCTCAACGAGGGATAATGGGAACGGGAATTTTCGCAAGCAATTTACCATTTCAAAATCATTTGGAAAACCATGTCGTGCACACAAGTTCATAGCAAACAAGAGTTTCATGTAATAACAAGCATTTGAGTAACATGTAAAAACTAACTATACAAAATGCAATAACACACACGTAGATAAGCATGCAACCCAAACTTCCCAAGGCTAAGACCTAAGCAAGAATGGTATCATATGGCAACGTGCAATAACAAGAAGCGGGTATCAACATGATAGTAAACCTTCAAGAGAACTATACATATTACAAATGATACATGATATTGAACATACAACCCAACTCTCCAAGGGCAAAGGCTCCTATTGGGAGTGGTAACGCATGATATTGAAATTCGAATCACGTATCAATAACAGTTTCGACATTTAGATAAACATTCAACCTTCCTCCCCAAGGTCCTCTAAGGACCAAGCGAGAGTACTTAATCACATAATGAAAAGAATACGGATGTACGATCATTGTTGGAGATGGCCAGTCTTGAGTCTTCAATCATTATCTTCCCCTTTCGCCAACACTAGGTGATGTGATCAGTTGTGTGTGTAAAAATCGGTGTAAAACAACCAAGTTTAAATACCCGCAAGTGCATGGATCTTCGTAGTGTAGTGCACTATGAGTGCAGAATCATACCACAGAGAAGCACGTTAACAAGTGAGAGAAGTAAAGTGTGAAAATATTTAAAGTGGAAGTGTAACAATTTATACAGGGCGTTTGATTATACTACAACTAAATTAAACTAACTAAATGTGAATACGAGGGGTAGGGATCTAAGGGTTGAATATGTAAATGAGGCAATTAATCTAGGCTCGGTATTCAGGATTATCTGATTCTATGCAAGAGGTTAAGCTACGAGCATTAACCTAGTCAATTAATTTAGCCTATTAAAATCCCGATTAGTAGCTCTGATGTAGGTGCCGTTCCATCCTTCGTATGGATCAATCCTTGCAACCTGGCGTAAAAGGTCTGCTTCAACTAAGTAATTAACATCTCCTTTCTAGTCTAGAAACTATGGTCTACTTAAAAGCATTACCTATAGTATCTTGGAATCTTTTAAGTTTGTCAAGCTATTTGATTCTCTTTTAAAACATGGATACATGGCACGGAAGTAAAGCTAACATAACATCTACTTAAAAGCATTACACTATGGAAGACCATAATAATAGTAAAGCAATCACACATCTACTGAAAAGCATTACGTATGAAAGACATTACTGAATTAAAACAAACCATATATTGCATTTAAAGCGTATAATCTGAATCTGAGACCGTATATTAAAAGACTAACATTTACAATATTCTCCCCTATATATCAATCTACTCAGACATAAATGAATACGAGTTATGTAAATAAAAGGGAGTCAAGAAAGGCTCCCCTGTATCGACGAACGCGTATTTCTGATCCTTGAAATTTGAGCAGAGGTCTGACGCAAAGTAGCTATTCGGGAGGAGCTAACTTCCCCCGAATAAAAACTACTAGGGATGAGTTTTTCCCAAATAAGAGCTTTCCTATTAAAAGCTATTCGGGCAGTACCTACCCCATATAACAACTACTAGAGTCGGACTTCCCTCTAATAGTGGTAATTTGGGCAAAAATTTTCCGAATAAGAACCACTTTGGTGTGATTTCTCCCGTATCCTACTAATTAACTATGACTAAAACTAAAAACTAACTTGAATTAACTTAGAAATTGATTAAAAATAACCAAAATCTAAAATTAATTACTAAATTCTTAGGGGGGGTCTATTTATAGACAAAATTTCAGAGGCACGCTCGAGCGTCAGTTTGGCAAGCTCGAGCGCGCCTGGTTTTCAACCATGGACAGGCAATCACGTGGCAATTTTTGGAATGCTCTGGAAGGTGCAAATGGGCGCTCGAGCGCCAAGAAGCCGCGCTCAAGTGCCCAGAAGGCGCTCTCGAGCGCCTTTTTACTTGTCCAATTGCTTTGCGCCACTTGGCGCTTCTGGAAGATGGTGAAATTTTCTGCATAGGGCGCTCGAGCACCAGGAGGGCGCACTCGAGCGCCCTTTTGTTGACTTTTTGGGATGGAATTTGACTTTTGACCGGGCTTTAACTGAGCGTTGACCGAGGTATTTTCGGGCTATTTTCAGCATTCCGAGTCTGATTACGCGCTAGTTTCGGCCAAATTCTGACTCTAAGGACTCAATTCTTCTACCATTCCATGTGTTTTCCCTAGTGTTCACTTTTTGACTTGCATTTTGGATTGTTTTAGGTCAGAACTTCCACTTTTCGGTATTCTCCTACATTGTATTGAAAGTATCAAAGTGTTGCAATAATCACTAAGCTAAGATGCAAATATAGTACAAATACCAAGGTTTGAGTACTGCAAATATAGTCACATCAACATCCGCAAACCTAAACATTGCTTGCCCTTAAGAAAGACTGTCTTTAAAATAGATGTGAAAGTAAAATTTACAAAGATTTTTACAAGTCAAAATAGATGAAATAATCTATCCTATCTTTTTGCCTAACATTTTCCAAATCTGAAACATGAGAAATGCAATCTACCATCTTAAACCTATTCAGCAGTTAATGATAAACATGATAAGAGAACCTTTTGCATAGTTTCTCAAATAGGTACACTTATTGGAAATCGACTATTGATTGCTTCGGAGTATATATTTAGAAGTAAGCTAAGCAAATTAAGTTCATGCAATTTCTTAACTTTCAAGTTATGCAAACAGATCGGACTTTGATATTCTCACCTACATTTGGAATCAAACTCTTGATCATGCCTTAACCCTTTAAGATTTGCCAGAAAAATAAAAGTACAACTTATAATATCTCTATATATATTCAGTTTCTTTTGCTTTCTGGATATCCTATGTAGCGGGATTTAAGGCCAACAATCCCACGCCATTATGACTGAGATTGCCAAGTTTCAAAGAGACCCCTATGTGCTTTAATCACCCGAGATATCCAGGCTCGAAACTTTATACTATAGCACATATCCCAAATTATAATGTCTAGGATAGTGGTGCTTAGAGATTTATAACATATTTACACCAAAAAATTTATTCAACAGTAAAGATATGTACAACTCTTTTGTCACGCCTCAACTCGACCCCTCCTATAATCAGTCAGGACGCAACGGAATTTCAGCAGTATAAGGACAGTAAATAGGATACCGAGGCTCTAAACCAACCTCAATAAAACATCATACATCAACTTCATAAGCCATACAACAAACAACTCCTCAATAAAATAATGACATACATCATAACCATATTATACAATAAACATTCCTCGTTATATGCCTCCGTTCCAACATAATACATGAACCTTAATATACATTGCAAAATATATTGATACCAACCTAGCAACCTATACATAGACAAAAGAAAGACTACTAAGATAGCATCAACTAATTCATTATCTTTTCAACATCTTTTACATTATGAACTACAAAGCATATAAAAGTCAACTAGATAATATACAAGATAGTAAAACAATACAACATCAAGGATAAGACTCCGGAACATAAGACTCATTCCACGTAAGGCACATTTTCCTCTTCAGGAGGCACGTACCCGTAGTCTTGCGAAAGAACACCTGTAAGCATGCAATAATAGAGAGTGAGCTTATATAAAATAAGCCCAGTGAGGATCCGATAGATCTCTAACAGTATTCACTATACTCCTTGGAAAATGATCCTTGGAGCAAGTAAAAACACAATAACATCAATAATACTATCATCACATAATCTATAATGACCATTCAATAAAGGATACACTAGTTGGTGTAGCTCCAAATGCCATCAGGATCATAACAGCCTTCTTATGACTCCCATAAACTCACACACCCGAGGTACCCCAATAACCTCTCTCTCCATGACACCTCCATCATGTGAGCTGGAGGCAGTCTCTGGTAGTCATGTCGTTATCAACCCGACAGCCCGATACTGTCCGAGAGGTGGCACACACGTACCAAAGACTCAGCAATAATAATAAACATCAATCATTCACAAGAGGACAGTCTAGCAGAATTGCCTATCTCCCGGCATCAATCATCAATCAATAATCATCAATAATCATATTATCATCATAACAACATCAATAATCAATCAATAATCATATTATCATCATCATAACATCAATAATCAATTTAACAACAAATAACTAAGTTAGATGACAAAGCAGGCCATCTAACTGAACATGCATTAAACACACAATCAAACCCTAGTTTACCCATCATCATCTCATAATTCAATCACTCAAACCACACCCAATCAACTAAAGGCATAATCTAACATTTTAAAGAAAGACAACCTAAACTTCAAATATTCATATGTTCCATTCCACTAACCCAAACAACTTCAAATCAGTTTCTGTCACTCACCCATTCAATCAACTACACTAGCCCCCCTCGGAAACCAACCAAAACACATCCAAATCATGACCAATAACCCTAAAACCCTAGTGTGTCATGGCTGAAATTTCTGGATTTTAGCACCAACCTCACAATCGAAAATTCGGCATTACAACGACACTACAACGTAATTATCAAACTTTTAGAAATCGACGGCAATCGATTCCGATCAACACAACTCAAAATAATCAACATTTAGCAAATTAATCAACTTTAAATACCTGAAAAATAATAATTATGCTACAACGGTTCAAATCTCGCAAGATTACATATAAATGATCCCTAGCATGCATGGAACAATAATCTAACATCAGATTAATATTCTAATGGTTCGATAATTATTTATACGCATAAACACAAAATATGAGTTTTGAGATCTAGGATTTTTCTCTCACCTTAGATGCGATATAAGCTTAGAAATGCGTGCAATGTGTGCCCAACAAGCGGAATCCAACTCGGCATGAAGTTCTACGAACAAAAACTAGGTTTTTCTTTGAAAATTTGCTTTGAAAACCTTGAAGAAAAGCTTGGCTATTTTCCCATGAAACACTCGGCCATCTAGGTGTTTTTGAGTGTGTTTTTGTGCTTGGTGAGTGTGTGTTGGTGATATATGCATATTGGTCAACATTTTAAATAAAGTCAAAGTTGAGTAAACTTAGTATTTTTGTGTTTTCTTGTCTTTAAATTCATTTTCTTGATCACCAATGCTCAAAACAATTATGCAACTCCTAAGATAGCTCAAGTAGGTTATTTTTAGGTGACAAGAAGTTTTACAATCAAACAATTTCACCCGAGTCAGCTTAAAACTCGATTTTCGCAAAAATCGGTGTAAAAACCCTAATAAATTCCTAAGCCGATTTGAAATCCATTTTCATCAAACACAGGTCTATTAAAGTCCATGGACTAGGTCTAGAAGGGTTAAAAAGACCAGTTTCAAAGTTTTAGCGGACGTGTTTTGAAAATACTATTTACTAAAAATCGACGATAAAATTTCTGACTCCGTTTTTTATAAAAATTTCATGAATGCACATTTAGCATGTTCTAGGAGTATTGACATGAAAATTATCACATTCTAAGTCATATAGCACATAGACAGGTTAATTCACGCAAAACGAGAATAAACGCGCAAAACGAGACATGATAGAAAAGTGGGGTTTCACATCTTTTTTTCTTTTTCCATTTTTTTGCATTGTTTTCTTTGTTTTTCTCTTTTTTTTTCTTTTCTTTTTTTTTCTTTTTTTTTTAGAGTGTATATACAAATAGAGTAACATAACATACTGTACAGACATGGCAAAAGGGTTCAGGTTTCAATCACAAGAAGTTCTCATAACAAACGGTAATCCTATCTCAATCTTTTCATAATTACATAGTTATCAATTGAAGAAAGGAAGAACAGCAAGGTTTACTCATGAATATAGTACCCCAAAGTTTTTCTTACAGAGTTTGCTTAGAGTTTTTCTCAATACATAGCTAACAACACAGGTTCTCAAATCATCCAAATCATCTCCTTTAAACAAGTAAGGTAGCAAACTACTCTTCTAATGAACAAAGATGGTGTATTTATTGTATATTTTGAAAAAGTTTTTCATGAAATGTACGCACCCCCACACCTAAACTTTGCTTGCCCTCAAGCAAATAGCAATGTAAGACAGTGAGAGTGTAATATGCAAGTAATAATATAATGACAAATGCTACATCCCCAAACTTATGGTTTGCTTAATCTACAGCGCAGATTGATCAGGTATAAAAGGAAATGTAGTAAGGAAAGATATCACCTAATGTGAAGTATTTCTATGTTGATGTCAAAGCTTTTCTACTAACTTTTGCCAAAACATGTATCATTCTGCAATTAAAGATTAGTAGACAAAGCATTTTACAAATTATCATCAACACAGCAAAAATAATAGTAAGTCTATACAAAATAGTATAAGGGAGAGGGTCAAAAAGAATTATGGTCAAGGAAACTAACTAATACATAAAGCAATAAATAAACTACTCAAACCATTTAGACTCTTTTATGGGGTTCTAGAGTTGATACTCCTACAAAGACTAACTCTTCCAAAGGTTTCTTTGCTCACGACATCTAGTGCTCTCCTTCGGCACACTTAAGGCCAAAGCTAGTTCTACAAGGTCAAGGATAGAACAGTAGGGTTTTACGTCACAGATGTTACGTTTGGTGTATGGTCACACTCCTAACTACCTTATCAAGTAATACCCAAACTGCATTAAACTGGTGGAGTAGCTTACACTATAAGACAGAGTTATACAATTAAGTTAACCGCACACAGAAACGTACAGCGACCACTAGTATAACAACACTGGTACCTCTATGAATGTTCCTCAGGGCTAAAACCCAAACTACCTAAAGTTGGAGAAGGATTCACAGAGTACATGTAACGACAGAATTTAAATAAATATTTACACAAAAGAGCACTAGGTTACCTCCTAGTAGCGCTAAGTTTAACATCTTCAGCTAGAGGGTTGTGCTGAGTTTAATGCCACAGCTTGGCAAATTCCCTTTTATGGAATGTCTGCAAGGTCCTAAAGTTCTATAGATTCAACTTCATGAGGTACCGCATTAGAATCGAATACATGCTTTTGTCTTTGTCCATTGACTGTGAGGAGATGGCCATCTATGGGATCCTTAATTAAGATAACTACAGAAGGATATGCTTTAATTACCTCATAAGGACCATCCCACTTTGTTCTCAATTTGCTTGGAAAGAACCTTAGTCTAGAGTTAAATAACCAAACTTTATCAGAATGAGAGAAGATTTTTCTCAGAATACATATATCATGAATCATCTTCATTCTTTTTTTATATAGTTTGGCATTCTCATAAGCTTCGAAATGAAGCTCTTCCAATTCATTTAATGCTAATTTTCTACCTTCACCTGCCTGTTGCAAGTCAAAGTTCAAGGCCTTAATAGCCTAATAGGCTTTATGCTCTAGTTTAACATGAAGGTGGCAAGCTTTACCATATACCAATCTATACGGGGACATGCCGATGGGAGTTTTGAAAGTAGTACAGTAGGCCTACAATGCGTCATGCAGACGACTGGACCAATCTTTTCAATCGGGCCTAACCATTTTTTGAAGAATTGACTTTATTTCCCTATTCGATACCTCCACTTGACCACTTGTTTGTGGGTGGTAAGGCGTTGCTGTCTTGTGGTAGACAGAGTATTTTCTTAAAAAGGCTTCTAGTGTCCTGTGACGGAAGTGTTGTCCACCGTCACTGATAAGTACACGTGGTACCCCGAATCGAGAAAAGATGTTCTTTTTAATGAACTTGACCACAACTTTATGGTCATTGGTTTGGGTTGCCACTACTTCTACCCACTTGGACACATACACCAACTACATAAGAATATAAGTATAACTTAAGGAAGGAGAAAAGGGACCCATGAAGTCTATACCCCAAACATCGAATATTTCACAAATGAGTATGGGTGTAAGAGGCATCATGTCTCTTCTCGAGATAGAGCCAGCTTGTTGACATTGGTGGCAGTTTTTGCAAAATTGTTGGGCATACTTGAATAGAGTAGGCCAGAAAAACCCACATTGTAGGACTTTGGCAGCCGTCATTTTTCCTCCGAAATATCCACCACATGCTTCAGAGTGGCAGAATCGGAGAATGCTATCAGATTCATCCTCAGGAATACATCTCCTAATAACTTGATCGGCACAAATCTTGAAAAGATAGGGATCTTCCCAGATAAAGTACTTGACTTGTGCCATGAATCGTTCCCTTTCTCGTTCACCCTAGTGAGTTGGAAGCTCTTGGGTAGCCAAATAGTTGACATAGTGGGCATACCACGGGGTCTTGTGTGAGACAACAAAAAGTTGCTCATCAGGGAACGTATCTTTAAAAGACAGAGTATCAATAGGAGAATCACATACCAAACGTGATAGATGATCAGCAACAGAGTTCTCGCTTCCTTTCTTGTCCTTGATCTCAAGGTCGAACTCTTGAAGGAGTAATAGCCAACGGATTAGACAGAGCTTTGTATCTTTTTTGGTTAGTAAATACCGCAAAGTCGCGTGGTCTGTGTAGACTATTACTTTGGATCCTAGGATGTAAGCTCTGAACTTATCCAGGGAGAATACTACAGCTAGCAATTCTTTTTCAGTGGTAGTGTAGTTCTTTTGAGCTTCATCTAAAGTTTTGCTAGCATAATATATCATAGTAGGCAATTTGTCCTTACACTAGCCTAATACAGCTCCGGGACAGAGTATGATGCATCGCACATTATCTCAAATGGGAGACTGTAGTCAGGAGATTGAATAATAGGAGCAGAGGATATCAAGGATTTGAGCTTCTCAAAAGCTTTCAAGCACTTGTCATCAAAGTTGAATTCAGTATCGTGTGCTAAGAGACTAGAGAGAGGTCAGGCTATATGGCTGAAATCTTTGATGAAAGACCGATAGACCAGCGTGACCAAGGAAAGATCTGATATCACGCACCGTCTTGGGTGCGGGCAACTTTTCTATTAGCTCGACCTTGGCTAGGTCCACATGGATTCCATCCTGTGTAACAACATGACCCAGAACTATACCTTGCTTAACCATAAAATGGCTCTTTTCCCAACTTATAACCAGGTTCATTTCAACATATCGGTCAAGCACTTGTGAAAGATGTGTAAGGCACTCGTCGAATGTAGCTCCAAACACTGAGAAGTCATCCATGAAGACTTCTAGGAACTTTTCGATCATGTCTGAGAAGAGGGCCATCACACATCTTTGAAACATCACAGGGGCATTGGAAAGACCGAAAGGCATGCGCCTGAATGCAAAGGTCCCATAAGAACATGTGAAAGTAGTCTTTTCCTAATCTTCAGGAAAGATTGGGATTTGGTTGTATCCCGAATACCCGTCCAAGAAGCAATAGTAGCCTTGTCCGGCTACTCTATCAAGGACTTGGTCAAGGAAGGGTAAAGGGAAGTGGTATTTTCTTGTCTTAGAGTTAAGCTTTCAGTAATCAATGCATACACGCCACCCAGTGGTAGTGCATGTAGAGATTAGCTCACCTTTGTCATTTGGGACCACAGTAATCCCAAATTTTTTCAGTACAACTTGTACTGGACTTACCCATAGACTATCAAAAATCGGGTATATAATACCTGCATCAAGTAACTTGATGATCTCTTTGTGGACGACATCACCAATCTTTGGGTTTAGTCTTCTCTGAAATTCTCGAGAAAGAGTAACTCATTCCTCAAGATGAATTCGATGTATACACACAGAGAGATCAATTCATTTCAAGTTTGAAATTGTCAAACCTATCGCCTTTTTGTGAGTACTCAGGACTTTCAAGAGTTTGGCTTCATTCTCAGTAGTCAAATCCGAGGCAATTATGACTGGTAAGGTCTCTTTAGGTCCTAAGTATGCATACTTAAGATGTTCAGGCAAGGTTTTGAGTTCTAACGCTAGTGGAGACTCAATTGTAGGGCAATCTAAAACTTCAGGGAAATGAGTTGTTACTTGATCGTCCTTATCTGGATCAACAACAACGGAAGTAGAGGCGACCATTTTAGGAGAAATATCGCATTCAAACAATAGCCATTCAAGTTCGGCTATCTCCTCATCAAGAGTTAAGATTGATTGGGAAAACTCATTTATGCATGAGTCAATGGTATCAACATTGAAGTATTCTTCTTCCTCATCTTGGTTCAACTTGTTGAATGCATCAACAACCCTTAACTTCGTTCTAATATTTCCAAATGTCAGTTCTATCATCCCTGTCCTACAGTAAATAACAGCATCAGCTGTTGCTAAGAAATGTCTGCCTAATAAAACGGAGTGGTATTTTTGTTATCAGGGCCTAAGTCCATATCTAACACAATGAAATCCACTGGGAACAGAAATTCTCTTACTCGAACTAGGACATCCTCTACAATACCTCGAGGTCTCCGCTCAAATCTATTTGCCAATTGAAGGGTCACATTAGTCGGTGTTAACACTCAAAGACCTAGCCTTTGGTAAATTGTGTAAGGGATTAGGTTAACACTAGACCCTAAGTCTAGCAAGGCACTTTTTACCCGTTAGTCATTAATTAAACATGGAATGGTGAAAACTCCTAGATCACTGCACTTCTAAGGCAACCCTTCTAGTGCAGATGGTACTAACCTTCTCAGTGAGGTGGACCTTCTTTGGAATATTATTTGTCCGTCTCTTTCTTACACACAAATCCTTTAGAAATTTGGCATAGGAAGGGATTTGTTGGATTACCTCTACTAAAGGCAGATTGATCTTAATATCTTTCAGATGCTCTAAGACCTTGAGCTGTTTTGGATCAACACTCGACTTCGGACAGGACAAATCTATTGGGAAAGGTACTTGAGAGGATGGTTCAACTATTGGCTCTACCATTGGGTTTTCATTCCTACGGGAGTCATCAATATTGTTGCTTAAAACCTCTATCTCAGGTTCCTCTATCTCCTCAGGAACATCCCTATTGTTCTTTCTAACCTCCTTGTCTATCATTTTCCCACTCCTAAGGGTAGTTACGGCCTTAGCCTGTTCGGGGGCGGTCTCAGTTTGGACATTACTACATTGTCCCTGTGGGTTTACCATGGTCTGAGATGGAAGCTTACCCTCATCTCTCTTACTTAAAGTTTGGGCCATCTGCCTGAGTTGTCCCTCAAGTTTAGCAATAGATTGTTGCTGAACTTGGAACATTTATACTAGTTTATCAAATTTGTCATCAAATGATAACTGTGCAGGAGGAAGAGCGGGGAAATTGTTCCGCTGTGTTCGGAACGGTTCTTTCTGAACTTGGTACAAACTAGGAGAGTTAGAGTTTTGTGGCCTCTGATATTGTTGTTGAGGCTCATAGTTTCCTTGTCTTTTCTGATATTGTTGTTGAGGAAATTGAGTCTCATGATTCCCTTGTCCCCACGAAAATGCAGGATTGTCTCGTCAGCTAGGATTATACATTTTTTATTATGGATTGTAATTCCTTGTATATCCTTGAGTGGCGAAAACATGTTCTTGCATGAATTCGGGAAATTGTGAACCGATTGGACAATCTATAGTAGAGTGATCTACTGCAGAACATACAGCACAAATTTTCGTGATTCGAGGAGCTTGTGAAGAAGTAGACCCTAGAGAGATGAATTTTTCGAATTGAAGTGCTAGGGCATCTACTTTGTCGGTCAATTGGGTATTAGAGCTAGAGTTAACTTCGAACAATGCCCTCTTTTGAGGGTTGTGGGTGCTTCTAGTTTCTCTATCTATAGCTGTGTTCTGAAGAGAATCCTCATCTATATTTTTAGTTCTACTCTAAGCTTCGTCTACTGTGAGGTTATAGAAACCTCCATTGCTCATTGCATTAACCATCATTTTTTGCTGAGGTGTAAGACCTTTAAAGAAATAATGCAAGAGTTCATGACGGGCAAACCCATGGTGAGGACACTGATTCCTAAGATCAATAAATCTTTCCCAAGCTTCATGAAAAGGCTCTAAGTCCAACTTAACGAATGACATGATGTATGTTCGCAGAGTAGTGGTTCTGGCCATTAGGAAGAACCTATGTAAGAATTTTCGAACAAGTTCTTCCCAATATGTAATAACCCTTGCTTCTAAATGATTCAGCTATTGTTTAGCTTTGTCTTTTAAGGAAAATGGAAACAGACGTAGTTGAATAATCTCACGGCTCACATTAGGGATGTGAAGCATAGAACATGCTTCAAAAAATTGTATGATGTGAGCGTAAGGGCTTTTATTGTTCTTCATGTAAAAGGAAGACAGATTTGAAATGGTCCATGTTTTAAGCTCAAAGTTAACATTGCCAAGAGCCAGTGTGGCTATGGCAAATTCAGGATTGTAATCGCCCAGAGAGAAATGTTGACGAAGAATCATTTGTAGGTCAATGGGTCGATTAACGGGACGGTTAACAGGTTGAGCTATAGGAAAAAGGCGGTATGTTTTGAACATTTCCTTCTTGTTCTGCCATTAGGACTTGGACTCTCATTCGCGGAGTTTTCTAGGGCTCGGGATCAAACTAGGTGAGTTTCGAATTTAGGGAACGACGCCCGTGCATGCAAAAATAAACTAAAGCTAAGTGCAATAAGTAACGACAGGAAATAAGCTAAGTACGCTAAACTAAATACAGGAAGTAAACTAAGTACTGGAAATAAATACATAATTTAAACTAAGTACTTTAATTAAAAACAGAAATTAAGCTAAGTATATGTGCAAGCTATTTTAATAGAGCATAATATAAACAGTTTATGTGCAATTATTTATACAGACAATATACAAATTTTATAAACTATATGCACAATACTTTATAAGTAGAATTTATACAATTTAAAACAAATATAGACAATAATTACAACACTTAAGACAAGTTCACAGTTTAATTCGAAAACTAAATTAGACCGTGCTTCCGCGACAACGACACCAAAAACTTGATGTGATCAGTTATGTGTGTAAAAATCGGTGTAAAACAACCAAGTTTAAATACCCATAAGTGCACGGATCTTCGTAGTGTAGTATGTTATGAGTGCAAAATCGTACCACAGGGAAGCCGTTAGCAAGTGAGTGAAGTAAAGTGTGAAAGAGTTTAAAGTGGAAGTGTAACAGTTTATACAGGGTGTTTGATTATACTACAACTAAATTAAACTAACTAAATGTGAATACGAGGGGTAGGGATCTAGGGGTTGAATATGTAAATGAGGTAATTAATCTAAGCTCGGTATTCGGGATTATCTTATTCTATGCAAGAGGTTAAGCTACAAGCATTAACCTAGTCAATTAACTTAGCCTATTAAAATCCTGATTACTAGCTCTGATGTAGGTACCATTCCATCCTTCGTATGGATTTGTCCTTGCAACCTAGCGTAAAAGGTTTGTTTCAACTAAGTAACTAACATCTCCTTTCTAGTCTAGAAACTATGGTCTACTTAAAAGCATTACATATAGTCTCTTGGAATCTTTTAAGTTTGTCAAGCTATTTGATTCTCTTTTAAAACATGGATACATGGCATGGAAGTAAAGCTAACATAACATCAACTTAAAAGCATTACGTTATGGAATACCATAATAATAGTAAAGTAATCATACATCTACTGAAAATCATTACGTATGAAAGACATTACTGAATTAAAACAAGCCATATATTGCATTTAAAGCATATAATCTGAATGCGAGACCATATATTAAAAGACTAACATTTACAATATTCTTCCCTAGATATCAATCTACTCAAACATAAATAAATACGAGTTATGTAAATAAAAAAGAGTCAAGAAAGGCTCCCTTGTATCGACGAACGCGTATTTCTGATCCCTGAAATTTGAGCAGAGGTCCGATACAAAGTAGCTATTTGGGCGGAGCTAATTTTTCCCGAATAAGAACTACTAAGGATAAGTTTCCCTCGAATAAGAGCTTTCCTATTAAAAGCTATTCGGGCAGAACCTCCCCCGGATAACAACTACTAGGGTCGGACTTCCCCCGAATAGTGGTTATTTGGGCAAAATTTCCCAGAATAAGAACCACTTAGGTGGGATTTCCCCTGTATCCTACTAATTAACTACGACTAAAACTAAAAACTAACTTGAATTAACTCATAAATTGATTAAAAATAACCGAAATCTAAAATTAATTACTAAATTTAGAGGGGCGGTCTATTTATAGACAAAATTTCAGAGGCATGCTCAAGTCTTCAACCGTGGACAGGCTACCACGTGGCGGTTTCTGGAATGCTCTGAAAGGTGCAGATGGGTGATCGATCGCCCAGAAGGTGCATTCGAGCACCCTTCTGCTTGTCTAATTGTTTTGCGCCACTTGGCACTTATGGAAGATGGTGGAATTTTCTGCATAGGGCGCTCGAGCGCCCTTTTATTGACTTTCTGGGATGGAATTTGACTTTTGACCGGGCTTTGACTGAGCATTGATCGAAGCATTTTTGGGCTATTTTCAGTATTTTGAGTCTGATTACGCGCTAGTTTCAGCCAAATTCCGACTCTAAGGACTCCATTCTTCCACTGTTCTGCGTGTTTTCCTCAGTGTTCACTTTTTGACTTGCATTTTGGATTGTTTTGGGTCAGAACTTTCACTTTCTTGTATTCTCCTATATTGCATCGAAAGTATCAAAGTGTTGCAATTATCCCTAAGTTAAGATGCAAACATAGTACAAGTATCAAGGTTTGAGTGCTGCAAATACAGTTACATCACTAAGTGTTATCCGGATATGCACCGTGGTCCATGGTAGTCAATATCGACTGGCAGCCCGATGCTGCCCAAAGATAACAAACTCTACCATGCCCATGAAGTTTGGTATGTACCACCGCGCCCGTCATTGATAACAGTAGGAACACATTTGGAGGGCAACTAAATAGGTTGCCTCTGTTCATATAATAATATACAAGCATTTCAAACATTTGATCATATAAAACATCGTGCATTCATGTGCAAATACATAACCTTGAACATATTTCAATGTATAAACATGTAAACAATTATAATATCTTTCATGTAAGCTCCTTTAGTATTATCGCATAATAACAAGAACTTGCAAGTTGGCCATTTAAACAATAACTTCTACCACTGATAACCATTGGATACGACCAAACAACTTCAATATTCTCACATTATCCTAATTTAAACAGTTAATTTTCCTATTTTTTTGAGCTCCAAATAACCTGATTTTGGTATAGAATCGAAGCTTATCGAATCTAGATAGTTATAGAATCAAACGGAACTCAATTCGAAGTTAAATTGAGTGAGATATGGCCTCTAGAAAAACACTGCGCAAATCTATCAACAATCTGGTCGAGTAACTCGATCGGATCCACTCTTCCGAAAGAGTGGCAGTGAGCATCTGGACTAGTAAATCCGGTCGAGTAACTCAATCGGATCCACTCTTCTGGATAGAGGTCCGAGAACAAACGAAAACATGGCATTTTTGTTCTTCAACTTGTGGTTTTGTTCCAAACATTAGCCAAACATGTTATACAATAAATGGCATTGCTAAGCACACAAACAAACTCAAGAATCATGTTATATTACTCATGAATCAACCAATAGATCAAAGAACACTCAAGACACCATCTAAGCCCTAATGTTCTTAACATCCATTTTCATTCATTGCAAGCAACTCAACCCATCAAACACATGTATAAAACACCATTTAACTCATGTTTCAACTTTTTCAACTTATCAAAATCATCAAATGCTAATGAACAAGATAAAACCCTATCTCAACAACTCAATATACACAAATTGTACATCAAACTCTTAGTTAATGCATCACAAACAAGAAGAACCAACGAATATACATTGTATAACCTTGGATGAGCTTTAAGAAAACTTTGAAGAAAATCCCTCACCTAGGTCTTGTGTTGAAATGCAAGAGTAAGGTTGGAAGGTGCAAGATAGAGCTTGAAAATGCTTAGAAACTACTTGAAAATGGCTTGGGTGAGCTTCCTCCTCCCTTCTTCTTCTTCCTTTCCTCTTCTTCTTCTCTTTCTCTCTATCGTGTGTGTGTGTGTGATCAGATGTGTGTGTGTGTGTTGTAGTATTTTTGTGTGTGTAGAGTGAGTTGTGTGTGTTTTATGTTGAGTAAGAAATATCTAAAGGCCCTATTGACCAAATTGCCCTCCAACTTGATGCATTCTTACTAGTTTGCCATTTAGTTGTAGTTTAATTGGTTTGGTTCACTAATGTAGTGTAATATAGTTTATTTAATTCCTACGATATCTAAATCACACAAATGCACGTTATACGACACAAATGCATGTAAAACGATATAAATGCACATAAAATCGCTTAAATGCACATAAATCATATAAATGCATTTTTAAACAATATGATATGCATATGGAGTTTCGTGCAACACTTCACATTTATCCTAGTCGAAATGGGTAATTCAGGTAGATGGAGCCTTAAGCAAGTAGAGTAGTGGGGCCGGGGTGGTTATCATTGACCCTAAAGGAAAGACATTGCAATACTCTATAAAGTTTACATTCCTCGTCTCCAATAAAGAAACACAATATAAAGCTTTGATAGCCGGCCTAAAGGAAACATTTGTCCTCGACGCCCGAGCTATTGAAGTGTTCATAGATTCATAACTGGTAGCCCAACAAGTTGTGGGAGGTTTCGAGGCAAAATAGCCAACAATGATTGCATATTTGGGAAAGTAAAAGAGTTGATCCCTGGGTTCAAAGGTCTTACAAAACAATATATCCCGAGGTCAGAAAATGAAAAGGCATATGTATTATCCTGACTAGCCTTAAGAGGAAATAGGTCCTCCATAGTAACTATTGAGGAAATTGTTGAGCCAAGTATCAACCTCAAGGAAAAACTGGTAATGGAAATCAAAAAGAAACTTGATTAGACCCGACCAATTTAGGAATACCTAAAGACGAGAGAACTTCCCAAGGAAGACAATGCAGCTCAAAAGATGGAGAGGTAAACCTCACAGTTCGTTATACTTGGGGGCCAATTGTACAAGAGATCCTTCACCTAGCCCTTACTCAAGTGTGTGGGCCTTGAAGAAGAAGATTATATATTGAGGGAGATCCATGAAAGAATTTGTGGAAATCATCTTGGAGGTCGGGCATCAAATAGAAAGACTCTAATGCATGGGTATTTCTGGCCAATCTTGCAATAAGATCCCGATGAGCTAGTGAAAAAAATGCGGCATTTGCCAGAGGTTCACTAGAATCAAGAGACAACCACCAACCAACCTCACTTGTGTATTGTCAGTCCATGACTGGTAGGGATTAGACATTATTGGTCCACTCCCAACTAGTATAACACAAAAAATTGCTTTTGTGGCAGTTGACTATTTCACCAAATGGGTTGACGTAGAAGCTACATTGAGCATTACAGAAAGACAAACATGGAACTTTGTCTGGAAATCTATTATGTGCCAGTTTGGGATACCTATGGTGATAATTACTAACTATCACTAACAATTTGACAGCTCTTATTTTCAAGGAAAATGGACAAAGCTCAGAATAAACTTGAGATTTGCTTCCATTACGCATCCTTAAACTAATGGCCAAATCGAGGTTACTATTCATATTATTTTGTAGGGCCTAAAGAAAAAATTGATAGAGGTAAATGGACGATGGGTAGACATTCTGCCTGAGGTACTCTAGGCATACAGAACAACCCCGACCTTGACTACATGGGAAACACCATTTTGCTTGACCTTCGATACAAAAGCAGTCATCTTAGTAGAAGTTGGCTTCCCGAGCCTTAGAGTACAGCAATACCAAAAAAGAATAAATGGCCCTCTACTCAGGGAAGATCTAGATCTAGTTGAGGAGTTGAGAATGAAGGTATAGGTCAGGATGTTGGCATGCAAGAAGGCCATAATAAAAGGCTTCTCCAAGCAAATCAAACCTAAGTCAATCCAAGTTGGAGATTTGGTACTTAGAAATTCCATATTCAAAAATAATCGAATAGATTGCAAGCTCAGGCCAAACTAGAAATGACCATATAAAGGTAAAAGAGGGGTCAAGCTAGACACCTACATCTTGGTAGACCAGAACGGGAGAGAGTTGAAAAACGCATGGTATGCAGAGCATTCGAGGATATATTTTCTATAAAGCATTCCATGTAATACATGTATCAAAGACAAAAAGTTAATGAAAGTCATAGCTCTTTCCCAAGATGATGTTGTTTAGTTTTTAATCAAGCCATGAGCACCACCTGAGGGTCATGAGTTCCCTATTAAGCCATGAGCACTACCGTGGGTCATAAGTACCCTATTAGGCTATGAGCACCTCCTTAGGTTATAAGCACCCTATTAGGGCATGAGTACTACCTTGGGTCTATAGTACCCTATCAGGCTAGGATTGCTACTTGAGGCTTATAATGCCTAAGAAGGCCAAAAGAGCCGTTATGGGTCAATAATACCCGACCAAACCAATTAAGCCACTGAAGAAGTCCTAAAGACTTGACAAAGCTAAGGAAATCACCTAAAGGAAAAGATGAATCAAAAATTATCGCAAACCCTTAGGACTATGATAATTGAATCAAAGTTACACTTAAGGAGGTACTTGTCGATTACTTAGTTAAATTCATTCTAGAGGTAAGATCGACATTTAGTAAGATAAAATACATTATGTGCACTTGAATTACTGAGGTATAAAAACCAAACTCATACTTGTACAAATATGGAATACCAAGCGAAGGAAAAATGAGCACAGGTTTAAAAAGAGAATATTCTTCATTAAAAGCTAAATTAAATTACAACAACTGAGGAACTATTACCCAAGATTATAGAAATGAAGGGGGTTCTATTAGACTATTCATGAGTTGTAACAGAAAGGATCCCTATTTGTGAATCATCTCAGAAGTTGAGGGTGTAACATCTACCATCTCCATGTCCTCAAAAGTATCCCAAGGAGTACCTTGTTCAATGACAGGCGTCACAAGAGTACTGGGAGGCGTACTATAAATAACATCAAAGTTGAGGTCGGGAAATGCCCTAGAGGCTCTTCTTTTAACCTCAATCAGGCTGTTCTGGAAGCTTGCCTAAAGACCTTTTTTCATGGCCTTCATCATATCCAGCTTTGTAGATTAGGCCATTGGCATCCCCGACCAGTGTTTGGAATTCAAGGCTGCTCTTGAAGGTCTCCACGGTGATCTTTCCCTTTGCCCCGACCTTCTCCACAAATTCATTCTCCTTAGCCTTCCTCATTTTGCAACTGGCTTCGAGTATTTTGATTTTGTCCTTGTGAGCTTTACCCACCTCTGCCTGTTGTATCTCTACCTTAGAAAGTTTGGTAGCTTGAAATCTTATAAAATTTTTATAGTAGCTAGATTTAGTAGTTTAGAACAAACTTCATGTTTTGCACAAAAGCTAACTCCAATGTTTTAGACCTCTAAACTAGCCATTTCCCAAATGACTCAGTGAAAATATGTAAACTGGACAATGCAGTACATTGGACTTGTAGAGGCCTTTTGACATAGTAAACGTGTTCAAAATTTAATGAAATGTTTACAATGGCTAGATTAGTCAGTTCGTGACAAACTTTGTTTTTTATGCTAGAGCTAATTTAATCGTTTAGAGCCTCTAAAAATTCAAAAATCGTAGGGTAGCTGAAACTTGTTGGATATAGGGCAGTGTTGTATAGTTGTACTATTATGGTCATAACTTAGTGAGTTTGGATCGGAATTGAGGTCTGTTTGATTCTAAGACTATCTACACTCAAAGAGCTTTAATTCTACATTGAAATCAGATTATTTGAAGGTCGAAAGAATAGGTAACTGATCTATGTAAGTTGGAGTATTGCGAAAGTGTTGAAGTTATTATAAGCTAGCTTGTTGGTTGCTATTATTAGATGTTGTTATCTACATGGCCAAATTGTAAGTTCTTATTATTATGTATTATTGGTAAATGACTCTTGCATGAGTAAAGGTACTTGTTGAATCGTTAATGTGAAATATGTTATACAGTTATCTGTTAGTTTAATCGATATGTTACACATGTGCAAGTATGTGAATTATGAACTTGATACCAAGTATATTGTACTCGTTTACGTGCTTACATGATATTCGATATGGTAAATACAAATGTGACCAAGTGTTTGGCATGCCTGTACATATTTAAATGACGGAGGCAACCTACTTTGTTGACCTCCATATGTGTTTACATGTACCCGTACTTAAATGCGAATGTGATCAAGATGTTAAGTGCCTATATGTTATATATGATCGGAGGCAACCTACTTTGTTGCCCTTCAAATATGCTCCTACTGTTAACACCCTCTCTTGCTGGGGAGCTCTAACCCTTGGGAAAGTTGAGATGTACTTGTTCAACTGTTACATGCGCACAGCAAGGTTGCAATCATTGAATGATTCAAGCAATCTAATGAACCCCATGGTAGATGTTCC
The DNA here is from genome assembly GCA_037974665.1 of Ehretia macrophylla. Lineage (NCBI taxonomy): Eukaryota > Viridiplantae > Streptophyta > Magnoliopsida > Boraginales > Ehretiaceae > Ehretia > Ehretia macrophylla. The sequence goes on along the minus strand of CM075764.1, from coordinate 77,349,211 downwards.
AATTCTGCCTGGGCTGCATCGGGCTTGCCAGGATGGTCTCGGCTACCATGGTGCTGTTTGGTGTACATCCGGATAACACCCACTATTTGGAGTAAGGGGATGATATAACTGATTGAGAGACTAGTCATCTCTAACATGTGATGCGATATGCGATGCGATCATGAGACTGTATCTTTTTTACTATGTGTTTATCTACTCTCGCTTGGGCCCCAGATCCTTGGGGAGTAGGACTGATTGCTCATTATGGTTTACATATTATTTAAGTGCTTATTATTATGTAAAGTACATGATTAGCTTGTAAATGTATGTGCATGTTATTTAACACTCATGGTTATATGAAATGCATGACTTGCTTGTAAATGTGTGTGCATGGCATTCACAGGGTTTTCAAACGGTTTTTAAAGAGAAAATGATTTCGAAAACCCTTCCCAGATTCCCCTCTCACTAAGCTTTGGTGCCGGATAATCTCACCCCTCTTTTATTTCCCCCTTTCAGGTATAAATGAGCCAGAGTATGTTCCACAGGTTGATGAAAATGTATCTCTATGTGATGAGGCCGATGATTGTCTTTGTATGTGGTAGCATTAATCATTAGTGATGAAGTTTGTATAAGTTGTGGTATTTGAATCAATGTAATAGTTAGATGACGTATTTGGCTCGATTCAGATTCAATAGACATAATGTAATTACAATTTTGTAAATTTGGGATTTAGTATTTGGGAGGTAATTATTTAATAGCCTTGATGTTTTGAATTACGGATAATAGAGCTTGGGCTATTGTATGTGTGCCTTAGCGGACTTAGGAGGAGTGATCTTATTAAGCCCGTGGCATCACAATCCCATATCGTTCGATATTTTGTAGGTTTGGCTATTATTATTATTATTCTGGTATTAGAGACTATATTAGCAAATAAAAATGGGGTCATGTCATTTTTAGCCATTTACCTTATAAGTGTCTTTACTAAATAAAGAATTACTAAATTGAAAAGATGATATAATCCATTGGCAATTAGAAATCATAAATAGACTTTTCTATTTTTGAAAGGAGTTTCTATTTTGATTATTGACTAAAATTGGATAATTTGATTAAATAAATTATTTAATTAAATAATAATTGATTAATTAAAGTCTTAAAGCCTACTAAGTATTTAAGATAGCTTTTCCAAGCTTGGAGAAAGACTCTATTCTTAAATAGTAGACTAAATTTGGACTCGAAATTAATTAGAATTAATTAATTAATTGGATAGAGTATGTGGGTTGAACCATAGTCATAGCACGCGAGCCTAGGCTTGGACGCGTGGGGTTAGGCGTCAATCCCTAGGGTAGGACGCCTAGGTTAGTGTGAACGTAAGGTGGAAGGATTTTTCATTATTTTATGCAATTAAAGGATAATTCAAAGTCCTAATCTTTTAATATTTTGGATTTTGATTAGGATAGAATTACCTTGCATATTTTCACCTATATAAAGACCTCTACCCCAAGCTCTATGATTGTACCATCTCATTTGAGATATCTCTCTCTCTTACGAGTAAGCTTTAACTCTTTGAAGAAACTCGAATAGTTTTTTTTTCTTTTAGTTTAGTTTAGCAAGATCAAGTCCCACAACTTGATCAACACTTAAACTAGGATTTGGAATAGAGGAGAAGATCAGAGTTGAGGAGCAAAAACTTGATCCAGGCATGTGAAGCTCTCTAGCAAGAGGTGAAGTTTTCTTTTCATCAATCTTCGCGAGAAAGGTATTCCTGAAAACTTTATTTTCTTTTATAATTAAACTATGAACTGTTTAAATGTTCAAGTAGCTATTTCATGCTTTATTCGTTTTAAAGATCCATGCATGAATGTTTTCTCCTTATTCTTGCAATTATAGAATTTGATTCATGTGATATAACATTTCCCTTCAGGAAAATGATATGGGTGATAAATCCATCAAGGGCAAAAATAGACATTTGGTAAATGAAAGGCTATGCAAGAGACCTCGACCATAAAGATACCCGATGAAAGTTGATCTATAACCCACTAACCCTATGGTGAAGAATTCCTGAGCTTTAGGGATGCTTGACTCTCAGGGATGTCCGATCCCTAGGGATACCCGAGCCCTAAGGATACTTGAGAACCCCATAAACTGCCTTAAGATATGTACACGTGCCAACATTTTCCATCTGTGGGACTAGTACAAATATAATTACACTTATTCCTAGAAAGGTAACTGCTCTTTTATACACTCACTTTTATATACTCAAGTCTTTAATCCGACCTTACTAACTTGAGTGTCGGAGGAGTCCCTCAGGCATAATCTTGAGGTTCTTTGTTTTGTAGGTTCACTTCCATTTGAGGAGTTGCACCAGATTCTATCTTAATAGAAAGGTATGTATACTAATGAAATTGTGTACCACTAATTATTTTGTAAGTTGTGACATTATTTAATTTTTGGCTTAGCTAGTTCGTTCAATGATATGAAATGGTCATCTATATTTGTTAAACACACTAGTGACATATACTTAGATTGTATAATATTCTATAACATAAAAATATCGTATACTGATATTGATATATATATATATATCCTAACAAACCTTTTTTATTCACTTGGACCGGTTCTCCACACTCAAACCCATACAAGTTCAAGTTTAATGAATTAAGAGGGGGCAACAACTACTTTTTCTAGGAGTTTGAGTCTAACAATTGGCATACCACATACTTAATGGGGACCACCAACTTAGTTATGTGATTCACTAAAACCACTATTGCAGGCTTGTATACTTTAATTTTTTTTTTTGTTCTTATTACAATTTTGAAGTCAAGAAAGGTTTGATATGATTCTCTCATCAAGAAATTGATCATCTTCAGGTGCCTAAGTTTATCAAGACGAGGGTGGACCTTCTTCACAATGGGCTAGATTTTAAGTTCAATCACCTATTGGCCATGATGCTAGCAGACTTAATTGGACATCACTTAAGCTTATAAAAAAGCATTACTAGTTTGTTGTGATACCATCCAAAGTGTGGATAATCACTTGGGTTAGTTGATCGTGAGAGTGTAACTAAGCTTATATGTGATTAGAGTATTTTGAGCAATGTGTGAGAGCTTTTCGAGCTTTCCCAAAAGCTTGTTTGTAAGAGGGTTCTACCTTTTTTGTCAAAACTAAGTTTTATTGTGTGAGTAATTATAGTGAAATTACTCTGTGCATGTAGGCTAGTTAGAGCACAACTACGTTAAATTTTGTTTATCTCTTTTGCATCATGTACCGCATTTTTTGAACAAAGAAGATGACTATAGGATCAAGCTTTGATAAACAAGCTTTATAAGGTCGACCGCTATATACGTTATTGGCGGAGAAAGCTCTTCGAGCCTGCAACGGATTTCCTGAGGAAAAAATACTAATCAACATGCTGATTGAATATCAAGGAAAGTATTAAACAATTCTTTTTCCCTAAATTTGGTGGGAAATATTCCAACTGAACTTGTTAAACTTTTAGTTAAGAATTTAACCCCACGGATTATTGGTCAATTAGTATTTTGTTTCTACAATTATAAGTAGATTTTATTTTTTATTTTTCTGTTAGTCAAGAGAAGATTCCAATTAACCAAAAATAAATAAATAAATCTTCATAACTAATGAATGCATTGGAATGAACTAAGCCAACTGTATTAACTCATCAACTCATCTTAACGCACCTCACTATGTAGGTGCGAAAACTATAATAAGTGAAGGAAAAGGTCCGAAAACGTTAAAAGTGTTATCAAACTCGAAGTTTAGGGGCCAAAGTGAGATTAACCCATACAAAAGCGTAGCCTAAACTGAAATTAGGCCATTCTCAGGCAGGCTCTTAAATTTAAATTTTCCATTTGGTGCACACGAAAAGAGGGAGAAGATTTCGAAGTGCTCTGCATCATTGCTCAAATGGGGCACAATAGTGTAACGAACCAGCACCATCAAGCAGTAGATGGACTTCTCAGCCTCTTCACAAAAGCCAACCACGAACTCACCACTGTCCACAACAAACTCCAGAAAGAGTTCCAACAAATCTATCCTGATCATGTCTGTCTGTAACCTTTTTATTTTTCTTTACTTTCACTTCTTCTTCTATATATTCTAATCCTTTCATTATGTAGAATTTTAATTTGTATTTTTTTTTTAAATTTTGTGAAGGCTAATCCAATGAAGCTTTTGTCAAGGATAAAGAAAATTGAAGAAGAATTGTCATCTTTGCAGGAGCACTGCCGTGAGCTACTTGCTGCCAAACAGGTATTTAGGTGGTGTCAACAATATGTAAAAAGTGTAAAAATTCTCATTTTGTCAAAATTGCACGTTAAATCTATGCTACTGTAATAATGTAATAACCTAACATCATGGCTCACTTCCCCCTCGTGTCTCGGAATGACTTGAGTTTTTTGTCACATTCTCGTAAAACATAAAGCGAGTGTCAGAATTTACCGTGCACTTTTGTCATAACATGGATTTTTTTTTTTTGGGTGCATTTTACCCCTATAATTATGAATTTATTATTTCCTTATCATTCTTATTTTGTTTCTTTCTTGAATTTTTCTGTAATTTTAATTGTTATACTTCTGTTTGGGAGGTGAGAATAGTTTTAGGAAAAATAATAGGAAGTGAAATGGCTTATCTTGCATGTAAAGATTTTTATGTAATAAAAATGTATTTAACTTGTGTAAAGCTCTTTCTCATCTCTGTTGTTGTTCTATTTTTTGCAATTGTACGTGAAGACAATAATACTGCTTTTTTCTGTGATTGTTGGGTTGAGAGGGGAAAGGGGGAGAGGGAGAGTACTTAGTGTTTTAAATGTTAGCCACGTAAGTATGTTGTGGATTTCTTATTCGGGTTGGTGTAAATTTTAGACGTTCACGGATAAATGACTTGCTAGCCTGGGTAAGTGCACCCAATTTCCCAAAAAAATGACTCGGGAAAATGGGAGGAGAATGGTTTTGATGGAAAGTTATGATTCTTTTTCTTTGGTTGAATTTGTAGTCTCTACATGCCTGATAAGACAATACAAGTTACCAAATGATGTAGATTGAGATAGTGATATCGATTTGTTCAAACTAAACCACAGCTTACAAAGGACTTAGTTGGAAAGGTAGTTGTTCGGCATGTCCCTTGCTTGTGAACTTCTTTAGTAGGGCGGTTTGTTTGGAAGTCCCATTCCTCACGTTTACCGTTGTCCCCAGACAAAGGTTTCCAGTGATGATGAATTATGATAAATAATAATTTAGTATGATTTCCTCATTGATTAGCTGGAGACACAAATACATCATGCATTTCTAATGTTTATTAGTAGTATAGCAGTTGAAACATCTTTCAATTGTTTGAAGTAGTTTCTTTTCTCTTTAGGCCAAAATTTATGGACAGTGGAATTATTCAAGAAAAGATGTATTCAGTCAACATTTAGACAGAACAAGGCGGCTCCTGACTAATGACTTACATGTTAGCAAATCTAAAAAGTCTTAACTTTTGTGTGAAGTTTATTGTTGCTTCAGATTTCAATCCTTTTTTGATAGCTACCTTGCTACCTACACTTAAGAGTTGGCTGAGTTGGAGATAGAGTGGGAAATTGATCTATCATTTAGACTTGAAGTAGAGTTACAAAAAGACTACGGTACGTAAGAGGCTGCTCTTTCTCAACATGGTATATGGCACGAAAAAATAGAAAGTTTAAAAGGATTTAGCTTCTACAGTTATTCCGGAAGATGGAGAGCACTTGTTTATACCTTGTAATCTCAAAAAACCACTCTGGTTATGAGTGGCATCTGAAATCCATCCCCAGTTATAATGGAGAGTAATGCAGGTATTAGGATCTCATATCTGGGATGAAGCAAGAGCGAACCTGTCCCTTGTAGGGATGAAGCACAAAATGTGGAGTCTTTTCTTCATCAGACTTTTAGTGACTGTAGACTGTAGATTACAGAATTGTCCTTCCATTGTAAAATTCTCTGCGTCACATATTATCTGCTTCAAATTTAAAATTCATAACCACTAGAATGTCATTCAGTTCAGTAAGGTGTCAAAAATATATTGCAGTTTCTCTGTTTATTGGTTTGCCATACTTCACTCGTTATATCCTTTTTATTAATACAGATAGTTTCTATTCCCAAATTATCTCTGGAACCAAATTCCTTTGATGTTTGATTAAAAGAGGCTTTCTCAAATTTGCATTCAAAAATTAAGCTGATGAACGATGTTACATGGAATCAACTATAAGTGGACAGTATGGGTGTGTGCCCAAGTGTCGGATTGCCTACATCATTGATTTCATGATATGAGGGTTTGGCTAAGAAGTATCAGAAAATGTGGGTAGGAGTTCAGACACGTCCTTTCTAGCAGCGTTTGTTGAGAAATGGACATACCATGGTATTTTAAAATTGCAACTACTTTTAAATGTTATGACTGCAAGCTTCCTCAAATAATATATAAGAAAAGCAATTCTCTGTTTTAGACATTAATTAGGTAAGAGATTAGTTCCTCCCACGAGTCCAATAAAGAGATAGTTAGTTCTTCAATATTTGTTGATACTATTGGCATCATAATCAGTATACGGTATACCATTAACTCTTGGTGTTTCTGAAGTAAATAGATATACCTTTCAGCATCAGCAAATGTATTGAAAGACAGTTTTCAACCAGGGGTAGAGCTGGGTAGCAAGTGGGTAACCTAGGATTGTATCTCCAATCCTTGTTTCCTATGTGTGTTAATTTGCAATGGCCAAAATGAGTGAGCTGTATAGGGATTAGACATTGTATCTCCTAGTCATCTTGATGTGAGTAAAATGCAGGATAACACTCTCCCACTTCGTGGTAGAAGAGACTCTTCAGACCTGTTTGGGGCTTTGCAGATGGCAAATGTGTTCAGTAAGTAGGTTTACAGGATGGGTAATGGATGGAGATGGGATATGGGGCTAAAAGGAAGAAGAAAAGGAATACTTTTTGTTTATTTATTTATTTATTAGAAGGGAGGCCTAGCCGATTTCTGTTACAACAAAATAGCAAAAGAAGTAGCCCGCAGGCTACTCTCTTATAAACCTAGGGGATGTCTCACCCCTTAGAAAAGGAATACTTTGATAGGTGAGTTCTAGACGCTGACGAAAAGAACCTGAAATTGGCATTGGTTGATTTTGTTCATGGAGCACAGATATGTCAATCATGTCTCATCATTATTCCAGGAATTACTAATTAGGTTACAACATTATTCAAATTAATTATTTGATATCAGGAGTACAAACATTTATTGTTTGCTACACTTGCAGGATTTGATTGATAAAGCCAGGACAATATTAGTTGGGAACAGGTCATTACTACAGAGGTTGCAAACATCGACAGGTGGTCCTGTTATTTCTGATTCTGAGGATTCTGCATTCACTAACTTCAATCAGGTACATAAATTAATTACTACTCAGTAATTCTTATTAACATACATCCACTGATTCTCAAATGTTTGTCCTGGATCTCAAATTTGCATAACTCATGCATCAGAAAATGAGATTCCTTTGTTCTAAATCTTTCTTCCCTGACTTCTTTCTTATTCCTCATCTTTGCATTCTCGGTGTCAAATAAGCTTATTCTTTTTTTTTTTTTTTTTTTTTTGTTTTTTTGCGGGGGCGGGGGGGGGGCGAGGGAGGGGTATGTCTAATCAGTGCATGAATTGAACTCTAATACGGATATAAAGAATATGTCTTCCCCTTTGGTTTATCTCCATGGAGCTTCATTTCAATTTGATTTTTGGGATGATATCTATATACGTCTCTTCACGATGGAGTGAATCCTTCAACATTTACGTAATGTTTATTAGATTATTTGTGGGACTTTTAGCGCACAAGTCTAAAAGGTTGCCTAATTTCCAAATGGTGACTATAGATTGTACACCATTTTCCAGCAAGCAACCAAAACTATAAAGCAAGGTAGCCTCATGTGATTACAATAGCATAAAGTGTGCTGTTGTAATAGTCTCTAGGGACCTTGCGACAATCTTGCTCTACAAGCTTCTTGTCCATAGTTGGGTTTCGGGAGAAATTGACTGCTTTTAACATTTTAACTTTTATTTGCAGATCATTGATGAGTGGACGACTCAAATGAGATCAAGAACAGGTAATACATTCCTAAAGATATATTACGTTGCTAACTTATATGGTGCAAATGTGTATATTGTGAGGTGGTTTTAGTTTATACTGTTCATACTTGAGTAAGAAAAGTTATATTACACAAACAAGTGAAAATGCCATAGTAATGAAACTAGATGCGAACTGTTTACATAACTAAAGCAAAAACAAATATGCTCAAGGTTGATTCTTTGTGTAGACTGATTGTGATGAGGAAAACACGAGTCAACCGCATTCATCTTCACACAGGTCATAGCTCCCTATTAGCACATAAACCTTTTAAAAAATTAAAAGAAAAAAAGATAATGGTTAGACCTTGGTGAAAAATGCAAATATAATTGAAAACTTTCGTCCTAACCACTGTGAAATGTATCACTAGCTATTCTAGATATCAAATTCACCCTTATGAAGTCATCATTTTTGAAATTAAAAACCATGCTTTCAGTTGAATGTTTCGGATATGCATGAGCAAAAGTAGGTACAATTGATTCAGCTTCTTCAATCTCCAAAAGCTTAGTCTTCGAAGATAAATAATATTGTCCTACGTATAGTTTTGGCAACAAAGGTTCATGAACTTAAATAATTTTAAGTTTAGACCTCCTGTTTTTTTTTTCCAAATATCTAACCTAGCCCCTTCTCTCCCTTGGGAATAGGGTTTAGAAGCTAACCTTTTATGTTTTGAAAATTTTGCATGTTGCCCCTAAAGGTTAACATTTTTGACCAAACTATTGGGACATGACGCACACACATCTAAAATTTGGCATTGATTTGTTTCCCTTCATCTTGGAGTTTTACTTTGTTAATGTTAGATGACAGTAAAGGGGCAGCACGTACCACTTCTGAGAAAACAAGAGGGGTTAAATATATGTTATAAACCAACAAAGGGCAAATGTATATCTGGACATACATGAGAGTGTCTGTTAATACGTATGGAAAGAGACATTAAAGAGAGAAATAGACTTATTGTGTATATTACTGTAAGGAATTAGACCCCCTTATATAGGGCCTAGTACACAAGACAAATATTTCAATTTTCTAATGTGGGATAAATAACAAACATAATAATAACCTATCCTACTACTTCAACACTTCTCCTCAAGCTGGATCATATTTATTATATATGCCCAACTTGTTACACATATATTCGACTCGAGGACCTCTCAGGGATTTAGTGAAGAGATCAGCCAACTGATCATTTGAGCTAACATGTGAGGTGACAATTTCTTTAGCCAACATTTTACTTCTTACGAAATGAGAATCAATTTCAATGTGTTTGGTGCGCTCATGAAACGCTGGATTCGATGCAATGTGCATTGCTGCTTGGTTATCACAGATTAACGTCATGGGTTGAGAGTAGTCCACCCCAATCTCTTTAACTTAGTTCTTCACCCATATCAACTCACAAGTAGCTAGTCCCATGGCACGGTATTCAGACTCTGTGCTGGAACGAGCAACAACAGTTTGGTTCTTACTTTTCCACGATATGAGATTCTCACTTAGAAAAACACAATACCCATAAGTGGATCATCTATCAACTGGACAGCCGGCCCAATCTGCATTAGAATAACCAACAATATTTGTCTGCCTTATGTTTTTGTATAATATCCCTTTTCCTTGGAGCATGTTTGATGTACCAAAGGATACGAATAACAACATCCCAATGACTTTCCCGCGGTGAATTTAGGAACTGGCTAACCACGTTGACAACAAAGGAAATGTCTGGGTGAGTTACTATGAGATAATTTTGTCAACTAACCTTTTATATCTTCCTGGATCGAATACTAACTTCCCCTCATTATGTACAAGTTTGACATTCGGGTTCATTGGTGAGTTACATGGTCTTGAACCAAGCATTCCCGGCTCCTTTAGCATATCAAGAGCATACTTGCGCTGAGAGATAAAAATACCTTGGTCGGACCGTGCAACTTCAATGCCAAGAAAATAATGCAACTTTCCCAAATCCTTGGTCTGAAATTGTTCGTGCAAAAAGGTTTTCAAATCTTGAATAACTATTGTGTTGTCCCAAGTTATAATAATGTCATCAACATAGACAATTAACAGAAGACGCTTCCCAGAGGTTGTGTGTCGATAAAATACTGAGTGGTCAACAATGTGTCAGTCCGAATTCAACCACAACCTCATATAAAGTGAAAGTAGGAGAGTTCTGTTGTTGTGGTATCGCACCGGCAGTGTTTGGGTCTTCAGTTTCGAGTTGGGTTGCATTATCCATACCAGACGGGTGTCCATGGAGATCCTAACACTTATCATGAGTATGACCCATTTTATGACAATAAGTACACTGAGGTCTGGAAGTAGTGCCAAGCGACCACCACCTCTATTAATATCACGGCCTCAGCCTCGACCCCCTTGAGAAGCATTATCAGGGCGCCTTACTAGATGAGTAAGAAGAGCGGCATTATCGTGATTAAGGGAAATGACAGTGATAGAGGCACGACTAAGACGAGAATAAACTTCAGTCATCGTGGGGAGAGCCAGACTAGAAAGAATCTACGAACGAATCGCCTCATACTAAACTGGAAGGCCTCTGATTATGAGAACCACAAAAAGTTGCTCACGTTGTTGGCGAGCAATGTCGGTATTAGGAGGAAAGATTTCATTATATTCTGCCATAGCCCTTTGAAACTGGCCAAAATATATAGTGAGACCCCTGTCATCAAGTTGGATGTTCAGTAGGTCAGTAATCACATTATAGATCCGACGGACATTACTTGTGTATAGCTCCTTAGCCAATGTCCAAAGTCCTTTACATGTCTCACAAGCTTGAAAAACAACATGCAAGTCGGATTCAACGGATTGAAATAATAGACTAGTAAGTTGGGCATCGACTTGATCCCAAACGCGCAGCTTGTCCTCTGAGACCTTAGAAGGATCATCTGTCAAATAATAAGCCAACTCTTGCCCTCGAAACCACAACCTGATAGCGGAAGACCATTGGGTATAATTCTGACCATTGGGTTTGGTCGTAGTAATGATTGGCGTACCAGTAAAGGTTGGAACAACAATTGACGGGTTACTTGGGGTATTCTTTTTGGATGATTCTCCCGTGGTCGACTCTATACGTGATAATGATGAACCAGTACGACTTTAAAAGAGGCAAGGGCAACGAACGAATAGGACAAGAAAAGAAGACAACTTAAAATATCTTCACAAGAGGCAGGTCATAAACACTGGGACTCTGCCTTCGATTTTTTTTGTGTTCTTTTTCTTTTTTTTAAAGATTCAAGAAACTCTCTGTGGAAGCCAAAAGAGTCATGTTAGAGGTAGAATTAGAGCAAAGTAGTGGGCTAGATGAAAAGACGAGGCTCTTGTGACGATGCTGGTGGCGGCTGTGAGTCATACCGGCGGCGTGTGAACTGCACGCGCTTCAGGTGGTGGTGCGTGAGGCTAAAGGAGGCGGCGGACGACAACGGCAAGCTCATAGTAAGGTTGGAAAGCTTCGCCGATGATAATGGTGGCGGCAAGCTTCACAGTAGGCTGAGATTGTAGTTAGGGTTTCAAGGTGTTAGTGTTGCCAACGGCGCGTGAGGTGGCGGGGGGGGTGGGGGAGGACGGGGTGAGGTCGCGGTGGTAGACTAAGGTGATTGGTAGTGGCGGTCGGTGGATATATAGGCTGTGTATATATATAGTTATATGTATATATATATATATATTTATTTATTTATTTATTTATTTTTATTTTTTTTTTTTTAGGTTAGGGTTAGGTGTGGGATTTTAGGTTAATGTTTCTCCCTGGATACCAAGTTAATACGTATGGAAAGAGACATTAAAGAGAGAAATAGACTTATTATGTGTATTACTGTAAGAAATTAGACCCTATAATATAGAGCCTAATACACAACACAAATATTTCGGTCTTCCAATGTGGAATAAATAACAAACATAATAATAACCTAGCCTACTACTTCAACAGGGTCAAATGCTCTTTTCCCTTTTAAGACTTCCACAATTAAAGTTTGTCTAGATAGTTTGGGGTATGTCATAACCCCAGTTATTGCTTAAGCTTTATGAGACAAAGATAGAAGTGCTAAAGACCATTGCGTTGGTGCTTACTGAGGGACAATTCAAGGGCGGAGACCAACCAAACCAAACTTAGCCTTATCCACTAGAGGGTTGGTAATGAATTTGATGATCCCATTCATTTCTGTTTAAGGTTATCTCATCCGTTAGATCTATGCATGTGAGATCTCGTCTGAGTGTATCCATGCAATTCTCTTAGATTGTCCTCTGCTCTTCTTGCACTATAATACCTCCTAGCTTTATACCTCTTAACATGTTCAAACCATATTAAACAGTTCTTCCTTGTCCTCGCCTATCCCACTTTTTCTCTAATCATATCATGTCCAAGAGTTTTCCCTCATCTTGTCCTAAATCGTAGCCACTCCACTATTTCTCTAATCACATAATTTCTTATCCTGTTCGTCTTAATATTGCCACACATCCATCTCAACATTCTTATTTCTGCCACTGAAATTTTGTGAACATTTTGGTACTTTACTGCCCAATAGAACCATACAACAAATTTGGTCTTATGGCTATTTTATAATACTTCCCTTGTAACTTAAGCGGTATTTCTAAATACACAAGAATCCTGATGCGGTTTTCCACTTCATGTATCTGGCCTTTATTTTGTGCCTGACGGTAGCATTTTTAAGGGGAAAAAAGAATATTTTGTGCAAGGCGATGCAAGTAGTTTTGTGAGTCAAAAGTTTAAATTTTGTGCCAGGAAGCTTGTCTCACATATCATTTTCTCTTTTGTGTTTGTTCCACTCAGCTTCTTTCTGAGAAAATATAAACGTTGGCACCAATCAGAAGCTAATTAGTCCCAGATATCTTATGTGACTTATTTGAAAAATGTGACTGCAGATGATGAGAAGCTGGAGTCTGGCTCTGAGGATATAAACCAGCTGCTCTTCTCGGCAATCGTTCAGAGCAACTGACGACAACTATGAAGTTGTCATTCTTCTTTTTCCTTTCGTTTATGCTCCATGAGTAGTAATGCATACATCCTCAAGTATGACCACTTAGTCGGGAAAGGCCATGAATGTTTTACAAGTTGCTGGGCTTGCAAGTCACGGCTTGTATTGGAAGTCCAAAAGATGAAATCATCAGATCAGTGTAGTTTGTATGAAATTGTTTAGGGTCAAAATGTTCTCATCTCCTTTTTCTGCACTGTTCTGAGAAATTGATGAAACTGCGTATTGAAAATTGATGTTTAAAAATAACTTTCATGTTGAGACATGGTCGTGCCTGCCGATATGCGTCGCAGTGGAGTAACAGTCTGTACTTGTTTGCCTTGGTATACCTGATTCTGAATCTAACATTAGGAATTTTTTTTAGAAAGACAGCCCTTGATGGTAACATCTGTTATCATCACAGGATGTGATGTAAGGGTGATATGTACCTCTGCATGTGACACCATCACCGTTTTTAACCCTTTCCCCTAAAGCTGGATTTTACCTTGGTGAAAGAATTAGTGGACTGAAATCGATGAAGTGGAATAAATGAAAATGCACTTGAATGAAGGGACTTGCTCAAATGCATCGTTAAAATAGGTATCCACTATTGGCTGTGGCGTGCATAACAAAATTGTCTCGTTCATTATGAACTTAGTGTTTTGCTGGACTTGAATTCGTCTGATATGCAAATTTACTTGGCATGATGTGTTTCTGCTTGATTGTCAAATTTATGACGCTTACCTGCCATTATTCACCTTTGGCGAAGGTTATTTTAGCTCCCATTTTGGTCAACTCTCTATCACCTTTTTTTGAGTGAGCAGTGCGTGTATTTTCATGATACTCGTTTTCTAATTATGAAGTGTGACTAAGTGATCCTGATCCAACTCCCATAGGACCTAGTGCCCAAATTGTTTGGTCAATATTGGGCTTAGAAATGTTGAATGGTAATGTGGACTGGGGTTTTCGAAGAATAAAAATAACCTTTGAATTAATTTCTAGTTTTTTTTCTTTGCAATGTAAATACTTTTTGCTGGTTTGTTTTATTAGCATACAATGGTCTCAAATTTGACTTGATTTCAAGATGTAGAATCTATGTTGAATCACCATTTAGTAGGTTAGAGGATTTGAGTCTCTCTTTAGGCGGGGCTTGGGTCTCTCTTTTGGGCGAGACTTTAAATTCATGTATCTTTACTTTTAATCTCATACAAACCAGTAATTTTCCATAGCCAACTTCATACTCTTAAACTTCACTTGGAGAAGGAAAAGCACCCCGCATCAAAATAGGCTGGTGGATATGAGCATTGTTTTTGCCCATGCCAGCTCAAGCAAAAATGAACACCAAATGAGCATAAATGGTGGGATGAGATATAGCAGACTCTATATCTTCTTGTTCAATGAGATTATGCCCTTTAGAACTAGATGGAAACCAGAAATATTCAAAACAACATAATCTCCATGAATTCATTCCCCAGTGCTTCAGTTTGAGCTGGCTTAGTATTTAGGCCTTGCTGAGAGAGTAATCAGCATTCCTGCAATTTACTGTCCACCAGTTGTTGCAAGTAGGAAATATCGAAAATCAAACAACATATACCTGTTCCCCATCCTTGGATTTAAAGCTTACCAGCAGATGGCTCCAAATATGGATATTAGTACAAGAAATATGCAGCTGGAGAGTGAAGAGGAATTATCGTTAAAAAATTCACAGCAAGCATTTGCTATTTGAACACCACAGCATAATATCTCAAGAAAATTCAACTTTGATATTGATTATTTCATGTTGTGTAGAAGCACTTAGTGTTGCCCAATGAATATGAGCTTCAATTACATTTAAATTAGTTCCAATGAAACATGTTGATGATACAATTGTAAACGGTATGGGAAATAATTGTGTATACTGGCTGTTTCCTGTGATAGCATGTTGGAATTATACTGAGTGACTTTTACAAAGGAAACTGATTTTCAAAACAGAATTGATGAAAGATTCACAACAACCGAAACAGCTTGAAATGTGGCCTAACCACGTCAAGCACCAAGTGCGTGCTACTACTTGGAAATGGGAGGATTGCCCAACCACTTTGCACGATGGCCTGTTCCTTTACAGTCAGGGCAACATGTAGAACCCTGAAAGTGCAAAAATGAGTTTCGTAGGGTTACAGTAGTAGGGCTGGTGCAACAAATAGACAGCAATGAGTCCTGTTTTAAGCTCTTAACATTCTGCAGAGGCTTATCTTACCTTTCCAGCACAGATAAGGCATGTAGTGTTTCTGGATGGGACTTCACATAGCATGTTGTCACCTATAATGAAGAAACCAGTACCACCACACCATTTACATTCGACATTCCCATTTGAGCTACAAGAAGAACATGCTATAGGCCTTGGTTGCTGCATGCATAAATATAGATGTCAATATTAGAGAAAGTGATCTGAATCACCAATAACGAATATAGATTCTGTAAAGTAAAAACATGTCCACCAAAAGGTCAAAAGATAAACAAACTGTGTTTGCAATTACAGCATTTACCGCTCATCCATATATCAGAGGGTGTGCACAAGGACATCGACCATGATAATACATCTGAAACAGAGCCCTTGTCAGAAAAATTCCAAGCAACACCTTAAGCTCCCCTTTTGCCCTATTATAGTCTCGTTTTTTTTAAGTTCTCACATATCAAGCATTTTCCTCTTTCATTGGATGACCTCATTTATTCTGATCTTGCCATACTTCTTTTTCTACTTGTAAATATGCTAAATATACTTAATTTCACAAGTGCATTATTAAATGCTAATCAGGTATTATGTAGATTGATGCTTGAAATTATTCTCAAACTTATAATGGATATACTCCATAATGTTACATATCTGATCCTCACTTCTCTCAATCGACTTGCTGAGATTATTTCATGGGAAACCATCTTGCCTAAATTCCATAATATTACACAATGATCTTCACTCCTCTCCACAATCTACTGCTAATTCATGCAAATTTATCTTGTTTAAGCAGAATCAAGTCCAATTGGTCACTCATCTACAAGGATTGAATTTGATAAATATATAATGTGGATGCCATAGTAAGTATAACATATGAAAGAAATATATGGCGCAGAACATAAAGTCCTATATCTTAGCAAAATAATGGTCAGCCTCTGAAAGTGAAAAGCTTGTGAAGGACAGAGTTTAGTGCTGTACTTTCAACAAAACTCAGTTATTTCTGTACCTCTGATCACCAATCACTAATCAATCTGCACAAATGTGCAAAGAAACTTCTGAAACCATACCCTTACGAACCTAGGATACCTGATTTGACAAAATGGGCCTGGAACTGGAGACCAATTTATGAACATAACGACTAAGAATGGAAGGCCTGCAATTCGTGAATTCCAAAATTTCAGAGCACAACTTTCTTTTCTTCACTAAGTGGTTAGTAAAATTCCAATTTTATGATTTTGACCATTATGGATGGCATAAGGCCTCTAAAATGTAATCCATATTAACTGGTGGTACTCATGACCCACCAAATAAAGCAGGAGTAGCTCCTACTTAGATAGGTTACTCGGAAGCAAAAATGTTATCTCAAGTTGAGGTGTAGTAGAGTAGAGTTAAATTCTATCCCCTCCACCAGCCATGCCAGCTTTGTTAGTTCACTACTATTGTTCTTATAGAATGAACATCAATCAGATTTTTGTTATTCTGTACATACTATAGTACTAATTTTACTTTTCTAACGAAATGGTCACTCTCACTTGTGCTCCTCTCGCGCTCTGACCTGGTATCTGAGCTACCAACAAGATATTGATAACCCGACTTTAGGCAAATGATATTCCATGTAGCTTAGCAAACTGATTTTATTCTTAGTAATAGAAGTCCTCTGCTCAGACCTATATTAAGATAAATCGACCTCCCACCACAAAGAAAGAGGGAGACAAAGAATAGTTCTTTTAGTTATTAGTGTTCTATTTTAAAATATGTTACAACAAATGGGAAATGCAAAATGCTAAAACCACTTGAACCCAACTGGTAAGAGGTATGGACATGCTTTGTAAACATTTAGGCTCTGTTTGGTTTAACTGTAAAATTTTAGTTTTTGAACTGTAAGAGGTTTTAACAATAGAGCTTTGGTTAGAAGTGCTGTTGAACAAAAACTATTGACTGTTTGACATATGTTGGGCAGAAATTTGGAAGGTAATGTAAGACTTTCAAAAATATGGAGGGGTATGTTTAGAAAAGAAAAATAAAAACAACTTCCCCCATTATGTAAAAATAGCTTTGAAAAAGCCTTAATTTTTTTAAAAGCTTTAATTTGGAACTTCTTATTTTTTAGTTTTTTGCTTCAACTTTTACCTAAAAACTCTTTCAGAAATGAGCCAAAGTTAGCTTTAACTTCTAAGCTTATAGGAAACACTTTTAAATATCTAAAAACTAGACCAAACAGACTCTTAGTCTACCCATATCAGCAAACAAAAAAATACCAATAGAATGCAAGCAAACATATTTTCCTCGCTTTTCATTCATGGGACATGATACCTTTGGAGGAGCATTATTTGAGCTCCAAAAATATTTACAAAATTGGATCCAATACATGTCTGACATGTTACGATTTCACTGAAAAAGATTTAGATTCTGCCAATGTCCTTCTCACTTCAACATCCCCTCTGCTGTCCTCAGGGACTAAGCAGTTGCAATTTCTGATCTAGGAGAATCCTGTGAAATCTCGAATTCCACAGAGTTCCCTACTAACCTGGATACCCTAATTCTACCACCTGCATATCCTTAATTAGCTGCTGCTCTACTAGGATTCCAAATTCTCAAAATGAAACACATTGCTATATACAGTAAATGGATCCAGAGAATCTGCTTCTTTTACCATCGTGTGACGGTCAGAGAGAGAGACAATAGCTCAACCTCATGTTGTTTATAAACTGAATTAGATAGAACCATATAAACAACCAATAACTTGACACCATAGAAAAAATTCCTCCTTAGAACATTTCACAAGTTATGTGTGTCAAACTTTGTAGACACTAGACTGTGATCAGGTAATGTTCGAAGGAAAAGCATCAAGGGAATATTATTTTTAGAGAAGTTAAATTTTTTATTAATATGCACCAAGAGAGTGCAACCCCAAAAATATTTACATTAACTACACAACCTCTCAATACATTCTTGTATGATATCTACATCAACTTTACAAGAGCCTCTAATCCATGAACAAAGATCATGAATGCATTGATATTAATCAAATAAGAAATAGATAATTCTTTCCCTTCAAAAGCCCTCTGACTCCGTTCATTCCATAAGGTCCAAATGATAATGAGAGGGACTCTACGAATAACTTTCCTCTTATGATTGGATGATTTCAATCATATGTGCTCAACTGAACATCCATCCACGGAACTGCTAAATCCCTCATGAGACTCTAGTTCTGGTCAATCTCCAAGTTATTCATCTCGTCATGAAAGGATTTGGAAGCAACCCAATGAACACCCGTGATATTAAAGGCCAATCTCCCAAACACATCTAAGTAACAAGTGTTCCACCGTTTCCCTATCATTCTTGCATAAAAAACACTTATTGACCACGATTTGCCCTCTTTTTTGGAGATAGTCCAACGTAACAATTCTCCATCAAGCCACCTCCTAAGCAAAATATGTAGCTCTATATGGGGCAGACAACTTCCAAATATCCCTTACATGGAAAGTCCACAAGAATGTTAGGCACAACTTCACTAACAAGAGCTTTATAGAAGGATTTCACCTCGAATGAACCATTTTTTTTCTTTTTTCGAGAAGTACCTAGAATGAACCATTTTTAACCAAGTTCCGTTTCATTTTATCCTTGCACCCTTGAACAAGGGTGTAGTTGTTAAGGAATCCAAAGAAATTTATGAACTCCTCTACCTCTCAATCATTAGCCTCTCTTGTAAAAGACACATCTCACTCAGAACTACCATCCACCAAATGCACACATGAGCTAATATTAGCATGTTTGTCACGAGCCAAAGAAAAGAGAGAAAAGGGTCTTTAAAGAGGTATTAGGAGAAACACATATTTATCGTGCCAAAAGAAGACTCTTTACCCGTTATCCACGTCAAACGAAATGTGATTCTTAAAGAAGTTCCAACCTTTAGCAATGTTCTTCCAAAGGGACTAGTTTTTAGCGGCATTCTTGTTTAGCTTACTAATTAACTAAAGTTCAGACCACTTGTAAAAGCATCAATTGTCTCAAGTTAAATTTCTCCTTTTCCAGCACAAAGGATTCACTAATGAGCAATCTCTCTAAAACGTGTTGCTGCAATTACGTGCATAGTATATTATATATAAGGCTTAAAGAGGAGAACTAACTAAAAACCTTTTCCTTGGCTCATTGAAGAAAGCCAGAGGCAGGATTGAAAATAACTTATGAGTAAAATGGACAGGTTAGGTCCAAGCCTAGACTAGATTTGCCTAATAGCTTAGGAAGCCATTTGTTGCATGAAGGGAGACATGTCATGAAGGGTTGGAAGTCAAAGAACCTAACTTTGTTTATGTTAACAAGAGGGGCAAATTTCCCATTGTTTGATTGGATCTCAAATTCATAAGCATCGCTAAAAAAGCCACATTATGGGTCCTCAATCTTTCCATAAATCGCAGAATGGTTCCTTCCATATCTTTATATCAAAACGTAACCGAAAACTGCCAAATGAGCAAAGATATTCATTATGAGATGATGCAATTTTCATCTGCATTGACAGATAGATAACAAAAAGGACCAATTCGACAGTTTTGGAAAAAAATTGGGATTATAACGTAGCTTTGTAACAATGGGACTAACTTGGTACTTTGATCAAGCAATGAAGAAAAAAATTGTCCTAAGAGGAGTAACACCATCTGTTGTGATAAGCAAGAGGCGTCATGAACTGCGGGAGGCCGGGAGCTCAAAGAACCTAACATAAGAAGAGTTGCACTTCTCAACAACCATCATCCTTTTTCCTCCTCTATCTTCTAAGCTATTTCAATAAAGTAGGCTGCTTAATAGACTCAACGTGGGTCTGGAAAAAATTCTCTACACATAACGAGAGTTTCGTAAACCATTAACCTTTTATCTCACATAATTAATCACAACAATAAACATACAAAAATAAATATCCACACCCACAAAAAAAAAAAGTAAGACAAAACAAATATTATCATGACAAATTCATTTATACATCAGCAAAATTTACCCCCCCCAAAAAAAAACACAAAGAAAAAATAATTACATAATAGAAATAAATGAAAAGGGTGTAGTACCCACCTCAGATATTAACCAGGCACGTTCCATGCGCTGAAGAAAATTAGAAGAGCTCTCATAAGAGTCCACCTTCGAAGCCCTCACTCCACAAAGCCTTCGATTGTGAAGCTTTTGCTTTGACCCATTTTGATTTATCAATGGCTTAACTACTACTTTTGTTTGCAACATAAATTTATTGCAAAAATTAGATTGTGTAAAGGGAATTATGGGTCTACAATAAGCACAACAACTACTGCTAGACATATTTTTCTCTTTTTCTTTAAGGGAAAAAAATGAGTCTTATGCAGTTGAAGAGAGAGATATATTGAACGAGAAGATTTAGTATAATACTTTATGGGGAAAAATGCAGCAATGGTCCCCATTGTTTACTCAAAAATCATTTTAGTCCCCATTGTTTTAAAATGCTCAAAAAGGTCCCCAATGTTTCAAAATCTGCTCATTTTCGTCCCTGCCGTTTATCTAGCCGTTTAAATTGACAGAAAATCAATCATGTGCATCTCACGTGATCTATGGTTGAGGGCAATTTTGTAAAATTTTTGAAATGTTTATTTAACTCCCTAATGTTTTAATAAATATTCAATTTGGTCCCCATTGTTATAAAATGGTGTAAGAAAAGGTCCCCAATGTTATATATAATATGCATTTAGTCCCCAATGTTTTGTATGAACCATATCGCAGCAACATTGTCATTTTTTTTGTTAGACGGACGACGACGACGGACAACGGAAGACGACGGACGACGGAAGACGACGGACGACGGAAGACGACAGACGACGGAAGATGACAGACGACGGACAGACGACAGACGACGGACAACGGACGACGGAAGACGACAGACGACGGACGACGGAAGACGACGGACGACAGACGAAATACGACGAACGAAAGACGACGAACGACAGACGACGGACGACAGACGACGGACGACAGACGACGGACGACGGACGACGGACGACAGACGACAGACAACGACAGACGACGACAGACGACGACAGACGACAGACGACAGACGACAGACGACAGACGACGACAGACGACGACAGACGACGACAGACGAACGAGGACGACGACAAACGATGGCGGACGACGACAGACGATGACGGACGACGAGAGACAAACGAAGACGATGACAGAGCTTGACAAGAGACGACGCGCTTCGAAGAACGACAAACGATGACGAACGACAACAAAAAAACGACAGACGATGACGGACGACGACAGACGAACGACAGACGAACGACAGACGAACGAGGACGACGACGGTCGAACGACGACGACAGCGAACGACGACGACGAACGGGAATGAAAATGAGTTTTTTTTTAACAAAGTTTTGTGGGTTTGTTTTGAATTGAAAATGTCAGACTGAAATATGAGTGAAAAAAAAAATCAAGTGTTTAAAGGGTATAATGGTAATTGGGAAACTTAAGCATGGGCACAATTGTCTTTTCACGAATTTCTGTCAATTTAAACGGCTAGATAAACGGCAGGGACGAAAATGAGCAGATTTTGAAACATTGGGGACCTTTTTGAGCATTTTAAAACAATGGGGACTAAAATGATTTTTGAGTAAACAATGGGGACCATTGATGCATTTTTCCCATACTAATGTGATGCATTGGTTTTTTTTTTTTGTTTTTTGTCGAGATACGTTTTGCATAGTTTTCGTGGGGCGCAAAGGCTTTTATTGATATGTAATTTCCGTGGGATTTACAAAAGAAGGAGAGGAGATATACTCTGACCCGACTCTGGCTGTTGGCCGACCACAAACTGCCTTTTCTTTTTTCTTTTTTTGAATTTAGTCCACCAAAAAAAAGATTATTCTTTTGTTAGAATTGAATTTTTTTGTCAAGTATTTTTGTGAACTATTGGCTTTTAGGATAGAATAACTTTTATGACAAATATAAAAATTAAAAGATAAAATAACTTATTAAAAGGACTTTTAGATATTTTTCCTATTATTTTGCTTTCTACTGATTTCTCCTTTAATCGTAGTACAATTGCATTTACAGAATTTAACTTATTAACGTTGGAATGTTGGTTTTTCCTTACAAGGTGGGCCGAGTGGATAATTGCATTGTTCATTGGACTGCCTAGTAAGCCAAAACAAGAAACAAATATTTCGCTTATATCAAAGACAAAAGTTGACAAAAAATTAAATTAATTAATGGCTAGAAATAGATGCCTTTTTCTCCTGCAAGTATTTTTTTTTTTTTTTTTTTGTCAAACAGGCCAATTTTATAAATTGACTGATTCTCCTGCAAGTATAGGTACAGTAATTTTGATACAATTAGTGGTAAAAGAATATTCACAGTGCTGCGAAGGTGCTTAACACGTGTCTCAAAGGTCCTTTGCATATGGTTGAGGACTTTGAGACGTTGGGAATGTTCTCTTTAAGATTTGCAAAAGAGTTTCCTAGAGAATGTAACTTGTAAAATAAGAATAATGAGTGAATCTTTGTTTATCAAGAAAGATACCCTAACGCTTGAGTCAGAAGAAGTAATAAAAGGATTTAACGACTTTAAGAGTTGTAAGATTATCATCTATCGTGAGAGCACAAATGATCAATCATTTATTTTCAACAGACAGACTTTGTCCGGAATTGGCGGACAGCTGTGAAGTGTTTGGATAATTACTAACCACTTCGAATAAATTTGAAGGGAAAATCTCACATTTAATCTCTATTGTTTATAAAGTATCTAATTTTTTTTTATTATTTAAAATATCTTAATTTAATCTCTATTATTTTTTTAAAAATTTCAATTTCATTCCTATTGTTTAAAGTTTTCAATTTCGCCCTTTTTATTTTTCAAAAAAATTTAATTTTATCCCTATTGTTTTTAAAAAGTTTCAAATTCTTCCTTATTGTTTCTCAAAAAATTTCAATTTAGTCCTTAGATAATAGGGACGAATTTGAAACTTTAAGAAAATAATAAATACGAAATTGAAATTTTTGGTGAAATAATAGGGACTAAATTGAAACATTTTAAATAATAGAGACTAAAATAAGACATTTTATAAGCAATAGAAACTAAATGTGAAATTTTTCCAAATTTGAATGTCAGAATGAGGCGACTCTAATTCATCATTCTCAAGTATTCTTATCCTGGGCGCAACAAATCATCAATGGGTACAAGCAGTCCGAGGAAATATTCTATTTAGCCAAAGACGATCTTAAAGGTCTTATGAGCATTGCGAGTGAACGAAATGGAATTTCCATTCAAGCTTATTTGTCCTTTTGAGAAGAGCTTTGTTTCTTTTAGTTGAATCCACATTGAAGAGTCTCAAGGGGATCACATGATGATTGTCATCTCAAGTTCCTTTGGACTCTTTGGTTGAGTTCTATTTTTTAGCCTAAATGACCTTAAGTGTGTGTGTGTGTAATAGTGGTATCAAGAGCTAGATTTGGCTATGTGTGACAAGCAGTGGGCGGAGGAAAGTTCATGTCAGAGGGTACACATGCATTTCCTGGTTTATCCCTGTCAAGTGCGGGGTATAATAGTAATTTGCTAATTAACATTAATATATATATATACAATGCATATCAGTTAACAAAATCACAAACGGTCAAAACAGTATTTTACTGAATCTCGCGTTGCTGCTTGAGCCTTGAGGTGTTTTTTTTTTTTTTTTTGTTAAGACATATTTCATATTTGTTAACGGGAAAAATGCAGCAATGGTCCCCATTGTTTACTCAAAAATCATTTTAGTCCCCATTGTTTTAAAATGCTCAAAAAGGTCCCCAATGTTTCAAAATCTGCTCATTTTCGTCCCTGCCGTTTATCTAGCCGTTTAAATTGACAGAAATTCGTGAAAAGACAATTGTGCCCATGCTTAAGTTTCCCAATTACCATTATACCCTTTAAACACTTGATTTTTTTTTTCACTCATATTTCAGTCTGACATTTTCAATTCAAAACAAACCCACAAAACTTTGTTAAAAAAAAACTCATTTTCATTCCCGTTCGTCGTCGTCGTTCGCTGTCATCGTCGTTCGACCGTCGTCGTCCTCGTTCGTTTGTCGTTCGTCTGTCGTTCGTCTGTCGTCGTCCGTCATCGTCTGTCGTTTTTCTGTCGTCGTTCGTCATCGTCTGTCGTTCTTCGAAGCCTGTCGTCTCTTATCAAGCTCTGTCATCGTCTTCGTTTGTCTCTCGTCGTCCGACAGACGTTCGTCTGTCGTCGTCCGCCATCGTTTGTTGTCGTCCTCGTTCGTCTGTCGTCTGTCGTCTGTCGTCCGTCGTCTGTCGTCTGTCGTCTGTCGTCTGTCGTCCGTCGTCCGTCGTCCGTCGTCTGTCGTCTGTCGTCTGTCGTCTGTCGTCTGTCGTCTGTCGTCTGTCGTCTGTCGTCCGTCGTCCGTCGTCCGTCGTCTGTCGTTCGTCGTCTTCCGTCTGTCGTCCGTCGTCTTCCGTCGTCCGTCGTCTGTCGTTTGTTCGTCGTCTGTCGTCTGTCCGTCGTCTGTCGTCTTCCGTCGTCTGTCGTTTGTTCGTCGTCTGTCGTCTGTCCGTCGTCTGTCGTCTTCCGTCGTCTGTCGTCGTCCGTCGTCGTCTAACAAAAAAAATGACAATGTTGCTGCGATATGGTTCATACAAAACATTGGGGACTAAATGCATATTATATATAACATTGGGGACCTTTTCTTACACTATTTTATAACAATGGGGACCAAATTGAATATTTATTAAAACATTAGGGAGTTAAATAAACATTTCAAAAATTTTACAAAATTGCCCTCAACCATAGATCACGTGAGATGCACATGATTGATTTTCTGTCAATTTAAACGGCTAGATAAACGGCAGGGACGAAAATGAGCAGATTTTGAAACATTGGGGACCTTTTTGAGCATTTTAAAACAATGGGGACTAAAATGATTTTTGAGTAAACAATGGGGACCATTGCTGCATTTTTCCCTTTGTAAACACATACATGTTTAGCTGATTAGCTCGACTTGGTTTATTTATATTCATACTCTTTTGTACCCACTTAAGAGGTTGGCTTTTTGTTGAGTTAAAGTCACTCTATTTGATTTGTGCGAAATTTCAATAAAAAGTACATATAGTTTTCCTTCTAACTGGCTTGTAAATTACATAAAATCTAAGAAAATTATTATTTTTATTTTATGTAAACATTTTCCTATTATTTAAGTAGAATTTTCTTAAATACCTAAATAGACGTCTTATATAAACTATGTAACAGTAAAATTGTGAGGATTTGGTGTTTCCTTTCTTTTTTCATCAAGAGATGAGGAGAAATTTCCTTCACTTGATTATTATGCTAAATTTGTTTTAGAAAAAGTGTGAGATTTAAGTATCAAAGTCAGATGAGTAATAAGTCACACAGATATTTGATATTTGGAAATCCATATGGTAGACTACTGCAAATCAACATTTGCAGTCACTAATTTCATAGGCGATTATTGCGAATTCATTGTTTAAAAAATTGCACATTTGCAGTGACCAATTTCATGTGCAATTTTCTTAAACTTTATATCAGTTATTGCTTAGTCACCTACATAGAGAGAGATATATTTAATAAGATCGATAATGAATTGATTATTCAACGATTTCAAAATATATTTAATAAGATCGATAATGAATTGATTATTCAACGATTTCAAAATATATTTAATAGTATTGATAATGAGTTGATTATTCAATGATTTCAAAATATAAAATCACGGCGAGTACAATTATAAAAGGTACTTTTTTATTTACAATGACTATAATTATTTATTTTTCTCTGTTTCGTATGTTAAGTCATTACTATATATGATTTGTTACTTACATTTTTATAACTGTTATTGATATGTATATAAAAAGGGGCCAAGAGTGCAATTACTGAAATACCCAACAACAAAAGGGATAATCATTGCGAAAAACTTGTCACAAAAATAGCTCACAAGGACAAGGGGGGACCACCGAAAAAGGCACCCAAATATTACTATAAATAGTACAAGAAAAGTGATTAGAAGGTAACTAATTCATTCCAATTGCTAAATTTATTGTCTGTTAGATTATACCTGAGCCAAATTACTAACTCTCTCGCCCAATGAGAAACGTGGGAGATAACCCCCGTTGTTTCTTTTCTTTACTTGTGTAGGAGGTTAGCTCGGACAAGGGTGATCAAGGTTATCTGATCAGCTCAATGGATTTCATATCTAATAACTGGCGTCGTCTGTGGGAAACCACATTATAGATCATTGAGATCCACTATGGTTAGTACAAGAAGCCACAACGTTCAAGGGGCAGATTCACAACCACTAGGGGCCACAGAGAAAAATTCCCGACCACCAAATCCCATGATACCACTTTCAAACAAGGTGAATAATGCCATACAATCTAATTTTGCTTCAAGCAGCACCCTACGTTTCACCCAACCACAAACCGACCAAAGATATGAACACAATGTACCTCATGATAATGGAGATGAGGGATACGATGACCAGATTAGCCAACAACAAGCAAGCCCAAATAAACCAAACACTACCCCAGGCCAATCACCAAACCAACGTGCCCATAGACCAAAGCCCGACCATGCAGAACAATGGTCGCCCCCGAGTGGTCCAAGAAAGAACTGAGCAGGTGAGGTTCCATAACCATTTGGAGGATGATAGGGGATCCTCGGGATCGGTCAATCGTCCCGAGGTAGCAAGGGGAAAAAGACTGGCTGTTACGGCCTATGAGCCAACCCGGACCGTAGGAAATATCTCTCTAACCATAGCGAGGCTGGATGCAAGTCCTTTTGCTCCATAAATTCTGGGAGAGTTGCTCTCTGATATAAACAAATTATCCAGCATAGCACCTTATGATGGAGAAGGTCACCCCAAGGACTTCTTAATGACTTTTAGTCGGAACATGGTTCTGTTTGATTTCTCTGATGCAGTGAAATGCAAAGCGTGTCCGACGTATCTAACCGGGGCTGCGGGCCAATGGTACGGAGAATTAGAAGACGGGTCGATACAAAATTTTCGGCAATTTGCCGAGGCATTTGTTGATAGATTTGCAAGCAGTAAGAGGTCGACCATCTATACAATGGTCTTGTTTTCAGTCAGGCAACAAAGTGAGGAGTCTCTGAGATCGTATACTTAGCGTTTCAACAAGGAGAGTCTCAAGATCCCTAATCTAGAGACTTCGGTGGCCTTGGCTGCTTATACCAAAGGTCTGAGGTCCCGATCGTTTCAAGCTTCGTTAGCTATTTCGAATCCCTTGTCTATGGGAGAGTTAATGAGTCGGGCTGAGGGTTACATCCATGCTGAGGAGATTTTCAAAGCCCAAAAAATGGAGGACAAAGCCCGAGGCATGGGAAACAAGGAAGAAATAAACAAAGGAAAGCTGAATGATGCAGGAAAGAGTTGGACGGAGTCAAGAGAAAGACCAGAACCAGGTCAGGTATACCAACCTCGGTATGCTGAGTACGCTCCTCTGAACATGCCTCGAGGAGAGATTCTAATGGAAATCAAGAACCATTATGAGCTGAAGAAGCCCCAAAAGATATTCACTCCATCAGACAAGAGAAGCAAGAAAAAGTACTATTGGTTTCATGAAGACCATGGTCATGATATTAATAAATGTTACCAATTAAAAGACGAAATCAATGCGCTTATCCGAGCCAGCCATCTAGGTAGGTATGTTAAAAAGAAGTTCGAGTAGGTGAATGAACCAAAGAGAGAGAGGGAATGCAGTCCTCGAGACAACCGAGGAGGAGCCCGGAGAAGCTTTAATGCAGTGATTGAAACCATCTCCGGAGGACTGGCAACTGGAGGATAATCTTCTGCAGCGAGGAAGACTTACGTTAGGGAACCCGGGGAAGAGCCAGCATGGAAGATCCCGAGGAGGGGCTCATACTCCCACATGATGACCCCTTGGTGATCAGCATGATAATCTTGAATTTCGAGGTCAGGAGAGTCATGATTGATACTGGAAACTCAGTTGATGTGTTGTTCCTGAGCACCTTTTTGAGGATAGGTCTAGACAAAAGGAATTTGATGCCACTGAGGAGTTCTTTAACTGGTTTCATTGGCACAAGGTGCGAGGTTGAGGGTTACATTAAGCTGCCACTGACCATAAGAGATTATGACCGGAAGGTCACTATAATGACCAATTTCATCATTGTAGACTGTAGCTCGACCTATAATACCATTTTGGGGAGAGTGACCTTGAAATATTTCAGAGTTGTTCCATCAACTTACTACCAGGTACTGAAGCTGCCGACCCTAGAGGGAGTGACCGAGATCCGAGAGGACCAGATGGTGGCTTGACAATGTTATGCTACTTCTTTGAAGCCCAAGTACCAAACGGAGTGGAGCCGAATTTGCTAGATGAGAATAAGGACTCGAAGAGTACACCAGCTAAGGAGTCGAAAACTGTGCATCTGTCTGAGCAGCATAAGAAGGCCAAGATAGGGAGCGAGCTATCCGAGCAAATGAAGAAAGGTATAATCAATTTCCTTTTAAATAATGAAGATATATTTGCTTGGGATAATACTAACATGGCAGGAATAAGCCCGAGCATCATAGCTTACCATTTAAACATTGATCCGACCTATCGGCAAGTTCAACAAAAAAGAAGAAATTCCAGTGCTAACAAACAGAAAGTCATTGCTGAGGAGGTAGACAGGTTACTGGATGCGGGTCACATCAGAGAAATACATTATCCAACGTGGTAATCGAATATGGTACTTGTGGAGAAATTCTTGGGTAAATAGAGAATGTGCATTGACTTTATTGACCTCAACAAAGCATACCCTAAAGACTGTTATCCATTGCCAAGAATCAACTAAATAGTGGATGCAACCTAGGGATGTGAGTTACTGACTTTCATGGATGCATTCAAGGGATATAACCAGATCATGATGGCACCCAAGGACAAAGAAAAAATTGCATTTATAACAGACAAAGGTTTGAATTACTATGAAGTCATGCCATTCAAACTGAAAAATGCAGGGGCAACCTACCAAAGGATGGTTAATAAAGTATTTAAGAATCAGATCGACAAAAACATAGAAATATATGTTGATGATATGTTGGTCAAAAGTAATAAAGCAGAGGATCATCTTAGTGACCTTGCCGAGGCCTTCAACACTATGAAGAAGTTTGGGATAAAACTCAATCCTGAAAAGTGCACTTTTGGAGTCAAGGCGGGAAAGTTCCTAGGTTTCATGGTGACTACTCGGGGAATCGAAGCTAACCCGAGCAAAATTCAGGCAATTTTGGATCTTGACCCTTCAAAATATGTTAAAGATGTGCGGATCCTAGCCAGAAAAGTCGTGGCATTAAGTTGCTTTATATCCAAATCCGCGGACAAGTGTGCCCCATTCTTCAAAATCCTGAGGGGACCAAAAGTCTTTGAGTGGACAAATGAATGTGCAAGAGGTTTCGCATAATTGAAGAAGTACCTAGCATCACCTCCCCTACTATCTGGACTCGAGGAAGGGAAAGAGCTCATACTATATTTGGCGTGTTCCGAGACAATAGTGGTGGCAGCGTTAGTCCGAGAAGAAGGGAGAGATAAAAAATCGGTGTACTATGTGTTAATAAATATTGAGTAGATATCTTGCACGAAATGAGAAAAGAAATATAATGAAATGATAAGAACAAATGACTGGAAAGGAAAGAAAGTAAAAATAAAATAGATAACTAGGTACTAAGATAATAACATGGAATAGTAATAGATAATTGCAATTAAAATAAATTGACAATAGTACAAGTCCGAGACTCGAGTTAAACTCGATGTCCTTAAGGTTAAATGCTCCGCTAAAGGTGTTCACGGCTCAATAGCATAAACCTCTCATGATACAACGTAATTACCTTTTGCAACAGTAGCACTCCAAGTTACAAAAGCTTTCGAACTAACAATGCCTAAACTCTCTCTGGATAATGATATACTATATTAGGATGCTATTCTATATGCCTGGAATTGGTAGTTTAGCAATGCAAACAAACCTCCTATTTATAGGGAAAAAAAACAAGGATCTGACCAGTTGGAATTTCCAATCAAAGGCCGTAATATCTCACCATAAAGTCTGCATTTATCTTTACGTTATTGCAGCATTGTTGA
The DNA here is from genome assembly GCA_037974665.1 of Ehretia macrophylla. NCBI lineage: Eukaryota > Viridiplantae > Streptophyta > Magnoliopsida > Boraginales > Ehretiaceae > Ehretia > Ehretia macrophylla. The sequence goes on along the minus strand of CM075764.1, from coordinate 77,318,808 downwards.
AATATTAAGGTAGGCAAGAATGAAACGTAAGCTAGCATAACTTTGAGCATCAATGCATATCAATGCATTAAAAGTCAACTTAAATGCTTTTCTTTTTGAAACGTCTGCTATACATTTCATAACCAAAAGGCTTTAAAATGCACATCAATGCATTTCAGCACTATTCAAACGTATTCAAAACCAAAACGTTTCCTTCATTTCCCTAGTGTAATGAGAAAACGATTTGTTTTCCAATAAATTGATAAAATGACATCAATTTAATCATTAATTTTTCATTCACCTCTTGCCTTATAATCAAATATTCCAACATTCTCCCACATGAATGAAAATAGGTGATCAGAGTGCAGATGCCATGCAGACTCGAGAGAGAGTTTGATAGCAAGATACTGCATCGGGATAGGTGGCTTTTGGCTTTGAACTTTCCCTAGTGAGAACTATCGGATTTACTTGCCAACCAGTGAACGCGGTGTCTTGAACTGTTTGGCTTTGATGTAAACCAAGACAATAGAACTCACACAGCATCTCACTGACACTGTTAAATTCTCACGGTTGTGTTCATTTCGGCCTTAAACAATTCCCGGTATTCATGAGTACTCTAGAGAATTCACCCTTCATATTCTCATAGGATCGGCCCCCTCCCTACTCACATAGGTGATGCTTATAAAGAGTATTCCTGCAATACCCCACTTGGATTTCCAAGATATAAGAATCATTAAAAGCATAGCTTAACCTAAGAAACACACAGGTAGCACTATCTGCACGTCATAGGAATAGGTGGGAGTGATACCCCCACAGTGCTCCCATTGAGTTGTACATAATTCAGTTTTTCCCTTTGAACCTAGATCAAGGGATCTCCTATCAACAAGGTAGGGTTTTCCATTATGTCGACTCTTTAGATATAGGCTTAAGACCCATTCCCCTCGACGATTTATAGATTTGCTCTCTGTTTAAACCTTTAGTAAGCGGATCTACAAGGTTATCCTTTGACTTTACATAGTCAATTGAGATAACCCCATTAGAGAGCAATTGTTTAATGGTATTATGTCTGCGACGAATATGTCTAGACTTATCATTGTAAATACTACTCTGTGCCCTTCCAATTGCCGATTGACTATCACAGAATATACAGTTAGTTGACACAGGTTTCTGCCACTTTGTAATATCCTCTAAAAAAAATGTCGGAGCCATTCAACTTCTTCAGTAGCTTTATCCAAAGCTATAAACTCAAATTCCATTGTGGATCTAGCTATACACGTTTGCTTAGTGGATTTTCAAGATACAGCAGCACCGCCTAACGTAAAAACATACCCAGTGGTGGATTTTGAGTCTTTAGTATCAAATATCCAATTAGCGTCACTATACCCTTCTAGTACAGCTGGATATCTTGAAAAGTGCAATCCGTAATTCAAAGTGTATCTAAGATACCTTAGAACTCTTACAACAGCAGTCCAGTGGGTTTGCCCCGGATTACTGGTATACCTACTTAGTTTGCTAATAGCAAATGCAATATCGGGTCTTGTACAACTCATAATGTACATCAGACTATCAATTATTCGAGAATACTCTAGCTGAGATATCCTATCACCTGTGTTCTTAGCAAGGTGGCTATTCACATCCACAGGCGTCTTAGCAACACTATCATCATCTTTACTAAACTTGTCCAATATCTTTTGTATATAATGAGACTGGGACAAGACTAGTCCATCTGATGTTTTAGTGATCTTCACACCCAGAATTACATCTGCCACACCTAAATCCTTCATGTCGAAGTTCTTGGATAACATTTTCTTGGTAGCCTTAATGATGTTATTATCACTCCCAATAATAAGCATATCGTCTACATATAGATAGACAATGACATATTCTTGACTTGTGCCTTTCACATAAACACACTTATCGCACTCATTAATTCTAAATCCATTAGATATCATGGCTTTATCAAATTTTTCATCCCATTGCTTAGGCGCTTGTTTTAATCCGTAAAGGGATTTTACAAGCCGACAAACTTTCTTCTCATTACCTAGAACCATAAACCCCTCGGGTTGTTCCATGTAGATTTCTTCTTCTAAATCCCTATTCAAGAAGGCAGTCTTTACATCCATTTGATGAATCTCTAAATTATTAATAGCTGCAATCGCTATTAACATCCTAATGGACGTAATCCTTGTAACCGGTGAATAAGTATCAAAATAATCAAGACTTTCTTTCTGTCTATATCCCTTGATGACAAGTCTGGCCTTGTATTTGTCAATTGATCCATCAGCCTTCATTTTCCTCTTGAAAATCCACTTACATCCTAAAGGATTATTTTCAAGAGGAAGATCCAACAGTTCCCACGTATGATTATTCATGATGGATTCTATCTCACTATTGACAGCCTCTCTCCATAAAGGAGCCTCAAGGGTTGTCATAGCCTCATTAAAAGTACGAGGCTCATTTTCTAACAAATAATTAGAAAATCTGGACCAAAAGACTTAACCGTTCTAGCCATTTTGCTACGTCTCGGTTCGTCTTCACTGTCGTTAGACAGAGGCTCTTTATCTATACCATGCTCATGATAATCATCATATGTTCTTTTAGAATAACTAAGTTCTTGTGTGTTTTTACAAGGAAATTTTTCTTCAAAAAATTCTGCATTCCTTGATTCAATAACTATATTCACACGTATATCAGTTATTTCTTATTTATACACAAGAAACCTATATGCAGCGCTATTTTGTGCATATCCAATGAAGACACAGTCTGCAGTCTTTGGTCCTATCTTGACCATTTTAGGAGTTGGAACTCCTACTTTAGCTAAACACCACCACACTCTTAGGTATTTATAAGAAGGTGGTCGACCTTTTCATAGCTCATACGGTGTTTTGCTCAACTTCTTGTGGGGTACCTTATTTAGAATATGGTTTGCAGTTAAGACTGCTTGCCCCCACATGTTCTGGGGTAAGCCTGAATTAATCAACAAAGCATTCATCATTTCTTTAAGAGTTCTGTTCTTACGCTCAGCAACTCCATTTTGTTGAGAAGAGTACGGTGTTGTTGTTTGGTGAATAATACCATGTTCAGCACAAAAATCCTCAAAAGGAGATACATATTTTCCCCCTCTATCGCTTCTCATCATTTTATTCTTTTGCCTTGTTGATTTTCTACCTCATTTTTATATAGTTTAAATACTTCAAAAGCCTCATCCTTGCTCTTAAGTAAGTAAACATAATAGTATCTCGTACAATCATCAATGAAAGTAATGAAATACTTTTTCCCACCTCTAGTTTGCACAAACTTTAAGTCACAAACATCACTGTGAATTAACTCTAGAGGTTCGAAACTTCTTTCCACCAATTTAAATGAAGCTCTTGTTAACTTTGATTTCGTGCATACTTCACATCTTTTGTTTAGATTAAAATCAACTTTAGACAATAGTCTTAAACTGACCAATTTACTCAAAGAATCAAAATTTATGTGTCCTAATCTATTATTCCATAAACTAGGAGAATCCACAACATAAGTAACTGATTTGTTCTTATTGATAATCAAAGTACACGGCTTATCAACCTTTACAACTTTTGGGATAACAGTCATTACATTAAGCTTGAACAACCCATCACAATCATAACCCTTGCCCACAAAGACCTCATTCTTAAGCAAAACAAACACCCAGGACTCAAAAACTAGCTTGAATCCATTTCTACTCAACAAGGATCCAGAAACTAAATTCTTCCAAATGTCTAGGACATGCATCACGTTGTTGAGTGTCAACTCCTTCCTTGAAGTCATTTTCAAAATAACCTTTCCAATCCCATCTACTTTTGATGTGGAGGAATTCCCCATGTAGATGGTTTCTTCAAACTTCTGGTAGGTGGTGAAACTGTTCCTGTCAGAACAAACGTGACGAGTAGCTCCTGTGTCCACCCACCATTGTTTTGGATTACCAACCAAATTGACTTCTGACACGACCACTGCCAGATTCATGTCAGACATTTCTTCTCCCAGGTCTTCAACAGCATTAGCCTAAGCCTTTCTTTTCTTCTAAGCTCCCTTGTTGGCACGAAGTCTGCAATCTATAGCCTTATGTCCTGTCTTGTCACAGACGTAGCAGTTACCAGCAAACTTCTTCTTATCAGTACCTTTCTTTCCTTGATTCTGGCCATTGAACTTCCTCTTTTTGTTACTAGGGCCGTGTTCTACCATATTCGCCTTTGACTCAAAAGGCGGGAGTCTAACCCTTTTGTCATTCTTGCAGTTATCTACTTCTATCCTCAACCTCAAAACCAGGTCTTCAATAGTCATCTCCTTTCGCTTGTGCCTCAAATAGCTTTTGAAGTCTTTCCAGCTAGGAGGTAACTTCTCAATGAGTGCACCAGATTCGAAAGTTTCACCCATATTCATTCCTTCTGCATGACACTCATGAAGAATCAATTGATATTCTTCTACCTGGGGCAATAGAGGCTTGGAATCTACCGTTGTGAAGTCTAGGAACCTGGCAACTATGAATGTCTTCGTGCCTGCATCCTCTGACTTACACTTCTTATCCAACGATTCCCACAAAGCCTTTGCCGTCAGGATTGGACTATAGACGTTATACAACGCATTATCCAATCCGTTAAGGATATAGTTTCTGCATAGAAAGTCATCATGCTTCCAGGCATCAATGGCTGCAACGGTTTGCATATCAGGATTCTCACCCAATTCTGGTGCATCCTCCTTCCAAAACTATGTCAAACTCAAGGTGGTCAAGTAAAATAACATTTTCTGCTGCCACCTTTTGAAGTCCCTCCCATCAAATTTTTCTGGTTTCTCTCCATGACCAGCAGGTGGTGTTGCCAAAAATGGCGTAGCAGAAGCAATAGTTACCGATGATCTTGCCAAGGGTATATTTTCATTCCCAGTGGATCCACCAGTTGATCCACTATCATGCATAGGTATTGATCCAGGTCCATTTCCGTCATTTCCATTTCCAGGAACGTTAAGGTTTTCAGTTTCGGTATTCATTTTAAATTAGGTCCAAAATAATACCAACTGCACTTTTAAAAGTAGAAGTTATTTAGATATAAAACTTTATAAGATAGAAAAATCAATATAAAACCTTAACTTACATAATTAAAAACAATTTATATTCGCATAAAAAATTTCAGTAGAATCAGTAAGCGATTAAAACTTTATAATCTAATGCTAGATTGATAAACTAAATAGATTAGAATAGATTGAAATCTATTTATATACTAATCTAATGATATTGAACCTACTAGAATCTAGCAGAAGCACAATGCACACACCATGCAATAAGATGAAAATAAAGTCTTAAGAAAGTATGTCCTATTGACCGAGATTAACTGATATTCAATTTAAATTTGACAAAACAGTAACTAAAAAGTAAATCTCAAGATATCTAAAACATATAAAATGTTCACTGAATTTATCCTGATAGAAATAATTCTAACAGAAGGAAAAATTCAGTTTAAAGAAAAGAGAAAAAAAAAACAAGCGAATTATAACCTTAAGATTGTTAATAAATATGGAGTAGATATCTTGCACGAAATAAGAAAAGAAATATAATGAAATGATAAGAACAAATGACTGGAAATGAAGGAAAGTAAAAATAAAATAGATAACTAGGTACTAAGATAATAACATGGAATAGTAATAGATAATTGCAATTAAAAATAAATTGACAATAGTACAAGCCCGAGGCTCGAGTTAAACTCGATGTCCTTAAAGTTAAATGCTCTGCTACAGGTGCTTACGGCTCAATAGCATAAACCTCTCAGGATACAACGGAATTACCTTTTGCAATAGTAGCACTCCAAGTTACAAAAGCTTTCGAACTAACAATGCCTGAACTCTCTCTGGAAAATGATATGCTATACTAAGATGCTATTCTATATGCCTGGAATTGGTAGTTTAGCAATGCAAACAAACCTCCTATTTATAGGGAAAAAAAACAAGGATCTGACCAGTTGGAATTTCCAATCAAAGGCCGTAATATCTCACCATAAAGTCTGCATTTATCTTTACGTTATTGTAGCATTGTTGAAATATTAAGGTAGGCAAGAATGAAACGTAAGCTAGCATAACTTTGAGCATCAATGCATATCAATGCATTAAAAGTCAACTTAAATGCTTTTCTTTTTGAAACGTCTGCTATACATTTCATAACCAAAAGGCTTTAAAATGCACATCAATGCATTTCAGCACTATTCAAACGTATTCAAAACCAAGACGTTTCCTTCATTTCCCTTGTGTAATGAGAAAATGATTTGTTTTCCAATAAATTGATAAAATGACATCAATTTGATCATTAATTTTTCATTCACCTCTTGCCTTATAATCAAATATTCCAACACTATGTTAGCCGAATGTTGAGAGGAGCAGAACTCTAATACACGACAGTAGAAAAAATGGCTCTGGCTTTCGTTACAGCTTCCCGAAAATTAAAACCATACTTTGATACACACTCGATCAGAGTTATGACAGATGTCCCATTAAAAATAGTATTGTACCGACCTGAGGTTTTAGGCCGGTTAATAAAATGGGAAGTAGAGTTAGGCCAGTTTGACATTAATGATCAGCCGAGGACGACTATAAAGGCACAAGCAGTAGCAGACTTTTTGTTGGAATGTACCAGAAGGTCGGAAGAAGATGACTCAGCAGCTTGGCAGATCCAAGTGGATAGAGCCTCTGGAAAACAAGGTAGCGGAGTTGGAATAGTGATACTTGATCCCTCAAAGAATGAGTAGCGAACCACAACAACCCATGTCCTCTATCTCTTCAACGTCAGAATCACCACAAGATCCAATCATCATTTCTAATTCTTCTTTATCCCACTCTAGTGTGCCCAGTGATTTTGTTCATCCCATGACCACACAATCAAAGGACCACACTCATCTTCCAAAATCTTGGCCTAATTACGTGACTTACACAGCGGATACCGAAAATTCATCCTTTTCTACTCTCTTCATTACTGAACCTTCCACCTTCTCTCAAGCCCATAAAATTTCTCATTGGCGTGATACCATGACTGTTGAGTATAATGCCTTACTACACAATGGCATTTGGTATTTAGTTCCTAGACCTCTAAATGCCAATGTCATTGGTTGTAAGTGGGTTTTTCACATCAAGAGAAAACCAAATGGTAAAATTGAACGTTATAAAGCCCGTTTGGTGGCAAAAGGTTACAGTCAGGAAGAAGGTCTTGATTACACTGAAACATTTAGTCCTGTCATCAAGCCAACTACAATTCGAGTTATTCTCTCTGTTGTTGTTTCTAAAAAGTGGATAATTCTGCAATTAGATGTCAATAATGCATTTCTTCATGGTTTTCTACATGAGGATATTTATATGGCTCAACCTCCTAGCTTCATTCATCCATCATTCCTCAACCATGTTTGTAAGTTGGCTAAGGCACTTTATGGTCTCAAACAGGCTCCCCGTGCATAGTTTTCTCATCTCAGTTCTTATCTAGGCCAACTTGGTTTTTTTCCTTCAAAATCTGACTCCTCCCTCTTTACCTTCTTTCGCGCTTCTGTGGTACTTTTCTTACTCGTATATGTCAATGATATTATTATCGCTGGAAATTGTTCACAGATTGTTAACTCTATTATTTCTGTTTTGAATCGTCAATTTTCTCTAAAGGACCTTGGTAATCTATCATATTTTTTAGGCATTCATGTGCATCATTCCTCCAATGGTTTACTTTTATCTCAACAAAAATATGTCACTAATATGCTTTTATGCACTAAACTTGCCGATGTTAATCTTGTGTCATCCCCTATTGTTCCTAATTAGCAACTGTCCATGCACTTTGGTGATCCCTACCTGGACCCCACTCAGTATTGTAGTATTGTTGGTGCTCTACAATATCTTACCATTACTCGCCCCGATATTGCCTTGGCAGTAAATAAAGTGTCCCAATTCATGTATCAACCAACAAAAACTCATTGGATTGTTGTGAAATGCATTCTACGCTATCTTAAGGGGACCTCTTCATATGGCTTAACTTTAAAAGCATCTGACAGTTTTGCTCTTCATGCTTATTCTGATTCTGATTGGACTGGTTGCCCTGATGATCGTCTCAGTATGCATGGTTATTGTATATTTTTGGGTCCTAATCTTGTATCTTGGTCTGCAAAGAAGTAAACAACCACAGCATGTTCCAACACTGAGGCTGAATATCATGCCATTGCTTTTGCTATTGCTGAGCTTTGTTGGCTCTAGTCCTTATTTACTGAGCTTCATCTCTCTTCCTCGTCTACCCCTACTCTCTGGTGTGACAATATTGGTACAACCTACCTCACTGCCAATCTTATTTATCATGCTCGCACTAAGCGCATCAAGGTTGGCGTGCACTTTGTTCGCGAAAAGGTTGCCTCTGGTCATCTACAAGTCTCTTTCATCTCTAGTGTTGATCAACTGGCTGATATCATGATGAAAGGTCTTTCCATTCGACGTTTTTCTACTCTTCGTGACAAGCTCACCGTTCGTGATCCGGTTTCACTTGCAGGGGCGTGATAAGAGATTAATGTCCTCGGTTACTGAGCGCATGTTTCTTGTGATGAGCTGTAAATATTTATTGTAGATTTGATTGATTAGATCTCATTTATTAATGTCATTTATTATACGCGTGATTTTTGGTCAGTCCTGTACTATTTAACCAATACTTTTGTAAACACCATTCATTGAGAAAAATACAATATTACAATATTTACATAGAGTTTTGTTTGGCACTTCCCACCAAGTGGGAAACTCTTTTGGTTGTGGCTTGAATTCTAAGTTCAAGCCCATAATGGAAACAAGAAATAGTCTTATTTGGAAGAGGGTCATTCAGGAAAAGAAGACTACCCTAATAGGAATGATATTGATATCAATTAGTTTTCTGTAAATAGGGTCTTCTAACTCGGATTGGGTATTTCAAATCACTCCTTGTTTGGATTTCGGAAAAGGTGTATTCGGGTTAAAAGATAACTATGAACAAGTGAGAAGCTCATCTTGTATTTTTATCTGTTCAAAACGTTGTATGATGATAGATGGTATAAGGGCAAGCTCAATATAAACTCTAAAATATAATGATTATAATTTTTTTATAAATATAAAGCATTTTGAAACAAAAAGGCAACACCAATATTTATTATAGAGCCCCAAATTGTTATATTTGTGTCAAATTTAACAGATTTCACAAAAAATAGAGCCCTAGGAAAAAGACAAAAAATTTTACAGCCCATACCAATATGTCAGATCTGACATTAAAAAAAAAAAATCTGAAAAAAAAATTCAACCGTTGCAATTTATTTCAGTTTTAACGTTCAAAAAAAATATAGCCGTTGGCTGTTGAATTTTCTATATATTCAAGCAAAAAAATCCAACACCCAACTTTAACAATTAATCCTTTCAAGCAAATATACCCAAACAGAAAAAAAAAAAAAAAATTTCGCATCAGCCAGAAAAAAAAAGGTTCATGCTCAAGATCTACCCTTTTTTTGCAATTTATTCTCAACTGAATCACTTGCAAAAAAAAAAAAAAAAATATATATATATATATATATATATATATATATATATATATATATATATATATATATACATATATATATACACATAAAAAATAATCAACATTTATAAAAAAAAATTGCAAAAAAAGGGCGTGCGTCTGCGGGGAAGGGGGGGAAGAGAGGGGAGGTGGGGTGGGGTGGGTGCATGCGTGCGTCAGGCGGTAAAGGGGGGAGGAGAGAGGGGAGTTGGGGTGGAGTGCCTGCGTCGGTGGGGAAGGTGGGGGAGAGAGGGGAGGGGAGGGGAGGGGAGCTAGGTGGGGTGCGATGCAAGTGAAGAGAAAATGAAGCGGCGGAGGGGGGAGGGGGGCAGCGACGGGTGAGTGGAAAATGGGGGATGGGATGGGTTTTATATGTAGGGTTTTTCTTTTTTTTAATTTTTTTTAAATGTTTGGGATTAATTTTTTTCTTAAAATCCTTTGTTTTTAATTTTTTTTAATTAATTGGGATTAATTTTTTTTTTAAATCCTTTGTTTTTAATTTGTTTTTTAAATGGTTGGGATTATTATTTTTTTTAAAATTCTTTGTTTTTAATTTCTTTTTTAAATGGTTGGGATTATTATTATTTTTTAAAATCTTTTGTTTTTAATTTTTTTTAAATGGTTGGGATTAATTTTTTTTAAAATCCTTTGTTTTTAATTTATTTTTTAAATGGTTGGGATTAATTTTTTTTTAAATTCTTTTTTTTAAATGGTTGGGATTAATTTTTTTTTTAAATCCTTTTTTTTAATTTTTTTAAAAAATCATAGTTTGGGTCAATTTTAATAAAAAATTCATCCAAATTAAAACTAATTTGGATTCAACTTGTAGACTTTGAAAATTTAATTTTTAGTGGTAATTTATTGTTTAAATAATTTATTTATTTTTCTTACTTTTGTTAACAATCGTATTTTCTTTTTTAAAAGGTATGGAATATACCGATGGTACTTTGAGGGGTCGCAATTTTACCATCCAAGAAAATATTGCTTTATGTCGGGCCTTCATCGCAAATAGTGAAGATCCTATTATCGGGTGAGACCAAACAATAACAATAATGTGGAACAGAATTCTTGAAAAATTTGAAGAGTTCCACTCCCCGAACTATCCAACTGAAAAGAGGACATCAAAAAGTCTGAAATGCCGATGGTCGCCCATAAACCAAAATTGTACACGATTTGCGGAGTGTATTGCTCAAGTACATTTGAGACCGAGGAGCGAAGCAAATGCTATTGACAATGTGAGTTTTTCAGATATTATTAATTTTATATTGTAGATGTTATATAATATCTTAGACTTTGCAAAATTAATTTTTATAAATTTGTTGAATTGTTTTTTAGTTGAATGATGCTCGATGCGTATACTCTGCTGTTGGTGAAAATTTTTTTACCCTGGAACATTGTTGGAAAATTTTACAAGATGGTCAAAAATGGAAAAAAATTATCGATGTTCAATCCACACAGAATGTCATTGATTCGCATGCGTCAGTGACTCCACCCGAAACTCCTATCGATAATCCAAATTCTCTTGATAATGATTATTCCAATGAGTCGGTGGCGGAAACCCAAAGCAATCCCACATCGTCAAGGTCGATTGGGAACAAGAAGGCTAAAAAATTAAAAGGTAAGGGCAACGTCGATGATATCGTAGAAGAAGCAAGAAATATGGAAAAAATTATGAAGAAGTACACGGATATGTATGAAGAATTTGTAGATACGAAAACTATAAATATAAAGACTTTGACAATTGAAAGTCCGGAAAGAAGAGCATTTTTGATTGAACAACAAAGGGCCATTATTGCAAGAAAGACCTCCCGTTCGATAGACTTTGACGATGATGTATACTGTCCCAGTTTGCCTTAAATCATGGATTATTTGTATTGGTTGGTTTATTTTAGGTTGTACTACATGTTTTAATTTTTAAGTTGACGATGTTGTTCTAATTTCACATTTGTGTGTTTACTTTCCCTTTTTTATATTTAATTTTTTTAATATTAATACAAATTGAATTTGAGATACCTAAATATCTGAAAAATACAATAATAAAATTTAAAAATTCAAAACGAACGTAATTAAACGTCATCATAATTCAATAATTCTTACCGTTGTCAGAATTAATTAATTTTTTGGTCGAAATGTTCGTAAAAAAAAGTTACGATTATGAAAATAATTTATCAAAAGAAAATTAACACACGAGAAAACATAACATATATTCAAATTAGTTTGTAAAATTAAATTTAACACAATATAGAGCCTCAATTTTATAGAACCCTTCATTGGGAATGAATTTTTTTTAGAGCCCCTAAAAAACACTTGAGGCTCTATATGGGGCTCTAAATTATTAAGGGGCTCTAAATTAAATTTTAGAATCTCTTAATTTAGAGCCTACATTGAAGATGACCTAACGACTCTTCATGATTTCAATTTTGCTCTTTCGTTCATTTGAAAGCCTGAATAGGTGGTCATGGCATTGTGGATACCATGTTTACATTATTCAAAACCAAATATTGTCATACTGTATACGTGTATATGCCAAACACCAAGTACAACTACATAATATTTGATGGAATGCTTCTAATTCGTTAAAGCGATTAACTTTAAAATGATAGTTTGAGTCAGGCTGATGAATGTATCTCTATTCATGTAGCTCTAATTTTATATATATATAAAAATATTTTAATTTCGTCAAGAAGGGCAGATTTTTTTTTTTGGTCAAAAGAAGGGCAGATTTAAATGACTCAGTTTGGGGCTACACTTTGTCGCTAGAGAATTCTTTTTATGCCTAGCACGATATGCATTAGAAAAAGTCATGTAAACACACCATGAAAAATAAAGAAATGTAAAAAACGAACTTATAATATCAAGCACCACAAAGTAATAAAAACGATTTGATTTTTCAAATAATCTTTATAACGGTAGAAGCATTCAAAATGTGTAAAATCATTTAAGAAGTTGTCTCTAAATTTTTGAAATTGTCAGCTGATACGTGTAATAAATAGGCTCACATCTTGCTGTCTATCACACAGTAGTTTGCGAGAATATACAAGCGTATAAGAGTCACAAAGAATGATGGAGGTGAAGAACGATCTATCATCACACTTGTGGTGGTTTCACAATCGCAAAAATGCCAACCCAAAGCGTTCCTCGTGGCTGCAAACAACCCTTTCAGATTTGGATGAGAAAACACAGGCAATGCTGAAACTGATCGAAGAAGATGCAGATTCGTTTGCAAAACGTGCAGAGATGTATTACAAGAAACGTCCACAGCTCGTCAACATGGTCGGGGATTTCTACCGAGCCCATCGATCATTAGCCGAGCGGTATGATCAAATCAAGAATCGTCCTGACAAATGGAATAGCTGCCCGGAGAAATCGTACGATAGTTTCTCCGAAAGCTATGAACTCGATGATCAGTCTGAGGAGTCAGAAGTTTCGGATCCTGAACAAGAAGGAGAAATTCAATTTCAGAAAGAGAAAGAAAGCGAGGAAGCTTCATTACCTGTTGTTGGTAATGAGGAGGTATTGAAGCTAAGGGAAGAAATTGAAAGGCTCAAAGAAGAGAACAAGAACCAAAAGGAGGAGTTAATGCAGAAAGATGAGGAGAAAAGAGAGGTCATTAGACAGCTCACATTGAGTCTGGATTTGCTAATGGAAGAGAATGTTATTTTGAGAAAGAGTTGCAAGAGAGAATCTTTGAAGAAACATGACATATTTTGGAGGAGATTTTTCAATGTTTCTCCAAGATCACAGCCTAGTCTTTTTGGGTTGTTTCTTTTTAGAGTCTAGATGCTGATGTATCATGTATTCAAGCTAGTAATAGATTAAACTTGTATGCCTCTAATAGCACTTTCTCTTTGCTTTTTTTTTTTTGGTCAGACTAACATTGCTTCCTAACTTGCATTATATGATTAGTTTTCTCCCAAGAATTACCAATGACAATATTATAGTTAGGGTCACTATTCAATTTGGTCTTTTATATTTAGAGTATATGTCAATAATTAATTCATATCTTTTAAAATATATTTTTTTAGTCTTATATCTTTACTATTTGTCTCAACTTAGTCTTTATTTTTCAAAATATATATTTTTAGTCTGTATATTTACTATTTTTCCAACTTAGTCATTACCTTTCAAAATGATTGAGGTCTAACATGGACCATAATAATAAAGATAAGGACTAAGTTGGAACAAATAAGAAAAATATAGGACTGAAAATGTTATATTTTAAAAGATAAAGACTAAATTGGGACAAATAGTAAAAATACAGAACTCAAATAATATATTTTGAAAGATAATAATTAAAATAGCACAAATCTTAAAAATAAGGGACCAAATTAAATATTTACCCTTATAGTTAGGTTGATTTGCTCTTGGAAACGGTGATAGTAACACATGCAGTAATGCATATCACTTTCATACCACATGAAGTGAAACGTGATTTTGAAATTACAATCATTTTAGAGAAAATCCCCTATAGAAAAGATGAAATGACTTAGTGTAATAGTAAAAAAACTATTGACTATTGAAACTTTTTTTATCAAAATAATCTCAGCTTACTCAAACCAGGACACTCGGCCAGAATTTTGAAAACATGAGGTTGGCTGAAAGAAGAATTAATATGTCCTCTGAGCATTTTGGGTTTGGAGGCAGTAGATTTTAAAATATATGTTTCATAGATTTACAGCAGCATAAAATATTAAGAAAATCAATGAGCGAAATGCACGAATTTTTAGAAATGAATTTGCAAATGAGGATCAACTTATCTTAAAGATCAAGAATCAAGTGTGATGGAAGATTCTGTCTAACTCGAAAGATCATTAATGATAATGGAAGGAATAAGGAGTTAATCAATTTGTGGAACCTTAACGGGTTATTTTAGTTAGTTTCGAGGTTTTTGTTATTTTTTTTTGCTGAAAAGGTTTTTGTTGTTTGTTTTTGTATAAGGTACACTTGTACAAATTATTATTATTTTTTTATAGTGGAATTAATTTTTTTTTTTTTGTTGACCCAGCAAACAATAGAAAGGGTGAAGTGATATGTTCCAGTGTACTAACGGGAAGAAGAGTGCAACACTCAAATGATTGTTTTTTTTTTTTTTTTTTAAATCTAATTAAAGATAAAACAGGAAACAGAAAGTTCAAGATCCAAAAGGCACTTTTCATCTCTCCAAGCCTTTTGTGTGCCCTTGAGTACTACTTTCACTAGACATGAACTATTTGGTTGATTGAATTTGTTTCTCCTATATTTTGCATCAGTAATAGTAAATATGTCCATAAAAGAATAGAGAACACAGAAGATCGAGTTCTAGATCTGTCATCCAAGAAAGGAAAAAAATTTACTTTATTTTGAGTTTTCTCGAGAGAGCATCATTAATTTGATTTCTAATTTTCGAAAATATTGTTTTACTATTCATTTCCACTTATTTCCATTAAAATTTCAAACATAATTAAATTGGGATATAATTTTTTTCTACAGACTTTCCCGGGTTCCGTTGCTATCGTGAGATTTACGCAATCAATCATTGGATTGTATTCTACTTATCTTCGTTCTATGTAAAAGGGGGCAAACTCATCTCTTTCTTCATTCTGGATGCTAGCACTTTTATCATTTATAAGGAAGCGGTGGAAAAAGAATTGTCTTTTGAATTATATTAGCAAGTTCCTTTGAATAGTCAATTGTTCAATCACATTTTTTAAACTAATCAAAGTTGAAAATTGGAAACGTTCAGAACTTTCCGATTTAATGAGAAAAATAATTTAAGCCAAATGGAGACTAACATACTCATATTATGTAAAAAGAGTGAATATGGGAGAGTGCTTCTTCCCTTCCTTCAGATGACGATCAAAATCTTCTATATAGTGTAAAGCACATGCTAATCCTTTGATATGAAGAGAAAACAATAATTCAACCATTTTTATTCACTAAATAAACAGTTATTTAGTCTTCTCTATTGACATATCTGAGTAACATCCAATTTATTATGCAATATTTTAGAGAGGAAAGAAGACACAGAGAGCCAAAAGCAAACTAGGTTTGCTTCTTATTTGGGATTATATAGTAAGTGTAGATAAATGAACCGGCAATAATATTGTACTCGTAAGTTTTCTATTATTATCCTAATTTTTTTTTATATTTTTGTACGTTTGTATTCAGAAATTAAAAATAATAACAGTATTAGCATTAATAAGATACTTTGTTTTGTGGCAAGCAACATGTAAATCATAAGAAACCATTAACGGAGGGTAATATACTTTAAATTAAAATTTAGAATGCAATTTTCAAGAGTTGATTATCATTGAAAATATAGTTATCTATAAGTTCTTGCTTGTCGAAGTACCTATAAAATTAAATTGAGGCATTATGAATGCATTCAAAAAAGAAATCCTTCCTAGAAATTTAATTTTCCTTGACAAGAAAGAGTACAATTTGTGAAATAGATAGAAATTTCTTGAAAACGTCCCATGTTTTTGGATGTTTTTAAACGTTCTAATTCTGAGCTGACATTTGTTTGGGTGGGTGGGCCTGAGAAGAGAGAGAAATGAGAAATTCAATGTGGAACATTTTAAAAACTTGTCCAAAGACATTGAGAGCATTAGAGAGGAGCTTGGAACGGTACAAAGGAGAATCTTTAAACAACCAATCTGTTGCACCTGATTGTCGCAGAGAAAAGGAACTTGGAGATAAACTGGCTGAATTGATGAAGCGGGAGGAAGAATGTTTGAGGTAAAAGGCGAAAGGTAAAGTGGCTCAAAGACGGGGTTTGTAACTCTTCCTACTTCCATAAGGTCATCAACAGCATAAATTCCAGCAATTCGATAAGGAGATTGATTTCTTTGAATGGTGCAAGGCTCGAATCTGGAGAGGAAATCACATGTGAAATTCTTGATTTATACAAGAATCTTTTAGGGTCGGGCTCGAATAGTAACTTTGCCTCAGTTGATCAAATTCGTTCTCTTCTTCAGAAATCCGTCTCTGCAACAGACTTTAATCAACTCATTGCTCCAATCAGTGATGAAGAGATCCAAGCAGCCATGTTGGCTATCCATGGAGATAAAAGTCCAGGTCCGGATGGTTTTTAGTCTCACTTCTACAAATCTGCTTGAAACCTTGTTGGGAGAGACACATGTTAAGCCATTAAATCTGCTCTGAATTCTTGTCAAGTACTTGGTGAAATCAACTTAACAGTTATTACTCTCATTCCTAACTCGGATTGCCCCTCCACAGTTAATGACTACCGGCTAATCTCGTGTTGTAACACAATTTATAAATGCCTTTCAAAAATCTTAGCTAGCAGGCTCCGTAAATCACTGCCTAGTATCATCTCCTCAAATCAGACAGCTTTTGTTGAGGGTAAACGTATGATGGATAATGTCCTCGTTGCTCAAGACATTATTCATGACTATGGGAGGAAAGGTAAAGGACAACGATGGCCGCTTTCGGATACCCAAGTAAGTTCATCGATTGGATTAGAATGTACATTTCTTCTCCTAAATTCTCTATTGCTATTAATGGGCATCTTGAAGGGTATTTTAAAGGTTCAAATGGGCTTCGTCAAGGGGACCCTCTTTCCGTATCTCTTTGTTATTTCCATGGAAGTGTTATCACAGATTCTTAAATTGACGGCTGATAGAAAAGACTTTGGCTTTCACCCGAGATGCAATAAAGTTAAGCTTGCCCACATGTGATTCGCTGATGACCTCTTGATCTTTTTCAAAGGCAACATCCTTTCAGCCAAGGCTATCAAAGAAGGAATTGATATGTTTTCTAAGTTGTCTGGTTTGTTTATGAGCCATGAGAAAAGTACCATTTATTTTGGTGGTTGCCCCCCTCCCCTCAAAGCTCATATCTGTGATATCCTCAATGTGTAAGAAGGGACATTCCCTTTCAAGTATCTGGGTATTCCTATTAACACTAGCAGGATGAATGTTTCTATCCAGAATGGTTTATGTAACAAGATCACAAGAAAGATTAGGCACTAGACCAGCAAATGGTTATCCTATGCAGGTAGATTGATTCTTGTTAAGCATGTATTATTGACTATGTTTAATTACCTTTTGTACATGGCTTTGCCAATGTTTTTTAGATAGTGGAATGAAATCTTCTTGCTGACCCAATAAATAAATAAAAATATGGTCCAAGCAGGATCAGGACGGAGATAGAAATTAGTTTGAGTGAGGGCTGAATTTACTTTACAAAAGCTATGGTAGTTGTTGATTACTCACATAAATTTGATTTTTACTATACATCTTATTACACATAAAAGCTAACTTACTCATAATCACGGGTGAGAGATAAAAAGAGGACAAAAAGAAGAGAGAAAAAGAGAATGAACCTAGCTTTTTCTTCTTATTTCTAGTTAACTCAATACCTAATTTTGTGATGATGAAAGTATAAATTTCGTGAACCGAAGCATTTATATTGGTCAAAATAAATTTTCTTTATTTAGAATTTCAAGGCTAGTGAGGGCAAAGACCTACTAGTTTTCAAATTTGTTTATTGTGATTATGGGGCTTAAAAAGGCTATAACAGGTTTAGTGGGGGTTATAGCCCCCACGCCAACACTTGCCCTGAAATAAGAGCTAATTTCCTTTTTTTTTAAATGTGCGGAATTAATAAACAATATCAGTTGCAAAAGTTGAAGATATGAACAACTCAGAATGTTAAAAGACCATATATATGATTGCTTCAGTCATCAAAAAATATATGGGTGACCTCTTACTTGCTTTTCATGTTAACAAAATAGGAGTACATTGCCTTGCTCCATTTTATGGATATTTCGTTAATTATTCAATATTTTGAGAATTTGATACACTACAAGATTTGACCAAAAAAAATACAGTACAAGAAAAATTGACATGGACGACGGAAGGTTTCCATTGCTAATTTTAATTAACGACCAAAATTCGTCACAAAACGACGGTCGCAAATCAATTGGTCGCCAAATAGCCTTTTGGTCGCTAAATAGTGATGGAAAAAGTTCGTCATCAAATTCGTCGCAAAATAGCGACGGACCGCGACGAAATGATATGTCATTACATCAAATTCTTTATATTTCATGTTTTAGACCTATAATTATGTTCAAAATTAATTGTTTATAATTTTAACTTGGTTTAGTAAAAAAGTATAATATGCAATGTTTACTTTCGAAGTCTTTACTAAATGTCGTCGCTAATCCGTCACTACTTAGTGATAGAGTAGCCACAGAAGAGGATTTAGCGACGGAACTTCAAAGTCTGGCACAAAAAAGGGTGACATATTTAGCGACATAAATTTTTATAACCATCGCTATTCCGTCACTATTTAGCAACATAATAGCTACGGATTTTAGTAATTAATTATAAAAAATAAGCATTACAAATCATAATTTCTTATTAAATGCATCTTAAAGTCCATTGATAATACATATAAGTATTTTTCAACTTAATTTGAGGTCCAAACCACTTTCAAAAAGAAAATCGACAATATCGGATGAAATAAGGTATAATTATTTATAGTTTACATTATAGGGAATGATATGTCATTACGTCAAATCTTTTATATTTTATATTTTGGACCTATAATTACGTTCAAAATTAATTGTTTATAGTTTTAACTTGGTTTAGTAAAAAAGTATAATATGCTATTCTTATTTCTAATGCTTATTTTTAAAGTTTTTACTAAATGTCGTCGCTAATCTATCACTATTTAGTGACGGATTAGCCACGGAAGATGATTTAATGACGGAACTACAAAGTCCGTCGCTAAAAGGGTGACGGATTTAACGACGAAAATTTTTATGACTGTCGCTATTCCATTACAAGCTATCGGTCATAACCAATCCGTAGCTATTTAGCAACGAATTAGTGATAGAATTTAGTAATAAATTTTTACGTCGTGGTTTCGTTGCTTATCCGTAGCTATAATGACAAAAAAATTTCCGTCGCTAAATAGCAAAGGAAAAAAGCACCTCTACTAAATAGCGAGGGAAACAAGTGTCATCGCTAAAATCCTTCACCCGTGTCAATTTTTCTTGTAGTGATAGAGGTGGGCATATTTTAGTCATCTTAACATTTTTGAGATGATAGCATTTTGGAACAAATATAGAACCGAAATGGATGATTTTGCTGACATTAAATAAAGGGACGAGAGTAAACTATTTTGCATAGCCGCGTAAAACAAAAAAATAGGCTGATGGGGCCCCACATACTTATTTTGTATTTGTTGACTCTGTGATGCCCGAGACCACTATCATACTTACAATTAACTGTTCCAGACCTTTTTGAGCAATTTAATGTGCATTTATCTACTTTTATGAATGATCACTATTCATCATGATTTTTGACTATTTATTTTCTCTGAATTAGCATTTTTCCTATGTTATATAACTTATTTGAGGAATGAGGAAAGTGAGATTTTGAGCATTGCATGTCAGGAGAGCGTGTTAGGAAAATGTTTTACGGTTCGAGTGAATAGTAAAAACATTTCATTTAGTGGACTACTTAGTTTTAATTGCATTTTGAGCTTTATTTTAGTTGACCTTGCATTTAAATTGGCCCAATTAGCTACTACACTAAATATATACATAATATATACACATAATACATTTCATACACATACAATAGGTATCAAACATATGCAAAAATTCCCCTTTTACCCCCCTCCCCCCAAACTCGTGAAGCCCTAGGAGCAAGGAAGAAGACTTTTCTTCTTCAAATCATCAAATTGCGCTTGCTTTTGTAAGTGGATTCAAGTTCTCCAAAGCTCAAACCTAGCATACCTTGAGCATTTAGGTGAGGGAGATAGCATGCTTTTGCATATATTATGTTTATGTTAGTTTATGTAATTTCTAGATTTGTTAATATTTGCCTATCTAATGCTCAAATATGATCATAAATGTTGTCTACATGCCATATAGACCTTGTTTATTTAGTTTAATATCTTTGTTGATGGTTTATTGCAAATATGCAAATGAACAAGATAATGAATAGTACCAAACTTAGGGTTTTGTCAAAATTTGCTTATGGGATTGATTTTGTGTTAGCTATAGGTGCTTTTAGTATTAATAAACGTAGATTAATTGTTGTATGCAATTAGGTTGCTTGGAATTTGATTAAAAATGCTAAAATGGCTCAATTTACAAAGGGGTTTCGGGTAATTTGTCAATCCGGGTGCGATCTAACGATATGGCTAGCATTTAGTATGTGGGGAAGTGCTAAAAGTGGGCTTATGTCATCTAATTGAGCGTTGGTTAGGGTACTTGTAATTCAAATGCATAAAGGGACTTTTGGAACTTTTGAGGAAACTGCGGGTAAATGTGTGATTTCAAGGGTCCTAGAAGTGTCATAAAGTGTTATTAGGAGGTTTGAATAGCTTGGTTGAGAATCTTGAACCTGTGATTCGGTTTAGAGTCAATTACCCTTAGTTGATAAAAGGGGCATGATGCTATCGGGTTGTGCGTTATAAATAGGTGTAAAACAACCAAGTTTTAATAACCCGCAAGTGCGCGGATCTTGTAGTTGTAGTGTGCTTTGAATGCGGAGTCGATTTCAACAATAAAGTGCGTTAATTAGGTAGTGAAGTAGTGTGAAAGTGTTAAAGCGTTTAAATGATAGTTTGCAAAGAGTTTGGAGTAACGTGCGAAAATGTAAACTAAACTAACTAAATATTTGTTTGAATACGAGGGATAGAAATCTAGGAGTTGAATATACAAATAAGGCAATTAATCTAGGCTTGGTATCTAGGATTTTCTGATTCAATGCTAGGGTTAAGCTACGAGCATTGACCCGGTTAAGTTACAAGCATTAACCTAGTTAATCTACCTAGTTCAATTAACCTAGTACAACAAGGCAAATTAAAGTAAGGAATTAACTTCTCAGGAATAAACTATGGTACAACCTATAGTTCATTAAAGCACGAATATATGGCACGAAAGTAAAACAATCATAATATCAACTACAAGTATAATATTATGAAATACAATGCTCAATTAAAATAAGTCATATATTGCAATTGAATCAAATTATCCGAATCCAAGACCATAGATTACAAGACCGTTGTTTACAATATCCTCCCCTAGATAATAGCTCTACTTAGACATAATATTAAATTCAAGTAGTACAAATAAGAGAGTCAAGAAAAGTTCCCCTGATATGACGACTTTGTATTTCTGATTCCCGAAATTTAAGCAGAGGTCTAACACAAAATAGCTATTCGGGCAGAGATTCCCCCGAATAAGAGCTACTTGGGCAGAACTTCTCCCGAATTAGTGTTTTTCTATTAAAAGCTATTTGGGCAGAACTTCCCCCATATTTAACAATTACTGCTAAATTAAACTAACTAATTAATTAAAACTTATATTAAAACTAATTAAATAAAATATAAATTAAATTAAAATTATTTCTAATTAATAAATAAAAATAAATAATTAAACTAAAAAAAAAAAAACTAACTTTTTTTTTATTTGGTTAGGGGGGGAGGGAGGGGGGGGGGGGGGGGGTATTTATAGACCCCTCTCCCTTCGAATTCTATTAGACCCAAAAAGGGTCCAATAGAATTCCAAGATTGTCGTGGTCCAATAGGACCACGGTAATCTTGGATTGCATTTTGCCGTGACTTTTGGGTCACCGCAAATGCATCCAAGGTTGCCCAGCCCACGCGTGGCCATGTGTGGCCACGTAGGCTGGGCCAATCGTGGCCCCGCATGGCTACGCGGGCAGGGTCGACATGGCCACGTATAGCCACGCCGCGTGGCCATGCGAGGCTAGGTGGGCAGAGCCAACGTGGCCCTGCATGGCCATGCGGGCAGTGCCTGTGTGGTCATATAGGCCATGTATGCCGGGCACACACCGGGGCCCCATCGCGCTCGCGTCACTGGTGCCGGCCCGATTTGATGTTCGGGCTAAATCTTGAATTGTGCATTCCTTGCTAAAATCGTTATCCTAAGCTTGTTTCTATGCTCGGTTGGGCTAAATTCTTTCTCTACGAGCTCCTTTTTCCCCTGGTTCTCTAATCTTCTTTGTTCTTCAACTCTTTGGCTTGTAATTTGAATCGTTTTGGGTTTGATTTTCACTTTTCGAGATCATCCTATATTGCATCAAAAGTATATAAGTGTTTGCATTTATTCCTAAGTTAAGATACAAATGTAGTGAAAATACAATGGTTTAAGTGCTACAAATACAGTCATATCAACATCCCCAAACCTTTACCTTGCTTGTCCTCAAGCAAGACTGTCTTTAAAACAAATTCGAAAGTGAATTTTCTGAAAAAATTTTACTAGTCAAAAACAGGTGAATGCTATCTATCCTACCCTTTTGTTAAAAAAATTTTCAACACTGAATCATGAGAAATGCAATCTACTATCTACAACCTATTCATCGGTTAATGATAAACATGCTAAGAGAACCTTTACATAGTTTTATCAAATAGATACTCTTTTTGGAAATGGACTATTGATTGCTTCGGAGTACATATTTAGAAGTAAACTAAGAAAATTAAGTTCATTCTAATCCCAACTTTCAAGTTATGCAAACAGATTGGACTTTGATATTCCTGCCTTTATTTGCAATCAAACTCATGATCATGCCTTAACCCTTTTTACATTTGCCAGAAAATATAAAAGTACTATTTCTACTATCTCTATGTAGTGTTCAGTTTTCTTTGCTTTCTAGATATCCCATGTAGCGGGCTTTAAGGCCAATAATCCCCCGCCATTATGACTGAGGTTGGCAGGTTTTTAAGGGACTCCTACGTGCCTTAATCACCTGAGATATCCAGGCTCGAAACTTACACTATAGCACATATCCCAAATTACAATGTCTAGGATAGTGGTACCTTAGAGATTTACAACATATTTACACCAAATCTCTTCAAAAGTAAGGGTATGTACATCTCTTTTTTTTTTCTTTTTTTTCTTTCCAGTGAGTACAGACAGAGTAACATAACATAATGTACAGACATGACATAAGGGTTCAGGTTTCAATCATAAGAAGTTTTCATAACAAATGATAATCCTATCTTAGTCCTTTTATAATCACATACCTATCAATTGAAGAAAAGAAGAACAATTAAGTTTATTCATGAATACAATAACCCAAAGTTTTTCTTATAGAGTTTCCTCAGAGTTTTTCACAGTACATAGCTAACCATATAGGTTCTCAAATCATCTAACTCATCTTCTTCTAAACAAGTAAGATTGCAAAATACTGTTTCTCATGAACAAAATGGTGTATTTTTTGCATATTTTGAAAATTATTTTCATGAAATATGTGTACCCCCACACCGAAACTTTGCTTGTCCTCAAGCAAATAGCAATGTAAAACAGTGAGAGTGTAGTATGCAAGTAATAACAAGATGACAAATGCTAATTTGCTTACTCTTTAGCACATGTTAATTAGGTACAAGGGAAATGTAGTAAAGAAAGATATCACTTGATATGAATAATCTCTATGTTAATGTTAAGAATGTGTCTACTTATCTTTGTTAAAAAGATGTATCATTCTGTAACTCAGTAAAGATTAGTAGACAAAACATTGTAAGATTATCATCAACATAACAAAAATGGTTAGCTATACTAAATAAATATAGACAAAACAAATATGTAGGGGAGAAACCACAAAGAAATATGGTCACGGAAAATAACTAATATATTAAACAAATAATTTAACTACCTAGATCATTTAACCTCTTTTTTTGGGGTTCAAGAGTTCACACAAACAAAAGAAAACAAAATACATAAAAAGAAAGTATTTTAAAAATCTAGGTTGCCTCCTAGTAGCACTGAGTTTTACTCCCTCAGCTAGGCGCCAATGTTAGAGCCATTATGTTTAAAGCTCTTCAGCACATATTGTCTGATAATCATTTTAGCACAGATTTTGAAAGGAAAAGGATCATACAACAGATGATGGTTCATAATTCCAATAGAACATGACTTTTCCAAGTCACCTTGAAAAAGTGACGATTTCCATCCCAATGTGATATGGTGGGTATGTTCTCGATTATGTCAACAAGGGCCATAGTATATTGTGAAGCAGTGTGTCCCATTAATTTTGCAACAAGAGAAGATGCATCAAATGAATAACTGAGATGACTTTCAACAGGAGAGAGAATGGATGTCAAAACTTTCTTATCAGTGTTACAGTCAATTAAAAAGGATATAGAAGTTTTTGACTTATTCTCTTGGTCAATTTGATACAAAAGTCGTTCAATCTCATTGACTTCTTCTACAAGTGTAAAGAATGATAGATGAATTATAACAGACTCAATAGACTCGTCTTGACAGAGTGTGGACTCTAAGGAAGTGTACGCACTCATCTTCCTTGAAAATGAATCAAAGTTAGGTTGAGTCATGATATCACTAAGGTTATCATTTCCATCTACGTGAGGCATTTTAGTTTCCTCAAATTCACTTTCCCTATCAGATTTTTCCCAATTTATCTTGCTCATTTCATTAGTCTGTTCACATGTTATTTCATCAAAGTGGTTCACAACAGACTGAATGTGTTGTTTATCATCAGTCCAACTAAGTGCATTCTCGACTAGTTGGTCTAAAGAGTGAAACATGTGAGCATTGGATTGGACAAGTTGAGAAAGTTGGTCAATCTTGTCATTGGTCATGGATTTGGGAGAAGAAGACTCAATCCAATCATCTTGTTGATCATTTTGTTTGAAAAGATTAAGGATAGGGTTAACATAAAATTCAGATTGAAAAGGTAAAGGGACTTGGCTTTCAAAGTTTTGAGAAAAAGTTTCTTGACCCCAAAGTGATGGCTGGTCTTGCCAACCTGAAATGTGTGCCTAGGACATTTTGTCTGCCTCAATCCTAGTGTTACATTCTCTTCCCCTATTATCTCCACTAAGCATTTCTTCCATATCAACCCGGTTTTGGATGGTTTCGTGATGAACGAAACTATACTGGTCTTGCGAACTCTTGACAGGTTGAATTGGGTGCTCGTCTTTTTCCCAACCATTTGTGATTTTGGCTACTTGACCGATTTGGTCTTGTAGCCTATCTATGGATTGGTGGTTGGATTCGACGAGTCAGACAAGTTGGTCGAACTTGTCGTCGAAGTTTGGTTCAGGAGAAATTAGTTCAACCGAGTTAGGATAACAAAAGTTTTGTTTGAAAGAATTACTTTGAAAGCTTTCATAAAACTCGAAAGAATTGGGGTTTTGAGATGCATTATCTTCAAGATTTTGAGGCAGAAAAGATGCATCATTTTTATCCCAAAGTGAATTTTGATGATTTTGCCACTCTAGGTTATATGCATTAGAGTACAAATTTTGGTTCAAAAAATAACCTTGAGTAGTAGAATCATGACTATGAAAGAACTTGGGATTTTGGGGATAATTTACAATGGTATGCCCATATTGAAAACAAACTTCACATGTATTTGGGATAAGGGGTTGTGTTAAATCATTAAAAGCCTATTGATCGAATGAACCATTAAAATGAGTCATATTCTAATCCTATAAATTTTCCCAATTTTTTTTTATAAAGAAAGCGGATAAAATAGACACTTAAACAAGTTCACGTATACTTTTATCAAAAACTAAACTATATCGTGCTTCCCTGGCAACGGCGCCAAAAACTTGATGCTATCGGGTTGTGTGTTATAAATAGGTGTAAAACAACCAAGTTTTAATAACCCGCAAGTGCACGGATCTCATAGTGTAGTATACTTTGAGTGCGGAGTCGATTTCTACAGGGAAGCGCGTTAATTAGTTAGTGAAGTAGTGTGAAAGAGTTAAAGCGTTTAAGTGACAGTTTACAAAGAGTTTGGAGTAACGTGCGAAAATGTAAACTAAACTAAGTATTTGTTCGAATACGAGGGAAAGGAATCTAGGAGTCAAATATGCAAATAAGGCAATTAATCTAGGCTTGGTATCCAGGATTCTCTGAATCAATGCTGGGGTCAAGCTACAAGCATTGACTCGGTTAAGCTACAAGCATTGACCCGATTAAGCTACAAGCATTAACCTAGTTAATCTACCTAGTTCAATTAACCTAGTACAACAAGGAAAATTAAACTAAGGAATTAACTTCTCAGGAATAAACTATGGTACAATCTATAGTTCATTAAAGCACGAATATATAGCACGAAAGTAAAACAATCATAATATCAACTACAAGTATAATATTATGAAAGACAATGTTGAATTAAAATAAACCATATATTGCAATTGAATCAAAGTATCTGAATCCAAAACCATAGATTACAAGACCGTTATTTACAATATCCTCCCCTAGATAATAACTCTACTCAGACATAATATTAAATACAAGTTATACAAATAAGAGAGTTAAGAAAGACTCCCCTGATATGATGATTTTGTATCTCTTATTTACGAAATTTGAGTAGAGGTTCGATACAAAATAGCTATTTGGGCGAAATTAATTTCCCCCGAATAAGAGCTACTTGGGCTGAACTTCTCCTGAATAAGAGCTTTTCTATTAAAAGCTATTCGGGCAAAACTTCCACCGTATTCTATAAATACTACTAAACTAACAAATTAATTAAAACTAAAATTAAACTAATTGACTAATTAAATAAAAAATAAATTAAACTAAAAATTATTTCTAATGAATAAATAAAAATAAATAATTAAACTAAAAAAACTAACTTTTTTTATTTGGTTGGGGGGGAGGGGGGTATTTATAGGCCTCCAATTGGAATTCTATTGGACCTAAAAAGGGTCCAATAGAATTCCAAGATTATCGTGGTCTAATAAGACCACAACAATCATGGATTGCACTTAAAGGTCACCGCAAATGCATCCAAGGTTGCCCAGCCCACGCGTGGCCATGTGTGGCCACGTAGGCTGGGCCAATCGTGGCTCTGTATGGCCAAACATGGCCATGCGGGTAGGGACGACATGTCCACGCCGTGTGGCCATGCGAGGCCACGTGAGGCCACACGGGCAGAGCCGACGTGGCCCTGTGTGGCCACTCGGGCAGTGCTGATATGGCATGCAGGCCATGTATACCGGACACACGCAAGGGCCCTGTCTTGTTCGCGTCACTAGTGCCGACCCAATTTGATGTTTGGGCAAAATCTTCAATTGGGCATTCCTTGCTATAATCGGTATCCTGAACTTGTTTCTACACTCGGTTGGGATAAATTGTTTCCTTACGAGCTCCTTTTGCCCCTGGTTCTCCAATCTTCTTCGTTCTTCAACTCTTTGGCTTGCAATTTGAATCATTTTGGGTCTGATTTTCACTTTTCGAGATCATCCTATATTGTATCAAAAGTATATAAGTGTTTGCATTGATTCATAAGTTAAGATGCAAATGTTGTGGAAATACAATGGTTTGAGTGCTGCAAATACAATCACATTAAGGCCGTTTGACCAAGTGTTGACCGTGCTCACTTTGAGTTGGGGGTTAGTCTTGTATGTGCATGGAAGCACTTTTAGAACAATTGTGGCTTTGATTGGGTGTTTGGTTAGTATAGTTGTAGTTCAAAAGTGCTAGGTTAACTTTAGGGGTTCTATTGGGAAAGTGAGATTTTGTAGCGTAGAATCGTACCATATTGTGTCTAAGAATAAGTGGTGAAGTCGGTTTCTATATCTTGTAGCTCGTTTGTATGTAGTAGCTTTTAGAAGTCAGAGATATGAATAATATTTTGTGGTTTTTCATGCTTTGAGCTATTGTTGCTGATGTGACTGTATTTGCAGCACTCAAACCATTGTATTTGTACTACATTTGCATCTTAACTTAGAAATAAATGCAGCACTTATATACTTTCGATAAAATGTAGAATAATACCGAAAAGTGGAAAATCAGACCCGAAATTATCCAAATTGCAAGTCAAGAGGTCAAAATGTGCAGTTCCGTGAATCGGTGGTTGAATAGAGCCCATAAAGAAAGATTTTGGCCGACACTAGCGCGAAATCAAACTCGAAATGCTAAAATAGCCCGAAAATGCCTCGGTCAACGTCCGGTCAAAGTCAACAAATTCAAAAAGTCAACTTTTATCAGAATTTTGCCTATAAATAGGGCATCAACCCTTTGAGAATTTTGTAGTTTTAATATTTATTTTTAGAATTAATTTTT
The DNA here is from genome assembly GCA_037974665.1 of Ehretia macrophylla. Taxonomy (NCBI): domain Eukaryota; kingdom Viridiplantae; phylum Streptophyta; class Magnoliopsida; order Boraginales; family Ehretiaceae; genus Ehretia; species Ehretia macrophylla. The sequence continues at coordinate 77,290,267 of CM075764.1, read as the reverse complement.
AATTTATTTTAGAGTTAATTTTAGTAGTAGTAGTTAAATACGGGGGAAGTCCTGCTTAGGTAACTCTTATTCGGGAAAATTTTACCCTAATATTTACTTTTAGGGATAAATTCGACCCAAGTAGTTATTATTCGGGGAAAGTTCTGCCCGAATAGCTTTTAATAGAAAAGCTCTTATTCGAGGGAAATTCATCCCTAGTAGCTCTTATTTGGGGAAAATTAGTTCTGCCTGAATAGCTATTTTGCGTCGAACCTTTGCTCAAATTTCAGGAATCAGAAATATGCGTTCATCAATATGGGGAAGCCTTTCTTGACTCTCTTTTATGTACATAATTCGTATTCATTTATGTCTGAGTAGATTGATATCTAGGAGATAATATTGTAAATGACAGTGTTTTAATATATGGTCTCGGATTCAGTTTATTCAACTCAAAATTGCAATATATGACTTGCTTTAATTCAATATTCATACGTAATGCTTTTAAAGTAGATGTTATGATTGCTTTACTTTCATGTCATAATATTATACTTGTAGTTGATATTATGATTGCGTTACTTTTGTGTCATATAATTATTTTAATCATAAATCTATAGGTTGTACTATGATTCTATGAAACTATAGGTTGTACTATTGTTTCTACCCAAGAAGTTAATTCCGTAGTTTAGTTTGCCTTGTTGTACTTGGTTAAAATGAACTAGGTAGATTAACTAGTTTGATGTTTTTAGCTACACTGGGTGAATGCTTATAGCTTAAACCCTTGCATAGAATTAGATAATCTGGATGCCGAGCCTAGATTAATTGCCTCATTTACATATTCAACCCCTAGATCACTACCTCTCGTATTCAACTAATACTTAGCTTAACTTAGATAATTTAGTTAGTTGTAGTATAATTTACATTTTCCCATGTTGCACCAAAACTATTTGCAAACTGTCACTTAAGCGCTTTAACACTTTCACACTACTTCACTAACAAACTAAACGAGTTTCCCTATGGAATTCAACTTCGTAGTCAGAGCACACTATACTACAAAGATCCGTGCGCCTACGGGTGTCACACCCCAACCCAACCTATGGAGGCTAGACTAGGGTATGACCTAATTTATTTATGCTATTTTATGACTTATCTGTTTGTTATGAATAACGCTTAACATTGGTCTAGAACTTCAAAAGATTTTTCGAAAAAAATCGGTAGTATAACGGTTGTAATTAGGATCTTTGGTTTGACCTAATTTCTAAACGCCTCAAAATTTCAAACCTTTAATTTGATTCCAACTAAGATACCTATTTTGTCATCAACCGATATGCCTACTAATTTATCTTGAAAGTCCCATTTGGTTAACAAGTCTAGCATGATAACTATGTATCGTTTATTTGTCGATTTTCCCATCATGCAAGTACCTATTATCCTTTAGCTTACGAATGAGCACCTAAGTGAAATTAGATAGAAATAACTTAGTTGATTCTTCACCTAGTGGTTTAAACGCCTACGACAATTACTAATCAAGATAATGAAAGCAAACAACCAAATAAAGAGTTTGTCCGGTTATAGTTAATACAAGCCAAAATTAGACCCCAAATTACAATGGAGGTCATTTACAATGACAACATAAGTAGTCTTCAAAACAAACACAACGTCCATAAAACACCCACATTCAGGAAAAACACATAAGGCACGTAGTCACTCTAAGGATTCATCAACAAGCACATTCTACTCGGGTACCTGTCCAAATCCGCTTCACCTGTGATGATAAAAGAAGGTGAGTCCTTATGAACTCAGCGAGGGGGAACAAATGACAAGGTTTTAAAATCCTTTTCCGGTTAACTTGTGAAAACTCCTTTGAAAACACGTCATGTAAAGCAAGTAAGTTCATAACATAACATGAATATAAATGAACACATTTACCACATCTTTTCAAAGGATACTTTACGCTTTCGCATTCGCTTTCACTTTCGCTTTCACATTCACATGTAGTGGACGGCCTTGAATATTATACCCCTTATCACTCCCGCATGGGTGTACTCCGGATTGTACACCAAACCTATGACCCAACTCTCCGATGGTAACAAAGTTCCAAGCGAGAGAGGGAATTAGACCATGGTAGTCACGGGAGCATCGGCAAGCTCGATGCCGCCCGGCGTTACGTTGTATACAATGCACATTTATGACAATTAGCAATTCACATTAGGAGGTCAACAAAGTAGGTTGCCTCCGGATGTACATATAATCGCATATCGACAAGTAACATACGGGGAATGCTTTGACATGTAAAACCACTTTGTATAACACTTAGAAGTATATGAAAATTTAACGGGCAGCCAAGTAGCACCATAAAAAACATGTCATATAACTCATTTTAGTTCACATACCAAGTGTTGAGGACATACGAGCATGCTATGACACTTTACACAAGACCGGATGCACGAATAGTTAACTTATCAAATGCAATCATCGAGAATCATGTTTAGAGCTATAAATACATTTTCGAACAGTCCATTAACACTCCTCAAACATCAATCACAAGGCATACATGAATAGTTTAGGACTTGGGAACCTCCGTAGCCATTAGGGTTTACAAGGGCCGTGCTCGGGTGTTGGTTTGGTTTGCTAAGAACCACAAAAAGTACTTAAGTCATTTGATACATACTTAGGCATTATTGGACAGCCTACTAACAACTCAAATGAATTCATTTAACCATAGGATAGCCACTTAGCAAACATGCATAAGTAATAGGGCCTCAATTTTGTGCTTACACATATGATTAAGCAAGAATCCGTCATAAAATGAGCCTAAGTCATGCATCAACTAATTCAAGCAATCTCAACCAACAAAAACAGTCCATGCAACTTCTAATTTCCACAAGTCCAAGCATTCAATACCTCAAAGTACAATTACAACATGATTCAAAACAAGTTTCAAAGCAAAACCTCACTGCAATAGCCTATTTTTCCTCATTTGTTTAACCAAGTAAATAACCTCCAAATTCAGTGAATCAAACATCAAATTGAATCTTAATGAGTGCTTTAAATCTAGGAACAAACCTCGCTGCATTTCGAGTTCGGACTTAGGAGTTATGACCAAAACCGTGAGACCACACAAAACTGTCCAGTTTCATACACATTTCGATATTTTCCATTTTTGGGGGTTTTAAACTCAAAATTATCCTTAGCCTATTTCTTCACGATATGTTCATAATTGAAAAATATAGCGACTCACCAAATTTCATCTATTTTTAACATCGTTTGCTAGGCCAAAAACACTTCATTCTACACAGACAGAGAGCTGCCAGAAAACGTCACTTCATGTCTCAAGGTTTCTAGCAATTTCCAAGCCATGCAAGAGTTGATATGCTCATATAAACACATGCTCATGAACTTCAAGAGTAAATACATTCATATAAGTGCATGCATGTGAGTTTGTGAAGCATTTCAAAAAGGTTTAACCCTCACCTCTTTGAAGACTTAGCTAAAATGCACGGAATCCTTGTTTTTGAGCCTTGAAGATGCCAAGTCCTTCCTACTCCTTGCTTGGCCAAATTGTTTCTTGTTTTTTCCTCGAATCCTAGTCTAGTTAGCAAGTGTAGAAGGTGTGCATGTGCTCAAAACCAAAAGAGGAAGAAGATGAACCATGAAACTTACCTCAGGCCAAAAATAGTGAGCTTTTGAGGGATTTGAGTGTTCTTGCTTGGTTTGCTCGCTAAGGCCGAGTCTTTGAGTGTCCTAGAGAGCAAGCTTGAGTCTTGGAAGCTCAAGAGAGAGCTAGAACCGAAATGGAGAGAGAATGAGAGAGAGTTGAGAGAAAAATGAAGGTTGAAGTGTTTGTTTGTGTGTATGCATGTGTGTGTCGGTTTTGGTGAGTTGAAAAAGTATGTTTGTGTTGTTTTTTTGTGTATAATCTGAATTTGATTGTTTGTAGGATGTGTTGGTCGAAATTGAGAGCTTGGGTAGTGTGTGGGTGTGTATTTTTTATGCTTCTAGTATTTTGTGATGAATATTTGAGTGTCTTCTGTTTTGTGTGTGTATAGAATATAATTTTGTGTGTGTAGGTGTGTGGATTCCTTTTGTGGGCTGTGTAGAGCATGTGTGTGTATGTGTTGTTTAATTTTTTTGAATTCTAGTGTTTGATGATAGGATTTAGGATTTGGGGATGTTTTGTCCTTTAATGGGTTGATTTAGGATTAAAGTATAGTATTTAATAGTTAGTGGGTTTTGTAGGAAAAGGTGATTATGTATATTATATTGGGGATGGTTTGGATGATGATAGGATTTTGTCTTGTAGTGAATTTGAATTATGATTAAAATAATTTTAGTGGAATGTTTAGGAATAGTTTAATGTTATTTTATTGTTAGTAGAGTTTGTAGGATTTGAATTAGGAATATAATAATAGTTAGTGAGTTGTGTAGGATTATTTTATTATCTTGTGCTTTGTGCATGAATCTTTATTGATTAGTGTGCAGGCACGCATTCTTAGGTCTAAGGCACGCACTACAAGGTAAGGCACGCACTTCTAAGTAAATGCACGAATTTCAATGTAAATGCACACAATCCTAGGTGAATGCACGTAAACTAATGCAAAACACGTAATTCAATGCAATGCACAAAAATTAAGGTACAGCTCTTATATTTAGATTAAGGCATGCAGTTCAAGATTAGTGTACACGAATCGAGGTATCACACGTAAATCGAGGTCAAGGAAAGTATAACGAGGCATGCACAAAAACCAAGACAGGGCACGTAATCCAAGGTTGGTCATATAATTTTGGGTCTAAGGCAGACAAATTGAGGTAAGACACGTTATTCGGGGTCGAGCCTCACAACGGGTATTTTAACTTGATTTATTTTACACACTTTTCACACGTCCACCGGGTTGCATCAGTTGCTTACTTAACTATTGTTCTTCTTGTTATTATTGATTATAATTGATTATTATATGAAATGTAATTGTATTGCCATAGTTTTAAGTGATGTCCTTGAGTTTTATATTGAGTTAGTTGTAATGAGAATAATGAGTTAGTGGCTTTATTGATTGATTGTACTATTATGGAGTTAAATGCTAGGGAATAGTTACAATTGCTTGATTCTTGAACATGTTATGGGAGAATAATGAAGTATGTGTGGATACGTTAGTTTCGTAGAAGTGTAAAGCTAGTGAACTTGGTTAGATTGTTAATGAATACAATAGCTAAAGAGTATTTGAAGTTATATGCATGAAGATGGTTCTTAAGCCATGTTTTATAGTTGAGCTTCGTTAATGTCTGGATATAATTGTTTTGTTTGATTTGGTTAGCTTGAAGTTCCTTTGTCATTTGGTTGAATTTAAACTAGTTATAAATTAGTTTGATGAACATTAATTTAGTTAATGTTATTTAGAAGTCATGGCATGTTTAGAGTCATTAGAATGCTATTGTTGATTATCTAAGATAGCTTCAGACTATGCAAGTAATGAATGTCTTCCAAGCATGTTATGCTAGTTCAATGGCTAAATGTTACATTTATATGGTCAAACTAGGGCTTACATGTAACACCCCGATCCCTCTCGAGACCGGGAGTTCTATCAATCGATCTAAACACAACCCAAACCAAACCGGGCAAAATTTTTCAGGAAAAACGGACGGAGTCTCCCCTATTTCTAGGCGAAAAGCAAACCCGCGACAGCATATAAGTGGACCAATACCATGTCCAAACATTCAACCACCTCAAGGCCATCCGAGCCTTGGTTCACAAGCAGCAAAACCCAAGTAAATATACATTCAAGCTTAGCAATTAAACTACACCAACCTATATCATAAGCTAGACTATCATACCTTTCTATCTCTTTTCCTTTATCATTACAAATATACATTGAAGTTAAGCTACATTAACTAAATATATAATCTAGTGAAACTTAAATTACATCCCCTTTAACTTTAAATACATATAATACATAAAAGCATACAACTTTACAACTTTGACAACTCAAGTCACATAGGCACGCAGGACAACTCTTCAAGCACGGACTTTCACGAAATCACGAACTTTCCAGCTAACATGGCATTTCCTGAAATGTGGTGGTGAGGAGTGAGTATACACAACACGTATACTCAGTGAGGGCAAGACAGATATCGAATTGGAGAGAAAGAAAGTCGTGCAATGCAAATAAGACAGTTAAACAATATAACTGATAAATAAGCAATCAAAACAAATAATCAATACAATAAGCAATTACTGAAAGCATTAACACAACCATTCAAAGCTATACCACACTTTGAAGGCTATGGTTCACTCATACGAGCAATGTACCATTTCACAAGCGATACATCAATCTCGAGCTTGATGTTGACAACGATGACAATAAGCACACATCCACCTTATAACACCAGTTTGGAATACCTCGGAAGTATCCATCAATCTACGACCCAAATCTCCCTGGGAGGCAGCCCAAGCGAGAAGAGGGAATAGCTACGGAGCTAGAGCAACCAACACTGGCAACCCGAGGCTACCCAGAGAGGCCCATCACTCACGTGTTGATACTATGCAATGCAAGACTCGATACAAGGCAATAAACGAGCGATAGCACAACAATACAAACTAGTGACAACAAACGAGATAACAAGCAATCACAATCAATACTAGCATTCAACTAACTTTTCAAGCATAACAAGCAATAATAAGCAACAATAACACCAATTAAACAAGTATATCAAGCAACCCTAAGCATTCTATAGGCATAATATCAAGATAACAAGCAAAATCACAAATCGGCCCCAACTATCAAAACACTACCATTTCCAAACGAGCCACGAGTTCTGGAAACCGACTTCGCCAATCCTCCTAGGTCACCATAAGGCACGTCCAAGGACCCCGAAATCCTACTTTACCCTAGAATTCGCGCAAAGCCCCGATTTCCCCCTTTGCTCGTTTGAACTACAACTATACCAACCAAACACCCAACCAATGCCATAATCGCACCAAAAGTGCTTCCATGGCCTCCCGAAACAATGCCAACACGCAAAACGAGAAAACGCCAAACTCGACCTAAACGACCCCGACTTTCACTAAGCCGTTTTTCTCCGTTTTTCCATTACACATTCCAATTAAACCATACATTTAGGCATTCTAGCATATCTAGCATCTTCCTACATCAACAGAACGTGTAATGGAGCAACTTCATCGAAACGGGGGTTTACTATTCACAATTTACTATTCATCACACAATTTATATTTCAATTCCAATATTTAATTGCAGAAAATGTTAAAAAGCTATAAATACATGTTCTACAATCAACAAGGAACATTCTTTAAGCAACAAAATGATTAAAACAATAATCTACGCATAAAATCCAAAAATCAAAGTTTAGATACAAATATTTCAAATGCGCAAATAACGATGAAACCCTCACCTTAGACGCTCCTAGACGCTAGGAAAACCTCGTAGAGTGCCTCGGAAACCACCCCGCACAAGCCCACGCGAAGAATCGAAGATTTGAAGTTGAGATTTTCTTTTTTTTCTCCTTCTTTTCCTCATGGTTTCAAGCCTTTTTTCTCTGTTTTTTTTCGTGTGCATTCTGCTTATTTTAAAAAAAAATGACAAGAAGTCAAAGGTCAAAATTCGGTCAACCCGCTAAACCAAAACAGCTATGCGCGACCTCACGAAAACGGCCATAACTTCTTCTAGAAAACTCCAATTCATGAACGGTTTGAAGCCTCAGAAACTAGACTCATAGAGCTTTCCAACCATATATAATTTGCTACCTAACTCTGCCCCAATTGGTTCAGATTTAATTCCAAAGTTGACCCAAAATTTGACTAACTTAACATTGCATTTTTTATTTCTAATCCCAAGTTTTCCTTTTATTAAACATTTCAAAAATTCTCACCTTGTCCTAGTTGGTTAATGTAGATGAAAAGTCAACTAGTTTGGTCAAAGAAGGTGAAAGGTCAATAAAATGCAATTTAAATGAACTTTAAATGCTATTGAATACATGCCAGGTTCGGGGTATCACATTACATATTTGAGCTAATTCAAGGAGGGTTGGAATGAATCTAGGAGATTCTCTTGCATATATAGCCTAATCCAAGGTGAGGGATTCATCTTGCTTGACATCGTAATTGATTTATTGCTTATTATTGTTATGGATATTATGGGGCTAATAAGTATTAGAGTTACTTTGTTGGGTAGAGTATATTTTAAAGTTATATTGAATGAATTGCTATTTAGTTGTTTCGTATGTGAGAGGGCAACCTCTTTTGTTGTTCTCATTGCGTGGTTATCAGTTGTGTGCTTATCGTATCATATAATTATATTTGTGAATTGCTTGCGTGTGATATCGTATTGTTTCGATGGTTGCCTCATCGTCGTGGTGGATGCGATGGCTTCTCTGGGCGGTATCGGGCTTACCATATTGGTTGTCTTAGCTCCGTCTGCTATTCTCTCACTCGCCTGGTCCGGAGATAGCCAGGGGGTGTTGAGTCGTAGGTATTAGGTACATCCAGAGTACCCATTAGTGCTTGGGATGCCGGCATATCGAGATCGTGGATCGTGGTTCGTGGATCATAGTTCGTGATTCGTGAATCGAGGAATGGAGTGATAAAAGTTATCGATCGTATCCTTTTTAAAGTGTGTAGTATTCTATTGTTTAATTATTTCTTTACTTGTATAGTTATTATTTCTTGTGATAACTGTTGCATTGCACGAAAATATTTTCGAAAAACCCCCGAATAACTGTTTCCCTCCCCCACTGAGTATACATGTATTGTATGCTCACCCCTCCTTTCAAACATTTTTCAGGTAAAGAAGACCTGTGTCCTTAGAGAAAGTTTGGAGGCTTCATTGCTTGCTTGTAGCTGTGGATGAGTATTTTATGTGTTATGATGTAAATTATATTGATATTACAAGTTGAATGTATTTGTGTTGTCTAAAGGATTGTAATATGAGTTAAAAGATTTGTATAATTATATAGTTGTTGAGGACATGTAATAATTGTAATGTTTTACTTTACTGTCTAAGTTTAACTTGCATGCTTGTGTGGGATTTAAGGGAAGATGATTGATGACTTAAATTATAAGAAAATTTTATAGATAAGATTAGAGTGGTAAGATATGCGGTTTTAAAATACAGAATTTCAATAACTTTTGTCAATGCATGCTTGTATGCCTTATTTGATCCAGATTGTAAAGCTCAGATGGCCTTGGGAGTTGATGAGTGTTATGATATTAGAGGTTGGGAATTATGAAGGAGGTTGGATTATGATTTTGAGGTTATAATTGTTATGTACAAGTTTTGGATTGTCTGATAAACATGTGAGACTCCTTCCGTTTTTCCTCATTTTTCGTGTTCTCAGGTTTTGGGTCGAGGCTCTGATCTCGTGAGAGATCAGGGTGTTACAGACTCCATATTAGCAAAACTAAAGTCCTTTTCATTGGTTAAGTCCTATGAACCAAATTTTTCTTAAATTATTCAAAGTATTCAAGGAAACACACTACAAAATATATATAGAGAGAAAATTCACATCATTTGCCTCAAGTCATTAAATAATTCTTCATCATGTTGATGGAAGAACTAAAACCTAGCAACAAATAAAGAAGAACTAAATTGTAAATTAAAAGTAGTACAGCTAACAATACCATTTTTTTTAAGTATACCTTGAACTTTTCTCCTAAACTAGACATAAGAAATATTTTAAGTATTACCTAGGGATGTAGACTACTACATCTGATAAATTGGTATTTAATTTTGTGTATGATCAGTAATTTTCTGATCACAACAAGACTCGAATCTTGGAATTCTACATGTAGATCATAAATTATTCTCCTTCTAAACAATGAAATCAGATTTAGAAATCTAAGTTATTTAAAATATTACAAAAAGTTAGACATGTATGATATATTACTGTTCATTATATTTTTTAACCCGTTTTTCAAAATATTAATTTTTGAAAGATTCACTTCGCTAGTATCTATCTTTTCTTGCTCCATCATATCAACTAATATAAAAATATATGCAGAAAGCTCAACGTTATTTAGGCTCCAATTGTTTTCCAGAAAATATTTTCCTAAAAAATATTTTTTTAATTTTTTTATGTTTGATAACGCTGAAAAATTAGTCAACCGAAAAATATTTTCTTGTCAAAGGAACATGTTTAGGTAAAAAGAGTGCAAAATATTTTCATCTCTTTCGAAATAAGAAAATATTTTTCACTAACTCTACCCCACCTCAATCTACCCCGACCCCACCCCCAACCCCAACCCTTCTCCCACCTCCGCCCCACTTCCATCATATTTTTAATTAATTATTATTAATTAATTAATTTAATTAAAAAATTAATTAATTTAATAATAAAATGTTAAATTTAATGAATAATTAATTAATTAATTTAATTAATAATTAAAAAAATATATTTAATAAATGAATATTACATAATTAATTAATTTAAGATTTGTATTCATTAATTAAAATTACGATCTATTAATTAATTATTCAACTACTTTTGTTTTAAATTAGTAATTTTATAAATTAATAACAATTAATTGAATAATTAATTATTAATTGTAATTTTTATTAATTAATTATTTTAAATTTTTATTTATTTAATTAATTATTTTAATCAATTCATTAATTAGTAGTGATTAATTACTAATAATTTTAAATAAAAATAATAAAATAATAATTTTAATCAATTTCTCATTATTACATCCAAACATTAGAAAATATTTTTTCAGTATAACAACCAAATACCAGAAAATATTTTATTTTCCAAAAAAATATTTTCTCATGTAAATATTTTTTACCAGCAAGTTATTTTATAACAAACAAATGGAGCTAAGTTGAAAACAAATCTAGATACACTAATTGAGATGTGATGTTTCGGATAGTGCAAGTGGAAGGCATAATAAATTTTCAAAACAAAAACATTAACTAATGATAAGGTCAAAATATGAAATAAGATCTCAGGATAGAATTTGAGCTAATTTACAAAAACTTTATAGGGTTTAATTTCGTGGGATAAGCACTGGTGATCAAGTTAATGATCGTTAAGTATAAAATTTGAGGTAGAACGATTTAAAAAGAACGAAAGTGTTGAGAATTAATTCCCTTTACTTGTTGTGGAATATGGTATTTATATTATTCTTGGTAAAGGTCCCCAAAGTTTTATGTATGCTTGGCTGCCTACCCGAGTTCTATTTTGGCAAGGGATCTTCTTTCAACAGGACTTCTAAATTTTGCAGTCCTCATTCATAATATCTCTGTATTTTGTGGGAGTTCAAGGACTCTTTGAGTATCTCTGACTGTTCGGTGATATAGTCCTTGTTCTGCTATGCTATGTTCACATGGGTAAGTTGGCTTCTTATGATGCTCAAGTCGGGAACTTCACGCATATCAACTTTTTATAGAGGGGGCAACATCAGGTTAAGAAAAAAATGAGGAGTTTTTGGCCTCGTGACGGTTTTCTCATAGGATATTCTTATTATCTCTTATCAGTAAGGGAAGAAGCTAGAATTTTGCTATGAAGGAGAATGAATGTTGCTTGTAATTACTCTGAACCGTTGGCTTAACCTTTGGAAAAGTAATAAAATTTGAATTTCAATCAATAATTTTAAAAAGAATATTCTTGAAATCAAATTCAAAAATTCACTTAGCTAGAAAATGAAAATCAACGAGTCCCCTAACTTTTACCCTCAAGGCCTCATTAGCTTCATTGCAAACAGAAAATAATATAGCATAAGCATGAAAATAAATGCGAAAAAGATTTCAAACAACCGTGAAATATATAAGAACCGAGATACTATTTACATAACTTTGTTATTATAGTTGCATGCTTACATGGGACAATTCTTAGTATCTAAACTTTACATGAGTTATTAACAATTGGAATATGTCTAGGGATGGCAACGGGTAACCGTTGTAATCAAAATCGACGAGTATCCGTCCGATAAAAATTCGATAATAAAAATTGATGGGTAAATCGATAGGTTTTGATTTTTATAAGTAGTAACCGATATGTTTTAGTTTTAGAAGTTAAAAAAAATCGAAACCCAAAACTTAATTATTATTTTATTATATAATATATAATATTTATATATCTACATATATAATATAATATTTATAGTTAATGAAAATATAAAAATAATTTTTATATTAATATCTAAAATTATAATAATAAAGAATTAAAAATAGACTCTTTCTTTAAAAAAAATTAAGACCAAATACAATTATTCAAAAAATAATAATAACAAAAAGAGTTATTGGGCTTAGCCCAAGTTCCCCACTAAAAAAATACTAAAAGAATCTTATCTAACCCTAGTCATTTTCAATTCAACGTTAATCAGTAAAAAGCATTATAAGCATTCTAAGCAGTTGAAACTTGGAAGCTCCGCCTCTCCATTAAAGTTCATAGATCATCTTCTAGTCCTTTAGTGTAAAGAGGCAAAAAGCACTTCTTAGTTTCATCTCTCATCTTCGACTCTCCAGGTTACTTTTTTTTTTTCCCCCTCTTATTCTCTTTTTTCTTTTATTGTATTTTATGTCTTATTTTTTGACAAAAAAGACAAAAGGTGCCTTGAACATTTTATTTGCTTGTAAATAATGTAAGATAGAGAACGAGACATATGACCAACTATATTTATTTTTTAGAAGGGTGACGAAAATATATAAGAGGTGAGTTGAAAGTCAAAGAAAGTTAAATTGAGGATATTCAGAAAACCTAACCATTATTATACATTGTGTGAAAAAACATCACGCATAATATGGTTAAAATATCTCAAAAAGTTAAAAATGTCCCAACCTGCCCTTTTTTGTTTTTGTCTATCTGAAAGGCACTGAGGTATAATTATGTGTATTTGTAAGTTGAGTATTTACTTATTTTCTCCTCGTTTAAACTGAAAAGTTTGTTATTTTATTGATGTAGGTTGGTTTTTAGATTTTTTTTACATTTAAATTAATATTTATTTTCATATTTTTGGATTCTTTTTCTAGTTAATTTTTTTTTTTAAATTACCGGTTTCGATGGTTCGGTTATTCGCGGTTTTTTTTATACTTTTCTGTTTCGGTTTTGGATAATAATTTTTAAAACCATCGGGTATCGGGTTTCGGTTTTAGGTTTAGATTATGCTAAACGGTTTTGGTTTTATTTTTGCCAAAAACCGCGGTTAACCGAACTACTGTCATTCCTAAATAGGATTTGGATCCTCTACTAATTTAACTTTCATTCTAACTTTCTAACTTTTAATCTCAACCATTCATTTTATTTTTAAATTACACTAAATCCTAACCGTTCAATTAAACACAAAGACAAAAACCAAAAACCCAACTTTCCCTCTGTTTTTTTTCATTTTCTTCTCCCGCCACAGTTTCCCACTATTCTTTTTTTGCCTTCTCCATGATTCACATCAAATAATCCAACTCCTCAAATAATCCATATCCAACATGGAAAATATAACAGAAACTTCAAGTATTGATAAAGATGACATCTACATGCCTACTGTACCAGAGATGCAAAGCAATAAGGATGACGACAACAAACATAAACCATATGAAGGTATGATTTTTGATACAGAGCAAGATGCATATCAGTTTTATAATAATTATGGAGGAATGATTGGATTTAGCATTAGAATTCACGCTGCTAAGAAGAACGTCGATGGGCAATGGGCATATAGGATATATGTTTGTTCTAAAGAAGGATGTAGAAAACCTGATAAAAGGGATCATCTTGTAAAAAATCCTAGAGCTGAGACTCGGACGAGGTGTACTGCATGTTTGAAAATGAAATTAGATAAAAGTATAGGAAAATATGTAGTCTATCAGTTTTCTTCTAAACATAACCATAAGGTGGTAAGACCTGAACTTGCATATATGTTGTCATCTCAATGAAGAATATATGATATACAAAGTGAATAAATTGAATTAGCTGAAGATTCTAGAATTTCTCTGCGCAAGTCTTATGAGTTAATGGGTACGGAGGTTGGTGGGAAAGAATGTCTTGGATTTTTAAAAATTGATCACAAAAATTACCTTCGCACCAAACGAAAAAAGGCTTTAGCTTATGGTAAGGTTGGGGTTATATTGAAATATTTTCAAGACCAAACAACACAAAATCAATCATTTTATCATACATTTCAATTGGATAATGAGGAAAAAATTACAAATATATTTTGGGCTGATGCTCAAATGATAATTGATTATGGGCACTTTGGCGACGTAGTTTCATTTGACACTACTTATAAGTTGCATAAAGATTCTCGTCCATTTGCTATTTTTTTAGGGTTTAATCATCACCGTGAGATGGTAATTTTTGGGGCAGCTTTAATGTATGATGAAACAGCAGACTCCTTTTCTTGGTTGTTTTCGACATTCCTACAAGTTATGTCAAACAAGCATCCTAGGACCATCTTTATTGATCAAGATGCTGCAATGGCAAAAGCTTTGCCAAATGTTATGCCTAATACATTTCATTGTTTATGTTAAGTGGGACATAATGCAAAATGCATTGAAACATGTCAATCATATTTTTAGGTGTGATGGTGAGGTTGACCATGTACTAGGATGATTTTTTGATGAACCAGATGAGGAAGATGAATGGCTTTTTGAATGGAATGTCATGCTGGATAGATTAAGTTTGAGGGAAAATACATGATTAAAAATGATATGTGAATTGCGATAGAAATAAGCTCGACCATATGTTAGATGGCATTGGTTAGCTAGAATGCAGAGCACACAATTGAGTAAGAGTACAAATGGAAACTTGAAATTATATTTAAAGTCAGATTGTGGGTTTTCACAATTTTTTACTCACTTTGAAACTATGGTTGAAGATAAAATAGACAAAAAGGGTGCTGCAGAGTATTTTTTGAGTTATAAGTTGCCCAAATTGAATGTCCAAACCAGATGGTTGCAACATACTGCTCCAATATACACAAAAAAAAAATCTTTGAAGAATTTCACGATGAATATGTAATGTCACTTGAAGTTGATTTAATGGAAAAAGGGGAGGAAGGAGGATATCAGTTTTTTATTATATCTCCTCTTCCAAGCTGTAGAAGATACCATCGAGTGACAAGAGATACGAACAACATTCTATCATGTACATGTAGGCTATTTGATATGCGAGGCATTTTGTGTTGCCATATGATAAAAGTATTAAAAGATGATATGCATGTACATGAAATTCCTGACAGTTACATTCTAAAAAGATGGACAAGGGCAGCTAGATCTGAGAAAGTGAATGACATGCATGGTCGTTTTACTGAGAGTGATCCGAGGAAGGAACGGACTTTGAGATAAAAAACATTGAATTCTCTATTTCGCAAGATTTCATGTAGAGGATGTGAAAATGAAAAAACATATAAATTGTCTTTGAAGCAAGGTGAAGAATTATTAAATACCATTGAGGAAATGCTTTAAACCTATCAAGTTAGTGAGTCGAGCCACAACCAAGTGGGATC
Source organism: Ehretia macrophylla (assembly GCA_037974665.1). NCBI lineage: Eukaryota > Viridiplantae > Streptophyta > Magnoliopsida > Boraginales > Ehretiaceae > Ehretia > Ehretia macrophylla. The sequence continues at coordinate 77,274,846 of CM075764.1, read as the reverse complement.
AACTAAGGTTTGTTCAGTAGGTAATACACTGGCAAAAGGAGTTGCTAAAAGAGATGTCACAGGGCCACGTGGGAGAAAACGCATTAGGAGCACATTAGAGAAGAAAATTAAGAAAAAACATATGAAGAAGAAAAAAAAAAGAAATGAACAGGTATTATTATTTTTCAGTCCTTTTTAAAAGATTTGTTTGACATACTATTTTTCAAAAATATACGTTATGTTTTTCTTACTAATTACGTGCCTTAACATTTATTAGGCCATACAGGATGATGCCTCTACACATGAGCAGACTCTCACAAATCAACATAGTCTTCATTTCATTCAACAACAGATTCTTCCATTTACCCAAGGACAGTCTTTTCCATTCACTTTGGAAGAACATTCTCAATTTCAGGATATGAGAACAACGCATGTCTCTTTGTCCTCTACTAGTTACTTAGGATATGAAATGCCATTTAACCAAACTCAAGACTCTATTAATAAGCATGCCAATCAGGTTAGTTAGAAAACCAACTACGTTCTTGACTCTTTTTTTAATTTATCTTCGTTATTCTAACATTATCATTTCATTTTTGTGTTAGGTCTTTGACTTAAACTCGGATCATTTCACCTCAATGTTCCCTAAATGAAGACAAGGCTAAAATTTGAGTTTGCTATACTTTTTTTTCAGCTATAACATATGTATTTCTTCTATTACAATTTATGTGTAATCTGGATTGAATGGTTCTTTACAAATTTTTGTACTTTGGTAGGCTGCCTTTTGGCCGTTAATTTTCTATGTTCATGTTAAGCCTTAGGCTTGAATTTTGATAATTTCTATTGCTGCAACTTTTATCTAGCCAATTTCAACTCCATTATAAGTAGCAAAAAAGAAAATCAAATCCGCTGAGCAACATTCAAACTATCTGGTGGCTCATCTTTTACATTATGGTCAGTAGCAGCATCCAACTTTTGAGCCAATTTAAAAAATAATAATAATAATAATAGTATAGTCATCAAAACAGGAAAACAAAAATAAAACCAGTTATTCTACAAATGAATTAATCAAAACATGATTACAGAACAAATAATAACAGGAACAGACAAATCAAAAGTGAGAAATATTTTTTTTGCTAAGTAAACAAGTATCATTTCATTCAACTATCAAAGAAACAAACATTGGCCAAGCCAATACACATCTGTGTCCTAACAAAGAAAAAAAAAACTTGAAACTAAGAGAGGATATTCATTAGATTCCACTCATTACAAAGGGCCCTATTGAAGTGACTGTGTTTAAATTTGTTTCCTGTCAATAATTTCAGACGAACTTCTTCAGGAATTTTCATGAGGACTTGTTCATCTATGCAAAAAAACATTGGCAAAAATTCGAGCGTTACGTTCATTCCAAATATGGTAGACACATGAATAGAACATGAGCTTGATCATAGCTACTTGAGGTGATTTCCTCCTGCCATATTCGCTGCAGCCTTGAAGAACATGAGTCCACCAGACACTCTAGATTCTAGCCTTCATTTTTTTTTAGATAGGTTCTCTAGATTCTTCTGCTGAAGAACACTCAAAGAAAAGATAATCTCTTGTTTCCACAACCAAATGACAAAGAATACATTGGCTATTGACTTGGATTCCCCAAGACAGTAGTCACTATTTTGTGGTGGGACGATCAAGGATGGCGGGCCAACGACAAAAACCAAACTTTGGAATGAAAGCTTGCTTCCATAAAAGATGATACCAATTTACCTTTGGGAATTTATGACATATCTCCTCCCAAGATGAAGCATAATGAAATTTAACAAAAGGTCGAATGGTCTAGACAATGGAGTCTTCACAGTTGGGGCAAAGAAAAAACATTGCAAAAGTGAGAGATATCACAACAAAATAGTTGTAAAAAACTACCCAACTGAAACTTAGAAGCAAAGGAAAAAAAACAAAAACCAAATAAGCTAAATCCAAAGCCAAAGATTCAAGCAAAACCCACATGCGCGCAATTGCCCAAACCTGCAAGGAAATAATAGAAACAATAAGATTCATAACAAAATCAAAATTAATAGAATATAGTAGAAACAACAAGATTCATAACAAAATCAAAATTAAATGGGTCTTTTTTATATTTGAAATTTTCATCATAATCAAATGGGTCTTTTCATATATGAAATTTTCACTAAAATTGGCCTTTACATACTTGAATTTGGTTTTCTTTTTAACTAACCTCTTTGTTGTGAAAAAAGAAGATTCAAGATAGAGGATGTGTATTGTATGAGCCAAAAGAGAGAAAGGTGATAACAACAATGCGCAGAGAGAAGAATGGCGATGGAGATATTGAAGGAAGAGTTTTAATAAGAAAAGAAAAAGGGAGAGAATTGCTGGACTGAACGCAAAGAGCGATATAGAAGAATTGAGAGAGAAAGCTGGGTTTTTGGTTTTTGTCTTTGTGTTTAATTGAATGGTTAGGATTTATTCTAATTCAAAAATAAAATGAATGGTGAAGATTAAAAGTTAGAAGGTTAGAATGAAGTTAAGTTAGTATAGGATCCAAATCTAAATAAGATATATTTAGGAGGATGTGGATCCTCTACTAACTTAACTTCATTCTAACCTTCTAACTTTTAATCTTCACCATTCATTTTATTTTTGAATTAGACAATCCTAACCGTTCAATTAAACACAAAGACAAAAACCAAAAACCCAGCTTTCTCTCTCAATTCTTCTATATCGCTCTTTGCGTTCAGTCCAACAATTATCTCCCTTTTTCTTCTCTTATTAAAACTCTTCCTTCAATATCTCCATCGCCATTCTTCTCTCTGCCCATTGTTCTTATCACCTTTCTCTCTTTTGCCTCATACAATCCACATCCTCTATCTTGAATCTTCTTTTTTCACAACAAAGAGGTTAGTTAAAAAGAAAACCAAATTCAAGTATGTAAAGGCCAATTTTAGTGAAAATTTCATATATGAAAAGACCCATTTGATTATGATGAAAATTTCAAATATAAAAAAGACCCATTTAATTTTGATTTTGTTATGAATCTTGTTGTTTCTACTATATTCTATTAATTTTGATTTTGTTATGAATCTTATTGTTTCTATTATTTCCTTGCAGGTTTGGGCAATTGCGCACATGTGGGTTTTGCTTGAATCTTTGGCTTTGGATTTAGCTTATTTGGTTTTTGTTTTTTTTCCTTTGCTTCTAAGTTTCAGTTGGGTAGTTTTTTATAACTATTTTGTTGTGATATCTCTCACTTTTGCAATGTTTTTTCTTTGCCCCAACTGTGAATTGTCTAGACCATTCGACCTTTTGTTAAATTTCATTATGCTTCATCTTGGGAGGAGATACGTCCTAAATTCCCAAAGGTAAATTGGTATCATCTTTTATGGAAGCAATCTTTCATTCCAAAGTTTAGTTTTTTGTCGTTGGCCCACCATCCTTGATCGTCTCACCACAAAATAGCGACTACTGTCTTGGGGAATCCAAGTCAATAGCCAATGTATTCTTTGTCATTTGGTTGTGGAAACAAGAGATTATCTTTTCTTTGAGTGTTCTTCTAGCAGAAGAACCTAGAGAACCTATCTCAAAAAAGTGAAGGCTAGAATCTGGAGTGTCCGGTGGACTCATGTTCTTCAAGGCTGCAGCGAATATGGCAGGAGGAAATCACCTCAAACAGCTATGATCAAGCTCATGTTCTATTCATGTGTCTACCATATTTGGAATGAACGTAACGCTCGAATTTTTGCCAATGTTTTTTTGCATAGATGAACAAGTCCTCATGAAAATTCTTGAAGAAGTTCGTCTGAAATTATTGACAGGAAACAAATTTAAACATAATCACTTCAATAGGGCCCTTTGTAATTAGTGGAATCTAATGAATATCCTCTCTTAGTTTCAAGTTTTTTTGTTCTTTGTTAGGACACAGATGTGTATTGGCTTGGCCAATGTTTGTTTCTTTGATAGTTGAATGAAATGATACTTGTTTACTTAGCAAAAAAAATATTTCTCACTTTTGATTTGTCTGTTCCTGTTATTATTTGTTCTGTAATCATGTTTTGATTAATTCATTTGTAGAATAATTGGTTTTATTTTTGTTTTCACGTTTTGATGACTATACTATTATTATTATTTTTTTTTTTGAAAATTGGCTCAAAAGTTGGATGCTGCTGCTGACCATAATGTAAAAGATGAGCCACCAGATAGTTTGAATGTTGCTCAGCGGATTTGATTTTCTTTTTTGCTACTTATAATGGAGTTGAAATTGGATAGATAAAAGTTGCAGCAATAGAAATTATCAAAATTCAAGCCTAAGGCTTAACATGAACATAGAAAATTAACGACCAAAAGACAGCCTACCAAAGTACAAAAATTTGTAAAGAACCATTCAATCCAGATTACACATAAATTGTAATAGAAGAAATACATATGTTATAGCTGAAAAAAAAAGTATACCAAACTCAAATTTTAGCCTTGTCTTCATTTAGGGAACATTGAGGTGAAATGATCCGAGTTTAAGTCAAAGACCTAACTCAAAAATGAAATGATAATGTTAGAATAACGAAGATAAATTAGAAAAAGAGTCAAGATCGTGGTTGGTTTTCTAACTAACCTGATTGGCATGCTTATTAATAGAGTCTTGAGTTTGGTTAAATGGCATTTCATATCCTAAGTAACTAGTAGAGGACAGAGACATGCGTTGTTCTCATATCCTGAAATTGAGAATGTTCTTCCAAAGTGAATGGCAAAGACTGTCCTTGGGTAAATGAAAGAATCTGTTGTTGAATGAAATGAAGACTATGTTGATTTGTGAGAGTCTGCTCATGTGTAGAGGCATCATCCTGTATGGCCTAATAAATTTTAAGGCACGTAATTAGTAAGAAAAACATAATGTATATTTTTGAAAAATAGTATGTCAAACAAATCTTTTAAAAAGGACTGAAAAATGATAATACCTGTTCATTTCTTTTTTGTTTTTTCTTCTTCATATGGTTCTTCTTAAGGTTCTTCTCTAATGTGCTCCTAATGCGTTTTCCCCCACGTGGCCCTGTGACATCTCTTTTAGCAACTCCTTTTGCCAGTGTATTACCTACTGAAGAAACCTTAGTTGATCTCACTTGGTTGTGGCTCGACTCACTAACTTGATAGGTTTGAAGCATTTCCTCAATAGTCTTTAATAATTCTTCACCTTGCTTCAAAGACAATTTATATGTTTTTTCATTTTCACATCCTCTACATGAAATCTTGCGAAATAGAGAATTCAATGTCTTGTATCTCAAAGTCCGTTCCTTCCTTGGATCACTCTCAATAACACGACCATGCATGTCATTCACTTTCTCAGATCTAGCTGCCCTTGTCCATCTCTTTAGAATGTAACTGTCAGGAATTTCATGTACATGTATATCATCTTTTAATACTTTTATCATATGGCAACACAAAATGCCTCGCATATCAAATAGCCTACATGTACATGATAGAATGTTGTTTTTACCTCTTGTCACTCGATGGTATCTTCTACACCTTGGAGGAGGAGATATAATAAAAAATTGATATCCTCCTTCCTCCCCCTTTTCCATTAAATCAACTTCAAGTGACACTACATATTCATCCTGAAATTCTTCAAAGATTATTTTTGTGTATATTGGAGTAGCATGTTGCAACCATCTGGTTTGGACATTCAATTTGGGCAACTTATAACTCAAAAAATACTCTGCAGCACGCTCTTTGTCTCTTTTATCTTCAACCATAGTTTCAAAGTGAGTAAAAAATTGTGAAAACCCATAATCAGACTTTAAATATAATTTCAAGTCTGCATTTGTACTCTCACTCAATTGTGTGCTCTACATTCCAACTGACCAATGCCATCTAACATATGGTTGCGCCCACTTTTGTCGCAATTCAAATATCATTTTTAACCATGTATTTTCCCTCAAACTAAATCTATCAAGCATCGCATTCCATTCAGCAAGCTATTCATCTTCCTTATCTGGTTCATCAAAAAATCGTCCTAATACATGGTCAACCTCACCATCACCCATTGACATGTTTCAATGCATTTTGCATTATGTGCCACTTACGTAAACAATGAAATGTATTAGGTATAACATTTGCCAAAGCTTTTGCCATTGCAGCATCTTGATCAGTAAAGATGGTCTTAGGATGCTTGTTTGACATAACTTGTAGGAATGTCGAAAACAACCAAGAAAATGAGTCTACTGTTTCATCATACATTAAAGCTGCCCTAAACATTACCATCTCACGGTGATGATTAAACCCTAAGAAAATAGCAAATGGACGAGAATCTTTATGCAACTTATAAATAGTGTCAAATGAAACTATGACGCCAAAGTGCCCATAATCAATTATCATTTGAGCACTAGCCTAAAATATATTTGTAATTTTTTCCTCATTATCCAATTGAAATGTATGATAAAATGATTGATTTTGTGTTGTTTGGTCTTGAAAATATTTCAAGATGACCCCAACCTCACCATAAGCTAAAGCCTTTTGTCCTTTGGTGCGAAGGTAATTTTTGTGATCATTTTTTAAAAATCCAAGACATTTCTTCCACCAACCTCCTTACCCATTAACTCATAAGACTTACGCAAAGAAATTCCAGAATCTTCAGCTAATTCAATTTGTTCACTTTGTATATCAAATATTCTTCGTTGAGACGGCAACAAATGTGCAAGTTCAGGTCTTACCACCTCATGGTTATGTTCAGAAGAAAACTAATAGACTACATATTTTCCTATACTTTTATCTAATTTCACTTTCAAACATGTAGTACACCCCGTCCGAGTCTAAGCTCTAGGATTTTTTACAAGATGATCCCTTTTATCAGGTTTTCTACATCCTTCTTTAGAACAAACATATATCCTATATGCCCATTGCCCATCAACGTTCTTCTTAGCAGCGTGAATTCTAATGCTAATCCAATCATTCCTCCATAATTATTATAAAACTGATATGCATCTTACTCTGTATCAAAAATCATACCTTCATATGGTTTATGTTTGTTGTCGTCATCCTTATTGCTTTGCATCTCTGGTACAGTAGGCATGTAGATGTCATCTTTATCAATACTTGAAGTTTCTGTTATATTTTCCATGTTGGATATGGATTATTTGAGGAGTTGGATTATTTGATGTGAATCATGGAAAAAGGCAAACAAGAGTAGTGGGAGAATGTGGCGGGAGAAGAAAATGAAAAAAAAACAGAGGGAAAGTTGGGTTTTTGGTTTTAGTTTTTTTTTTTGTTTTGTTTAATTGAACGGTTAGGATTTAGTGTAATTCAAAAATAAAATGAATGGTTGAGATTAAAAGTTAAAAAGTTAGAATGAAAGTTAAGTTAGTAGAGGATTCAAATCCCTTGTAGAATGATGTACCCAATTGAGTCACATATATATAGGGTGAATTGTTCCATACTCTTTTGTGGTTTGTCGAAAGTGCATATGATTCCTATGAGGTCTCAAAATCTCTTCCAGACCTCCTATGATCTGCAAATCAGTGCATACGACCCCCCTCTATCAAATAGTCGATCACTTCTAACGGAATATTAAATACATGCGTGTGTGTTGCAATTTGGATTAGTTTTCAACAATTTTGGCAATAAAATAAGTGTGTTGATTGACAAAAATACCATTTTCACCAAAAAACTATTAAAAAAATAAAAAAATTAAAATAGTGTCATCTTCCCCAACCCCTTCCCCCACCCATATCCCCACCTCCCACTCCATCAGCCATAATTCTTTATACGCAGGAAATAATTTTGCAAAAACTGTAAAAAAAAATTGTAAAACAATATATGATGGCTTGATCAACATCAGCGACGTCCCAATCGAGCTTGTCCAGCCAAAGATCCTCTACTACAAAGCCTTCAAACTAATCCTTCTCGTCGGTCGTCACCGTTTCGCTACGCATCTGGGTCAAAGGTGGAGTTTGGATTATATGAAATCATGAAGCTCACAAACAATTGGGTTTCGAGTATATTAAATCATATACTAATGATTGAATGAAGTTCACAAACAGCGAGTATAGATACATGTATATAATATATATATTTCATGAAGTTCATAAATAGTTGGGCTATATATATATTTTAATTTTTTTTGGTGTGATTTGTATATATATTGGCTAATTAAAAATAAGGGCATAACAGTCTTTTATTATATTTCATTACCACCTTTGACAAAAATATAGGTTGAGGGTACGTATGTACTGAATGATAGACCACAAGTAGGTCTAGAAGAGATTTTAAAACTTTAAGAGGGTTGTGTGTACTTTCGGCAAATTATAGAAGGGTTTAAAGCAATTCACCCCATATATATATTTCGTTTGAAAGTTTCTTATTTTAGATACTTGCACACCGTGAGTCATGTGATCCTTTCAACTTCTAAACGTTTGAAGTGTGATATTTTCTTTCCATCTTATTATTTTCAAACTTTCATAAAAAAGAAAGCAATCTTAATGGTTATTACACCTTAGTAGAATTCTTTTAAGCAGGCATGTCCCTTGGGTAAGGGGGGATGGAGGGGGTGTTAAAGGGAAGGTACAATTGCTACAAGTCTTGTTGCGGAGGTTACACATTGTGTAGGGGTGAAAAAGAAGGGGGAGGTGGTTCTAAATAGCGGCCAATAGAACATGCAGTCCCCAATCTCCCTATAAAATAACTTAAATATATATATATATATATATAATATGTAGGTATGTATGTATATACATACATATTAACTTGATTAGTCCCTACTAGTTTATTAACTTGATCTTCAACACCATTTAGTTCTGATAAGGTAAGAAATGAAACTAGTATCCTCGATTTGGTGATCGAGCTAAAGAATCTTGAAATAAGATAAAGTAAAGTGCGAGTTCAATTCCAGGATATAGGTTTTGATACTCAAGTTAGTATTGAGTTTAAAGATTGAAAAATATTTTAGAGAGTATGAAGTAAAAGTAGAATGAGTTAGTTAATTACAGGTGTGGGGTTGTGACCCTGAGCTCCTATTCGTGTTATCATTGGAGAATATACCTTCACGACCTCTCGGATAATGTGGGCTTCTCACAAGGGAGATGCAGAGACCTAAGAAAATATTTGAAAAATCACTTTTTACTCTCCGTCTTCGGGAGGACCTAATTGTCTTGGTTGGGCTACCTCCTATTCTTAGTTTGAAATATTTGTTTGAATATACTATTTTTTCTTTTAAACCTTGAGCTGTGAATTATACTCACCCATATTAAAAATAATAATTAGTCCCTTAGTTTATTTAAGAGTAAATGCCAAAACCCTCCCATGAGTTTATTCATAAATCCGAAAGTCCCCCATGAGTTTTTTGATATATCCAAATTCTCCCATGAAACTTATCTTTTCCAAACAATTCTGAAGGCTAAAGGGTATTTTAGTCTTTTCAATACTTTAAACCCCTTTGAACAAAAAAAATACTTTAACCCTCAAAGACAACTGCAAATAGTATTAAAGCTAATCGAGTGAAAAGCAAAGCTTACCCAAACAAGCAGTCAACAAAGAAGAAAAACAGAAGTACACAACATAGAAGAAGAACAACAAAAAAGAGGAGCAAAGAGGGACATAAACAAATTAGGGAAGAAAACATAGACTTTAATGAACAAGGAGGAAGTAGTATTCAAACCAAAGGGAGACATGTAAGAATGAAGAAACAATTGAAATCCAAGCTGCTGATTCAGAAAAGCAAAATAACGAAATTGATGGTCCATCAAAAAATAATTCCAAGAGCAAAATGAATGTGGCATCTGCCGTACCTCAAGTACCCCCCCCCTCCCCCCCACCCCCCCCCCCCCCCCCCCTAACTGAGTATGCATCTGTGTGTATGTGTGCATGAGTGTGTCTCCGTGTGTGCGCACGCGTGCATGAGTGTATGTTTTTGTAGGTGAGTCTGTGCGTGTGTTGATGCGTGAGTCTAGTGTGTGTGTATGTGTTTGTGGGTGTACAAGTGTGGAAGAGATAATTATTTGAATAAAAAGACTAAAATGTCCTTTTAACTTTGAGGATTGTTTGACAAAGATAAATGCCATGGGGGAATTTGAGTAAATTAAAAAGTTCATGGAAGACTTTGGCTTTTATAGATAAACTCATGGGGTTTTTTGGCATTTATTCGTTTATTTAACTTGATTTTCAAGACCATTTAGTCTCAATAAGCCATTAGGCCAACTCTAACAGATTTTCTACTTTTCTCCCTACATATAAGGGATTTGGAACACTTTTCCTACATCTAGGGATCCCCTATTTGAGTTTCACTCCAACAGCTTCCCTACATTTAATTAATCTATTAGTTTAGGGAATCCATATTTCAGTTTCACTCCAACAGCTCTCCTATTGTAGAGACTCCCTATTTTTATTTTATTCAAATATTTTCTTCTTTTATTTCAATTAAACATGTCATTAATTTTTTTTTTGTATATATATACTTATATTTCAGAGACCTTCTATTTTTAATTACCAACATAAATTTTTATTTTTAAATATTATTTTTTATTGTTTGATTTAATACTTTTCCAATAATTTTTAATTTTTTGATTATATTTGTTATCGTTGGAGAGTTTAATTTTTAAAGTTTTGCTTTTATTTTCTTTTTTAATATTTTTCTGACAATGAACAGTATTTAGAGGATGGAGTAGGGGATAATGGTTTTTCTCCTACATATAAAGAAGATGAAAATAAGTGTAGGGATCCCGTACAATTTAAGAAATGATGTAGGGAATATATTAGAATGCAATTACTCTAATTTACTCTCTATATGTAGAATAGGGAGTCATGTAGAGATTTTCTTGAAATGTGATTTATTCTAGTAAGTTGGGTAGTCTCCACGAGTCAAAAAATACAATGCGCGTGAACAAACCTACCACCGTCCAACAATCCCATGTTTAAGTGGACTTTCATTTTCTTTTCTTTTTTTGGTTAAGTGGGCATCGCCAATGCCGCTGACTTGGTAGGAGTCAATAGCGTCAAAGCCAACTAGCATTACGTCTCACAGTTCACACGCACACACGTGCCTTTACCGTCCACTTTTCTTTTCCTTATTAAAAGAAATTTTTACATGACCGAAATTGTGTAGTCTTATTTTGAATTACCATAATAATCCAACTCTTTATAATTTACGAAGTAATTTGAAAGAGTTCGATACTAAGTTACATTTTTATACCAAACTAAACTAATTAGGTGCTTTCACGTTGGTAGAACTCTGGTATAAGTATTGACATTAACTAGTTAAAAAAAGTATTTTAATCGTAGCAAAGTCCGTGTTTCTTAGTTTAATAAAAAAAATGAGACTTTAGGTTCGATAAGTCTTTACTACATTAATAGAGTGATTATCTTTAAATGCGTTAATTTGCTTTTTTAGACCATCTTTGTCAGCAAGAATACTGTCTTGGTCTTCAATCCCCTTGAGCTACTAGTGAGCATCCCTCTTTGTTTTCTTTAAAGCGTGTATTGATCACTTAAATTAGATCATATAATCATTAAATGAGATTGACTATATAAATATAATGATCCACTAAGTTACATTCTTATAAGTAACAAAAGATTGGGTAATTATTAAGAACAAATTCATCTACAATCTTTCAAAATGACCTTTTTGATCGTTAAACTTATAATAGTGTGGCGCTCCTAAATTTTAATCAAAATTTAACATTTTTGACATAAAAATAATACGTAGTTGTCAATTTTTTTATGAAAATTTGAATTGAAACAATTAAATTTAAATGAAGTTTGTGTTAGGACAAACGACGTCACTTAATTATAAATTCAAAAATTCATTTTACAATATTAGAGTCCAATTAATTCACTGTATTATAATTGAAAAACGATACAAATAATTTACCCAAAAAATTATTAAATTGCGATACTACGTGATAATTATAATAAAGAATTGACTAGCACCTAATTTTTATGCAATTTCCTCCTTTTGTTCGCACCAAGAAAACGATAGGTACACAAAACACACAGTGGTCACTGTTCAGAAAGCTGCATATACACCATCAAAAAAGTATTTTTAAATGGAAAAATCCTCAGGAATATTACTCTCCTCCCCTAAATCCTCTCTTGTGGCTCCAAACCCCCTTCTATATTTCCCCTCTCTCTCTCTCTCTCTCTCTCTTATTACTTCACTCTTATTACACTGTCCCAAAATCTCTCTCTCATTCTTGTTCTCTCTTTTGAGTTTTATGCAGTATTAAAAGCAAAACACACACACACACACACACACACACACAGAGTGTCAAAGTATGCAGCAGCCTTCATCTGTAAAGACACAAGAACCCACTAACCCCTTTGGCTTTGTATCCCAATTGGGTTCTTTTGTATTTGATTATTCTTCTTCTAAGTACAACAACAATTGCAATGCATACACCCATGTTAACCACTTGTATTTTGATCACAAGTATAATAAGAAGAAGGCAGCTGCAAAGGCTGTGCCTTTGCTTAGTTTGAGCACTAGTGGTACTTCTGGGAGCATTAGAAGAGTGTTTAATCAGTTCAATAAGTTCATTAGGCTCCATTGTGAGAGAGTCCCACTTGGCTTCGCCTCGGTTCGGGTTAATTCTGGGGAAAGTGATGGGTTAAGAGGAGACGAGAATGGTGTTTTGGAAGGTGGAGGATTGCCTATTAATGGTGTTGTTGAGTCTGATGGTCCCAAAAAGGTGTTGATTTTGATGAGTGATACCGGTGGTGGTCACAGGGCTTCTGCTGAGGCTATTAAGGCCGCGTTTTACGAGCAATTTGGAGATCATTATCAGGTTAGTCTGGTGGATTTTTTGTGTTAATTCTTGTTTTTCATTGGTTACGTTGTAATGAATCTTTGTATAAATGTGAACCAGGTCGAGCAAATTGGTGTGTCTATAAATATTATTTGTTGTTTTGATCATATTATGTGTTTTTAAAGACTCGTGTATTTGCAGGTGTTTATTGTTGATTTATGGACTGAACACACTCCTTGGCCTTTTAATCAATTGCCAAGGAGTTATAACTTCTTGGTCAAACATGGCCCCTTGTGGAAAATGACATATTATGCTTCTTCTCCGCGCTTGGTTCATCAGACCAATTTTGCAGCAACATCTACTTTCATAGCTCGGTGAGACCATTTCTCCATTGTTACTGCATTTTCCAAGATTATTTTGGTTGAAAGCTAAGAAAAATGTCGTCTTTTGGCATTGTCGAGCTCATTAAAGGCAAATCTAAGTTCCTTCATCATACTTGTCTGTACAACACTATAGACCTGCAATGCACGAAAATGCCTTTATGAATGAACAACTCTGTACGTAAATGATAAATTTCTTGTATTTTTAGTGTAGAAGACCAACTCTTGTTCCTCAAAATTAACAGCATATTGATTAGCACATGATGCTACTTGAATTAGGCTTTTCTAAGGATGCCAGTAAATAGCTTTGTGCTCTGCTAAGGCTATGGTTGTGAACTTCTTTAATGATTAATTAAAATCTTGCTGATGTTTGCATGATGGTCCATACCGCCCTTTGCATATCAAATTATATTGCATGAGAGAAAGTATTTACAAAATGACATTTATCAACGATAAGTTATAGTTACAGGCCATAATGAGCACTGTTTCTTGCGGGTGTATGTTAGGAAATCTGCCTTTATCAGCTTCTTAATCAATTCTGGCCCTGGTGGTTTTATTTTACTTTCTCACATTTTGCTTAAATGCTTTCTTGTGAGTAAGATAATCAATATTCAGAAAATTCCTGTGTAACATAGCCCATTGATTTCACAGCCATTAGTGTGTCATGCTTACTACTTTCTGTTTGTTTATTACTTTGGTAATTAGCCTTTAAAGTTGGTGTCCACCTACTTTTGTGTTCTTTGCTTGAGCAAATTGAATTCATGCATCGTCATGTGTGATTCTCCCCTTTATCTTACGGTCTGCTTCTGATACTCTATTTGCCTGCAATAGTTACTTCAGCTGCCTATCTTACTGACTATTTAGTTCTTTTCTTCTACTTTACCACAGGAAGGTCGCTCAAGGTTTGATAAAATACCAACCAGATATTATTATTAGTGTACATCCTTTGATGCAACATGTTCCTCTCCGTATCTTGGGGGCAAAGGGTCTTTTGCAGAAGATAGTCTTTACCACTGTAGTGACAGATTTGAGCACTTGTCATCCTACATGGTAAGTTCTGCAGTGAATTTGTGTGCCTTCTTTTAATTTCACTTTGGGTGTCATCTTGTATCTGTTTCTTGACTAGGTTTCACAAGCTTGTGACTAGATGCTATTGCCCATCAGAAGAGGTTGCAAAGCGAGCACTGAAAGCTGGCCTCCAGCCTTCTCAAATTAAGATTTTTGGTCTTCCTGTTCGGCCTTCTTTTCTGAAACCTGTTCGTCCCAAGGTTGGATGCTCCAAGCTTTAATATTTATGGCCTTCTCCCTCCACCAGATTGTAGTGCTCATGGCTTCATCCTCTTGAGCTTTGCTTTTTATTAATCTTCAAGGGGAATTAATCATTTGGATATCTAGTCAGGTAGAAGACCAGGAAATTAATGATTTGACCCCAAAAGTGATAAGTGAATAAGATCAAACATGAACATAATAGTGCACTATTGAAATTAATCACAGACTATTAAGATTTATGATGGATTTTGTAGGGTTGCAGGTGTTACTTCTTATTAAGCATCACACTTCAGGATGGTAATCTTAAGACATGCTGCATGTATATTTGCCATAAATTGACCCTCTCCTTTTTAGGGATATGTATTTTACCGATCAGTAATAGTAATGCTAGTAATTTAAATGTGGTATATAAAATAATCTGAATTTCTTTACGGATTCCTAATTTTATCAATTCAAATTAATCGATCCAATTTTGAATTAAATTCAGATAGCGATACAAAAGGACGATGCATACATTTTTGAATTCACAATAGCGAATAATTTAAACCTAAAATGAGTGATTCAGAAATAGTTCAATTGATGCTTGTTGGTTGACATAAACAGAATATAGCTGGTTTTGTTTTTCATCAAGTCTTGTGACTTATAAAGTTATTTGCATATGTATTTGTCTGCTGAGTTAAATTGTCTGCAAAATATTTCATGACAGATTATTTAGAGATTGGCTTGCTTCGTTCCTTCTTTTCTTTCACTTTTCTTCTTCCTTCCCTCGAATGGTGTGAGTCACTTCTTCATAGGATCAGTGTTCATGAATCAAATAGGGAAGTGTTTGCGTTGTTCCTCAGTTACTATTCTTTTTCACTCTTTTCCCCTTTTCTTCTATCCTTTACGTTATTTGGTCCTTTCAATGGGTGCAATATTATCTAATGTATGATTGTTTATTTATTTATTTATTTGCTTATTTTGTACCTTTTGTTGTGTGAGCCTAACATGGGTAAAAGAGTTGATACTCACACTCTAGTGAGAGTGTAACTGGTTCCTTTTCCTTTTATGCCAGAAATCCCCTTTAGCTCAATGTTAACATGTGATTAGGTATCATAAACCAAAACAAACCAAACCAAACTAAGCCTTATTGCACTAGGTGGGGTTGGATATATGGGATCTAAGAATGCAGATGCCATCAAACCTGATGAGAGATATCTCCTTTATTATCTCCATGCATGTGACATTTCATTTGAGTGTCTTTATCTAACTCTTCTTAGGTCTCTTCAAACCCTTTCATAGTGGACAACCTCTACACCTACACACCTCCGGAAAACTACCTCTACAGTTTTCCTCCTAACTTCTTCAAACCATCTCACGCGGTTTTCCCTCATCTTGTCTTCAATCAGAGCTACCTCCACTATTCCTCGAATCACATCATTTCTAATCATGATCTTTTTGGTATTCCTGCACATCCATCTTAGAATTCTCATCTCAGTCAATGCATCTTCTGAACATGTTTGTACTTCATCATCTAGCACCCCAGTCCATACTGTAAATTTGGTCTTATGGGCTATTTTGTAATAGTTCTCTTTGAACTTAAGGAGTATTTTCCAATCACACAAGAGTGCTAATGTGCTTCTCTACTTTGTCCTTCCTTCCGCAATTGGGCATTGTATCTTTGCTTAATATGATTTTTGCCTTTCTTGGTTTTCTGCTTTTCGTAATATGTCCAAAGAACAGTATACCTATTAATTCTGTCTTTTTCGTGACAAATATTAGGATGAGCTGAGGAGGGAGTTTGGAATGGATGAGCAACTTCCTGCTGTATTGTTGATGGGTGGTGGGGAAGGGATGGGCCCCATTCAAGCTACGGCTCAAGCACTTGGAGATGCATTATATGATGAAACTCTTGGGGAGCCAATAGGTCAGGTCCTCGTGATATGCGGCCGCAATAAAAAACTCACTAGTAGATTGCTTTCAATCGACTGGAAGATTCCTGTCAAGGTATTGAATTTCCAGAGATTATCGACAACTTTGTTCTCTGTTCGTATTCATTCCATTTTCCATTGTCACGTGTTTTCTTCAAACATCTGCTGCTCCAGCTGTATTGGATTGCGGGAATTATACAACATAACATGGAATAGATTAAAAGGTGTTGCACAATTTTATTTTCAAATTTTTCATCTTAGAATTAGAAGACATATTATCTTTCTCATAAGTGGTTTTAGTAGCAAATGAGAGAAAAAAATGACTAGCTTGACCCTTGAAACAACTATTGTTGTAACTAGTGTTTTGCAAGTGACCTCTTATTATGTCATATATAAGGAACAATCTCAAAGACCTGAATTGTCATGCGCTTTAGGAGGAATTGTTGTCTAGGTATTTAGGATGTTCTTAACATGAGGATTAGATGAGGCATGTCATCTCATCTTTTCTCTTTTTATGTATCACTTTTGTGCTTTTGAGGAGTAAGATTTAACCTGTGTCCCTATGTTTTATACTAGTTACTTTTTTATAAACCAATAAGTTATGTGCAAGCAATAGCAAATCTTTAGTTCTTTTGAATCATAATGATATTCGAATGTCAAAAAGTGAGTCAATCTTAATATCTGAACTAAGTTTTGGCCCACAATTTATGTGTGTGCATAATTAAGCTTCCAAAAAGTACGTAACTTTTATTAGGAATCAAGAGTATTCTTACTTGTAAAAGTATAACTAAAAGACATCGGTCATATGGAAAGCATTGAGATATAATATATCTTCAGCTATGTGTGAGTTGTTCTTTCTCTTCCTCTATAATTTTCTCTTCTTTTTCCCCTCCTTTTTTTTTAAAGAGGTTTTAGTAGTGAGTATGTTCATTAGATTGATCCATACGAAACTGTAGTTACAACCCTCCTTTTCCTTTATATATAATATTTGATAATAGATGATTTTTACTTCTGTTTGGAATTCATGCTATGTTGGGTGACATGCATGTCCAAAATTTTCAGCAGTGTTGGAGATTTTGAGTTTTTACATCCTTGGAGAGATCTTCTGTCCAAGCTTGCAGGCATTTATTTGGTTGCATGCAGACATGCTTACCTAATCTAAACAATATACTTCAATGTTTTAGGTGATGGGGTTTGTCAATAAGATGGAGGAATGCATGGGTGCTTGTGATTGCATAATTACCAAGGTAAGCATCTCTCTCACATGATATAAAGCTTCTCCTTATTCTTACTGCCCATCTGAGAGAGAGATAGAATCTGGCCATTCTAATTCATAGCATTATCTGCAGGCTGGACCAGGAACTATTGCAGAATCTATGATCCGAGGCCTTCCCATAATTTTAAATGGTTATATTGCTGGGCAGGTACTATTGATATGCGCTGTTGCTACTTTTCCTTTCTGATTGTTGAGTACATATTTGATCTTGCTTTTATTCGTTTCGACCAAGTGGTTCTTCATTGTCCTCTACCCAAAATGAGACTCAAGTGTAGCCTAGTAGTGGATTACTCCCCTTAGTAATTGGGAGACCAGGGTTTGAATCTCATGGGGGTGGGGGTAAAAAAAAAAATATCTATCCTCTGCCCAAAATATTCTGTTTCATGGATTACACAAATGAGCTTCGCTTACTATGTTGAATAGTTTAGTTCTCAGAACCGTTTTAGTGTCGGACATAAATGTGATTTGACCTCCATTTGGCATGAAGTGGTTTAATGTACTGAGTATTGAGAGAATGAAGAAAGGGAGCAATGGAGCGGATTGAGTTTTGGAGCAAAATAGAAATCACA
This sequence comes from Ehretia macrophylla, assembly GCA_037974665.1. Lineage (NCBI taxonomy): Eukaryota > Viridiplantae > Streptophyta > Magnoliopsida > Boraginales > Ehretiaceae > Ehretia > Ehretia macrophylla. The sequence goes on along the minus strand of CM075764.1, from coordinate 77,256,738 downwards.
ATTTGTTGCCTCGTGGGAACAAATTGCATCACCATTGTAGATCTCATATTAGCATTTTCTTTAGATGTGTGTATGTGCGGGTGCATATATTCCTCATAACCTCTTGAATTTATCGTTATCCATTTTTTACCACATATCCCTTCTCTTCTCAAAAACCTCTTAGATTTATCATTCTTTATTTTAAAATTTATTCTTTTATTGCAGGAAGCTGGGAATGTGCCTTACGTTGTAGAAAATGGATGTGGAAAATTCTCCAAGTCACCAAAAGAGATAGCTAACATAGTAGCCCAGTGGTTTGGTCCAAAGCAGGCTGAACTGAAAGCCATGTCTCACAATGCACTCAGATTGGCAAGGCCAGATGCTGTATTTAAGATAGTCCATGACCTTCATGAGCTGGTCAGACAAAGAACTTTTGTACCCCACTACTGTGCAACTTGAATTCAGTGCCCTAATTCAAATTTTGGCATGAGTTCTCTGAACTAGACTTGTACTTACGGCGAGCTATTGATCTTGATCCTGTTCTTTCTTTTTGATCCTTCTATACATTCTTTCTTTCACCCCTTCAAATAATTGTTGACTGGAAAGAAGGTAAAAATAAATAAATAGAGACGGCGAGAAGAAAACATTATTCTTTCAACTTCATTTGAAAGACTACTATCAGTTTTCCTTGGATGACGCATCTTCTTCTTCGGTGCAATCCCGGTTGTCATTATCATATTCTTCTTTCTTTATAATATGTCTGTGTGTTTTTTTATGTGTGTGTGTGTGTGTGACAATGGGACAAGTGACTAAAATATGACTCAACACTCCGCTTTGTTTGGACTACTATTGTGTCGACTTGATCCTTTGCGGAATCAAGTCTCGGAATCAAGTCTCGATATAACAATCTGATCCAATTTTAAAGACACGAAAAAGGAGAGAAAACAGATGGAATTTTTCCTGTATTTAGGTCAAGTCAAAACATGTATAACACTTCATTTAACAACAATAGAATCAAACAATACATCTACTAGCCATTACACATATATAAACTTTACAAATTTACTTGGCCAAGCTACTTTACACAAGGACACAAAGGTACAGTAGTTCAAAATAGATCATCTATGCTAGCAACATATATATGTCCCCAAATGTAAACTTATGAATTTATAACAAAGTCCTTCAAACCCTCAATTTTAAAGCAACAGCTAAACACTTAATACACTTTACATATTCGAAATAAAGTCTCTAACACAACTCAATCTACAAGGGTCCAAAGCAATAGCCAACAGGCAAGACAAATAAAGCCATCACATTAATCACTTCGAAGCACGATCTCAGCTACACCTATATTGTGGTCATGAAATGGGATGAGTTTCAACAAACTCAATGAGGGAGGATAAATGAAGGTCTTGAAAACATTTTATCCTTGAAAACATTTTCGAAAATGTACACTTAAATTATATACATTCAATGAGCAATTAACATGCATTTGAGACAATATATAAACATTCAAAAAGGATACGCTTGCCACTTGTTGATGCCATTCTCACTCCCAACCGATTCATCATCACTACACTGATACATTCCGGAAGTATAGAACATGGTGACGTTACCATGCCTCACAGTACCCACACCCTATGAACATATCCATACTCCGTCCATAAGGGATAGAGAATAGAACATAATAGTTGTGGCGATGCAACTCGGCAAATCCGATACCGTCCGAGGTGAAACAACCCTATCATGCCTCACAAACATTTTACATTTAACATTCTGAGAGAACAACAAAGTAGGTTGTCTTTCGACTCTTCAACATATAACAGCCAATAATTCAACACTTAACCTTGCAACACTTAAATAACAGTTAGAACATATTAGTTAGATGACAAAGTAAGTCATCCAACCTCAAGCATGCACATCTAAACATTAACCGACTTCGACCACACTTAATAACATTTCAAACTTTAGTAACACCTTCCACACACAACAATAGAAACAACAAAAAATCAACCTCTAATAACACTTATTCCAACCTCTCCCACAATTAATCAACCATTCAACAATCAAACTACCACTTAGCAAATAATTAACATAGCATACACTTCATATTCTAACTAATTTCCAACCACATTAGACACCACACTTATGCAAAGCTGCAAACTCAACAAATACAATTCAATAACACTAAGTTCGACTTAACAACATTTACATCAACCTTTCTCAACATTGCACACAATTAAACAACTAACCCATACTCATACTACGACTTCGCAACTAACTAAAATAGCATACACTAGAAACATCACGGAGACAACCCAAAGGCCCCCAAACCCGTGACCAACCAGTCGGTCACCACCCCTCAAACTCCTACCATTCAAGCCATTATGCAATGTTAGACAACTACACAATGTATATAGACCTCAATGACATGTTATACAATAAGTTTTCACTCAATTCTAGTCAATTAACACTTTGTACAACACATTAAAATCCATCTACATCAAGTCATAATTCCATCTAACTAGAATTCAATTAAAGTGTACTAAATAACTTATCTAGCGTGAATCATAAACATATATAAGCATAAACAACATATATAAGCAATTATATAACCAATAACTTAACTTTAAAACTCAATTTTAGAAAATAGCACTCACCTTTTTCGCTTTAAAAAACTAAAAACGATCGGTAGATACGTAGAACAAAGTAAGACGAGTTCACATATGCAAGCTTAGGCCCTAGCTCCTCCTCCTTCCTATTCAATTTGCTTAAAATGAAATATTTTTCCTATTCACCTAAGCCCTAAAGCTCACGGCTGAAAGAGATAAGTTTTTGTGCATTTTTGTTCTATTTTATGTATATATGGTGCTAAATGAAGTCAAAGCAAGTCAAAGGAAGAGTTAGATTAGTGGGATTTTACAATTTAGATTAGGTTGTTATTTTTAAAGTGCCAAAAGACAAACTTAACCTTCTAGTTTGCATCTAATTTCAATTATACTAAGTCAAGAGTTAATTTAAGTGTGGTAGACTAATTATCTAAGTGTATAAAGACTAGTTTGGTCAAACTACGTGAAAGGTCATCTAAATGCGACTAAATGATCCTTAAATGCACTTTTCACATAATAACATTTAGTAAATCACATATATGCACATATATTAATTCAAATAACATATAGAGCAAACAAAAGCACATAATTCTCGACTTGGGTCTCACAACTATACTCCATTGATGCAACAATGGGCATGAACTTGACTATACCGCTGGCAGTTATTGCTGACATGGTAGCCCATGGAACTTAGTAGTCTAGATCCTAGGAAGCATTCAGATTTGTTTTTTTTTTGGTTCTAGTTGCATAATTTATTTAAGATTTACAGATGAACTTTTGAGACTGATTGTGCGATCTCAATAAGGTGTTTGCCGGATTTGTTGCGGCTAGCCTCGCTGACAAACTATCATGTACAAGAAGGTAACTAGCGGACATGAGAATCACAAGAGGCCATGTTTAAAGATTTGACACAGTTGGGATAAACATCCCATAAAGAAAATTATCAGCATGCCAACATAGGACGATAAAGATTAAATTGATGTTCTCCATGAACTGTAAAATTCAGTGGTGGTGTCAACTTACAGACATTTTGTTAGTCCAACTCCAACAGCTTCCCTACTTTTTTCCCTACATGTAGAGGTTTTGAACAATTTCTCAACATCTAGGGATTCTCTATTTCAGTTTCACTTTAGCAGCTTCTCTACATTTACTCAATCTCTGTTTTTAGGGAATTCATATTTCAATTTCACTCTAATAGCTTCCCTATTTTACAAATTCTCAAATTTTATTTTATTTCAAAATCTTTACTTGTTTTAATTAAATATATTAATTTAATTCAAGCATAAAACACCCCTATCCCCAATCCCTCATCTAAATAGCCATAAACCCCTAACCCCAATCCCTCACTCATGGCAAGACCCCCACCCTAATCCATCTCACGACAATAATGGTAAGTAATAAAGCGGCAACCAATTTTTTTTTCGCAAAAAACAAACTAATTTTTTTTTTCAAAAAAAGTATTACTTGTGGGTTTGATTTATGATTTTGTTGTTTATTTTTACAGCTTTGTGTGTGTATTTGCATAAGTTGAATTTTTTTGGTTGAAATATGGTGTAAAACCAAGCACACCTGATCTATGTTTATATACACAGATCAGATGTGCCTCCAACAGTCATATTTCTGATCGTTGGAGACTTTTTTTTTTTTGGGCCAATAATTTTTTTTTTAAGTTGTCAGATGCTTTTGGGATTTTAGGGCATGGATTCAGCATCTCTACATATGGAGATGCTGAATCCTAGTTGTAGGGATTCTCTATATTGTAGAGAATCCTTAGTGAAGCTGTTGCAGAGATCCTACTAGAGAAGGCCTTAGACGATGCTGTTTGTGTGTTCTGTTAAAAAAACCTCCTAATGTAATATGAAGTGTCAACTATCTTGACTTGGGCATTACAAAACTTTTTGCGAGGCTACTACTTCAAAACATTAAAGGTTTTACGTCTTTCTCTAGTAATGTAGGTTTCACCAGCTCATGAGGCCCACATGTTAGAAAGAGTACTTCATAACAACCTAATATCTGGATAGTATTCACTTGAAGATTGCAGAAGAAATAATAAGTGTAAATCTGATGATGGTCTAATGGTTCCAATACAACAATCCAGGAAGGATGACAAATTCTACGAGAGGGTTTCCCTGGTACATAACATCATTGACGTGTGATTTTTTTTTTCCTAGAGGAGGAAGTAGAAAATAGGCAAACAAAGATATAATTTTACTATTAGTCCTTAATATCATCTTGGTTTTTTAATTTTGTCTCTAATATTCAAAATTATCTTATTTAGTCCTTAATGTTTTAAAAAATTAGTCAAGTTAGTCCCCAAAGTCAGTTAATTTAAACAGTAAAATTATGAAATATCTAAATTGCCCTTGCATAATTTAACTAAATCGCCAATTATACTTTCTTCAATACATAGAAACACATACAATTAACAATACACATATGTATACATATATAAAAAGCGCGCGCACACACACACACAGATATACATATAAATACAAACACATATATATAGGATATTTTTGACTTAGACCCTTTCTAACATAAAAAGTATGACTTAAAAAGCAAATTTGTTTTTGATACTTATTTGTAGAGTAATACTAAAATAAATTATGAATTTATTCATTTCTAGAATAAATTTTAAAATAAATTTACATCCAAGAATAAAACAATGGTCGGATCCACACCTATGCACAAAAACTAGATCTAGCCAAACTATGCGTTAGTTGCAACATTAAAGTGACCAATTTGTTGTTCTCGTTCAAACTTTCGAACAAAGAAGGTGATTTAAATAGTCACAAAAATTCTAATCACCTGCTGAATATTTTTCTCTTGTCAAATCATTCACTGAACATATTTTTATTCCAGCTACTCCATTTATCAGTTATAACATTTAAATCTAACGAAATCACATATTTTATTTTAGGGTAAATGGTACAATACCCTTTGTGTTTGGCCCAAAAAATATCATAAATCATGTGTGTTAGAAATTGGTATAATAAACCCTGTATTTTTGAAATGTTGCACACAAGACCCTGTCGTCCACTGCTCTGTTAACTTTAACGATGCTTGCAGCACAATCGCACTGTAAGAAGGTGAACATTGTTTTTTGAAGTCTTACATACTTGATGAGATGAAAATACCCTTGTGCAAATTTTAAAACACAAGGTTTATAGCGCACATTTTTTAAAACATAAGGGGTATAGTGTTTTTCAATTCATTCATGGTTTTAATTATTCACTCCTTATCTTGGATTAGTTTCTCTACGTTTCCATCCATGGAGATGTGAGAATCTTCGCATATTTTGTGCCCGGATTATTTCAGCTTGGCACCGGCAATGCAAGAATAACGAGTATTAAATACCAATAAGAAAAAGAAAAAGTTTAAAATAAAATAAATAAATAGAGAAATCTTCTCTACTAAATTTATGAACATTTACAAGAAGTTTGTCATCCCATAAAATTATAGCAGATTTTATAAATAGACTATACAGGAAAAGGCGCCAAATGCTTATATTCTTGTAATTGATTATCCAAATTAAGCAATGTAGATCTACAAAAATATTTATCCCCTATTCAAAGAATTTATAATCTCTAAACTATCTCACAAGGTGTTTACAAGTCAAGCCTTCATGACTTTTTTCTTTCTTAATCAATTTCAGCATGTACATAATCAACAACACAAAGTTCTTTTTAAGCATGCACTCTACCAAATCATCCTCCTCATCTTCACCATCTTCTTCTTAATCTCTCTTCCTCTTGTGAGATGGAGGTGGTTGTGGTACCTCTTGAACTTCACCATCCTTATAATATAGTAGAAGAGAAATAACGAAACGAAAGACTACAATCAGGCAGAACATCCATCATTGGAAGACACCTCGAAAACTGAAAGAGAAAACAAATGTACCAAAAAAAAAATCCATGACATGAAGAACTAAACAGAAAATAAATGAATGAAAAAGAAGCAAAGAAATCAATTGCTAAAACTTTTCTGGCACACATGTGTTGGGTATCGTGCATGGTATTTTAAAATTTTATAATCTATATAAACGCAGCATATATAATAAATACACATGCATCATATTCATGGCTATTTACGTAGATTACATATATACATAAATAATCAATCATTAAATATGCATTAAAGGATTTTAGGATTACCTTTCAAGATGACAAATCTGTTGTAGGATTTGAACAACACAAAGCTCCCCAATTATGAAGCCTCCAAAAGTATCCACACAAGATCCGAGCCATTAATCAACAAAACCCCCACTACGAGTTTTAGAGGAAAATTTATTTGCTATGAAAGACAGAATTTGTGCTAGCTTTTCTGTTTGTCATAGTTTCCTATTTATAAGAAACCCTAGACATATTAGGGCTAGCTTTTGGGCCAGTCCTAATTATTAGACTTAGACTGATTAAATGACTGGACTAATATTCCAATCTAATCAATCTTAAATCCAATTAAATATTAGACTCTTCTAATATTTAATTTATATTTCTCGCTGATTAATTCCAAATCTCTTTTGTGTGTGACCTCTCGGGTTCATAATTAATTGGCAGCGAAATAATATTAATCCAATTAATATTTAATTAGAACTCTTCTAATTTTAATTCTCGCAAGTCGTGAGTGATACCTAGCAGTATATTATGACTATCCAACTAATGATGAAGTGTAAATTCTACGAACCCTTAGTAACAGTCATGCAATCAATTCCTTCTGTCTAAATTATTCCGATTGAGCCAGAGTCATGAATAGGGTTGTCAAACTCTATTACTCAATCATATGTCCAAATCTATTTAATCAATAACTGACGAATAATATGTGGAACAACTTCCACTATTCTACCTCGGCCAATGATTTATAGTTACTCGATTAATAGATCGCATAGGATCCCTAATTGATAGATTTCATATCTACACACACCTATCTTCATGCCAGAATAGATCATAACTACTAAGTACATTATCCAATCCTTGATGATGACTAGCTTTATTGCACCAGCAAATTACGTTATCCCTAACAAAAGATAACTGTGGTGTCTCAGGTCTAAGGACTAATTGCATCATTACACTGTACAACGTATTATTGACTGTTCTATGTAATTCGTTGTACAAGCGGTCATGTCCAGTCACTTGTTCTCAACAAGAACTTATACATCTACCCTTACGATATGAGACTAATCGCCCAAATCAATATCCCATATTATTTGGATAGTAGATTGCAATCCGCTCTTTCTAGATAAATTAACGCCCAATTAATTTATCCTACGATCGGGGACTATTTTAGAATATATTCATGAATATAGATTTTGTCAATCATATCCTTACTCTTAAATATATAATATATGAATATTATTCTAAGGACATTTATTTAAATAGTTAATCGCATTAATGATATTTAAATAAACTGCCCGCGATAAATAAATAATATAATTATTATGTCCTAAAATTGGCATTTAAGGCATATAATCCAACAATCCCCCACTTGCACTAAAGTCAATTACTCTAGTATCTCATACCTATTTTCTCAAGATGGTAATCAAATGACTGCTAAATCATTGCCTTAGTCAGTGGACTAGCTCCTTCAACTGTTGATGTTATTTACTGAAGGAACGATATCTGGGATTGCATATATAGAATAAAAAATTTACAGCGGAAGATAGCATGAAATACAATTTTTCATAGCATAAATGACATTCTTATGTGTAGTCAATTCCAATACTTGATATTTATGCAATATACATCTCAAACCAAAGGAAATACAAGAAGAGAAGAATACCTCTTGAAGACCAAAGGTATTGGAATCATTTGGTGAAGCTTTGAGAACTCCTTGAACCTTCCACAAGTGTAGATTTCCTAGATTGTCCACCTAGTAATTTGAAGAAGTCTTTCTTCCTCCTTGAGTTGTAGTACTAGCAAACTCCTTGGAAGATTCATGGACAAGAACACTTCTCTCTTTTAAAAGATTACTTAAAACTACTCTTAGTTTCTCAATTTAATCCAAGATGACAAAGCAAAATGAAGAACAAACACTTGTGTTCTTGCAACTCACTTTGTGTATGTATGTGTGGCTGTATTTTTCAGAATGAAGAAGACTTCAAAAGCTTTCTCTACTTCTCTATTTTGGTCATGCATACACATGAGGATGAGCAGAATTTTTCCTCTCTCTCTCTCTCTCTCTCTTAAATTAGTCGTGTATGTTTGCAAGAAAATAAGAAGAAATCTTTGTCTTCTTTTTCTTTTTGCTATGACCAAGAAAAGCACAAGACACAAGGTCCATGCTTTGTCATGTTATGTTTTATTTTCCTTGATTCATGCAAAACACAAGACATAATATATTAATAACTTTGTCTTCTTTTGTTTTGGTTTTCCATTGAAAGAACATACACATACAAACATATTTGTCTTGCAAGTTGTTTTCTCAAGACAACTTGCCATTATTTAACACTTAAATAAAGCCTACAATTGTTGACCATTTTTCAACCCTTGGATTAATAGATGGATGGCTAGGATTTTGATCTTGGTACTTTGTGTTTATTGGCTAATATTTTGCCACATCAACATGTTGGCAACCAATAGGAATAAATCATATTTTACCTATTTGCACTAAGCACCCAAACCTTTGCCAATCTTACAAATTTACTCCATTAACTTTTAATGGTTGAGACTACAATTATTAACTCTTAATAATTTATTAGAGAAGATGATTCAAGTCCAAGCAAGACTTAATCTCCTTGCTAATATAGTGTGACTTTCTAGGTTAATAGCCAAATAGCACTAAGGAAACATTAAACACCTTTAATGTTAATCGGGTTCTTGATTTGTTTCAAGAATTTCTCCTTCAATTCTTGAGACACCCTTAAGGTCTTGAGTGACGTCTATCAACATATCAAGACAATTTATAAGGCAATGAAGTAATCACGTAATAAACCTATTTATAGTCGCCGATTACCGTACAATTCAATCCTTCCATTAATTGTCCCGTCGAGCAAGAACCTTGATTCGATTAAGTTCATAAACTCGATACTATGCATAGATCTAATTGGCGTAATGAGAGATGACACATGAAAAACCCTTTCTCCATCGTTCATACCTTGGCCAAGGATTTTCTCATTAAACAACCAAGCTTAGATCGCATAAGATATCGCCTCACGCCGGAGGTTAATGGATCATATCTTGACCACTACCTGTTAATCACTATACCAGACGAATGAAACTGCGAGAGGACGTATCTCATCTCGTATGTCGAGACAAGTATTATCCAAACGCTTGAATAAAACCCCAATACATATGACAGCCGTAATGTCTAAAGTCTAAGGATTACATGCACAATCGCAACGGATAACAAATTATTAATCCAAAGTCATGTAATTTGTTATTCACATCACATTCAGTGATCTATTCAACTAATAGTCACTCACATGTTTGTTAGTCGCATCCCTATGTTGTTATGGCACTTTGCTCACCATCATTTATCATTAACATCCATATGTTAATCAAATGTAACAACACATGTGATAGTCCGTAATAGATTATTGAAGTCCCGATCAAATAATCTAAGGACTATGAATACTTTAAGTATTTATCATATTAAGAAAATACGCCAACATATTCTAAATGCTTTTAGAATACATTCCTCTAATAAAAATACTCGGGACTCATTCATACATATAAAGAAGAAGAATATGAATGTGCTTATTATGTCAATATGAAAATACACATATAGACATAGATGCCATAATGTATAAGTTAATATCAAAATGCCCTAATATATGTCATCCAAATGTGTAGCATTAGGGCATATCTCTAACATTTACTGCATAATATCATTTTTCCCACAATCTCTGATCGATGTGGTAATGCCTCTTTAATCTTTAGTGAGACCTAAGTTCCATAGCTTGCTCTATAACTCCATTATCATCACAGCACTACCCATTGACTTAATGAAAAAAACCATCCTGACTTCAGTTACGAACTCCTAGATCCAAATCGTTTTCTCTTGTCACATCTGATGCAACGATACACTCAACCTCTGGAATTTGCAATTGTACTAATATTTGGAACCTTTCCAAATAATTGTTCTTCCGTTACAGGTGAGTACGAACCCAAATATGGATTTCCAATAATCCACTTTAGACTCTCAGTCTGAATTTGTAAAACTTTAAGTTTCATCTTCTCCATACACCAAGAACATTTCTTCAGTACTTCTCAAGTACTTAAGAATGTTCTTGATTGCTTTCCAGCATTCCTAACCTGGATCATATAGATATCTGCTCATAACACTTATAGCATTTATAATATCATGTCTTTGAACACAGCATGTGAAATATCCCACATCGGCTGGCCAGGTCTTTGGGCTATTAAATATATAGAGGGTTCTATAATATTCGTGCAAATGCGTTTTCCTGTTAGGGTTCGAGCCTTGGCGGGAGGAACAAAACCGTGAAGACATGCTCGGGTCTTCCGGGGTGTTACAGAGCAGACAATATCTGCATAGTGGCTCTCTTCTCCATCAAGGGGTGCGGGCGTTACAAAGTGGTATCAGAGCCGACCAGTACGTTGTGTCAGTGACCTCGCAAGGGCGCTGGGTCCCCAAAGGGGGGCGGATGAAATATCCCACATTGGCTGGCTAGGTCTTTGGGCTATTGAATATATAGAGGGTTCTCTAATATTCGTGCAGACTCGTTTTCCTGTTAGGGTTTGAGCCTTGGCGGGAGGAACAAAACCATGAGGACACACTCGGGTCTTCCGGGGTGTTACAGAGCAGAAAATATCTGCATAATGGTGCTCTCCTTCATCAAGGGGTGCGGGCGTTACATCATGATGTATATAAGATTCTTAATTGCTACAACACTTTGAACCTTATGTGTCCAGTCTCTCTCTCTCTTTAGCAGTCTCAGGACTCTCAGTCGTAGAGAGATAAATGTCATGTTTTAAAAGAGAACAATTCTCTTTTAAAATCTATGTACATGTTAAAAACCTTTAACACCTTTTTTGGGAAAACCCCATTAATCCTTTTGATCTATCGCTATAGATCAATTTCTAAGGATTTAAGCGGATTATCCCAAAGTTTACTTGGAAAATTCATTTGAATAACTTAGACCTACTTGTGTAGTCAAGGTTTATCTTCATTCTCAATGAAGTCAAACCGAATGTTCTAGATTGTTTAGGCTTGGTTAAGTCCATAGATGGATCCCTTTAGCTTGCATTTTTTGTGATTCATCACTGGACTCAAAACGTATTAGCAATCTCATATTAATGTCTTCATTAATGAAGTCATTATGGAATGCCATTTTGACATCCATCTACCACATCTCATAATAGTAGTGTGAAACTATGGCCAATAAACCATAATGAATTTCAACAATTGGTGAAAAGATTTCCTTATAGTCAACTCCTTACCTATGACTGTAATCTTTCACCATTTGTTTTAAAGGTCTTCACCTTTATCCATTTGAGATCTTTCGGCCTCAAGCCATTTAAGCTTATGTCAAACATAGCTATTCATAACTGACAAAAATCATTAACATGATTATTGTCATCTTACTAATCTGAAAAACTGTGAAATAATCAGTTACTCTTGGATTGGGTTTTCTAGAATCAAATCCTAGATTTGACTCAAGTTAGCAGGTTGCTCAGTAACTCCTACTAAGTCATACTTTTCTTCCCATATTATCTTCTCAGATGAACTATTCTTCCAAGAAGAAGTTGTACTTGCTAACTAACTCTCTAGTCAGCAAGGGAATAAAAGTTATATCCTATCAAATCCTTGGGATAACCAATTAATCTTGTCTAATCTCATTTCCTATTTATCAATCTTAAGCCTTTGATTGAAAATAGGATAACCCTCATTCTTAACACCTTAAGACTAGGTTTCATGTTCTCTCATATCCTATATGAAGTACTTAAGATTAATTTGGAAATGACCTTATCCAAGAGATAGACTGCTATAAGGAGAATATAGCCTCACAGGCTAAATTATAAATCAACATAGTTTATCAATTACAGACCATGTCCAACAAGGTCCAACCCATTCTCTCCAACACTTCATCAAGTATTGGAATACCAGAAAGAGTTAATGAAGTAACTATGTTATTTTCCTTTAAGATACTATTAGAAATTGAGGCTAAGAATTCTCCATGATCTCATTATTGAGACTTACTTCTCATTTCTAGTTTGATTTACTACTTTAGCTCTGAATTCCTTGAACACTTCAAACGATTCAGATTCATACTTATAACAATCATATGTAAGGTAGCTAAATTATTATTGGGCTATTTCGCCAAAAGGCCCATATACACCTCTATGTATAAACCCTAAATATTTGTGGTCTTTTGACTTTGTCCTACAAAGGCCAATTTGATCATTTTTAAGAACACAAGATTCACGTGTTGGGAGTGTCTCGGGGCCTCAAGGGCTTACCAGTCCTTCTTTCACCAACTAAGTGATTCATGTTTCTTCTTTATGACCTAATTGTAAGTTCCACGATAATCTAGAGTCAACAGTATCTCTTGATCTCTCATATTATTCGTTTATCACGTTTTACATCATGCATATAAAACTCATTCATTAATTTACCAATGTTAATTCATTTATTTTCCAAATAAATGAAACACATGAATAATAATTATTCCAAAATTAATGAATACCCAGATGGGCAAATGAGAAGACGAGATGTATTTATAGAGGACATCCATCTCTCTTCAAACTCTTTGAATCCTTTGGATTTTCCTCTCCTAGTAATTTTCCTTTTTTGCAATGGAAATAAAATCTTTTTACCAATCAAGTTTCACCTTTCCAGATTTACCCTTGATACATGACTTTCATGTCCAAAGGTTGTGTCAAATGTATTCACACGGATAAATCCATTTTGAATGGCAAGAGAAAACTAAGAATTTACTTTGAGGATTAGATTTGTCTGCATATGATAAACCATGAATAAACTCATAGACTCAAGATACTCATCTTGAGAACACATGCTCTCAAATCAATTCCTCTAATTTTTTTTGGGAACAATTTTCTAGATATCTCATATCTAGTTGTCCTATCTTATTTACTTCACAACTCTTGTAAGTAATTAATGATGGATACATTATCCATGTTCTCTTGCATCCTTTGACAACCTATTTAGGTATCTAGAACGTGTATGCCTTTCTCAGATTTGAGAACAATTCTCAAACTATTGAGCTAGTCATCGAAGTTTAGTCTTAGTCAAAATAGAATGTTGGGTTCCTATCCGATATTATATAGGCAGTAATTTTTAAGGATGTTAGATAATTATATTATTAACCATTTGATTCGGGTCTTTAAATCAAACAGTAACCCTCATTAAATTTTTCGAATCCCACACTTCTCTAGTGGAAAACAAAAAAATAATAAGATGTTTTTCTTAGTGGAATTGGGGTCCATTCACTTTAATCCACCTCACATTTTAGTTTTTTGGTGAAGTTAAAACAAATAGGTGAATAACCTCTTATTCAATGTATCTCATACAAATTTCAATTATTCTTGTCTCTAATCCTTTCAACTTCACATTATAGATTTTTGGTCTCCAAGATTGTTTAAGTTAAACACATTATCCTGAAAATTTGGATCAATGCAATACCGACACCTCACATGATAGATTTTTGGTTACCAGTAAGAATCCAAATTTTTCACATCTCATGCTTATATAGACTTAGTTCATATGTTGATACAAATAAATAACTCATATGTGTCCATAGCCAGCTACTTATTTGCCTAACACATAAACTATCTACGATAACGGAAGGCAATGATACAATCTTCTCAAGACTACATCATTATTAACTTAGTATTTAATTTGGGAAGGTTTGCTGGTCTTTAGTTTAGGTCTCACTTTTCACATGTTTCTAATTTCAATTTATTGCATAAATAAATAGAAACATACATGCATTCATCACATATTTATCGCATAAATAAATAAATAAACGCATAAAATAAAATAAGATAATCATGTACTAGGAGCACTATCAACCCGAGCCACTGAGTTGAATACCTAAATCAGATAAAGGGCCCACAAGATGAATTCATGGGTTGCTCCTTCTCGTTTCACAAAACCCTTTTCACGAACTGGGCCCACCAACTCTTGATGTCTTCATCTTGATCTTCCATTACATTTATGTGCATAGATTCTTAATCTAGTGAGGATACATAAAAAGGAATAAGGGTTTTACATATTTAAAACGGGGATAAGAGTCAAGCAAGCCCCATTTTAAAATATTATATAAAACCCAAAATGGGTAAATAATTAAATAATGACATTTATTTATTCATTCATTCATCCATACATTCATACAAGACTAGTCCATGATCATCCAAAACTATAGCAAATAATAAAGAAAAGTAATCCACGAATATAGTACAATCAGTCTCCTAATATAATTGTAATACCCGAGCCCGGAATGTGAAATTTTCCTGTTTATTTTTCTGAAAATTATGTTTTCTTAAGTTCTTTAAAATTTAATTGTTATTCCTTTATTGTCGCAAAGTGCATTGCATTTCGAGAGCGATAGTTAGAGAGCGTTTTCTAGTCCTCAGCAAATAGTGAAAACTAGTATTTAGTGTTTTAATTTTAATATTTTAGTTGTTGTTAACTAGAAGTAGAATTGTATTAGTTGTTGTAGCCTTAAAATGCAGGAAATAAGCTTATTTGACCAACTTAAGTAACCTTTGACCAAGCCTTGACTAATTGACTTAGCTTGTCATCTTTTATAAGCTTATAATAGCAAAAAAATAAAACAAGAAAAGCTGAAAAATTAGAGAGCAAGGGCCGAAACTTCAAAGGGAAAAAAAAAACATTTTCAACATTCAATCTTCAAATCTTCGCGAGAGCTTGCACGGGGTTGTTTCCGGGGCTTCCAACGTGGTTTTCCTAGCGTCTAGGAGCGTCCAAGGTGAGGGAAGCATCTTTATTTGCGCATTTGAATATATGATACACAAACTTTAATTTTTAGGTTTTATGCGTCGATCGTTAATTTATCCGTTTTGATGCTTGAGGAATGTTCCTTGTCAATTGTAGAACATGTGTTTGTAGTTTTTTATTATTTTATGCGGTTGAATATAGAAATTGCAATTTAAATTGATAATGGAATAGTAAATTATGAATAGTAAATCCCTGTTTCGTAGAAGTTGCTTCGTTTTGCGTTCTGTTGATGTAAAAAGATACTAGATATGTTAGAATGCCTAAATGCATGATTTGTTTGGGGTGTGTAATGGAAAAACAAAGAAAAATGGCTTGGTACATGTTGGGGTCGTTTAGGTCGAGTTTAGCGTTTTCTCGTTTTGCGTGATGGCGTTGTCTCGGGAGGCCATGGAAGCACTTTTGGTGTAGTTATGGCATTGGTTGGGTGTTTGGTTAGGGTAGCTGTAGTTCAAACGAGCAAAGGAGAAAATCGGGGCTTTGCAGGAATTCTAGGGTAAAGTAGGGTTTCGTGGTCTTTAGACGTGCCTTATGGTGACCTAGGAGGAATGGTGAAGTCGGTTTCCAAAACTCGTGGCTCGTTTGAAAGTAGTAGCGTTTTGAAAGTTGGGGTCATTTTGTGTTTTTGTTAGTTTTCATAGTGTTATGCCTGTAGAATGCTTATTGATGCTTATTATGCTTGTTAAATTTGGTTATGATTGAAATGTTTGTTAACTGTTGCTATTGCGTGCCAGAGTAACCTACTTTGTTATTCTCCCACGTGTGGCTCTATCGCTCAATTGTTGCATTGTATATTGTATTGCATTCATAGAGTCAGAGGCGGTGTGATGGGCCTCTCTGGGTAGCCTCAGGTTGCTAGGGTTGGTTGCTCTAGCTCCGTGTCCTATTCCCTTTCTTGCTTGGGTTGCCGCCCATGGAGATTTGGGTCGTAGAATTGATTGGATACTTCCGGGGTATTCCAAACTGAAGTTATAAGGTGGTTGGGTCGGCGCGTCGTCATCGGATTCGTGATTGAAAGTTGCTCGTGGAAAGTGAATTGTATCCTTTAATTGAATGGTTATAGTCTTAATGCTTGTCTTGATTTATTGTTGGCTTTGCGTGTATATCTATATGATAATTGAATAAATTGCTTGACTATTTGCATTGTATTCTCCTCTTACCTCCGTCCTTGAGACCAATTACCCTCGCTGAGCAATAATTTTTGCTCATTCCTTTCTATACTATATTTTACAGGAGTAGTTGAAGCGGATCCTATTGAGGTAATTGAGGAGGAGGAGCAAGTGGAGGTGTTTCCTTGATGGCACTTTCTTTGCTTAGCTGGTGGTTGGTTGCCAGTCTTTTGTGCGGGCCATGCTTGATGTATATATTGCTTGGTTGACGCTTCATTTTGAGGCTTGTAGCCTTGTATGTAGTTTCTATTTTGAGGCCTTTATGGTCTTATGTTGTAAAAGTTGAAAGGTTGTAAAGTTGTAAAGATATACTCACGTGACTAGTAAGAACTGCATGCTAATGGATTAACTGCTTAGTGACATGAATACTTGTGTAGAATGCATGACATTTTGGTTTGCAAAGTTGGTTAATGAGAAGATGTATGTTTCTAAAAGAAAGTTGACTTGTTTCAAATGATTATTGTGGTTTTCGCGAATATTATGTTGAATGTAGGGTTTTCGGATCGTCCACGGTACAGAGGAGACTCCGTCCGTGTGTCGGGTCCGGGCTTGGCCTTTTGCGGGGTCGGGTCGGGGCGTGACAATAATCTCATTATATTAGGTTCATCCAATTAATAAACACTTTTATTAATTTGGATCCTTAAATATCTCATATTTAAATAAATATAATTACATTATATTTATAGTAATTAATTAATAAATAATTTATTAATTAACTATAGGTATAGTACAATTAATTTTCTAATATAAAGTCTTTATACTAGATTTATCCATTTAATAAACTCTTTATTAAATTTACTCCATAAGTATCTCATATTTACAAAATACAAATATAATCAAATTATATTTAATTAGTTAATAAACAATTTATTAACTTAAAGTGTCAAAATATTATTTGGGCTTATTCAATTAATCTGTCAAACAAATAATTTAAAACTAAGTTCAAAACAATAAAATAAAAGTTCAACTCTCATTTTTGTTTCAGTCCAAGTCCAAGAAAAAACAACAGCTCAATTCAGACATTAACATTAGTCCATACTAATCTTATTAAAGTCCGAATTAAGCCTAGCCCATAACAGACAATAAAAAGAGGTCCATGTTATTTTTTAAACAATTTAAATGGCCAAAACGCATAAGCCCAAATTGGTTATATGCCCACTAGCCCAAGGGAGAAAAGAAAATTAAACACTTTAATTGAAAGCCCAATAGCCCAATCAAAGGTTAAATAAAATAAAATTAAAATGTGACCCATCACCCAACTCCTTGGGTTTTGGGTTCGAGTTTGGATCCGACCCAGATACAATATGGATTTGATCCGGGTCAAGTCCAAAACCCAGCCCTAATCGGAAAATTTTTTTTTTTTTTCTTTTCCTTTTCTTCCTTACAGCGCCGCCCCTCACCCCTTACCTTTCTTCTTCGGCCAGTTGCTGCTACCATGGCAGCAACTCTACTGCACGAGGAGCTGCTCCTCATGGTTCTCTTTAGCCATGGCCGCGAGGACAACTCCTCGCGGCCTTGCGCTGATGCCATTTGCCGCGAGGAGCCAAAGCTCCTAGCCATGGCACCCGCGTGGCTTGTACTACGAGGAGAGCTCATCGCAGTTGGCCACGCTGTGAGGTGCGCCCACCTCGCGACTTTTGCAGCTATTGCAGTGGCGGCCCATCATGGTGTCGCCGCTGCTGTGAAGAAACTGGGTGGGTTTTTCAAAAAAACCTTTTTTTTTTTGTAAACAGTATCATAAAAATTGCAAAATAGTCCAAAACAAATTTTGAACAGTTTTCATAACATATTCAAAACTTTGTAAAACACTTTTACATATAAAAATATGTTTTATTTATGAAAAGCAGAGAATAGTTTTTAGACGTGTAGGTGGATCGACTCATCAAGTTCCCATTTTTGGGAAGTATCATGATCATCCAATAAGAAGGGTTTCAATTTTTTCAAATGAACAATTTGAAGACCTATTGATTCTAACAACTGATTGGAGAGTTGATCATTCGGAAAAACAATTTTTACAAAAACATTTTACAAACAATCAGTTTCATAAAACCCCTTTCATGAAACTATTATTGCGATCATCTATAGGGCATAAAATTTAATCCAATTAAATCATGGGCACAAAAATTAATAGATCCTCTATCTATTAAATTTCTCAATAGTTTTTCAAACTATAATTGACACTTTAATTGTACTATATTTATGTGCTAAAAACGAATAACCACGTAAAAGGCATGAACGGTGGCTCTGATACCACTGTTGGCAATTGTGCATGGTATTTTAAAATTTTATAATTAGTATAAATGCAGCGGAAATAATAAATACACATGCATCACGTTCAAGGCTATTTACATAGATTACATATGTGCATAAATAATCAATCATTAAATATGCATTAAAGGATTTTAGGATTACCTTTCAAGATGACTAATCTGTTGTAGGATTTGAACAACCCCGAGCTCCCCAATTGTGAAGCCTCCGAAAGTATCCACATGAGATCCGAGCCATCAATCAGCAAAACCCCCACTACGAGTTTTAGAGAAAAATTTATTTGCTATGAAAGACAGAATTTGTACTTGTTTTTCTGTCTGTCATAGTTTCATATTTATAGGAAACCCTGGACATATTAGGGTTAGTTTTTGGGTCAGTCTTAATTACTGGACTTGGACTGATTAAATGACTAGACTAATATTCCAATCTAATCAGTTTTAAATCCAATTAAATATTAGACTCTTCTAATATTTAATTTATATTTCTCGCTAATTAATTATGAATCTCTTTTGTGTGTGACCTCTCGGGTTCATAATTAATTGGTAGCAAAATAATATTAATCTAATTAATATTTAATTAGAACTCTTCTAATTTTAATTTTCGCAAGTCGTGAGTGATACCTAGCAGTATATCACAACTACCCAACTAATGATGAAGTGTAAATTCTACAAACCCTTAGTAACAATCATGCAATCAATTCCTTCTGTCTAAATTATCCTGATTGAGCCAGAGTCATGGATAGGGTCCTCAAACTCTATTACTCAATCATATGTCCAAATCTATTTAATCAGTAACTTATGAATAATACGTGGAACAACTTTCACTATTCTACCTCGGCCAAGGATTTCAAGTTACTCGATTAATAGATCACATAAGATCCCTAATTGACAGATTTCATATTTACACACACCTATCTTCATGTCATAATAGATCGTAACCACTAAGTACATTATCCAATCCTTGATGATGACTAGCTTTATTGCACCAGCAAATTACATTATCCCTAACATAAGATAACTGTGGTGTCTCAGGTCTAAGGACTAATTGCATCATTACACTGTATAACGTATTATTGACCATTCCATATAATTCGTTGTACTAGCGGTAATGTCCAGTCACTTGTTCTCAACAAACACTTATATATCTACCCTTATGATATGAGACTAATCACCCAAATCAATATCCCATATTATTTGGATAGTAGATTGCAATCCGATCTTTCTGGATAAATTAACGTCCAATTAATTTATCCTACGATCGGGTACTATTTTAGAATATATTCATGAATATAGATTCTGTCAATCATATCCTTATTCTTAAGGATATAATCTATGAATATTATTCTAAGGACTTTTATTTAAATAGTTAATCGTATTAATGATATTTAAATAAACTGCTGGCAATAAATAAATAATATAATTATTATGTCCTAAAATTGGCATTTAAGGCATATAATCCAACAACATGTACCAGAGGAATATAAGAAACCCAGAAAGTATTATAGCAAGAGAAAAACATACATATCTGATAATAGAAGCCAATGGCACCGCTCAGCTGGAGAAACCGTTTCCAGATGAGGAAATAATACATCAGCTACTGCACGTTTGAGGGGAAATAAAAGGTATCTTGAGACAGCGTCAAACATTTCTTCAGACTACTTCACCAAGAAAAATATGGCATTGCAGAACATTTAAATGTAAATGCATCAGTCTTTTAGCTGATAAATAATAATGGCCATTAGCTAGAGCAACATACCTGATCAAGGTTTATGTCCTTCAGTCTATCAGTATACCTGACAAAAACAATAGGTTAGAAGTTGTAAGGGATTAAAGTATTAGTAGAGAGTCTAGCAGGTCAAGTAACAACTTCGACTCCTACATAATCATTCAGGAAATATTCAACCATTGTGGTAGGCAAGTCGCTGACTCCAATTTTTATCCGGTATCTTCCAATCATTTCATAGCCTTCACAGCCAACATCTTCCAAAAAGAACTTGGGTAAGACAGATCTTTTAATTCTCAAATTTTCCTTTTCATCGCGAAGAAACATATGAAGACAACATCTTCAATTCCCTCAACACATCTTAAAATTGCAATATGAAAAAGAAACTCATACCTGAAAGTGGAATGCGTCAGATTATGATTTAGCCTAGTTAAAGAGATGCAATGTAGTTGGATTTGTTGTTGAATCGGTCAGCTTCAGGGTTAAAATTGCAAAAGATTGATGTTTGAAACCTTAGATTATAATTTCTCTCTAGAAAAGGGATTTCATAAGCGGGAATAATGAAAATGGTAAAGGCGCATCAAATCTTTATTTTTAATTGAGGAAAAAATAGTCATTTAGCATCTTTCGTTAATTGAAACAAACGGAGGTGCGAGTATGCCACATTTCAAAAAACATAAGGTGTATTATGCCAATTTTTAAAACACATAATTTATGACGCTCATTTTTTAAAACACAAGGGGGTGTAGCGTTTTTCACTCTTTTATTTTATGCAGCTGTCCAACTTGTTAGAGATAATAACGGGAATAAGACATTCAGGTCCCTAACCTTTTAGTATTGGGACACATAGGTCCCTGAGTTTTTAAAAATCTCTTAAAAGGTCCTGGACCAAAGGCTAATTTGGTCTTTTTAAAATAATTAAATAAAAAAAACATATTAATTTAAAACTATCCTCATAAATTTAATAAATTATACAAAAATCTAAAATAATTAAAAACATAACCCCAAAAAACCAACAAATTACAAACTCATTTTAATAACTCCAACCCACCACCACCACCACTCCCACTCCCGCTAACAATACACCATATTAACAAACCCACAACTTTATCACCAACTCCACCATACACCACATGTATAAACAAACTAATCTATACAAACCATAAACAAAAAGAAAAACTAATCTATACACACCTTAAACCAAAAAAAAAAAAAAATGCTTGTCGTGGGTAGGGCTGTGGCGGGTTCGGGCTGGCGTTGAGCCAGGTGGAGAGGGTGGGGAGTGGGGATGCGATTTTTTTTGGGGGTTACTAATGTGTAGTTGATGGTGGAGTTGTTGTTGGTGGTCGGATTTATGTTGTGGTTGACAATAGAGTTGGGTTTTTTTTTTTTGGTTGAAGAGGTGGAGTTGATGGTGGTTGTGATTGTAGAGTTGGTGTTGGTGGGGTTTGTAATAGGCATGTGGTATAGTGGTAGTGATGTTAATGGTTGGATTGGAGTTCATATATAAGTATGTCAAATGTATGTAGTGGTGGTGATGGTGATGGTGATGTTAATGGAGTGAGATGTGTAGTGGACTTGGTGGTATTAATGGTGAAGTTGTGGATTTGAGTATGGTGATGGTGATGATGGTGGTGGTAGTGGTGATGGGGTGAGTTTGTAATTTATTATATTTTTGGAATATTTTTTTATTTTTTGGGGTAGGTGTATAAGATATTAAATTTATGAAATTAGTTTAAAATTATTTTATTTATTCTATTCAATTAATTTAGAAAAAGACCAAATTATCCTTTGGTCAAGGACCTCCCAAGAGATTTTTAAAAACTCAGAGACCTATGTGTCCCAATACTAAAAGGTTAGGGACCTAGATGTCTTATTCCCAGATAATAACTAAGATGAATTAAAAAACCAGATTTAGTGGATGGTTTAAAAATTAATACATTTTTCCGAAAAAATTCATATATTGACTTGCATAATTTAGCATATTTTATATCAACCAAAACTACGACAAAAAGAAAAAAAAAAAAGAGAAATTACAACCAAAACCAATTAATACTTACAATTAAATTTTGACTCTATGTAATTAACAAAAAAGAAAAAGAGAAAAAAAGAGAAAAAATTATGACTCCTATGTGACTAACAAGTCTATTAAGAAAATTAACCAAAAAAAATAAGGGTTAGTATCACTTTTGGTCCTTTATTTTTAATTTTATTGATGATGTTATCTTTTATTTTTAAAAATGATACATTTCAATCTCTTATCTTTTTAAGTTGAGACATCGTTAGTCCTTTTGTGTGAATTTGTTAAAAATTTGATGATAAATGCACGTGTCCAGCACGTGTGTCTTTAAAAAAAAAATAGCCGTTAGATTTTTAACGAATTCACACAAAAGATCTAATGATATCTCAATTTAAAAAGATAAGGGGGCGTTTGGTTCGTGGAATGTTACAAGATTCCTGGGAATGTGAAGTATGTAATATGACATTTCTATGTTTGATTCGCGAAATAAAAAAATATTCCTGAGAATGTCACATTCATGGGAATGCAATATTCCCATAATTTAGCTAATTTCTATTCCCATGCGAGAGGTGGGAATATCACATTCCCAAGTATTGGGAATAACTTTAAAAAAGTAAAAGATCCAAATACCTATCTTAGAAAATACAAAATTAAAATAAATACAATAAAATAATTCAAAAAATAAAATAATAAAAAAAAAAAAAAAAAAGATAAAAAAAAATAATGTAAAAAAATAATAAATAATAAAAATAATTAAAATAAAATAACTAAATAAGATAAAAATAAATAAAATTAAAAATAAAATAGAAAAAATAAAAAAATAAAAAATAAATAAATTATAATAAAAAATAAAATAAAAAAGTAAATGATAAAATAGAATAAGAAAAATTAAAAAAATTAAAAAAAGATAAAATAAAAATAAAAATAAAATAAAATTAGTAAGAAAAAACTAAAATAAAATTACACAAAATAATAAATTTAAGTTTCTAATTTTGAAGTGTCAAGTTAAAATTATAAATTATAAAAATAAATTTATTTTGGTTATATTAATATGTTAAATATTTTTTACTTGCATATTAGCAAAAGTATACAAAATATATCATTTTTTTTTGCTAAGTAAAGGCAAAATGTATCGTTATTTGTATACTTTGTTTAATATTCTTGTTTTTTTGAATTAGGGACATTATTAAAAAATTATTTAATATTCCTAGAAATATTGAGTTAAACAAACATAATAAAATAATATTCTTATAAACTTGATAAAATATTCTTAGGAATATTTTTAACAAATCAAATATTTTTAACCATACTCTCGAAAATAGCATTCCTAATAATGAGATTTTCAAGAATGTCATTTATGAAAATAAAAAATTTATCCATAAACCAAACACCTCTTAAAAAATTAAAATGATTACTTTTAAAAATAAAAAAACACATTGTCAATAAATTTAAAGATATTAGATCAAAAGTAGTATTAACCAAAAAAGAAAAAGCAAGTCTATTGAGAATTAAAGGCTAGATCTTGGTCCCCCTTCAGCCGGACCACACCAAACAAACAAAAAGAATCGCTGAGGCCGGATTTTGTTCACAACAACACACACAACACACACTCTCTTACCTTTTTGTTAGACACAGAAAGAGAAACACCGCAAGCAGCAGTGTTTGTGAAAGAGAGTGAGTAAATGGACAAAGGTAAAGCAGTGATGGGTTCGGGCCGCCGATGGGCCGTTGACTTCACTGACAATTCTTCCGCCCCTTCCTCTCGCGACATCCTTGATCCTCCTGGCTTCACCCGCGCCTCTCTCGATCAGGTTACCTCCACATCTATGTCCTCTTTATTTTTATTTTTTTTTTGCTTTTTTTTGTGTTGGATGTTAATTAATCAATTAATTAATTAATTTATCTATTTATTTATATGCGCTGGTGCTTATTGAGACATATATGTTACAATTATATGCTTTTTTTTTTGTTTTTTTGTTTCAGGACGATTCAACGGTGGCTAAACAAAAGAAGGATGCTGAAGCCAATTGGAAATCACAAGTATGTTCTTGAAGGAAATATTTTTTCTCTTCTTTTTTGAAGAGAAAAATGAACTTATTCGTTTTATTTTTATTTTTTATTTAACCTATTTCCTTAGTTTTAAGTTAAACCTAATAGAGGGCAGTTCGGTGTACGAAGCTCCGCTGTTTACGGGTCTGCACAATGGTTAATTCTACGATTTAAACCCCTGGCATCCAGGTCCCTTAGCGGCCACATTATTGTGGCGTAAGGCACCTCTTTAATGGTTTCAATCTAATAGAATAAAAAAAAAAAGGGGCTTATTTGACACTTAGTACGTGTTTAGTGGCCGATTTACCCTAAGAAAAAGAGGGGCAGTTTTGTTAAAGTGATGAAAGTTGTGATAATTACTTAAGTTTATTTTATTTTAATCTTATACACGGATGAATTGATTTTCAATGTTGAAGGGAGATATTGTGTGTGGATATGAAGTTTTACGGTCAATGAGAACTAGCTAGAGAAGAAAAACTGATTGAAAAAGAATTCTTGGTTTGTTTTCACGCTTAAAGGAAATTTAAATGAAGAAGCTGCTTTTGGTTCGGACATATTCAGAATTCTAGCTTGTTTCTGGTCTTAGGTAGTTTCTTTTGACGGGTCTGTTGTACTATGGTACTTTTTTCATTTATTTATTTGAACTTTGTAGGTTAGGTATTGTAGTTGTATGCTTGCTTTTTTGTACTGGTTTAAATTAAGCTGTTATGTAACTCAAACATCAACATGTAAGGTGATGAACTATGGTCTCTAAGATTCCTTGGAAACCTTTGCTCGTTGAAAGCCAAGTACCTTCTTTGTTAAGATTATTGTCCTCTACTAGTATAATCGTTATTTCTTTTTCTTAAATAATTGGGGGAAGTCCTATCAATGCATGCCCTTTTTTTTCAAAATATTTTTGGACCCGTATATTCCTATTTCATTAGGTGAAAGGATCATCTTTCATGCACATGACTTGCTGTTTTACCTCATCACTCTTCTTTTTCTTCGTCTCATATCTTTCTATTTCTTGTTAATATCAGCAGACTAGAGCGACATTTTCTGTCGACATGGAAGACTATGTTGAAAACATGGAAAAAGCTCAAGTATAAAGCCACTTTATCAAATCAATAATCAATTACTATTCTGAGAAGTACAACTGAAAGTCCATGCTGAGGCTGCTGATTTTTTATCACAACCTAGCCTGATAGATGAAACAAACATGAAAGAAGATAGGTGTGATTTTAGTAAGGGCTAGGATATAGAGGCTGCATCCGTCCTTTAACGGAATAGTTTTTCTTTTAGCTTGTCTTTCTCTCTGTCATAGTTGATTGGTCCTTAGTCTTCTTAATTCTCGGTCTTGATTCACTCTGGACTTTTTCTGCTTCCTTGTTATCCTTTCCATCACTTGCTCCCTTAGACTTGTAAGACCAAAACGTGGGCCCAAGAACATTACCTAAACTTCCACTTCTTACTTTGCTAATCTGTCTCCCCTTTCATATTAAGTGACACAAATGCACCTGTGGAGGGTCGAAGATTGAGAGGCTGAGGTGCAGGGTGTTATCAAGATCCCCTACCAGAGATACATTGTCTTCTGAATGACTCGTACAGCCAACGTTGTGGCTTCTGCTATGCCCAGCATGCTTGAAATACGGGATGAGCCTCCTGACAGATCCAGAACTAACCTTTACTACTTATCTGCATTCCCATTACCCCAACCCCTCTTCTTTTACACCAATCTTTTGATCCTTCTTCAAATTTTGGATTTTTCTCGTCTTTCAGAAACTGAAAGATCATGTATCAGTTCTTCGTTTTGTCTTATATGACTGAAAGTTAGAAACATTTTGATGAGGTGTTATGATTCACGTGGTGTACAAGACAACTTAGAGGAATCTGTGTATGCCAAGGTTATTAGGCTTTGTAATTTCTTCACAAAGGATATTATTTCTTTCAGTATCTTTTTTGTCCAGAACAAGCATTACACTATTACAGAGCTTATGCATTCCCACTTGTAGAAACGGTTTAAGAAACAAGAGAAAACAGATGAGTTGACCTTATATTCATTGGCTTTCGTTAGCTTTATCGCTTTTTACTATTTCTTACATCATTGCTGCATTCTTGTAGCATTTAGTGAAATATTATAACCTCCTGAAAAAGTAGTCTCTATCACATTCTGAAAGAAAGGAGAATTAGTTGTTTTGCCTCTTTAACAAATTTTCCTGCTTAAGTTCTTTGAAGTAAAATACTGACTAGTTTTTTGTACCATGATTATGACATAGTAGCTAAATATGTAAACTATGTCTGTGTAGAAAGCATGGGAGGTGGCACAAGCTCCTTTCAAGAATTTGATGATGATGGGCTTTATGATGTGGATGGCCGGAAACACAGTCCATTTATTTAGCATTGGTATCACATTTTCAGCTCTTTGGCAGCCCATAAGTGCTCTTCAAGGAGTAGGAAAAGGTGGGGCTTCATTTGACAATATTCTTAATTCAATTGGGATTATAATTGGTTAATTAATTTACTTAATGAGCTTTTACGGATTAAAATGTGATTGAATGCTGAATGTTATTTATTTGACTTCTGCTTTTAAGTTGAGCAAAGTTATGGAGCCATATGTGCATGGATTAATGCTTATTAAAAACTATTGTCAGCATTCTCAAATTATTTTCCTCATTGTCATCAGATATTTTGCTTCTTGATTTTCTTTTCTTCTTTCTCTGTCCCGCATTCTTCTTTTTCTTTTTTGGGGTGGGTGGGTGTGTGTATTTGTTTTGGTGGGGGGTGGGGGGTGTTGTCGTGAGCTTCAGATGGGGGAGGTTGGAGTGTTGAATTAACTTGGTAAATTGGGAATTAAGCACCCCTGCAGGCTAGAGATATTTAATGAGATTGGACGTATTCTTAAGAAACATCATCATTAATGTGAGTTGCATCTTCCTAGCAACATTTGTATTTTATACTTAGTGAACTGCTAACTCTAGGGCTTCTGTTTGTGCATCATTAAAATTTCAACATGAATAAATTATCTTTTTCTCCTTGTAAGTTAAGTGGCTTATGATTTCTTTTAGACTGAGGTAAATGTTGACACTTTGTTTTGTAGTTTTTGAACCTTACAAGGACAGTAAAGTGGATCTCCTTGGGCCTAAGTTACTATATATAGCTCTTAATTTGGTTGGGCTAGGCCTTGGGGTCTGGAAGGTATGTTGACTTATGAAATCTTTATACAATGCATTCTGAATTTTAACATCTTCCATTTCTTTCAGTTTAATCACATTCTAATTTATTTGTTGGCAGCTTAATACATTGGGTCTTCTTCCTACCCATGCATCTGATTGGGTTTCATCCTTGCCACCTGCTCAGGTTCAGTACTCATACTTTACTAGTTCGCTGTCCTTCAGAATTTCTGGTGTGTTATATATTTGTTCTTTCTAAAGGATTTTTTACTTAGAAGACTCTGACATCTCCAATTTCTGCAATATGAATTCCCTTTTATATTGAAATGGTATCCAGTGAGTCTCAAATTATTATTCCTATCTTGTGAGCATTACATTCTGATAGGGACTTGGAGAAGTAGAAAACTTTATGAAAGAAAGTGAGTCTGTAATCTTTTTCTCTTTTGAGTTAGAAGAGAAAAACGGAACTATGCACAAAAGAAGATTCTTGATTCCGCATGTTCGTATCCATGTGTTCTAAAACAAATTGCAAGTTTGAGTGTTATCCTCTACTTCTGTTTCTTATCCCTTGAAAATAGTTTGACCTTCGTTCTTTGTTGGGGTTGTCCAAAAATAATGCACACGTCTAAAATTTGACTTAAAAGGACTTCTTGCATTAGAGGTGATGATTCATATATAACTGTCTGGCTGAAAAGAAGGGAGGATGAAAAGCAAATTTAAAATGCATAGAAAATACTAAACGAATTTTATGCATAAGTAAAGATTATAGGCACACATGTTGCTTGACTAATAACACAAAAAGCACATCCAAATAGCAACTAATAACTTAGAAGATAATAATCCCCATCACATTTCGTACACTGTGTTCTTTGCTCAAAGCAGTTATGCTAGTTGAGAATCGGCTCATGATCAAAGCCTCTATAGTTGATGCCTCTTGAAATGTTGGCCCACCTTTGTCGGACTTTGGTTTTCAGGATTAAATCACAAAGCATATCAGATGTATTGTTAACAACCTCAAATAATTTGTAAGCTTGATGCCCTCAACTTTTTCTCATGTCATTGCTCTCCCTTTCTTCACACTCCTCCCTTTCTGATAAGGCGTAATTACATGTGGCAGCAGATTTTGACATTGGTGTTGGGAAGGCTCGAATAGGGGATGTAAATGGCAGGTACATCGAGGTGAAAGATGACATTTGTCTCTGTGATTGTGGATTCAGTACGGGTAGCGTTTTAAGGAAGTGGCATGTGAATAGAAGGGCATGAATCAGAATGTGGTGCTCCTAGTTCATCTGATCATGTTGGTGTCTTCAATGTTATTTAACTTGTGTAGTTGTTGGAATGGACCTATTAGAGGAGCCAAAGGTTATATTTTTGGCAAACCATGAGAAGTTATGGGGAAACACTCAACAGTAGTGTAGCAGTTTGGCTGTGTTGCTAGATCACAGCTTTGATTGGTTTGAAATTGGTTCTTCGGATAGGAGAGAGAGACACGTGGGAAGGGAGGGATTTCTGAGTTCATGATTATTGGACAGATTTTTGAATTAGGGAAAACAAATAAACCAGCAAAAGTAATCATACATCTAAACCACAATTAGTAGGTCATGTTATTTGACAGTGCGTCCCATACGATCTCCTTATAAACAAAGGACACTATCTAGTTTGGTGCACTTAGAAGATCGAGTTCAAATTGTTATATGCCTTCTCATGCGTCCCAGAAGCTTGGGAATTGTTAGTCTGGTGGAAATACTAGATGAGTTAGTATTGTCCTTTAGCCTTACCATGTCCTTAATGCATCAAGAGTTGTGTTAGCAATAAGGTACAAATTGGCCTTATGGGCTCAATGCGCAACTCATTGAGTATTTTCTCCCTTATATTTGTTTCCTTCATGCAATTTGTCTTTTGAAGCATTTTTCATTATCCTTGAATCTGAGTGTCATTGTTGAAGGGGATATCATTCTGATTATCAGCGTGAGCAAGAGTCTTCTGTATTTCTCTAGACCCTCACTTTGAACAAGTAGTTAAAGGTCGTTTTTGTTGTTGCATGTCAGGAATTCAGTGGAGATTTTATGGCATAGGGAATCATTTTTAGCAGCAGTGGTGAAATAGGATATGCAATTGTAATCTAATGTTTGAGAGTTTCACGATGTTATTGAAGTGTCAATGTACTGCTAAAAGCTTCATCAAGAGTGGCCAAAAGAAAAAGAAAAAAAAAAAAATCATACAGCATGTTGTGCTTGTTATATTCCTTATGTCATCTCACAATCCTGATTACTGCAAGGACTTGATATTATTCAGTCTTGGCATTCATTGACATTTTGAGTTTGACATTTTCAGGAGGTTGAGTATTCTGGTGGAGGTATTCTACTGCACTAATGGCGTGCAGACCAGGTTCAGTTCAAGGTATCGTTAGATACAAGCAGACTCCTTGACTCGCAATGACCGTTGCTGCTCTCTTTGGTGTCAATATCTTTTATGGCTCATTTTGGGCAACACGTAATTTTTATTGCCATCCTAGCATAAACATTTGCATTCAGACCAAGCCGTTTAGGCCAGAATACTTTTTACATGACAAGAACTGTTTTATGACGTGCTGAACCTAGCTCATGGACCGCTTTAATGTCATTTTCTTCTATGTACTTTTGAAAAAGAAGTATCTATAATGCTTGTAGTGTTATTTACCAATTTGTTTCTTAATTAGTTGGACGTATAATTTATCAAACATGCCGTGAACGTAATGTGGGAAAATTTTGTGAGACTTTAGTCCCTTATCTTTGAAAATGACCTTTTAGTCCCACACGTTTTACTTAGCCACTGTTAGTCCTACTTGTGATTTCTGTCCAATTTTTACCGTTAGTCATGTGTTGCGCATGTATTTTGCAATATCCTATTTTTGAAGGGCAAATTTGACATTTTTGTTGCATTTATGTGGCTTCTTCTTGTTTTTTTGTCGTTGCAATTTACCCTGTATAATCTCTGAGTCTCAAATCAATTGAAAAAAAAAAAAAAACCCAAACCTTAACATTCTCAATAGAGCTCTAAAATTACCACAATTCTTAGTTCACAAAATCTTAATCCGAGCACACAAAGATCATTGCAGCCTAAATGCAACACATATTGGACCGAAACGACAAATCGACTTTGCAAGCATTGTGCAATAGAATAGCAACAACAACCATTGCGGGCAACAAGCTAAGGTTAACATCTCTTGGACTGATTCCAATTCAGGAAGGAGGTTTATAGGTTACCAAAAGTTTGGAAGTGGTGAATCATGCGATTTCTTCGAATGGGTAGAAAAATGTGATTCTTGGGTTGCCTAGGTTGTTGTTTGACAAAGAGAAACAATTGATGAAGCATCGTTGGAAGACAAAGTGCATGAAGCCGGTGTTGCTAATTTTTGTTTCCACGACCTTGCCTTTGTTCTTGCTGAAATGTGGATGCTCTTTTTGTGGTGGATGTGTTGTTGACATGTAGTTGTTGAGGAGATGACATCTCTATTTTTTATACTTATGGTGGTAGCGACATTATGGCACTTTGGCACCAGGGTCGTTCAACATTTTTCCTTTTTTTTTTTTTTTTTTGTTGTTTTGCAATTTGTTATTTGGTAGTTAGGCATAAGTAGAGGTGGTATTTAGGCTAGAAGGCTAGGCCGACAAAGGCCCAACCCAGCCAGTACACAAGATTCGAGTCCAGCAAAGTTCGCTTTAAAGTGAATTTGACTTGGTCTAGCTTACCACATATAGGTGAATCGAGTTGGTCATATAATTTTTAACCCAACTCATTTGAGCCCGAGCCCATTTTGATATAAGACCAACCCAATCTAGCCCAACACAGTCCTAACTTAGGCCCATCTAGAGCTCAACTCGAGCCTAGCACAAATTAAGTACAATTCCAGCTTACTTATTTAAAAACTTAAAATATTATGCATTATACAATGTAAGTCGTAGTAACTACTAATTATTTTTTTAAAACAAACTAGCAAGTCTTAGTAACAATTTTTTTTAAAAACAAACTAATAATAATATGTAGCAAATTTATTTTTTAAGTTAATATTAAATGACTTGTCATCAAATTTTTTTTATAATAGTATAAAATACAACTTGCAACTTTAATTCTCAAAAAAAAGATATAAAGTCAAAGTTGAGAAAAAGTGCAAGCTTAAGTCAGCAATTTTCTTCACTTGTTAGCGGCTTAGCTATTGCCCAGTTGGCAACAACTTTAGACAAAAAAAAAAAAAAGAAGTTGGCAATGACTATGTTGCAAAACTTTAATTAATAACCAGCCGTTGGCAATGACCATGTTGCAAAACTTTAATTAATAACCAGCCGTTGGCAACGGCTCTGTTGCCGATGACTATTTTATTATTTTTTAAAAAAACTTAAATTTTTTTAATTTTTTAATTTATATTTTTAGCCCCTCAATAATTCTTATAAATACTTTAACTATTTTCATTCTTTTTACACCAAATCAATCTTCTTTTTCTCAATTCTCTATATATTCTTAAGTGTTGAGTATTTTACAAGATTCAAATTTCAATTGTTCAAAATTAATTTCAAGATTCTCAACTCTCAATTGTTCAAAGTTTCAAAACTGATTCAACTTTCAAGTCTCAATTTACCATGGATCCTTACTCTTAAAGTAACACTCTAAGTTACTTTACAAATTTTCGTGTTTTTTTTAATCGATTTTAGATTCAATTTTTTTATAATTATTATAATCGTAATTGGTACATATAATTTTTTTCTATAAATATTTAGTGTATTCAATTTCATTTTACTACAACATTATACATTCATTTTACTACAACACTATAACTATAACTATGACCATGGGAGAAGAAAATCTTTCATAACGATTACATTCATCAGAGGTTTGGAATCATTTTGCATACTTTAAAAAACATGGACATATAATTTGTAACTTTTGTTAACGTAAATTTATATTTCGTAGTGGATTTAGAATTTGGACGCTTGTAAAGCACCTTATATCTCAACACTCAAATGTCCCAAACTATTTCAATCATGAAGTGGTTATTCAACCACCGCCACTACCGCCATTGGAACAAGTATTTGGAGAACTACTGCCACCAAACCCACCACCATCACCACCAGACCCAACATCTCCACTAGCTTTCTTCAAGCGTTTATATAATGTCTTATTTTTATGTTTATATTACTAATGTACTAGTGTTACGTGAACTTGTAGTTTGTTATGTAATATTTTGTCGTTTAAGTTTGATTTATTTTTAATTATTAGTTCAACTATCTAAGTATCCCCAATTAGTTTGTACCTATGTTTTTTCGTGGAGCGCATAATGTTTTCTTAATCGCCAAGAGTATATACAATGCATTCCACTAGCAATAGCATGATTGAGGGCTTTATACTATAGTCTCTAGCTCTTCCCTTAGGGGCTTGTAGAGGATTGATTCTCTGCGGGCAGGGCCAATTACACAATCGAAGACATCAACTAAGGTTTTTAAAAAACCAAACAGCTTCTTATCTGATCATGGAAGCCGATTATCCAACATGGGGCTATTAGACCATTTTTCGAAATAAAGAAATTACACTTGCTTAGGGATAGTATGTATATATATATATATATATATATATATATATATATATATATATATATATATCCAATTTCTCTCTCATACTAGTTTAGAAATGCAAATGACACATGCATAATCACATATTTTTTAATCCGACTCTTGGGCTTTCCACAATAGAGCTAATCTTGACTGGTTTTGACTTCGTCATCTTGATCCCTTGAAGAATATGAGAAAACTAGACTTTAAATTAACCGACTTGTTCAAAAAATGAAGTGGCATTTCAAATATTGATATGAAGGAATAAACTACCTCTACTGGTAATGGTCAAGTACTAATGCCCTTGAAATACTTTGTTCCTGATTTGGAATGCACTTTATTTTCTCCTTCCAAACCCCTTTTAAAAGAATATACTTGTACTAAGCTTAAAAAGTATTGGTAGACATAGAGAAAGAATCAGCTGGATATAAAGAATAGGGTTAATACCACTTTTGGTTTCTTATCTTTACCTTTATTGACAATGTGGTCCTTTATTTTTAAAAGTGATACATGTAACGCCCCGATCCCTCACGAGACCGGGACTCCTATTTATCATGCTATTCTCACCCAATTCCAAACCCCGGGCACAAAAATTTTAGGGGAAAACGGACGGAGTCTCCCCTGTTTATAGGACTAAACTAGTACCTGTACAAAGACACCCATGATGCTAGATCCATAAACAGCAACTCTTATAACCAATCCTCCAAGATTTTTATGGGCCACCCGCGATCACAAGGCCATCCGAGCCTCGGAACAACAATTACATATAACACACAAGCAAGCAAAGCATTTCTAATTTTAACTATAGGTAATTAGATACAACAATAGCCAAGTTCTACTTCCAAGTTTGTTAATCACACAAGCATGCAAAAGAATAAGTTTACTATGGATTATTACATGTCATTCCACTTTATATCCAACATACAAGATTACAAATTATTACATTCACCATTTATACTCAAGACCCCAAGGTCACAAAAAGGCAATCAACAAAAACTCCACGCAAGCTTCTCATTTTAGACAACCTTATCACACAAGAAGTCACCGAAATTGCTTAATAGCACTTCTTCCTGTTCTTCTATCAGCTGAGGATTCACCTCAGCTTCACCTGAAACATATTAAATGAAGAATGAGCAACTAAGTTGCCCAGCGAGGGAGGTGATGCAACATGCCAACGTGCAATATGATATGCAAACACAAGAAAACATATATAATCCACATAAACCAACAAGACAATAAGCCAAGCAATTAATCACTTTAAAAAGGATACGGTTCCACTTCCAAGTCTTTGATCACGCGCCACGAACCACGAGCATCACGAACATGCCGGCAAACCCCAAACACCAACAATTAGGATACTCCGGATGTATCCCGATCCTACGACCCTTTCTCCCGAGGTAGGTCCATGCCTAGCAGGTGAACCACGCCTCTGGGGTAGTGGAGTATGCCTTAGCGAGAAAGGGAATAGGCACCATAGTAGTCGAGGGAGCACGGCAAGCCCGACGCCGCCCGTGTTTCTCGACGCTACCATGTCCGAAAGAGGTTGCGCAACCCAATACAAGTCACAGGCAATCAATATAACACATATCACATAAGAGGGACGACAAAGTAGGCCGCCCTCACATTTATGCACGATAAAAGTTCATATAAGCACGTTATTAACTAATAGATGCCAAAAGAAGCAATCAACACAATTAATTCCAATAATCTACTCAAATAACTTAAATACATCCTAAATATTCAATGCAAGGCATTACTAACACACAACAAGTTCCAAATGCAACTAAAATGGCTAAACATTACATTTTTCCTTTCTTTAATCGAGCTTTCTTTCTCCTAAGCATGGTTCGAGATTCCCAATCATACCCTAGTCTTGCTATATTCCTAATTAAGCCCAAAGGAACCTTTTAAAGTCACTAAAACTCATTTTTGAAGCAAAAGTTCGGGAAGGCCCCGAACGGGTTTGAACTACAACCATACTAACCGAACCCCATTTTCGCGAAACGAAAGCACCAAAGGTGCTTCCTTAGCTCAAGGAAACCCAAACCAATGCCCAAACTTGCCCGGATTGCTTAATGTATAAAACCCCCTTTTTAAAGTAAGCTAATTATGCAATTAAGTTCAAATTCGAGTGATTCAACCTAACGTGGCTTTTCAACTAACTTCCCTAGGGTCTAGACACCTAATTGATGCATCAATTCAAGACAATTAGCAAATCTTCTCAAAACCCTAGTTCTAGGCACTATTCATCATCTCTTTGAACAAATTCAACATTCAACCATTAACTTTGTTATCAACCCTCAAAAGTTAGCTCTAGAGACATTAAATAACTCATAGGAAGCATTCATAACAAGTTTTATAGCTAATATAAACAAATCAATAAAATTCAATATATGCACATAAACTTTAAAAACAAATAAATGCATCTCCCTCACAATTTTGAAGATGAAGAAGCTTGTTGAAGACTCTAGGTTGCTCAAAACCCCTCACAAGATGAATCTAGAAGCTCAAAATGCAAGATTGTTGAAGCAAGAATCTCATTTTTTCCTTCTCCTTTGGTATTTTCGGCCTGCTACAGTAATTCCTGCACATTGTTCTTTTTTTTTTTTTTGTGTATTTTAATGAGCTTATGTGATTTATATAAGATTAAATTGAGGTGGGGTCAAGTTTGGGTATTTAAAAGGTCACTAGAATGCGCGTTATTAACTTAAAAACGAGCCTAAGATGAAAAGTAATGTTAGTTATTTAAATCTCTAAGTTTGTTATGTAACACTATTCACTTAACTACTAAAAATATTTTCTAAACGTGCTCTCCTATCTCCTCTAGCTCAATTGCACATTTTTCCCACTCCTCTAACAATTAATGTGATTTAATAAAAATACTAATTCACTAATAGAATATAGTTTGAAAACGGGATGAATAGTAGCTAAAGAAGCCAGTTAATAAAGCACAGAAGGAAATGCGCAAACAATAGATGCAACAGTAAATAAATGTACGGCTAAAATTTCGGGTGTCACAATACATTTCAGTCTCTTATCTTTATAAGTTGGGACACCGTTATTCATTTTATGTGAATCCGTTAAAAAAATTATCAGCAGTCTTTTTTCCCTACAAAGACACACGTGCTGGACACGTGTGTTTGTCGTCAAATTTTTAACGGATTCACATAAAAATGACTAACGGTGTCCCAAATTGAAAATATAAAGAACTGAAATATATCACTTTTGAAGATAAGAGACCACGTCGTCAATAAAGTTAAAGATAAGGGACCAAAAGTAGTATTAATCCTAAAGAATATATATATATATATATGCACTAATCACAAAAAAGGCTAACCCAGCCCAACCCAATTCATGACCCATGGTAGTGGGCTTGTGGGCTGAGTTGGGTCTTGTATTCTGAAGAATGAGCCCAACTCAACTCAACCTACTAAACATTTGTTCCAAGTCGGGTTTAGTTTTCTCGACCCATGACTCGACCGAGTCGTGTTTGGCTGGCCCATATGCCAGCTCTAGATAGAGCTGGCAAATGGGCCAGCCTGGCACCGCTCGGCACTGCCCGGTCGAATCGTGGGTTAAGAAAAATTAGCCCGGCTCGGCACATATATTTAGTGGGCTGAGCTGGACTGGTCTCAATTCTTGAAATATAGGACCCAGCTCGGCCCACGAGCCCGCTACCACGAGTCGCGAGCTGGGTTGGACCAGCTCATTTTTAAAAATTTTTTTTTATTAGTGTGTTCTGAATTTTCGTAGTTGGATTAATAATGAAAAAAACTTAAGCTTAACATTTTTTATGAAAAAGTTAATTAACAATTAATAAAACATAAGTTAATTGATAATATTAATATAAATGATAAAACATTACTTAACAAACCACAAATTCACGAGACACAGATACGTTACTAATAAATATAAAAAAAGAACATTACATAAATGCTTGAATAAAGTTGGTAGAGTTCTTCATTTTATTATACTCTTTGTGCACGTGCTGGGCCTGTTGGTGGTGGTAGTGGCAGTGGTTAAGGATTAAAATAGTTTGGAATATTTGAGTATTGAGATACAAGATGTCTTACAAGCGTTCCAGTTCCAAATTGGCGACGAAATATATATTTACGTTCACAATATTTACAAATTACATACCTATATTCTTCAAAGTAAGAAAAATGATTCCAAATATTTGAACGTAATCATTGTGAAATATTTTCTTTCCCCAGAGTCATAGATATTGTGTATTCTCTTGTAGTAAAATAAAGAAACAATAGATAGTAAAATAAATATATAGTTTTGTAGTAAAATGAAGTTGAATACACTAACTATTTATAAGAAAAATTACATATAGAAATTATAATATCAAGATGGGTTTTATCTAGGCTCGAATTGGGCCTGAGTTGGGCTCGAGCTGGGCTTGTACTGGGTTCAAGCTGGGCTGTGTTGAGCTTATGAGCTGAGTTGGGTTGGGCTTGGGCACAAATGGGATAGGTCCAAAAATATATGACCCAACTCGGCCTACCTATATGTGGTGGGTTGAGCCGAGTCGAACCCACTTTCATTCGAGTTGGGTTGAGTCCGAATTTTCGTGTACTGAACTGAATTGGGCCTGTATCGGCCCGACCCAAATGCCACCTCTAGCTCTAGGCATAAAGTTGGTAGTTCAACATGTTGTAGTTGGCTAGGTTGGTATTGTAATTGCAGT
Source organism: Ehretia macrophylla (assembly GCA_037974665.1). Classification (NCBI taxonomy): domain Eukaryota; kingdom Viridiplantae; phylum Streptophyta; class Magnoliopsida; order Boraginales; family Ehretiaceae; genus Ehretia; species Ehretia macrophylla. The sequence continues at coordinate 77,218,559 of CM075764.1, read as the reverse complement.
AACCATTTTGTACAACTGGGCTTTGCAATTGCTTAATGGTATAAAATACAATATAACCTCTTTAAATTAATAACGTTGAAATCACAAAATTTTATTAATTTAGCTAGATATCAATTTATCAATAAATTAATAATTTTAATTTATTAAATTCTATTAATAATTATTAATTTATCGACATATTTTTAGTTTTTTTGGGCTTAATAGTAAATGTATTATATTTATAGTATCTTTTTTGAAAAGTAACTCATATTTTTTCAGACCAATTTGAAAAGACAATTAAAAATTTTTATTAGGAATAGAAGATAAGAATCTAATTTAGTAGGATTATAACAAATTTCTCTAATCTTATATCAGGATTAAGATTAGAACAAGTTTTTTTAATTTCATAGTTAATTTATTATGTATTTTTTAGCTAATTATTAATTTATAAAATATTTAGGTTAATAAAATACAAAGAAAATATTTTAAATGCATTAACTTATAATTTTATCAAAATTATTAATTTTTTACATTAGTCTCAAATTATGACCAAACATTTTATTATTTAAAAAAAATTATTAATTTATCCAATATTAATTTAAAGAGATTCTAATATATTGAAAATGCTTAGGCATTGCCGTTCATTGTTAATAATTAATATGGTCCCAGTGTTGCAAACTATCTTTTCTGCCATTACAAGAATAAAGTATCATTAACATGTTACTAAAATGACATCAATTAAAAGCAATGCACAATGTTGTCTCCCATTACATAGAAAGCCAAAACGACAAAAAAACAAACAAGTCATTCATTACATATTAATATCCACAAAACCATAAAAAAGAGGTTTACCAACATCAATACACAAAGTATCTCGACAAATCTTCCAACACATTAATACATCAATAAAAAAAAAAGTAGCACTGCAAATTCCTTCTTCACACCAATTTGTTCCATTGGACATCTAGTTGACTCTGATTGAAGTGTGGCTAAGCTACTATAGCCTTTGAACTTGAAGCTGTTGCTGCTAACAAAATTCTGACCATTCCATTGGTAAGTAGTTGTTTGTAAAATTTTTGATCCTACTGTGAATTATCTTGACCTAGCACCAGGGTAGGGCCTCTTGTATTCAGCTTCAGCAGGAAGAAATGGTTCTCTCTTTTATTAGGCCGAACTTACTTGCATGACATGTGAGTAAATTTTAGTAACATCTACACAAAATCAAATCAATTGAAATATATAATTAAAGTAATGGAATACCTTTTTTGAAGCACCTAACTTGTTCATCTAAATCCACTGTAAATTGTTCTTTTTTGAACCACCTAACTTGGAATTTATTTTCACTAGAGTATGTATAACATTCCAAGGTGTACTCTCATTTGTTTATTTATTTATAATTTACCAATTTTTTGACTTCAGGACGTATTGAACCTTAATATTTTCTCATTCATTACTTTTTGACTGCATCCTTTTCATTAGATATACTCTAATCTTCTCCAACATAACCAATACGTCCTACATAACTTTTTCGAGGTTAAACAATTGTGTAAAATTGGGTTCAGTGCATAAACTTCTTATTTGAAATGCATCTTTCTCTTTCACATAGGTTGCATAGATGAACCATCAACATTCCTTACCATTACATTAAGCTTTCACTCTTCTCGTCATTTTTCATCAGCCTTGCATCTCTAGTTCTCTTGATTCCATGTGTTTTAATTGCTAATTTAAGCTCATCTGGAGAAGCAAATGGCATGCCACACACAGATTGAGTTTCGTCTATGTCCAAATCAGCCCTAAATCTCTTTAACTTTTCTTGCTTTTCTTCATTTTCATCCTCATTAGATTCACTATCCAAACTATCCAAATCTTGATGAGAATCTATCTATGAATTAGGATCAGAATCGCTAACTTGTATGTCTTGCCCATATTCATCATAATATGAACATAATTTAGATTTCTTAAAAATATTTTAATATTTAAATTTGTATAAATATTAATTTGTACATTTAATTTTATTGTTTAAACATTTTTTTAATTAAATAATTAATTGGCGACGGAAAAACTGCGAAAAGTTGGGCGACGAATTAGCTACGAAATTTAGGCTACGGATTGATTATGGACATAAGGCTAAGGAATAGCTATAGAATGGCGACGACCGTGAATAAATTAATTTAAAATTAACAATTTTAAATTTAAGAAATGACGACGAAAATTAATAAATTATTTAAAAATAAAAATATATTTTGGCTACGGATTGGCTATAAAAATTAAAAAAATTAAAAAAAATTGAGCAATGGATTGGCTACGACCAATAATAAAATAATTAAAAATTATTATTTAATTTGGCAATGAATTGACTTTGGACACTTAAAAAAATAAATATTTATTAATTTTCAAAATTGGCGATGAAATGGCGACGGACATTGAGTTTTGCTACGGGGCCAAAAATTACATACCATTTTCCTTCGCCATTCCATCGCCTGTCCCAATAGGGCGACGCCATGGCGACGAAAATTGACCGCTGGCCGAAGGCTCTTTTCTTGTAGTGTAGTTCATAAATGTAATTTACATATGATCCCATGTTCATATTCATTTAGATGTCACAAAATCTTTAATTATACTTGCTTAGTATATCAAGCTCACGGTATCCTTGAAGACAATCAACATTGAAGTATCTAGCTAGAGTTAACGTTCATGGTCTGATAAAAAGAAATGAAACCTTCTCTTTTTAGTTGAAAGAAAAACTCTTTTTTTCACGCTTTGACCATCGATTTTTACTTAGTATTAATCTTGACATACATAATTTAACTTCGTAAGCTATATAATTTCCTCAAAATTTAAATGTAAATGAAATTAATAATTTGATAGGAAAACAATTTAAAGCATTAGTCACAAAACTAAAGATGCCATTGTAAAACAAATGGCCATCCACTTTACATTTGCACCAATGTTTTATTTATTATCCTTTATGTGATTGCTTGTTATTTTTGTATATTGCTTTGCCCATATTTTTAACAATAACAATGATGTTTGACTATAAGGTGTGTTACATCACAAGTTGACCAATCCTAAGTTTATAATCTTTTTTCTTTTAATTTTTCAATTCCCTAGTCTCGTAATTACGTCTATTTTGGATTAATTTATTCCCCCAACTCATAGAACATATTTTAAAACCATGAACAAAAATGATAGTAGTAACCATAAGATATATATATATTTTTTGCTAAGTCATAAGATATATATTTTGTTTGTTAAGAAACTGCAAAATTTTTGTATGCTAACCGGCTAAACAATTGACTAGTCCTTTTGAACCTAAATACCTGTAATTTTATTTTATTTTATTTTTAACTTGATTTGAAGACCAACCAAAAGAAAATAGTTTGAATATGTGGGTAAGTATTCGTAACCATAAGTGATTCCATGCTTCAATAAAAAGCTACCAAGAAAATTCTTTCATTGGAATCTAAATGAGAGAAAAATAACCCCACATCATGTGCGACATCATCCGTATGAGAATTTAACCCACTTACGCTTTTGGTCTAGTGGTATACTGGTAGTTATAAGTATGAAAAATTATAAAATTAATTTTTATAAGTGATATTTTTAATATATTATACGATTTTATGTTTTTATTGAATTTTTTTTTTAAAAAAGAAAACCTAACCCACCTACTCATAGTCTGATTTGCGCGCACCAAATTGGAAAAAGTAATTGAAAGAAAAAGCATAAAGGTAAAAAACAAAAAAAAAAGAAAAGAAAAAGAAAGTGAAGACAAAGAGAGAACACCACAACAACTCCTCAACTCAACGCGACTCGAGGGATAAAGAAGAGACAAGAATGGAGCTAACAGCTGAGCAACTGAGGCAATACGACGGAAGTGACCCATCGAAGCCCATATACGTGGCCATAAAGGGCCAAATCTTCGATGTGACCGCCGGAAAGTCCTTTTACGGCCCGGGTGGGGCCTACTGCATGTTTTCTGGCAAGGACGCCAGCAGAGCCCTCGCCAAGATGAGCAAGAATGAAGAAGATGTCACTCCTTCTCTTGATGGCCTCTCCGAGAAGGAGCTGTCTGTGCTCGTGGATTGGGAGAACAAGTTTCAGGCTAAGTACCCGATTGTTGGCCGTGTCGTTTAAATAATTCACTCAACAATTGTCATAATTACTTATAAGTGTGCTTGTGTTTTTGGGAAGTGGATTTGTGTAATTATGATGAAACTTGAGGTTGATGTTGTAAGTGGGATCTGTTTGGCTTTATAAATAAATGAGTGTTTTTAGTATATGTTTAATGTTGGCTGAATTTATCTTTTGCTTATATTCCAGTATTGTTTTTGTAAGTGTGTAGCATCCCGTCTCATACTAGTTTTGTAAAAGATGTGCGTTCGGGTCTCTATTACTGACAACACACAACACACAACACAGGACTAAGCAATTGGACAGTTGATTCGGCTTGTTGGCAAGCTAGTAGTTGTGAGTTCTGGATTTTAGCAAGGGAAACTTTACTATTTTATTCTAAGTGATGGTTGTTTCAAGTTTTATTCTGCAGTGCTTGATGATATGTGTGAGTTTTTGTCCACGTGCATGTATATTGGAAATATTGCTTCACGGATATCTGTGGTTGCCTATCACTGGGCGATGTATTGGACTATAACCAAGACTGATTGTAATTGGGTGTTTTTAGGATTTGGATTTTGAATCATGATAGATTGGTGCTCTATACCGACCCCACCTAATGGGACAAGACTTAGTTTGGTTTGGTTTGGTTTATAGATTGGTGCTCTATATTTCTGATGTTGGAAAAGGTTTTAATTGCTTTGTGAAGACGTTGATCTTCATGGCAAATTTTTTGGACTGATGGTCCCTCTGCGCCCCTACCCCCCTGTGGAGGGTGGGAGAGGGACAGGGAAAGACTGGTCCTGATGGGCTAATATATTGTCCGGTTCAGTTAGTGTGCTTTCCTTTGCATTTTGTGAGAAAGAAGGAAGATTGAATTGCATATTTTTTAATTTTTTATTTTCGTAAGTTAATTGGTATTGTAACCGGTTGTGTTCGAGTTGACTGCCTTCTAAGGTCACTGCAATTTTGGAATTTAAGAATACTATTCTTGGATGCATTGGCTCTCTTACATATTTCATCTTAGGGTCATTATAAGTTTAGATTTCAATGTTTTGCAATCTATATGTTTAAATTTCTATTAATAGCGATCTGTATGATTTTGTATGTATATAGATAATGCATGAATAGCTATGGTGTTGGAGTTATCCTGAAAGTTTAGTATAGCATCATTGAGGTGAAAGCTGATTTTTGTCGTCAATGTCAGGATGTGGGTGTTGTTTGTTTTGTCTCTTCCTGTTTTGACTTTGAGGGTTGGGGTGCGAAGGGAGGTTGAATTGTTGACATTCTTTCAAGAGTAATTTCACCTTTGTGGATATTTCGAACCAATGTATTCTCTGCGTTTTTTTCTTGTTATGGCAACCAAGTTATACGTGTATGTAAGTGGATTTTTGAACGATTGAATTGTTTCAAGTGTAATCTGAGCTCTGATGATTTAGCCTGTTGGGAGTGCAAAGGTTGAATATATTGACAGCTCTGATATCAGCCTACCAATGTGATGATTATTAGTTAATTAGAGTAATAAGATTGTATTGACCGTGGTGAGATAGAAGATGAAGGAGAGAGAGGACTTGCCTGTAGAGGCAGCTTGGCATCAGTGGAGGATGGCCTGCAAGAAGGGATGGGAGAGGCGCTGTCTTAAGTGAGAATCAAAATTTACAGGCGAGGCAAGGTGGGTGTATGTTTGAACGTTGCTAGTCCAAACTAGGGTCTGCATAAACCGATGTTGTGGATGCCTTAGAAAGGACAGGTTCTTGGTGTTCAGGTTCTGCTAGTTCAATAGGAGAGTTATATGCAATCTGTATAGCCATATGGAACACAGAAAACTGGTTAGCACCTTCTATAACTATTCTGATTCCTTGTATGTAGTCAGAGGACTTATCGCGACAATCCTAGTTATATATGTTTGAGGGGCTTCCATTTAGTTTAGGTTCTGTCTTTGCTCCTGATGTAAAACTTAATAGACATCCATGGTTTCAATTCCTCCTCCTTTTACTAGTTACATTCTTCCTTTTCACCTTTTTACTTGAGCAAGAGTTTAGCCGGCTTGATTAGGTAAAGTTACTCTACGCTCTGCACAGCAGTCTTGAACTTACTGGTATAATTTGCAGAGACTAACATCGCCGCAAAGGATAGTACTCTCTGCAACTGGATACATTATCAATGAGACGGGGGTTAATCTTGCTTGGCATGGAAGAATATAGTTTTGTCATAAAATACTGTTTGGAGACTTAACAACATAGTTTGTAAGCTTGACGTATACACATCTTTAATGATCTCGTTGATTGGCCTAGAAGCATTGTTCTTGCATCTTCTCTCCTAGACCCTTTTGTCCAGGCCATTGTTGCACGTGTGTCGCCCATGCGTAAGGGCCATCTCTCGGTTGTCGAGCCTGATAAGTGGTAGTATCACAGCCTTCTTAAAGGAACTATTGAGTACAAAATGCCCAACTCATTAGTCTAAAATTTTTACTTAAGACTTGCTGGTGTAGGAACTTTCCTTCATTGATCTTCATGTTATATTCATATGTAGGATTTGTTATAAATGATCGAATTCAACAATGAAGAGGCTCCAACTGGAGGAAGTGGGTTCCTACATGGGAAGTAATTCTGGCAAAACAGGAGAGCCAATCTTCCAGTAAAATTTCGCTCTGGATACATAGGAATTAAAAGTTTGATCACTCCTTGAACTAATACTTTGGAAATCTAATAAAAAGCTTTTGAGCTAAGTTTGTCAAAATTTTTACAAATCTTATGAGACTTCAATGTTTCCATCATAAAATTCAACCTATTTATATTGCGACAATTTGGGGTGCTTGAAAACAGATGGACTTAAGACATATGCGTAGAACTCAATGTTGACAATATCGTTTAAGTTATCGGGTGGTGAGCCTTCCCATATAATAACTCATTTTTATGCTGATTTTTTAATGTGGGACAAATGCTCTTTTTTATTTCCTTAATTCACCGTGGAAAATCTTGACAAATCTCTTACTTTCACATGTGAACTCTCCATATTAACCCTTCACTCCTGCTTGATCTGTAGTCATCATCGATGTATTCATCTTTCATTACCTCTCTTACAAGTTTTAGATCAATACATTCCTCAACTACTATCTGTAGGTTAATAACTCTCCCCTGTGCACCCAGATCGCCGATAAGGCACTACGGACTTACTCTTGCACGAGCTTACTTGGGAGCCAGCAACCAAGCTATGCTCCATCACGTAATTGTGACCTCACACCACTTTTGAGTTATGAATTTACTCCATCTTTTGAGCCTTGCTACCTAGATCCATGTAGAGTACATCATGATATGAAGACCTTCATAGTCCTTTGAGTGTCTGAGCCAAGATCTTTGAACCATTGACTCTGATAAGAATTTGTTATAGTGAGCTAGAGAGTCTAAGAATTAATGAACCTTAACACACATGTGAAACTCTAACTTGACCCAAAAGCTTAAACTAATAAATCTCGAGCCTAAATATGTATATTAATAGCTCATTTTTCTTTTAATATTCTAATATGGGAAAATGCTCGTCCTCATATTTCACCATGAGAAATCCTAAGCACACTTATCTTGTTAGATGTAAAATATACAAAGAGGCAATTTCTAAGAGTTTGAGAGAGGTAATCACTCCAGTGATTACGTTTTTTCTTATACTGAGAAAGCCAGTGTTGTTGATAGAACTATTGTTGTAGAGCTACTGTGATGGTTTGTGTTCTAAACTGAATTGTTTTACCAATTATCCAAGGCGTCTTTTCTGGATGGAAATATGGTCTACTTGAACTAAACCTCTGTTGCTTTCTTTTGACATCTGCTTTAGAATTGACGGACACACTACTTTTTTTCATTGCTAATTTAGCAAAATGATTCTATTAAACTCAACAAAACTCATTACACCTTGACAAAAAAATTACATGGCACCAAACCACAATTAATCATTCGCAAGTTAGTTACCATCTATGTTCCAAAAATTACAAATATGTGTCTTAGTAAGATTCTTCCTATATTTATGTACGTTTTTTATTCTGTACTTGATAATGAAACTGATCCTTTGAAGAACTCACTCTTCATCAAGGGAGATATAGTCGTGAAGCCTTATGTTTCTTTCACACCAAGAATGTGTCCTCGACAGCCCATAGACCTCAGCAATTGTCCTACCAATATCAATACCGGAGTCATGAATAACATCTCTGGAGAATCTAGCAAGTAAAATATCATCCTCATGCCATAAATCTTTCCAGAACAGAGTGTTAGCTCCATCGTATGCTGAACAAGAGACCTAGCAATTCTTCTGACACTCAAAAGCTTCCTTCACCCCCAATCTTATGACGGACACACTCCTATGCACGACACTTTACTTTATTCTTTAAATTTGTCATTTTTATATATGTTAAACCATTTTGACTTATTCTTGTTAATTATTATCTTCTGTTATGTTTATCAAATCAAGTAAACATTGAAGTAAACTTTTTTTGTGCTCAATTGCCATAATGGTCTTGGTGTAATATAATTAACATATTTGAGAAAGTGAAACGTCAATTTGCTTATTGCTCCATTACATTATTTAAACTTCTGCACTCTATTTCTCTATCATGGTATTTGGTCTATTGAGGTAAAATGTTTGAATCATTATGAAGTTTTGGAGAGAATAAATCAACCCTCTCCAAGCCCTTTCCCTTTCTAGATTTTACCACTTTTCGTTAACATTCAATCTACTTTTTAGGGGTGGGGTGGGGTGGGGTGGGTGGTTAATTTGATTTGTCATAAACAGAACAATTTAAATATTTTAGAAACATAAATGTTTCAACTTTTTCTATAATGGATTATATTACTTGTGTTGAAAATATGTCCTTCAAGCTAATCATTTGGTGGAGAATGATAGGGGATATGTTGTATAAATAATAATCTTTGTTATATGGTTTTAATAAAATAAAAGTACCAAATGACATTTCTCTTTTATCTCTTATACACTTGCATGATTGTATGTTTGCATATTATGTATATTGATAAAGCCTTTGAATGTGTTGGTATAGGGTCGAACCATAAGAGTTTATGGTAGGTGAGAATCAACACCTGAGATATTTCTAAAACCTATCCTAGGTCGTAGGATTCATTAAGATTGGGCATTAATAAATCCATCAAGACCAACATGTAGTTAGTCTTATCAAGGTTGATCTAATCAACCAAGTAGCATGAGATGTCAAGGCTAATACATGGGTGTGAATAGAGATATGTACACCGGACACCGTTCGCTAAGAACACTCAATGGCGGCTTTATCCGCCTAAATCATTGAGTAGGTTCTCAGGTGATAGTTGTGCCAAGTACTCTTCCGACTCGAGGATACCATAGTAACTTATAAGCAACTCACTATATTTTGGCCCTGTACAAAAAAAGGAAGATAAAACCTGATTGAATAGAGAATGGGTGCAATCAAGTACTTGCGAAGTTAGTGAGTGTCACGGCAGGAATCCATACCCTAGATAAAAGAGAGAATGTCCTATGTCTTCTCATAGAGATGTTGACACAAAATTCATGGCCATGGTATTATGATTAGTGTTGGGAATGATATGCCCTAAAGACCACTAGCACTAGGATATCTCAGTGTAAATAGATATTATACAGTTAATAAATCAGTGCATCCACTATGAGCATATTTATTTATCTCATTATTTGATATATGTGTGCAAATAGGCTCCATGATACAAGTGAATGACATAGATGCAAGGTGGTCTTGCACAGAAGGTCTATGGCATGAGACTTGGATAAAAAACTTTAGGTTCATAACCGAATAGTGAAGTTGGACACTTCACTATGGTAAGGTTATAATGAGAGAGTCTCCTATTTGTAAGGTGACCTACTTTGGTCATTTGAGGGCTTTTCGGATTCCTCTCATTAGTGCATGTGAATGTATTGAACGGGACAACAGTAGATGCGATCTCCATTAAAGGTACCATCATTGTATGAGGTTAAAAGCATCTTTAGCTACTAAGTGGCCAATGCTCTATATCATGAGCATATGTGGATGAACTAATGAATTCTAGGACATGTATTTTGATTCCCTATGGGTGAGATCTTATGTGGGTTAATAGCTCGGTGTTTTGGATACATGAACTTGATTCATTAGGGACATGCATATGCGTCATTGATTCTATGCTATCTTATAGATAGAGTACTACCCTCTTGGAGTTATCTGTATAATCATCTAAATCTAAGAGCGCTTAGTAATATAGCCAACTCGAACTATATTATATACTGGACTTGTGGGTCGCCCCTGAAACAAGAGAATAGTACCTGGATGATAATTATATGAGGAATAAAGGTCCAAGGTGTAGAGGTAATCAAGAAAGGTTAATAGTACGAATGTAGGACATATTATTGAATACGGGTAATACATAGAGGGGCATTTCGGTCAATTTACTTAGTAGGTCAAAGATAGAGAAATTCCTATGGATGTGTAGTAATTGTCATGGAGTGCAACTCTAACTCTTTAGTCGAATGAGTTAATGTTAAAATAGTCAAAATGCAACTAATGACTAGTAGGGGCATTTTGGTCATTTTGAAAGTGGGGATGGATAATTCTGCATAATATTTATTTTGAATTTTTAGTTTGAGATTTGAATTTTCAGTTTGAGATTTAGTAAGATAATATCTTTAATTGTCTTAATTTTAAACTCAAAGGAAATTCAAAATGCACATTCTCGGAGATCTGGTCTCTCTCTCTTTCTTTCTTATCCACACGCTCACTTCATCATCTGGCTGAAAAAATTCATTTTATTTGACACACACACACACATATACATACACAGCTAAGAGAGCAAAACAAAAAGAATAGGTAGATTTCTCCCACCAGAAATCATATAGTAGTGCTATAAAATTGGAATAGGAGAGAAGATCTTTTGACAATCCAAAAAGGGTTTTTCTTGCATTTTTCCAGCAATTTCTAGCAGCCATTTTTCTGGTTTTGTTGTGTTTTTAAGCCAACGAGTGAGGTAAAAATGCCTTCCTATGTTTATTTAAAGCAATACTATGCAATATATTGGCATATATATGTTGAATTTTCAATTTCTATGCCATATATGCTACATGAGGATGATTCTGTTGAGCGTGCTATGTTTTATTCCACTACCACATATGAATTTTAATCTAAATTCAGTCCATATAGTATCTCTTTCAACTAGATTATACAAGGAAAGTCAACATAGTGTCTATGACAGCATAAGGATAACCTATTAGGGTTTGACTAATGTTGACTGTACCTTAGGGTTAGTCCAAGACATCTAGTGAAAGAAATAGACTACACGCTAACTATTCGCCAAAAGGTTCTTGGATGAAAAAGCTTGATTTGAGCATTCGAGTCATCTGGTTGTGGGAGAGTGTTGCTAGATGTCAACCTTGATTAGTAGCAACTAGAAGGTGTTCTAGTAGTGATGAGTTATTTGGTCCTTGTCCTAGCTGCTACAAGCTTGGCACTCGAACCTACAAGACTACACACAAGCATAAGGTCTAGAAGTATGAGGGGTAGAATGGGAAAATCACGCTAACAAGAGGATTATCCCGTATTCTATCTACAACAAAGCTTTTGCATGTTGCTTCTAGTTAGAATAGATTTTTGGAAACCATTTGGGTAGGCAATTAAGAGAGAATATTTGATAGTCAAACATTTCACTTATGATCAAAGTCAATTTTGGAAGTTGACTTGTATAGTAAGTTAGTTGAACAATAATTGATAATCACTTATTTATTAGGGTCAATGTCCAATTGACTTGGAGTCAATTAGAAAAGATTCTGGCTAAAATATGATGATCCCATAAGCTTTGGGGTCAAGGTGCAATTACTAAAAGTTCATTGCACACATATATATAACAACTTATAGAGAAAATCTAACATAAGAACAAACCTGATTTTCTCTTCCCCATACTCGACCACACCTCTCTCTTTCTCTAGAGCTTCGTGCATTGGCTCAAAGTGTGTGCAAGGCCAAGTTAACCTCATTCTAGCCTGAGCATGGTATGTGTGTGATTGTAGAAGGCCTACTATATTATGGTCTTCATCAAGAAATCTCGAATGAACAATCTTCAAAAAGGTAATTTTTAGATTATTTCATTTACTTGTATCATCATGTTTTTGCATTTATATGCATTGTTCGGATGATCCGATTAGCGTTCTCGTGTAATTTACTGAGCTTTTAATTATTTTTCGTTGCCTTTTATCTGAGTTTTACGCATGAATTGAAACACATTAAATCAAATAAAACACCTAGGCCCAAGTCAAAGAAATAAAGGACAGCATGCGTACTATTAAAATCCCAGGTTCTTGGATTTACATGCAGCGGAAAACAGGTATGCAAGCGATGAACATTCTATATAATTAAAATAGTTATATGTATATTAATGTACCTCCATTTATTATCTTATATTCACAACAAGAATGCTAGAAAACCAAATCATAAAGGCACAACTAGGGTTAAGGTCACTACTATGGATGGGAAAAATAGCCTCCTTGTTTTTCTCTAAGTCTTTTATCCTATAGCCTTTTGCCTAGGCCTTAGCTTGAAGATTGTGTAAGCAATCTTTCTACTTTACTTCTTTCTTTTGGATGTGTGAAGAAAGATAACAGAGAGAGTGTGTGTGATTCGTGTGAGGGAAATAGAAGAAGAAGAGTAATGCTCTAATTCAAAAACTTGTTAACTTAGAACTATTCTTTCCTTAATCTTCTCTATACAAGCTCATATGTTCCTTATCTAGCCCATGGGTATAACTTCTGTAATGCCCTGACCCAACCCTACGCTAAATGTTAAGTCTGGACCCGACACACGGACAGAGTCTCCTCTGTACCGTGGACATTCTGAAAACCTGAAATCACTCAAATAAAGTCACAATACAACAAGACAAGCTTTTATAACTAAAGTTCAAAGGTTCAAGGCCATCCGAGCCTTGAAGCATACAACAATTCAAAATCACACAAGCATGCAACCAACTTAACTTACTTCATACAATTTGATATCATACCATCCAAAATAACATTGGCACATTCCTAGGAGTTGAAACCAAGCATACTTTAAAACATACACTCCCAAGCATGCAAGTAGCTAGAAAATAGGACATAGTTATTACAAACCATGGTTTCTCAAATCTATCACTACAACCAACTATCTTTCAACTTGCAACTACAAGAATATACATAGCCCTAAGGCCATAAAATAGATCATACTATAGCAATACAAGTACGCCATGTAATAACAAGAAATCATATCTACCTCAGGCAACAAACACAACAACTAGGGCAAAGGATCTGTCTGAACTTCTTCTTCTTCCACAAACACCTCAACTAGCTGGGGATTACCCTCATCACTTCCTGAAACATATATCGAGGTATGAGCAACCACTGTTGCCTAGTGAGGGATCAAGTCTCCCGAGGCGTGCAATGCAACAGGTAATACAGTTAAACAATAATAGCAATTAAACCATTCAAGGAATAACAATAGCTTAAATAACCACACATTAAAAAGGATACATTTCACTTAACCCCAACACTCCAAATCTTTACTTGATTTTCATTCACGATCCACGAACCACGATCTCGATCGCGATAAGCCGGCATAACCCCAAACACTCTAGTGGGTGTACTCCGGATGTACCCCGATAATCCTACGACCCAATACCCCCTGGCAATCTCCGGACCAAGCGAGTGAGAGAATAGGGTACGGAGTTTGAATATCCACTGGCAAGCCCTCTACCGCCCAGCCGATATTCAACACAACCGCCCCTGACACTATGGCTGTGCAACCACTATGCAATGCACTTAACAATGGCATGATATCGATAACAATATAAACAATAACACGTAGGAGGATCAACAAAGTAGGTTGACCTCGAAATAGATAGATTAGAAGCTGTTCAATACAAGCAATTAAGAGGTTTACAAAGGAAAATATCCAAAGTACACATAGAACTATACTAAAAGCTTCAAAACAACTTGAAACCACATTTAAACACATATGGAGACATGCCAAGGTCTTAGATGCGAGTGACAATCGAATTTACCCTTAAACCCCTTTGTTTTTCCATCCGTTTTCCTTCCAAACTCATATCAATGATTCAAATTCAAGGGGAAGCTATACCAATCTTTTAATTAACCCTTAAGGTACCCTTACAACCCGCAAATACATTTAATTACCCGCAATTATCCCAAAAGTCCCAATTTTCCTCTTATAGTTTTGAACTACACATACCTTACCCGGGCCTCAAACAAGGGTTAGCAAAGCTTCTATAGTACCTAGGTAGCCTAAGAATACTAAAAGTGAAGCCCGAATTCACCCGAATTCGCATCAACCCCGAAACCCCTTTGTTAAAGTCGGCTAATTCACATTCTATGCAAATTTAGAGCAATTCAAATGCACGGGGCTATTAGACTACCTTCATTAGCACCTAAGACACCTATTAGAAGCAATTAATCAAGTCAATATGCACAATTACACAAAACCCTAGAAATCTCATCACTATTCACCCCAACGATCAAAGCAACGATTCCAATCGTTTAAAATGCGTTCTATTGGTTTAAAGGTGTTCTCTAACACCTATATACAACGTATAATAGCATAGATAAGCATTACCATAACATTTGATCACATTTCTAACAAATCAAGAAATGAGCAACAATTTTAAAAATGCAAAAAGAGTCATGAATCCCTCACCAATGCTCGCAAGAGCTCTCGGGAGACTTGCAAACATCCTAAACTATGTGCCCCTATCTTGGCTTGGCTTGGATTGAGGAATTGATGAAGCAAAAGATCTCCCAAAGGCAAGAGAGGGTTGTCGGGTTCTGTACAGTAAATTTCAGCCTTTGCTTTTTTTTTTTTTTTTGTGTACTCCGGATGTACCCCGATAATCCTACGACCCAACACCCCCTGGTAATCTCTGGACCAGGCGAGTGAGGGAATAGGGTACGGAGTTTGAATATCTACTGGCAAGCTTTCTACCGCCCAGCCGATATTCAACACAACCGCCCCTGACACTATGGTTGCACAACTACTATGCAATGCACTTAACAATGGCATGATATCGATAACAATATAAGCAATAACACGTAGGAGGATCAACAAAGTAGGTTGACCTCGAAACAGATAGATTAAAAGCAGTTCAATACAAGCAATTAAGAGGTTTACAAAGGAAAATATCCAAGGTACACATAGAACTATACTAAAAGCTTCAAAACAACTTGAAACCACATTTAAACACATATGGAGACATGCCAAGGTCTTAGATGCGAGTGACAATCGAATTTACCCTTAAACCCCTTTGTTTTTCTATCCGTTTTCCTTCCAAACTTATATCAATGATTCAAATTCAAGGGGAAGCTATACCAATCTTCTAATTAACCTTTAAGGTACCCTTACAACCCGCAAATACATTCAATTATTCGCAATTACCCCAAAAGCCCCAATTTCCCTCTTATAGCTTTGAACTACACATACCTTACCCGGGCCTCAAACAAGGGTTAGCAAAGCTTCTATAGTACCTAGGTAGCCTAAGAATACTAAAAGTGAAGCCCGAATCCACCCGGATTCGCATCAACCCCGAAACCCCTTTGTTAAAGTCGGCTAATTCACATTCTATGCAAATTTAGAGCAATTCAAATGCACGGGGATATTAGACTACCTTCATTATCACCTAAGACATCTATTAGAAACAATTAATCAAGTCAATACGCACAATTATACAAAACCCTAGAAATCTCGTCACTATTCACCCCAACGATCAAAGCAACGATTCCAACCGTTTAAAATGCGTTCTATTGGTTTAAAGGTGTTCTCTAACACCTATATACAACGTATAATAGCATAGATAAGCATTACCATAGCATTTGATCACATTTCTAACAAATCAAGAAATGAGCAACAATTTTAAAAATGCAAAAAGAGTCATGAATCCCTCACCAATGCGCGCAAGAACTCTCGGGAGACTTGCAAACACCCTAAACTATTTGCCCCTAGCTTGGCTTGGCTTGGATTGAGGAATTGATGAAGCAAAAGATCTCCCAAAGGCAAGAGAGGGCTGTCGGTTCTGCACAGTAAATTTCAGCCTTTGCTCTTTTTTTTGTGTGTTTTATGAGCTTAAGTGTTTTGTGTTGAGTATATATTGGGTGGGGTCAAGTTGGGTGCTTAAATGGCCCACTAAAATGAACGTAGTTAGCTTTAAAATGAGCCTAAAGTGCAAAATGAATGCTAGCTAATCAAATCACTAAGTTCGTTACGTAACACTATTCCTAGTTTGCTAGAACATTTTCTAAACGAGTGCTCCTATCGTTCCTAGCTCAGTTGCACATTTTTCCTATTCCTATGACAATTAATACGATTTAATAAAAATACTAATTCATTAATATAATGTAGTTGAAAATAAAATGAATAGTGACTAAGTAAGACAACAAGTAAAACACTGAATTAAATGCGCAAATAATGAATGCAACATTAAGTGAATGCATGGCAAAAGCTCGGGTGTTACATCCTCTCCCCCTTAAACTAATTGTGCCCACGCAATTCTTACATGATCCGGCGAATAACTCTGGATAGCGATCTCGTATCTGATCATCTCTCTCCCAAGTAGCGTCTTCTACCCCGTGATGATCCCACAGAACTTTAACCATCGAAATGCTTTTAGTCCTCAGCTCCTGAACTTTCTGATCCACAATCCGTAGAGGTTTCTCTGTGTAGGTCAAGGTTTCACTGATCTCTAGTGGCTCTGACTCAAGTATGTGAGAAGGATCTGGTTGATACTTCCGAAGTGTAGATACATGGAAGACATCATGAATTCTGCCCAGGCTAGGAGGCAAAGCTAGACGATAAACCAATTCACAAATAGTTTCAGTTATCTCAAACGGTCCCACATAACGAGGACTGAGTTTACCTCCTTCACCATGCCGAATCAAACCCTTGCGAGGAGAAATTTTTAGAAATACTCGATCCCCTACGACAAATTTTAGATCATGATGGCGTCTATCTGCATAACTCTTTTGTCGACTCTGTGTTGTAAGCATTCTTTTTCTGATAAGCTGCACATGATCAATCATTCTGTTCATCTCAGATAGAAGAGTAGGGTTGATAGTCTTCATCTCACCAACCTCATCCCAGTATAGAGGAGACCGGCATTTACGCCCATAAAGTATCTCATAAGGTGCCATACCAATAGTAGCTTGATAACTATTGTTGTAGGCAAACTCTGCGAGTGGCAAATACTTCTCCCAACTCTTACCGAAGTCCAGAATACAAGCTCGTAACATATCCTCGAGGATTAAGATAGTTCTTTCAGATTGACCATCTGACTGAGGATGATAAGCTGTACTGAAACTCAAAGTCGTGCCCAAAACTTTCTGAATCTTCTGCCAGAACTGATATGTAAATCGGGGATCTCTATCTGACACAATACTTTTTGGAATCCCTTGAAGTCTGACAACATTCTCAATATACAACTCTGCTAGCTTATCAAGAGAATCAGTCTTCTTTTTAGCAATGAAATAAGAAGTCTTGGTCAATCTATCAACAACAACCCAAACTGAGTCATTATCCTTCGAAGACCTCGGCAAATCAGAGACGAAATCCATGGTAATGTGGTCCCATTTCCAAACAGGAATGGTCAACAGCTGCAACAACCCTGCCAGTCTCTGATGTTCGGCTTTAACCTTATGACAAGTAAGACATCTAGCCACATAGTCGGCAATTTCTCTCTTCATATTGTTCCACCAGAAGTTCTGCTTCAAATCTTTATACATCTTTGTACTGTCTGGATGGATGGTATACTTAGAACTGTGTGCCTCAGCAAGAATATCCCTCTTCAGAGTTGGCTCACTCAGAATACAGATTCTACCTTTGAATTTGAGAATGCCATCATCGTGCAATTTGAAATCTGACTTTCCCCCTTTAGACTTCTCTAAGACTTTCAACAATTGAGGATCAGTCTGTTGAGCTTCTCGAATCCTGGATAATAATAGATATTGAATCTGCAGACTTGCGAATTGAATACCATAGTTTGAAGTATTAGGCTTCCATAAGTATAGTTCCTCCATGAATTCCCAATTCTTGATGATTAAACTGGCAACTGTAGCCTTTCGGCTTAAAGCATCAGCAACAATATTAGCCTTACCTGACAGATAATTGATGGTACAATTATAATCCTCAAGCAACTCCAACCAACGCCTCTGCCTCATATTCAACACTTTATGAGAAAATAGATATTTCAGACTCTTGTGATCAGTAAAGATTTCAAACTTGTTGCCCCAGAGATAATGACACCATTTCTTTAATGCAAGAATGATAGCTGCGAGCTCCAGATCGTGCGTCGGATAATTGAGTTCATAAGGTTTCAGTTTCTTGGAAGCATAAGCAATAACCTTTCCATTCTGTATTAATACGCAGCCCAGACCCTCATTCGAAGCATCACTATAGATCACCAGATTATCATAACCCTTAGGTAAAACAAGAATATGAGCCGTAGTCAATCTCTTCTTCAATTCCTGGAAGCTGGCCTCACATTTATCATTCCAGTCAAATATTGTTTTCTTCTGAGTAAGCTGAGTCAAAGGCCTTGCAATTTTAGAGAAGTCCTTGACGAATCTCTGATAATACCCAGCTAAACCAAGGAAGCTACGAATTTCTGTAACTGTTTCTGGCCGTTTCCAAGATAACACAACTTCAATCTTTGTTGGATCAACAGAAATACCATCCCGCGATATAATGTGACCAAGAAAATCAACTTGCTTAAGCTAGAATTCATATTTGCTCAATTTTGCAAACAACTGGTGTTCTTGAAGAGTCTGTAACACAATTCTGAGATATTGTTCATGTTCCGCCTCAGATTTAGAATAGACAAGAATATCATCAATAAAGATAACCACAAATTGGTCCAAATAAGGACGGAACACCCTCTGCATTAAATCTATGAATGCGGCGGGAGCATTAGTTAGGCCAAACGGTAAGACAACAAACTCATAATGGCCATAACGAGTTCTGAAAGCAGTTTTAGGAACGTCATCTTTCTTAATCCTCAACTGATCATAGCCCTGCCTCAGATCGAATTTGGAAAATACCTTGGCACTTTGCAATTGATCAAATAATTCTTCAATTAAAGGCAAGGGATATTTGTTTTTGACAGTCACCTGATTAAGACCCCGATAATCAATGCATAAGCGAAAAGATCCATATTTCTTCTTAACAAATAAAACTGGTGCACCCCAAGGTGACGAACTCGGCTGAATAAATCCCTTCTCAAGCAAGGCCTGCAATTGAACTTTCAATTCTTGCAATTCGGGCGGAGCCATTCTTTACGGAGTCCTAGAGATAGGTGTAGTCCCCGGTAATAAGTCAATCATGAACTCTATCTCTCTATCAGGCGGTAAACCAGGTAATTCCTCAGGAAAGACCCCCGGAAACTCTCTCACGATAGGTACATCATTCAAGTTCAATTGGTCCACAGGTTGATTAATCAAATATGCAAGATAAGCCTCACAAACCTTGCTCAATAGTTTAGATGCTCTAATAGAAGAAATAATATGAGTCCCAGTTGATTTTCTACTACCAGTTATTTCAATTACAGGCTGGTCAGGCATTTCTAATCTCACAATTTTCTTTCTATAGTCAAGCTATGCATAATAACTCCCTAACCAATCCATCCCCAAGATAATTTCAAAGTCATTGAAGGGTAGAATAATCAAATCAGCCGGAAAAACACGACCCTCAATAAAAATATTACATGCTTTGCAAATAGATCTAGTAACAAACTTCGGACCCATAGGAGTATAGACCACAATCTCATGCAACAGTTTATCATGTTTCAGTTTAGCATTTTGTGCACAAATAAGAGTAATAAATGAATGAGTGGCCCCAGAGTCAATTAAAACCTTAACTGATTGATCATTGAGAAGAAAAGTACCTTCTACTACAGCCGTCGTATCCGGAAGCTCCTCTGCATCCAAAGCAAATACATGGGCCTGACCTCGCGGTCCTGGTGCGGCAGCTGGTGCCCTAGTATGAGAATTATGAGCCGATATCTGACCCTTGGTGTTCTTGTATTTCAGACAATCTTTCACTTTGTGTTGGTCACTCCCACAGCCTGTACACTTGTTCTGTTTCCTCTAACAAACCTCCTCAGTATGACCCTGACGCTGACAGAAGCTGCACTGTTGGTGACGTCTTAGAGCTGTGCCTCCCGAAGGAGCTTTGAAAGTAGAGGTAGCTGAACTACCCTGCTGCGAACGAGATACCGCTGGACGAGATTGACTCTGAGTCTGACTCTGAACTGGCCGTGCCTGAGTCTGAATAGGCCCTGTATAACTCTGAGTCTGCCTTGGCTGTGGACTCTGCCCAACTGAAATAGTCTGTCTCTGGTACCCCTGACTCTGAGTCTGGAACTGTCGCTTACTCGATTGACTAGTCTCGGCTAACACGTCTGCCTTGCGCTTTTCATACCTCGAGGCGGCTCTGACCACTGCAGTATAATTAGGGTAATCATTTGTAGACAAATTTAACATAATATCATTTCTCAACCCCATAATGAATCTCTGCATTTTCATATCCTCAGGTTGCACCAATGCCGGTACATAACGGGAGAGCCTAGTAAAAGTAGCCTCATATTGGTCCACTGACATATTTCCCTGCTTCAAAGCTATAAACTCTGCTTGGCGTCTCTCATGGGCAACCACTGATATATATTTGTCTCGGAATTCAAGGACGAAGTCAGCCCACGAATGATGAACCCTCTCGGCTTCCCATTTCTCGCTAATAGTACGCCACCACTCTTCGGCGTCACCCTTCAGAAGGAATGTGGCATAGGTAATTTTCCTCTCATCACTACACTCGAGAATTGCAGCTACCCTTTCAAACTTCCTCAACCACAATTCAGCTTTTATATCATCAGGTTCTCCAAAGAAGCTGTAAGACCCGTGATGTAAGAATCTGTCATACAAATTAACTCCAGTAGCACCGCTACCCTCGGCTCTGGCAGCCTGATTACCTCTGGCAGCCCCTGTCTGACCCTCATGATTTACGAACTAAGCAATGGTATTCATAGCAGTAGCCATAGTAGCTAAAACTGTGCAGTGCTGGGTTCTGGTCCCTGTGGTGGTGCATTCTCTGCTACACTTGCTTCCTGCCTAGGAACCTCATCCGATTCTCTATCAACATTCTGATTCTCAGTTCGACGACGGGGTCCCATTCCAGATAACTAGAATGCAAAGTATTATGACAAGCATTTGTATAATTCACAGTTAAATCACATAAGAACAAGTTCAAATAAGTTAACATAAGATCGCACATAGGATCATACAGCACTTTACATATTAAAGATACAAGTAAAATGATTAGTCATACTTTCCGTTATTAACTTTCCACTTTTACACAATAACTCAAATAAGACCTTTCACATTCTCGCTTTCATGCTAGCATGTGCTTAATCATTCAATCTTTCTCCTAGCCAATCAAAGAAACATTTATCCACATAATCACACATTAACTCAATAGACTCCTACCCACAGACCGAGAAAATTAACCCGGCTTCATGCATCTATAAGCTCTGATACCACCTAAATGTAACGCCCCGACCCAACCCTACGCTAAAGGTTAAGTCTGGACCCGACACACGGACAAAGTCTCCTCTATACCGTGGACATTCTGAAAACCTGAAATCACTCAAATACAGTCATAATACAACAAGACAAGCTTTTATAACTAAAGTTCAAAGGTTCAAGGCCATCCGAGCCTTGAAGCATACAACAGTTCAAAATCACACAAGCATGCAACCAACTTAACTTACTTCATACAATCCGATATCATACTATCCAAAATAACATTGGCACATTCCTAGGAGTTGAAACCAAGCATACTTTAGAACATACACTCTTAAGCATGCAAGTAGCTAGAAAATAGGACATAGTTATTACAAACCATGGTTTCTTAAATCTATCACTACAACCAACTATCTTTCAACTTGCAACTACAAGAATATACATAGCCCTAAGGCCACAAAATAGATCATACTATAGCAATACAAGTACGCCATGTAATAACAAGAAATCATATCTACCTCAGGCAACAAACACAACAACTAGGGCAAAGGATCTGTTTGAACTTCTTCCTCTTCCACTAACACCTCAACCAGCTGGGGATCACCCTCAGTACTTCTTGAAACATATATCGAGGTATGAGCAACCACTGTTGCCCAGTGAGGGATAAAGTCTCCCGGGGCGTGCAATGCAACATGTAATACAGTTAAACAATAATAGCAATTAAACCATTCAAGGAATAACAATAGTTTAAATAACCACACATTAAAAAGGATACATTTCACTTAACCCCAATACTCCAAATCTTTACTTGATCTTCATTCACGATCCACGAACCACGATCTCGATCACGATAAGCCGGCATAACCCCAAACACTCCAGTGGGTGTACTCCGGATGTACCCCGATAATCCTACGACCCAACACCCCCTGGCAATCTCCGGACCAGGCGAGTGAGAGAATAGGGTACGGAGTTTGAATATCCACTGGCAAGCCCTCTACCGCCCAACCGATATTCAACACAACCGCCTAACCGATATTCAACACAACCGCCCCTGACACTATGGTTGTGCAACCACTATGCAATGCACTTAACAATGGCATGATATCGATAACAATATAAATAATAACACGTAGAAGGATCAACAAAGTAGGTTGACCTCGAAACAGATAGATTAGAAGCAGTTCAACACAAGCAATTAAGAGGTTTACAAAGGAAAATATCCAAAGTACACATAGAACTATACTAAAAGCTTCAAAACAACTTGAAACCACATTTAAACACCTATGGAGACATGCCAAGGTCTTAGATGCGAGTGACAATCGAATTTACCCTTAAACCCCTTTGTTTTTCCATCCGTTTTCCTTCTAAACTCATATCAATGATTCAAATTCATGGGGAAGCTATACCAATATTTTAATTAACCTTTAAGGTACCCTTACAACCCGCAAATACATTCAATTACCCGCAATTATCCCAAAAGTCCCAATTTTCCTCTTATAGCTTTGAACTACACATACCTTACCCGGGCCTCAAACAAGGGTTAGCAAAGCTTCTATAGTACTTAGGTAGCCTAAGAATACTAAAAGTGAACCCCGAATCCACCTGAATTCGTATCAACTCCGAAACCCCTTTGTTAAAGTCGGCTAATTCACATTCTATGCAAATTTAGAGCAATTCAAATGCACGGGGCTATTAGACTACCTTCATTAGCACCTAAGACACCTATTAGAAGAAATTAATCAAGTCAATATGCACAATTACACAAAACCCTAGAAATCTCGTCACTATTCACCCCAACGATCAAAGCAACGATTCCAACCGTTTAAAATGCGTTCTATTGGTTTAAAGGTGTTCTCTAACACCTATATACAACGTATAATAGCATAGATAAGCATTACCATAGCATTTGATCACATTTTTAACAAATCAAGAAATGAGTAACAATTTTAAAAATGCAAAAAGAGTCATGAATCCCTCACCAATGCGCGCAAGAGCTCTTGGGAGACTTGCAAACATCCTAAACCATGTGCCCCTATCTTGGCTTGGCTTGGATTGAGGAATTGATGAAGCGAAAGATCTCCCAAAGGCAAGAGAGGGCTGTCGGGTTCTGCACAGTAAATTTTAGCCTTTGCTTTTTTTTTTTTTTTTTTGTATTTTATGAGCTTAAGTGTTATATGTTGAGTATATATTGGGTGGGGTCAAGTTGGGTGCTTAAATGGCAAACTAAAATGAACGTAGTTAGCTTTAAAATGAGCCTAAAGTACAAAATGAATGCTAGTTAATTAAATCACTAAGTTAGTTACGTAATACTATTCCTAGTTTGCTAGAACATTTTCTAAACGAGTGCTCCTATCGTTCCTAGCTTAGTTGCAGATTTTTCCCATTCCTATGACAATTAATAAGATTTAATAAAAATACTAATTCATTAATATAATGTAGTTGAAAAATGAAATGAATAGTGACTAAGTAAGACAACAAGTAAATCACATAATTAAATGCGCAAATAATGGATGCAACAGTAAGTGAATGCATGGCAAAAGCTCGGGCGTCACAACTTCATTCCATCTTTCCATGCCATATGGTTAACCCATAAGAATTGGCCCAAAGACTTGAGCCATCAACTAATAATAAGGTAAAAGGCTAGAAGAGAGATCAAAAGACATATTTGCCATTACTTTCAAAATGACCAAAAATGCCTTTGGTCTTAGCAATATTAAGATCATTTTAACACTAAATCTCACCACTATGGGGTTATGATTGTACTCTAGGACAAATACTAATTACTATAGAGGCTTGTCATATGAGGTATATGAAAAGAATGGGCGCATGATACCAATACAACCTAAGTAAGGTACTGCATTAGGCGGAAAAAAATCATGAATGGACTGTTTTTAATTGAACAAGCAAGAACAAACATATACTAGACAAAATTAACACATAACTAGTGCCCAAATTTGCATAGTTTGTAAGGCTATTATACTTCTATTGTTGGCTTAGAACTCAACAAAATGGCTCACAAAGGTTGTGAAGCCCGCTGGAAGTTGCTGGAATTCGCTCCAAAAATTCACCTTACGAGTTAGAACATGAACAAATGATGTCACGCCCCAACTCGACCCCTCTTACAATCAGTCAGGATGCAACGGAATTTCGGCAGCATAACGACAGTAACATGAACATCAGGGCTCTAAACCAACCCTTAATAACAACATACATCAAACTCCACAAATCACCAACCAACTCCACAATCAAATCAACAACATACAACGCAACTATTTCATACATTAAATATTCTTTCATCAACTTATTCATAGTTATACGCCTCCGTTCCAACATAATACATTTACTATATAACATACACTTCAAAAATAGATTATAGCCTACCTAGCAACCTAATCATAGACAAAATAAAGACTACTAAGATTGCATCAACTAATTCGTTATCTTTTCAACATCTTTTACATAATGAACTACAAAGCATATAAAAGTCTACTAAGTTAATATACAAGATAGTAAAACAATACAACACCAAGGATAAGACTCTAGAACATAGGACTCATCCACGTAAGGCACGTTTTCCACATTCTCCTCTTCAGGAGGCACGTACCCGTAATCCTGTAAAAGTACACCTGTATGCATGCAATAATAGAGAGTGAGCTTATATAAATAAGCCCAGTGAGGATCCGATAGATCTCGAGCAAGGTCTACTAAACTCCTTGGAATAATCCTTTGAGTCAGTAAACACACAATAACATCAATAATACTATCATCACATAACTATATGACCATTCAATAAAGGATACTCTCTCTAGTTGGTGTAGCACCAAACGCCATCACGATCTCACCCACTCTTCTTATCACTCCCCATTACTCACGCACCCAGGGTACCCTCAATAACCTCTCCCTCTATGACACCTCCGTCATGCGAGCTGGAGGCAGTCTCTGATAGTCATGCCGTTATCAACCCGACAGCCCGATGCTGCCCGAGAGGTGGCACACACATACCAGAGACTCAGCAATAAATATAAACATCAATCATCAATATTATGAGAGATCAGCAACGAAAGTGCCCGATTCCCGTACTCAATAATCAATCAATATTCTGAGAGATCAGCAACGAAAGTGCCCGATTCCCATAATCAATAATCAATCAATAATCATCAATCATCATATTATCATCATCAATAATCATATCAATAATCAATTTAACAACAATTAACTAAGTTAGATGACAAAGTAGGCCATCCAACCGGACATGCATTAAACACACAATCAAACCATAGTTTACCCATCAACAACTCACAATTCAATCACTCAAACCACACCCGATCAACTAAGGCTCAATTCAATAATTTAAAGAAAGATAACCTAAACTTCAAATAATCATATCTTACATTCTACTAATCCAAACAACCCCAAATCAGTTTCAAACACTCACCCATTCAACCAACTACATTACCCCTCTCGTAAATCCACCATAACACCTCCAAATCATGCCCGATAACCCTAAAACCCTAGGATATCTTGGCTGGATTTTTTGGACTTTACCACAAGCAATGTAATCGAAAATTCAACATTACAACAGCGCTAACACGTAATTATCAAGTATTTAGAAATCGATGGCAATCAATTTCGATCATCACAACTCAATTAATTCAACATTGAACAATTTAATCAAAATTTAATACATGAAAAATAAAAATTATGCTACATCCGACAGAAACTCGTAGTATTACCCCTAAACGATCCCTAGCATGCAAGGAGCAATAATCTAACATCAGATTACAATTCTAACGATTCAATCTTCATTTATACGCAAAAATGCAAAAGACAAGTTTTGAGATTTAGAATTTTTCTCTCACCTTTGATGTGTTTTGATGCAATAAATGTGTAGAATGGATGCCAAACAATCAATTTCAAGCTTTGAATCACTCAATTCGGCTTTGAAACGCAAAATCTGTGAGAAAAATGCTTTGAAAATGCCTTTATCTTTCTCCTCCAAGGAGCCACGGTTTTGTGTGTGTTTTTGGTGGTGTTTTGCTTTGTTTTTAATGTGTGTTGATCATATATTAAGCAAATGTCAAATAAATAAAAGAAAGTCAAAGTGGAAACTAATTATTTTTAGTGTTTTCTTGACTTTAAATGCATTTTCTTGATCACCAAAGTTCAAAACATTATTCAACACCCAAGCTAGCTCAAGTAAATTATTTTTAGGTGACAAGAAGTTTTACAATCAAACACTTTCACCCGAGTCAGCTTAAGACTCGATTTTCGCAAAAGTCGGTGTAAAAACCCTAATAAATTCTTAAGCCGATTTTAAAACCGTTTTAATCAAACACAGGTCTATTAAAGTCCGTGGTCTAGGTCTAGAAGGGTTAAAAAGACCAGTTTCAAAATTTTAGCGGACGTGTTTCGAAAATACTATTCACTAAAAATCGACGATAAAATTTCTGACTCCGTTTTTGCTGAAAATTTCATGAATGCACATTTAGCACGTATTAGGAGTAGTAATACCAAAATCACCATATTATAAGCCATATAACACATAGACAGGTTAATTCACGTAAAACGAGATAAAACACGTAAATCGAGTTAAAGCAGAAAAGTGGGGTTTCACAAATGATACCTTTTCCGTCTTCTCGACTATACCAAGCTCCTATCTAGTTTGCAATTTTGTGGAAAATTGCAAACTTGATATTGATCTAGGTCGTGTATACAAGAAAGAAGGAGAGGGAAAGTGTAGATGGCTAGCAAAAGATAGGAGAGAAATAGAGTGTCAAATACTAAGTTGTGTAGGAGTCTAACGTTTGATTTGATTTGAATTATCTTAGATTCTAATCACTTTTAAACTCTTACCTTATCATAACGACCTCCTTTCTCTTCCTCATCCTCATTCATATGCCTAAGACTTATAGAAGAACTGAACTAGCCATGATCCTAATCTGCGTAGAAAACTATATGACATTAGGACAACCATTCCCTTTATTCACAACGTGCAAATCCTACTTTGACTAGGATTCCTCTAATTCTTTTTTTATATATGCACACACCTAATATAGCAAAGCCATATTTAGGAACTTCACTAGAAATAGGAAAGTGGCTAGAAGAGGATCAAAAGACATAATTGGCTTGACTCCAATATGACCAAAATGCCCCTGCTAGTCTATAGCAACATTTTGACCACTTTAATCTTAACTCATCCCACTAAAAAGCTACGGTTGCACTCAGGGCAATCATTGTATCACACAGATTCTTGTCATATGACATGCAACCCTTGTCCTTGACCTACCAGTAAATGACCTAAATGTCCCTCTATACTCACTCATAGCCAAGATAGTTTTTTTAACCTATACTATCACCTCCTTGACTATATTTTATCATTAAAACTTCTAATCCATAATCTAACCTTCACTAGACATTATCCATTTGCCCTAGGGAGCGATCCACAAGTGTAATACCTGATACAGTCTAAACGACTACATCATTGTGCACAGATTTAGGACGATCAATTGGATAATTATGAGGGAGGCATTACAATAAATATCATATATTATAAGTGCATGTCCTAGTTGATCAGATCCAAACACGCAGACCATAAAGCTATTGATCCATCAACCGAGACTAGCCCATAGTGATTCAAAGTGTAAGAACTTGACTTCGTTAGTTCATCCTCACATGCTTAAGATTAAGACCATTGGCCAACTTAATAGCTATAACTGTATTTGATCTCTATATATTGATAGTACTTCTCTAGAGATTACACCTATGGTGGTCTAATCCAATGCATGACACGTGCACTAGTGAAATAAATTTGAAAAGCCCTCCAATGACCAAGGCAAGTTACCCTACAAATAGGAGACTCTCTCACTACAACCTATACCACAGTGAAGTGTCCAATCTCACCACTCAGTTATGAACCAAGTTTATGAGAAACAAGTAACCATGATTTGGGCTTTCTTTACGTGACCACCATGTAACCAAGTCACTCACTTGATTCAATGGGCCTTTATACATTCACATCCATACAACTATAAGAAAAAATATGCTCATATAAAACAAATACTATTAATCGATAATTGCAAATATCCAAAAAATGCAATGTAAGTGTGAAAGTGGTCTTTAGGGCATACGCTAATACTAACAGTATGACCTTACCTTTGACCTATAGCTAAATGACTAAAATGCCCTTTATCGAACGCGCATAATCAAGACAAGGTTTTCTTACCTTGTACTTAACCCTCTTGATTATATCTTATCCTTAGACTTTTAATCCACAATCTAATTATCACTCATATAATATACTTTTGATCTAAGGGGTAATCATATGTTAAATATCTGATATGGCTCCAATTAGTTAGTCATATCACTAAGTAATTAAGTTTGGGCGATTAATGGGATAAATTCCAAGGGGGTGATACTCTGTTATCAAGATACCATAGATTCTATATTTCACATGCATGTCCTAACCAATCAAGTCCAAATTCCAAAAACACAATGTTGTTGACCCATACAAGATCCCAAAGTCATTGATTTTTTCACTCCAACCAAAGATGCTCAAGATTTAGAGCACTGGCCACTTTTTAGCAATAGATATAATAATCTCTCTCAGTGATAGTACAGTTTTAGAGATAATTCCAATAGTGGTCCTATTCAATGTATGACACATTCACTAATGAGACAAGTCCAAAAAACCTTTTAGTGACCAATGTAGGTCACCTTATACATTAGGAGACTCTCTCATTATAACTTATACGATAATAGAATGTCTAGCTTCATTAGTCAGTTATGAACCAAGTTTATGAGTTTGAATCCATAACTTAGACCTTTTGTATGTAGTCACCACGTGCCTATATCATTTACTTGATCTAGTAGGCCTTATACATGAACACATATACATAAGAAAGATAGGTAATATGAATGCCCCAAAGGTAATCTAAATGGCCATAACAATAATCATTCATTAATTAATAATGATTATCATTACAGTAAGGCTCCGTCTGTTTGTAGTAAAATAACTTGCAAGGGAAGATGTTTGTCTAAAAAATAAAATATTTTCTGATGTTTAGCTGTCACACTAGAAAATATTTTTTGGTATTTGGCTATCACAGTGAAAAATATTTTCTAATGTTTGGTTGTCATACTGGAAAACATTATTCAATGAAATTTTTTTGCAAATAAAATGAATTTTATTATTACAAAAATATTACTTGAATCAAAAAATTATAAATAGAATCTAAAAGAGAGAAGAAAAATAATTCATCTCATAAAAAATTGAAGTATAATTTTTTTTTTTTATATATAAGAGTAACCTCGTAAAACATATATATATATATAAGCATCCATAATAATATAAAGATCATAAGTAGTTTAAGCATCACACCACAAAGATAAATAGCAGCACCAACATCCATCATAGTTGAAGCATATCCATCATATTACTTTTATCAACCATTACCCTTGATATCGCTGAATCAAATTGAAGATCCAAACCCTTCAAAGCTCATTGTTTTTTTCCATAAAAGTTTTAGCTTGCATCTCCCAATCCACAAGATAGTCAAATACAGACACTAGAGTAATGTTATCATAGCTTTCAATTTTTATCATCTTTGTATAAAGCTCAGATATAAACTCAATCCAGAAATAAGATTGGACGTTAAATCTCATGGAGAGTTTGATCCTGGCTCAGGATGAACCCTGGTGGCAAGCTTAACATATGCAAGTCAAACAGGAAGTGGTATTTCCAGTGATAGACGGGTAAGTAATGCGTAAGAACCTGCCTTTATAAGGGGAACAACAATTGGAAATGGCTACTAATACCTTGTAGGCTGCGGAGTAAAATGAAGAATCTGCCCGGGGAGGGGCTCGCGTCTAATTAGCTAGTTGGCCTTAGCTAGTTGTCCAAGTTTCTCTGCTATAAGATCTTCCACATTGCGGCATCACTTGTGATAAGACATTGTACTCGAAGGGCGAGTAGAAGAAAATGTGTCCACTGTCTTATTTATGCTTGTATCCATATCAACACCAGCCACTAGTATGGAGTCAACTTTAGTATTTTTTTCCAAGTTTATGTTTGTGAAAGGCTTTGCAACTTTTTATTCGCCATATCCTTGCAAACTACCAAAGCCATCTCATCAGACATCTTAATCTTCTTGTTCAAGTATTTCTCATGATTTGGAAGAGCCTATGATGAAAGTAAAAGTATGAAGCAAACATCGACAAACAACAAGATATAAAGAGTTCTACATATATGGTTAAAATATTACAGTGATTTCTTCATCATAAATATGCTTGGGACATGAGATCATTTTCATGTTGTCATCCCAACTAAATCCACTTTTTGCTTTGAGTTGTATAATTATGTTCCATTCTTTTTTGATAGTCGTCAAATGATTTTCAACATGATTGTTAGCCTGAAGGCTTTGATCTAATATTTTGATGATAACTAAATCTTAATCAAATGATTAATGTTGAATAATCATGGCTTGTACAAAGTTTATATGCTTTAAATTAGTCATAGCTTGGAAGATTCTTTGACGACTTCAAAATCTAAGAAAAGTAAGAGCAAACTTCAAGACTTTGAGAAATGAAGATCATCAGGCTCAAGTATCCCAAATGTCAAGATCTAAAAAGTTTCAAGATGTGAAGATTCAAGTCGAGATGATTCAAATGCCATCTTCCACAAAGGTCTTATCAATGAAGAAATATCTTACTCGAAGATGAAGTGGCATCGTAAGGAAGGAGACGTGGCGTCATAAGGGGTAGCGGCTTTATGTTTTTTGTTTGTCTTTGATTTGATTTTAAAGCTCATAAATGTTTTTAAATAGTATTGGTAAACTCAAACACGAAGTTTTGGGTCATAAAAACTCTCTGAAAACAGGGGTTTTCATCTTCTCAAAACTATAATTTTCAAATGGTTTTATAACAAAAGTTTACAAAAAGCTTTTAAGTGATCTAGTCTTGACATCTGGTTGTGATATCAAGAACGACCATCAAGGCCACCCCATAAGGTGGTGGGCTCAATGTTTATACGGTCTTGATACCCGGTCGTGTTAACACAACTAGTGAACAAGACCGGTTGGTCATGGCAGTGAGCTGTATGCTTATGTAGTCTTGATACCCGATCATGTTATCACGACCAGTAGGTCTGTGATTTTGAAACATATAGCCGTTATTATTCCATTGCAAACTCTTTCTATATGTCACGCCCCAACTCGACCGCACTTACAATTAGTCAGGATGCAATAAAATTTCGACAGTATAACAACATTAACTTGGACACCGAGGCTCTAAACCAACCTGTTTTATAACTCATACAACCAACATCAAAATCAACAACAACTCCACAACCAATTCAACAATAAACAACACAACCATTTCCATATATAATCAACAACCATATAATAGTTCATTTAGAAGTTATACGCCTCCATTCCAACATCAATCCATAGGCTATATCATACATTTCCAAAATAGATTATAACCAGTCTAGCAATCTAATCATGCTCCAAAAACAAGACTACTAAGCTAGCAACATGTAAACCACTATCTTTAAAACATCTTATACATCATAAACTTCTAAGTAAATACAAACTTAATTAGTTTTAACATACAAGATAACAAAATAGAACTACATCTCAGATATCATGGACAAGACTCTGGCACATAGGACTCGTCCACATAAGACACATTCTCAGCTTCTTGAGACACGTACCCGTAATCCTGTTCCGTAACATCTGAATACAAATAACGAATGAGAGTGAGCTTATATAAAACAAGCCCAGTGGGAATTCAATAGATCTCTTAAAAGCATTTACTATACCCTTTGGAAATCATCCCTTGAGCAGTAAACACATAGTGAACATCAATAACATTATAAGTGCAACAATAACTATAACAGTAAACACACAATAAGGATACGATACACTTGTTGATGAAGCTCCATTCACCATTTTCAATGCTCATCAACTCCTCCAAACCCAATGACACAACCCTGAGGTACCTTGACCTAGACCCACACCCCATGGCCTCTCCGCCCATGCGAGATAGGGATTAGCCATGATAACTGTGCCCGCAGCCTAGGATGCTTCCTGAGGTGACACAACATTATCAAAGCTCACAACAATGAGACTCAATTCGAGAAGTCAACAACAAGGGTTTCCCGACTCTCACTTTCAACAATCAACAATCAATAATCAATTAAACCATATTTCAACAACCAAATAAATAACATTTAACAATCAACAACTATACAATTATGAAACAACTAGGTTAGATGACAAAGTAGGCCATCCAACTTTACATGCATTTAAACCAATATTCAACCCCGATCTCAATCAACAACAATCCAAGAATCAACTACCCAAACACTACCCAACATTCAAGACAACATTTTAACATTTCAAGAAAAGACAACACAATCTTCTAAACTTTATAACTCACAATCTACTAACCCGATAACCTCCAAACCACTTCCTATCACTCACCCACACATGCATCTACATTTACCCCCTCGGAAACCAACCAAAAGCCATCCAAAACAAGTCCAACAACCCTAGTTTTGGCAATACACTTGGCTGAATTTTTTGGGATTTTGCTACAACATTCCAATAAAAAATTCGGCATTACAACATTACTACCTCGTAATTAACAAACTTTTAGAAGCCATCAGTAATCAATTCCAACTACCACAACAACAATTAATCAACATTGAAGCTATAACTCAACTTTAATACCCGAAAAATAGAGATACATGCTACCACAATTCAAAATAGCTATAAACTCATATAAATGATCCTTAGCATCTACTAAGCAAGATTCTAACATCAATTCAACATTTCAACGGCTAAAAATTCAATTATATGAATTGACTTAAAAATAGCATTTTGAGATCTAGAATTTTTCTCTCACCTTTGATGTTATACAATGCTAGAAAGGTGTGAAATAGGTGCCCAACAAGCGAAAACAATCTTTGGTTCAAGAGTATTGGCTTTGTATTGCAAATTCTATGAGAAAAATTGATCAAAAACCAATCAAAAATGGCCAACAAGGTTTCAGCCATGTGTGTGAGAATTCGGGGTATTTGAGATTTTTTTTATGAGTTATTTTTGTTATATTAGGCATATATAAGGCAAGTCAACAAAATAATAGAAAGTCAAAGTTGAAACAAATAAACTATTTTTAGTATTTTTAGTCTTTTAATTTGTTTTCTTGACTATTTTTGCTCACAACTAGCATTTAACACTTAGACTATTTTAGGTAGCATATTTTTAGTTGACAAGGAGTTTTAGATGCAAACATTTACATCCGACTTGACTAAAAACTCGATTTTTGTAAAAGAAAGTGTAAAAACCTTTAAAATTCCTAACCCGATTTAAAATCCGTTTTAATCAGACACGGGTCTATTAATATCCTAGGGCTAGGTTTTAAGATGTTTAAAACACCCGTGTAAAAATTTTAGCAGACTTGCGTTCAAAATACTATTCACAAAAACCGATGATAAATTTTTCAATGTCGTTTTTGATAAAAATTTCATGAATACACACATAGAAGGTAATAGGAATATAAATCACAGAATTCGTGCATTCTAACTCATATAACACATAAACAGGTCAAAACACGTAATTCTATGCAAAGGTGAAATCTGGGGTTTCACACTATATATTTTTAAACGCCCCCAATGCTTATTTCACCTCTTTCAACTACAAGCAATTGTTCTGAAGCTTTTCTATCATTCAAAAGACATTGCTTACACATTTATTGAGTTTTAACTTGCAAATCATTAAGTATTCAAGAGAGCTTCAAACTGTATTCATTTGTTCTTAAAGAGAGACACATTGTACTCAACATTTACTTCATTCTTATTGTAAGATAAAACACTCTAGATCTATAGCTTTGAGAGATTCATTGTATAGAGAGTGTTTGAATTATTCTTTATGGATTCAAAGAAGTGAAGAGGCTTGTACTACTCTTGTGGATTCAAAAGGTATTGTATTGTTGGTTTGTGCTTCACCAACCTTTAAAGAAGCAACTCTAGTGGAGCTAGTAGAAGTCCTAAAGGGAGGTGACCTTAGGTGGTGGATGTAAATTAGTGAACGACCATAAATTGTTGTGTTCATTTTCTATCCCTTTACTCTTCTTACATTCATTATTTGTGCCTTCTACATGTTTGATATATTGCTTGATTGAATTAAAATTGTTTATATTAGAATTTTAATTGGTAGTAATTGGCTAGATACTTAATTTACCCCCTTTTAAGTGTATTTACTCTAACAAGTAGTATCATAGTTAGGACTCTACATATAGTGTAACAACTTGTAGAGAATCAAAATGCCAAATACATCAATGTCTACCATAGTTGAGGGCAAATCTTCCACCCGACCATCATTGTTTAATGGAACCAACTACTCTTTTTGGAAAACTAGAATAAAGATATACATTCTGGCTAATGACATTAGAGCTTGGAAAGTAATAACCGATGGACCACTCATTCATATGATAATTAAGACAGAAGGAGAATAAACCACTACCATTCTCAAACCAGAAGAAGACTATGATGATAATGATTTTAAAGTTGTTGAAAGGAACTATAAAGCCATGAACATGTTAACTCTTGCTTTAGACTCAAATGAATTCAATAAGATTTTCGGATATAAGAGTGCTAAAGAGATTTGGGATCAATTAGAAGTCATATATGAAGGAACTAATCAAGTTAAAGAAACTAGGATTAACATGATTGTTCACAAATATGAAATGTTTAAAATGTCAAAAGATGAAAATATTGAACAAATGTTTTCTAGATTTATAGATATTGTGAATGCCCTTAAATCGCTTGGGAAAAAGTAATCTAATGCAGAAATGATAGAAAAGTTGCTTCGAAGCTTGACCGAACCAGGGGAAGCAAAGGAGACGACAATTGTGGAAGCAAGAAATCTCAAGACTCTTACCATTGGTAAGCTCATGGGATCCCTCATGAGTCATGAGTTGAAGAAGAAAGTGTGAGATCCGAGTATGCATTTCATGTGAATTTATTTATTTCAATAATTATTTGAATTAATATGTGCATTTACATGATTTTCTAAGTGTTATTATGTGAAATTTGTATTTTAAGTTCATTTAAATTGCATTAGTTGACTTTTCATCTTCTTTGACCAAACTAGGACAAGGTGGGTATTTTTAAAAGTTTAATGAATGGCAAACTTGGGATTAGAAGCAAAAATAAAAGGTTAACTTAGTCATTAGACCATTTGAAGACTTGGTCTTGCTTTGACCCTTAGTTGACTTTAGACTTAAGTTATATAACATCAAAAATAAGCCAAAAATGCACAAAAAATAGCCCATTCAGCCGTGAGCTTGGGAGGAGAAGTGAATAGTGATTTCTAGGTTTTTCAAAGCAAAATTGAAGAAGAAGATGAAGATCAAAGGCCATTGAAGTCAAATTGGTGCTTGTTCTTGCTAATTCTAGGTGCATTCATCCTATTTCTAGCATTTTTATCCATAAAAGGTGAGGGGATTTTCTAAACTTAATTTTAAAGTTGAGGCATAGTTTGTGTAATTGTATATATATGTTATATAATGTTGTATATGTGTATGAATCTTGCTAGATAGGTCTTAGAGAGCATCATACTTGAACCTTAGCCAATTTGAACCATGCTTGTTGTAGCTTTGCTATATGAGTTGTTTGGCAAAATATGAGTTTAACCTTTGGTTTATAGCTTGTATATGTAGTTTATATACTTATATATGTATTCATAACATGTTTTAAAGGTTTGGAAGCAAAATTGGATGAGTTTTTGTAAAATGCTTGTTTGCTGGAAAATTTTATAAAAAACGTGAATAGTATTTTTTGTGTGATTTTAATGCCTAAATTTCTCCCTAGATGCCCGTATATGTATATTTATATGTTTATAGCTTAATTTTATAGCTTGGGAGCATAATTTGTGGAGTTTTGGTGCATTTTAATGAATTTTTTGGATTTTCCAGCCATGGTGCAATGGTGTTGTTTTGCTTATAAAACTTATTTTAAGATTGGTTTTGCTATTGTTTTGCACCTATATGGTATTATAGTTAGTGTATATATATATTGGTTGAGTGTTGATTATATGCTTGAGTATTAGATGTCGTTTAAGTGCTTGATTGCTTGGCTATTTAAATGTGAAATTAATATGATATGTGAATACGAATGTGATGTGGTTATATGTGTGAATGTGATGCGATGCAAATGTGAAATATGTTAAATGCGAATGCGAAGCGAAGCGTAAGGTTGCAACCTTTAAAACATATGTAGTAGGTTTGTGTCACCCTGGGAGGCATTGGGCTTGGCAGGCGATGTGATGGCCGAGATCTCTATCATGGTTATAATTAACTGTTGCATACCTTTTTTGTGCATTTCAATGTGCATCTACTTGTTTTATGATTAGTTACTATTCATCATGAATTTTGACTGTTCATTTTCTATGAATTAGCATTTTTCCTATGTTATATTACTTATTTGAGGAATGCGAAAAATAAGATTTTGAGCATTGCACGTTGGGAGAACTCGTTTAGAAAAATAGTTTTTGGCCCGAGTGAACAGTAAAAATATTGAATCAAGGTTTTAATGGGCTAACTATATTAAATTGGACCTAGGGCTTTAGTTTTATTTGTCTTGCAATTACATAGAGCCAACTTAATACATATACACAATATGTATCATATATTATATACATATACATTACAATAGCTAGCAAACAAAAGAAATATTTCCACCTTTGTCTTAGCCAAGGCCAACGGCCAACACCAAGCAAAAGAAAGAGAATTTTATCTTCAAGCTACCATTTTGTGTCCATCTAAGCTAGCTTCAAGAGCATTCAAACCCTCCTAGACCTTTCTCTAGCATCTACAACAGGTTTGGTGAGGGATTTTGACATTTATATGCATTTTACATATATGTGTCTTAACTTTAATTTTTAGATTTGTGAATTATAGCTTATGTAATGCTTAACTCTTGTGAATATGACTTGTAAATGCTACCTAGACTTGTGTAATATAGTTGTATAGCTTGTTTGTTGAAATTATGCAAATGATCAAAGGTAGAAGACAATGAATAGTGCCAATTATAAGGTTTTGATAAAACGTGACTTAGGGGTTGTTTCTATGCTATAATTAGGTGCTATAGGTGTTAATAAATATAGATTGATGATCGTGTGTAGTTAATTTGCTCGGAACTTGATTAAAATGCGAAAATAGCTAAATTTCAAAAAGGGCTTCGTATGAAAAGTGAGTCCGGGTGCAATTGGACATTATAGACAGTGTTCATTAGGTGTGGGGATGCTTAATGTGCTTTTATGGCACCAAATTAGGGGTTAGTTTGGGTACTTGTAGTTCAAACTCACCTCAGGGCGTTCGGGGCTTTTGTGTTTAACGTAGTTAAAAATGGGTTTTCCTAGAGTCAAAAGGTACCATAAAGTGTCATTAGAAGTACAGGATAGTTAGCTTGTAGATTGTGTTATGTTTGTTTCGATTGGAACCTAAATTGTGCAAGAAGACAAAGGGAAAAAGTGGTAAAATTTTGTTTAATGCTAGTATTGGTTTGAAAACCTTAACATGTTATTTTAGTGCTTATTGAATTGCTTGTATATTGAAATTCATGTTTGTGGGCAACCTACTTTGTTGTCCCTCATTTATGTGTTTATTGGCTTTTATTGTTATATTGGTTTATCGTTGCTTTTTGTGGTTGCGCAACCTTATCGTTTGGGACGGATGCGATGGGCCTCTCTGGGCCGCATCGGACTTGCCAGTGTTAGTTGCTTTAGCTCTGTATCCTAGTCCCTCACTCGCCTGGTATGAAACATGCCAGGGGGTGTGGGTCGTAGGATCGGGTACATACGGAGTACCCATTGGTGTAAGGGATGCTGGCATATCGAGATCGAGATTGACGTTCGTGGTTCGTGAAACGAATAGTTGAAGGGATAAGGGTTATCAATTGTATCCTTTTTAAATGTGTGGTAACTTAGTGTTTATTCGATATTTTAATTGTTTAACTGCTATACTTGTATTTAACTGTTGCATTGCACGAAAAGATTTTTGAAAACGCCCCGGTTAACTGTATCCCATCCCTCACTGAGCAATTGTGGTTGCTCATTCCTCGTTTTAAAATGTTTTAGGAGGTGCTGAGGTTGATCCCCAGCTTTTAGCTGTAGAGGAAAATGAGGAGGTGCAGTTATAGCAGTTGCCTTGAATAATGTGTTGCTGTGTTGCTTGTTGCTTGAGGTTGGCTTGTTTGGTTGAGCATGTAAAGAATGTGAAGTTGTTGTGCATATATGATCTATTTTGAGCCCTATGGGTCTTATGTATATTTATGTTGTAGAATGATTGTAATAGTTAGTTTGATGATGTATGGTTTGAATTGTAGCGGCATGTAATAACTTATAACTTTGCTTTATTCTTAATGTTGCATGCTTGTGTGGTTACTGAAAGTTAGTTGCTTGGTTGGACTTAATTTATAAGAAAGTTTAATTGATATGATTAGACTGATAAGATAAGCGGGTTTTAAAAAATAAAAATTCAATGGTTTTGACTTTGCATGCTTGTGTGTTTATATTATCGTGGTCTAAGGCTTGGATGGCCTTAGTGTTGGGAAAGTTGGGTGGTTGGAGTTTGGAGTTGTTGAGAATGTTGTAGCATGTGGTTTGTGGCTTTATCTTTTGTTTACAGGTAACCGGTTAGTCCATGGTATAGAGGAGACTCTGTCTGTTTGTCAAGTCCGGACTTACCCATTTAGCGTGGGGCTGGGTTGGGGTGTGACATTTAGGTGGTATAAGAGCTTATAGAATGCATGAGCCAGGATAGGTTTCTCGGTCTGTAGGGTAGAGGTCTATTATGTGAAAGTGCAATTGTGTAAATATGTACTTGTTTGATTGTTTAAGTGAATAATTGACTAAGTAAAGAGCATGCTAGCAAGAAAATGAGAATATGAAGTGTTTTCCATGAGTTATTGTGAGAATATGAAAAGTTTTGAATGAAAAACATGTTAAATGACTTATATGTAACTTTCGTGAATAAAGTGTTCTGTATGACCTTGTATGACTTCATGTGAACTTGTTTGAACTTGTTCTTATGTGGTTTATCTGTGAATTATATATATGCTTGTCGTAATACTTTTGCATTCTAGTTTCTGCTATGGGACCATGTAGACGAACCAGGGCACAGGATGCTGAACAACCAGATTTGGGTCCGCAGCCAAGTAATGAACAAATGATGGCTAGTATGGCAATGACAATTAATAGAATCACACAATATATTGAGGAGCAGAGACAGACAGGAGCACAAACAACAGGTAATCTTGACCGTGACAGAGATAGAGCTGAGGGCAGTGGGAGCACAAGTGGTAATAATAGTAATAGCCAGCTTGAAAAAGTTCTGAAACATGGGGCGACAAGCTTTATGGGTGAGCTGGACAATGAGGTAGCTAAGAGGTGGATTAATAAAGTTGACAAAATCTTCAATGTGTTAGAATATAATGATGTTAGGCGGATTCACTTTG
The DNA here is from genome assembly GCA_037974665.1 of Ehretia macrophylla. Classification (NCBI taxonomy): domain Eukaryota; kingdom Viridiplantae; phylum Streptophyta; class Magnoliopsida; order Boraginales; family Ehretiaceae; genus Ehretia; species Ehretia macrophylla. Next base: position 77,178,394 of record CM075764.1, on the reverse strand, counting down.
CTACATTCCTTCTAGAGGGTGATGCTGAACAGTGGTGAAGGACTGTGCAGCAGAGATGGGTAGATGAGGCAGTACAACATACCTGGGCTGATTTTATGAGAGAATTCAGAGAGAAATACATCTCTGAGGTGACTAGAGAAAGACGTGAGAAAGAGTTTGTTTCCCTAAAACCGGGTAGTATGATTGTCGCCCAGTACGAGGCTGCATTTGATCGATTGTCCCATTATATGCCAGAGTTGGTTCGACCCAAGAGATGCGGAATTCAAAGGTTTGTTCAGGGTCTGAGATGGGACATCAATCTGAATCTGTCTACTCATTTCTTTGCTACCTATTCAGAGGCAGTGCAGGCAGCTTCACGGTTTGAGAAACGCAAGGCGGAGTTGATTGCGAGTTCTAGTTAGCCTATCAAGAGGCAGGCTATTTCTAGAGTCAGTGGACATCCAGACAGATACAGTAAGCCAGTCAGGTTTAGGGTCAACAGCAGAGGCAATTTCAGACACAGAGTTATCCAGGGCCAGTAAAGTCGCAATCTTAGACTAGACCATCGTAGAGTCAGTTGCAGAGTTAGACTAGACCTGTTGTAGCCAGATCACAATAGGGTAGCACTGCTACCTCTACATACAGAGCTCTTATGGGAAGTACTCCTGCAAAGAAAAACTAGTAGTGTAGTCACTGTCAGCGTGTGGGCCATGTCGAGGAAAATTGCTAGAGGAAGTTGGGAAGGTGCACAGGTTGTGGCAGTGAGTAGCACAAAGTCAAGGATTGCCCTAAATATAAGAATCCTAAGGGATAGACTTTAGGACAGACTGGTTAGACTAGAGCAACAGGTATAGTGCTAGCTCAGCGAGTTTAGGATCGGGTATTTACTTTGGATGATGAGGAGCTACCTGACACGACTGCAATAGTAGAAGGTACCTTTTTTTCTTAATGATCAGTCGGTTAAAGTTTTAATTGATTTCGGGGCTACACATTTGTCACGCCCCAACTCGACCCCTCCTATAATTAGTCAGGACACAACGGAATTTCGGCAGTATAACGACAATAAATAGGATACCGAGGTCCTAAACCAACCTCAATAGAACAACATACATTAACTCCACAACCATACAACAAGTAACTCCTCAATAAATACAACATACATCATAACTATATTATACAATAATCATTCCTCGTTATACGCCTCTGTTCCAACATAGTACATAAACCTTAATATACAATACAAAAACATATTGAGCCAATCTAGCAACCTAATCATAAACAAAAGAAAGGCTACTAAGACAACATCAACTAATTCATTAACTTATCAACATCTTATACATTATAAACTACAAAGCCGATAAAAGTCTACTAAGTTAATTTACAAGATAATAAAACATGTACGACATCACGGATAAGACTCTGGAACATAGGACTCATCCATGTAAGGCACGTTTTCCACATTCTCCTCTTCAAGAGGCACGTACCCGTAATCTTGTGAAAGTACGCCTGTAAGCATGCAATAATAGAGAGTGAGCTTATATAAAATAAGCCCAGCGAGGATCCGATAGATCTCGAGCAAGGTCTACTAAACTCCTTGGAATAATCCCTTGAGTCAGTAAACACACAATAACATAAATAATACTATCATCACATAACTATATAACCATTCAATGAAGGATACTCTAGTTGGTGTAGCTCCAAACACCATCACGATCTCAACCATTCTTCTTGTAACTCCCCATTACTCACACACCCGAGGTACCTCACTAGCCCCTCCCTCCATGACACCTCCGTCATGCGAGCTGGGGGTAGTCTCTGGCAGTCATGCCGTTTTCAACCCGACAGCCCAACGTTGCCCGAGAGGTGGCACACACATACCAAGACTCCATAACAATCATCAATAATCAATCAATCATCAATCAATAATCATCTACTCATCAATACTAGCATCAATAATCAATTAGACAACAAATAACTAAGTTAGATGACAAAGTAGCCCATCTAACCGAACATGCATTAAACACACATTCAAACTCTAATTTACCCATCAACAACTCACAATTCAATCACTCAACCTACACCCAATCAACTAAGGCTCAATCTAACATTTTAAAGAAAGACAACCTAAACTTCAATTAATCATATCTTACATTCTACTAATCCAAACAACTTCAAATCAGTTTCAAACACCCACCCATTTAACCAACTACATTAGTTCCCTCGAAAAACCACCATAACACCTCCAAATCATGCCCGATAACCCTAAAACCCTAAGGTGTCAAGGCTGAATTTTTTGAATTTTCACCCAAACACCATAATCGAAAATTCGGCATTACAACGGCGCTACCACGTAATTATCAAACATTTAGAAATCGACGGCAATCGATTCCGATCAACACAACTCAATTTAATCAACATTGAACAATTTAATCAAATTTAAATACTCGGAAAATAAAAATTATGCTACAACCGATAAAAACTCGTAGTATTACAGCTAAATGATCCCTAGCACGCAAGGAGCAATAATCTAACATCAGATTAGAATTCTAACGGCTCGATTTTCAATTCTACGCAAAAACACAAAAGTTGAGTTTTGAGATCCATATTTTTTCTCTCACCTTTGATGTGATATATGCCTAGGAATACGTGCAATACGTGCCCAACAAGCGGAATCCAAGTCGGCACGAAGTTCTACGGACAAAAACTAGGTTTTTCTTTGAATTTTTGGTTTGAAAACCTTTGAAAACTCCTTCTCTTTTTCTCTCTTCTCCCTCTCGGAAATGTGTGTGTAATTGTGGGTGTTTTTGTGCTTTATGAGTGTGTGTTGGTGATATAAGCTTATTTGGTCAACAATTAAATAAAGTCAAAGTTAGTTTAAGTTAGTATTTTTGTGTTTTCTTGACTTTAAATGCATTTTCTTGATCACCAAAGTTCAAAACATTTATTCAACACCCAAAATAGCTCAAGTAGATTATTTTTAGGTGACAAGAAGTTTTACAATCAAACAATTTCACCCGAGTCGGCTTAAAACTCGATTTTCGCAAAAGTCGGTGTAAAAACCCTAATAAATTCTTAAGCCGATTTTAAAACCGTTTTCATCAAACACAGGTCTATTAAAGTCCGTGGTCTAGGTCTAGAAGGGTTAAAAAGACCAGTTTCAAAATTTTAGCGGACGTGTTTCGAAAATACTATTCACTAAAAATTGACGATAAAATTTCTGACTCCGTTTTTGATGAAAATTTCATGAATGCACATTTAGCATGTATTAGGAGTATTGATATCAAAAGTATAACATTCTAGGCCCTATAGCACATAAACAGGTCATATGCACGCAAAACGAGACAAAGCACGTAAATCAAGTTAAAGCAGATAAGTGGGGTTTCACAACATTCATTTATCACACCTGACTATGCACAAAATGCTAATCTGAAACATGATAAATTGCTGCATAAGATTGTGGTGTATACACTTATGGGTTTGGAATTTGTTACGGAGTCTGTTTATAAAGCATGCAATATTTGTATTGAAGGTTGCACATTTCCTGCTAATTTGATTATTCTACCTTTTTGTGACTTTGAAATTATATTAGGGATGGATTGGTTGGGGATATATTATGTACAACTTGATTGTTGAAAGAAGATTGTAAAACTGGAAATGTCTAACCAACCTGTAATTGAAATATTTAGGAGTCGAAAATCAAATGGAACCTCTATAATTTTATCTATTAAAGCATCAAAAATGCTGGGTAAGGGTTGCGAGGCATATCTTGCATATTTGATTAATCAACCTAGGGACAAATTAAAACTGAATGAGGTGCCAATTGTAAAAGCGTTTCCTGGAGTGTTTCCCGAGGAGTTGCTAGGTTTGCCACTTGGTGGAGAGATAGAGTTTGTGATTGATTTATTATGGGGCCTTCCCTTATCTCTAGGACTCCATATAGAATGGCTCCCACTGAATTGCAAGAATTGAAAGTACAACTGCAGGGTTTGCTTGAGAAGGGATTTATTCAGCCTAGTTCCTCACCTTGGGGTGCACCGGTCCTATTTGTTAAAAAGAAAGACGAAACTCTTCGTTTGTGTATTGACTACAGGGGACTCAATCAGGTAACAATAAAGAACAAGTATCCTTTACCTTTGATTGATGAATTATTTGATCAGCTGTAGGGTGCTAAAGTGAACTCCAAATTCGATTTAAGACAAGGGTACTATTAGTTGGGATTAGAAAAGAAGATGTGCCTAAAATTGCCTTCAGAATAAGGTGTGGCCACTATGAGTTTGTTGTGTTACTCTTTGGGTTAACTAATGCTTCCGCCGCTTTCATGGATCTAATGCAAAGAGTGTTCCGACCGTATCTAGACCAGTTTGTGGTAATTTTTATTGATGATGTACTGGTATATTCGAAATCTGAAGCTGTGCATGAACAACACTTAAGGATTGTATTGCAGACATTGAAGGAGCATAAACTGTTTGCTAAATTCAGCAAATATAAATTGTAGTTAAGACAAGTTGCTTTCCTGGGTCATATAATCTCAGGATAGAAGTTTTGTTGATTTGGCAAAGATAGAGGTAGTATTATCATGGAAACAGCCTGGAACTGTTACAGAGATCCACAGTTTTCTGGGGTTAGCAGGTTATTATAGAAGATTTGTCAAAGATTTCTCTAAAATTGCTGGGACTTTGACTCAGCTTACTTAAAAGAAAAATGTGTTTAACTGGGATGATAAATGTGAGGCTAGCTTCCAAGAATTGAAGAAAAGATTAACTACTGCTCTTATTCTTGCAAGAATCAGAGAAGCGTAGTAGACCGATCGTCAATTGTTGAAAATCCAAGAAAAGGCAAAAGGGGAAGAGTCAGACTTTAAAGTACATGATAATGGCATTCTCAGGTTTAAAAACATAATCTGTATTCCTAGTGAGTCAGCATTAAAGAATGAAATTCTTGCAGAGGCACACAATTCAAAATATATTATCCACCCAGGTAGTACTAAGATGTACAGAGACTTGAAACAGAATTTCTGGTGGAACAACATGAAAATAGAGATTGCTGACTATGTTGCTAGATGCTTGACCTGTCAGAAAGTTAAAGCTGAGCATCAGAGACCTGCTGGATTATTGCAGCCTTTGGCAATTCTTGAGTGGAAATGGGATCATATCACTATGGACTTCATGACTGATTTGCCTAGAACTCCGAGAGGTAATGATTTAGTTTGGGTTGTTGTTGATAGACTAAAAAAGACTTCTCACCTTATTGCCACTAAGAAATCTGACAGCCTTGACAGGTTAGCTAAGTTGTACATTGAGAATATTGTTAGACTTCACAGAACTCCAGCTAGCCTAGTATTCAATAGAGATCCCAAATCTACATCTCAGTTCTGGCAGAAAATAAAGAAAGCATTAGGTACTAAATTGAACTTTAGCACAGCATATCACCCGCTGACTGACCGACAATCTGAAAGAACTATCAGGATACTTGAGGATATGTTACGAGCTTGCATTTTAGACTTCGATAAAAGCTGTGAGAGATATTTGCCACTTGCATTATTTGCCTATAACAATAGTTATCAAGCGACTATTAGCATGGCACCTTATGAGTCACTTTATGGGCGTAAATGTAGGTCTTCTTTATATTGGGATTAGGTTGGTGAGATGAAAACTATTGATCCTGCTTTAATGCCTGAAATGATTAAAATGATTGACAATGTGCAGCTTATCAAGAAAAGAATGCTTACAACTCAGAGCCAGCAAAAGAGTTATGCTAATAGACGCCGACGAGATCTAGAGTTTGCCGTGAGAGTTCGAGTATTTCTTAAAATCTCTCCTCGTAAATGTAACACCCCGATCCTTTATGGGACTGGAGCCTCGATCCAATACCCAAGGTCACGAAAAATAAGGGATTACGAACAGAGTCTTCCTTATTTATAGGATAATCCAAAACCTGTACAAGCAGTTTTAACCTCAAAACCAAAGTCCAACCTTCTCCATAATTTCCAACTACCACTGATATCGCATACAACCAACTCCTCAAGGCCATCTGAGCCTTGGAACCCAACATTGAAGACATACAAGCATGCAAAGTCCAATCTATTGAATTTCTGTGTTTTAGAACCGCTTATCATATCACTATGATATTATCAATTTAACCTACTTATAATTTAAGTCCAACCAATCAACTAACCTCCACTGGTTACACAAGCATGCAACATTGACAATAAAACAAAGTCAAAGTTATTACATGCCGCTACAATCCGAACTGTACATCTACAGATTAACTATTACAATCTTCCAAGCTAGTAAATAAATACAAACAAGACCAAAATGTCACAAAATTGAACATATACATGGCAACATCACATTCTTCACACAAGCCATCCAACCCCGGTAAGCAACAAGTCTAGGCATTTGACCAAATTGAACCTCTTCTTCTTAACCTTTGAAAGACCCGAACCTGAGATGATTAGAAAGAGGGGTGAGTATACAACACATGTATACTCAGTGAGGGAGGGGAAACAGTAAACCAGGGGTGTTTTGAAAACTATTTCGTGCAATGCAAGAAAGATAAGAACACAAGTAACACAATATAACAAGTTATCTGAATAAGCATTAAACACATTTAAAAAGGATACGATTCATCTTCCTTGTCTTCAATCTTGAACCACGAATCTCGATCCTGGCTAACAATTGCTGACATATCCTCTTATTCCTCTAATGGGGTACTTCGGATGTTCCCTGATCCTACGACCCATTTCTCCCGAGGCAGGTCCGTATGCCCTAACGAGGTGAACCACGCCTCTAGGGTAAAGGAGTATGCCTCAACAAGAATGAGAATAGGTACCATGGTAGTCGAGCTAGACCGATAGCCCGATGCTGCCCGGAGTTTCTCGACACTAACATGTCTGGAAATGTTGCGCAACCCCGAATAACGAATCACGAATCATGAGATACCAAGACCGAATCAAGTAGGGAGGTAGCAAAGTAGGCTAGCCTCACCTCATATATAACATATAACACATTTGATAATCAAATAAAGCAATTATAACAATGTAAACAATTACTCCTGCAACTAACTCAAGTAATTCACAAGATATGCATCAAAATACTATTCCAATACTTACTAAGTAGATCATATTCTTCACATAAGACAAAGGGTTCCAAATCCACTTTACTAAATGATCAAGTAAAAGCACGACTCAAGTAACTTGGTTAAATCATGAAATCTTTGAACAAGTAAATAAACTAAATGCATAACAGGATGAAGTCCCTCACCTTTACCAAGCTCAAGATGCAAAAATGGTTTCTACTCACTTCCAATCACCTTGATTTAGCTCAAATGCGCAATCCTAGCTTGATCATATAAATGTAATGTGACTTACTTTACTTGACATTCATGAGTTACAAGTAATTCTTATCAGCTAATAAACATTAACAAGCATCGACATAATATTTTCAATTCAATAGATGGCAAGTAATTAATTACAATTACAAGACACCCAACTCTTCTCTACTCAATTATTATATAACTAGATGACATGCTTAGAGATATTCAACAATAGCATCACATCAAGTTATAATCATAATCATGTAACTCAACTCATAAGACCTCACCCAAGGATAAACATTCTATACAAATACACTTAACACTTACACATAATCTAACTATATACATGACCTAAGAATCATTATCATGCTTATTCACCCACTTTACCATTTACAACTCAATCAATAGACAATATAACAATTATAATAACTCAAATAGCTAATCATGCAATAAGCTCAACTAATTCACATAAATTGCAACAAAACTCTTTTCAAATGCTTACAATTTAGGTTCTAAACTTCACACAAGATAACAAGCTTCAATCTAACTTCACCAATCTCATATAGCCACTTTAGTTCTCAACACATGCATATGCCACGTCCACCTTATTTTAACCATCTAACATGTATTCCTAATCTCTACAACAAGTATAGCACAACAAGCAAGCTAAAGCTAAGAACAAAGGCTATAACCCCATTTTTCCCCTTTAAACTCAACAAGCCAAAACTAATTTTCATCAAGGTTTAGTTAATCAAAGCATCTAACTATTCTCTACTACGTTTATGGCACCTAAATCAAGCATTAAACTAGTTCTAAAGGCTCTATTTGTATCAATTCTAACGTGCACATACAAAGGGCCATGAAAATCAACGTTCTCGGAATACGATAAATTTTAATGTGAGACCGTTTTAGCAACCCAACACCACATATCTAGCATTAGATTAAGGTTTGGAGCAATATTTCATGGGTCTGCGTGAATAGTGCCAATTCAAGACTTTACAAAAATGATTTCATACATATACTTCATAAACACATGGAACAACCATATAAGTGTCTTCTCCTAGTCCTAGAGGCATGATATAAAACTTCAAAATGAATAATAGCAAGCATATATAACAATATCAATTTTGAACATAAACTACAATAGCACATAAAATGCAATTTTTTGTAAAATCCCTCACCAAAACCAAGTAGGGCAAGCAAGAATGAAGCTTTGTGATGGATTAGCAAACCCTAAACAAGCTTGAAGAGATCCAAAGAGCAAAATTTGCAAGAAAAATACTATTCCCGTAATAAGAGTTTTTGGTTGATTTTAGGCATCTTTTGGCTATTTTGAGCATTTTTTTGGTGTTTATTATGTTTTGTATAGTATATATATGTGTAGGATGATTGTATGGGTTGATGGATTAAATATTGGGTTTGGGTGGTTTTGGGCTTGGTTTTAGTTAATAAAATGCATTACAGACTATTTTTAGTCCAAAGATAATACATAGTTTTTACTATTCATGTGATATCAAAACATTTTTGTAAATCACCCAACAAATATACAATGAATATAATTTTTGTGAACGTAGGCTAATTATAAGTTAAGTAATAATAGAAAATATGAAATCCGGGAAATAATATAATAAAAATTTTAGTCTGAACTCAATTTAATAGAAAACTCTTTAAATGGAAGTTTTACTAATAGTCTTTTATTAAAATAGTTTAAATACATATTGATCATTTTCTAAACTAAATTAATTCACAATTTTACTGTTAGAAGTCAATTAAATATGAAATTTCACATAAAATGTCAAATAAGCATTTAATAACATGTTATGACAAGTAAGCACTTAAATAAGTAAATGCACAATTTATATGTACATAAATGATAAATGTATGCACTGGAAGTCGAGCATTACAATAAATGTTAAATAGTAGTTAAAATATTTTATTTAAATTAATAGTATTAGTGTTTTATTTTAGGGTAAATATCACTCCGCCTCCTTGTGAAATCCATATATATTAGCCCGCCCCTCTGTGTTCATAAAACTATCAAACCCCCCCCTGTAATTTTTAAAAAAAACATCACGCTACCCCCCTCCATTTGTTGTCTGTTTGGTTTTCCATCCAAATTGCATCTTACGTGCCATTTGTGCAGTTAGATAAGCTTTTTGACTATATATGAGTTAAGCTATTGACTAAAATACCCTTGTACCTATCTTTATCCAAAAAAAAAATTTCATCATCTTCCTACCCGTCACCACCCCCACCTCCTACCCTTACCTCACCCCCCCATCAGCTCTCCAACAAAGCAGAAACAAAAGTTACAGCCTTTGAGCACAGAGGAAAGAGCACCCAAAATAGTCATGGCTTCCTTCTTTCTATTTGAGTTTTGGAAATTTAAAGGAATAACATATACTGTTACAGCTTTACCACACAAAGGTAGGTGATGCAGTCCATAGGAAAGTCAAGGACAAACATGTTCAATGGAAAGGAAAATTCGAACTGAAAATTTGGTGTTGAGTTGCACTAGATCTTCAATTTTTATTGCTCGACATCCTTATAGTCTCCTTCAACTCGCGAATCCTACTACATCCCGAAACGACATTGTTCCCTCTTCCAACTTAAACTCTTCACGAAATATAGGCGCATATATATATGTATAAATTATTAAAATTATTTCAACTTTTTTTGGTATATATATACATATATGTATATATATATATGTATGTGTACACATATGTATATATATATATATATATATATATATATATATATATATATATATAAGAACACACACACATACACAACATACATAACACACACAACGCGCATACATAGAACACACACACACACGAGACATATACACATAACACACACGGGGCTAGGGGTAGGGGACGACGGTGGTGTGAAGGGCTTGGGGTGGGGTAAGGTAGGGGAGGGTGGGTGGGGTGGGCATTTGACGGGGGGTGGAGATGCTGGGTTTGGGATGAAGATGATGTAAATTTTATTTTTTTTTTTTTGGGTGAAAAGAATGTGAATAGAGAATAGAAAAGGGAAAAAATGTATAATATAAGGGTAAAAATATAATTTTAACAAAAAATTTAACGGTGTTAGTTTAAAATAGACGGAAGGGGGCAGTGTGTCTAGTTCCAAAAACTACAGGGGGGTATTTGATAGTTTTATGAACACAAGGGGGCAGACTGATATATATGGATTTCACAGGGGCGGAGTGATATTTACCTTTTATTTTATAATGAAAATAAGAGAAATAAAAGAAAATGAAACTACTAGTTAAATCTTAAACGCTAAAATAAACACATTCACACATATAAAACTTAAACTGGCACCAACTTATATGCAATTAGTATACTATGCTGCATGTTGGGTCTGGGCCGTCACACTCTCCCCTCCTTACAAAAATTGTGTCCTCACAATTTCTTATACCCAAGAGAATCTTCAACAACTGTAGCAGTTCTAACCAGTCTTGATTCCAAAGAATCCTAGTACGAATACTCTCTATAGTATCACCAGAAGTTCAGTAAGAATACTAGAGAACTCCGTCAATGAACTCCTAAGCGAGGTAGCCAAATAAAGGCTCCTATGAAAATACAGTTAGAGAATACCAAAAAAATACCAAGGAAAAACCCGTATAGGATTACTAGAGATGAAACTAGACAAAACCCAATAGCAATTTCTGCATACAAATTTTTTTGAGAAAAACCAAACAGAAATACCAAGGAAATCCTATAAGTAAGTCCCGATGGTAAGATTCAGTAAGAGTCTATACCAAGGACACCAGCTGAACACCTGTACATGTGAACTCTTCCAAATACAAATACTAGACAAGAACTCCATGTATGATGTTAAATAAAATTCCATCTGAGGTGACCAGGTGCTATTACTGATGGAACTACCATTAAAGAATACTGCCAGCAAATAGCCTTGACAAAAATGCCAAAGTGAATACCTTTCAAGAAGTTCAAACGTATATATATAATTTCCCGATAGATCATAAGTCATATACATATATATAGATGAATGATTTTAGATGCCTTATTCTTAAAGATATAAATGCAACCCCACAAAGGTATCTATCACAGCGATAGAGATGGGTTCATTCTTATCCTTACTTTTTCCTTGACGTTCTTCTGTCGATGAATGTCTAACTGCCTCTTCTTCTCTTACTGGATCACTTTTCTGGAAAAATCTGTTGCCGACCATTCGACTATAGGAGAGGAGACCACTTACTAATGCAAAGGATAATATGTATGCATGCAGTCGAAATCATATAAAATATACATGTATTAACACATACACAACTTATTGTATGTAATGCTCACGTAGCAGGTATTTATCATGTAGTCACAATTAGTGTTTAAATGAAACTATTATGTAACATTAGTTAGACTAGGATGTATTATCACCCACTTTTACTTGATAGGTTATCTTAATATAAATGGCAATGTGCTTGTAAAATTAAATCGTACACGTTACTGCTAGTAAACAAAAGAAGTTTCTCACTAAGAATCAACGAAATATACACATAATCACACAGTGGCATATATCGCATATTCTTTCACGTATTACACAATTAGATCTCATAGATGTACACCTAGACACACAACTGCATACATTACACATCTTTTCACAATTTACACAAGCATGCCACATATATGTACATATTTTCATTTAAAACCTACAAGTCTCACATATATACATATACATTCAAGATTAACTCTTCCTAGCATGTAAATCTAATTCAAATGCTATACTTCATCCACCATGTTAAACTAAACATTTATACATAACATAAGATTCCTAAATCAATTCTAGACACCTAAATGTCAACCTAATCATTCAAACAAGATTAAGCCAAAAGATTACTTACATAATTTGAATAACTAGGTAAATATGCATATAAGCTCAAATATCACTTAATCAACATACAATCAATAGTTATTCTAACTCTAAACCATCAAATAATGGACAAAGATAATTTTCCTTTCATTTAGCTTGAGGGTCATATAGAGAGTAACTAAAGTAAACTTGTTCTTTTTTAACCTAAATCATATCACCATAGGACATTCTCTCTTTCATCCAGAGTAGTGGATTCTCGCAGCGACACTCACTAGCTTTACAAGTACTTGACTGTACCTGAATCCCCTTTCAACCATGTCTTATTTTTCTCCCTTTTGTCCAAGGCCAAAGTACAATGAGTTGCTTACAAGTTACTATGATGTCCTCGAGTCAAAGGATTACTTTGCACAACTATCACCTGAGAACCTTCTCATTGACTTAGGCGGATGAAGCCCCCATTGAGTGTTCTCTACAGATCGTGTCCGATGTACATATCTCCATACACATCCATGCATTAGCCTTGACATCTCATGTCACTTGGTCGATGAGATCAACCTGAATAGAGCTAACTACATGTCAGTCTTGTCGGATTCATCAATGCCCAACCTTGATGAATCCTACGACCTAGGACAGGCTTTAGGTATGTCTTAGGTGTTGATTATGTTCAACCATAAGCTCTTATGATTCGACCCTATACTGACATATCCAAGGACTTTATCAGTTATACGTAATATGCAACTAGACGATATATGAACGTATAAGAGATAAAGGTAAATGCCATATGGTACTTTTATTTGATTAAAAATTTATAACAAAGATCGTTTCGTTACACAAATATCCCTATCATCCTTCACCGAATGATTGGCTTGCAGGGCATATTCCTAACAATTTCCTACTTGTACTCACAGTCAATCATTTCGGTATCTAATACCCGTCTTGGATCTATGGCAGTCAAACTCCTTTGACCCCAAGGCTTCAGTGAATGAGTCTTCCAAATTCTCTTTACCATTTATCATCTCAATCCATACATCTCCTATTTCTATGATCTCTCGAATCAAGTGAAAGCGATGCAAAATATGTTTGGTTTTCTGATGAGACCTTGGTTCCTTGGCCTGAATAACAGCTCCAGTTTTTATCACAATACAGTGTTACTGGTGCATCACTATCAAGAACCACACCAAGTTCAGAAACAAACTTTGTTAACCAAACAACTTTCTTTGCTTCATCGCATGTAGCAACTTATTCTGCCTCAGTCACTAAATCGGCCACAATGTTTTGCTTGGAACGTTTTCCAAATCACTGCTCACCATTAATGGTTAATGTAAAGACTGACGTTGATTTGCTATCATGGTCGAATTTGAAGCTAGAATTCATAAAATCTTCAGGCTTAATTTTATATCTCTATCAATGACGTACTGGTTTTAAGTATTTCTCTAAATACTTAATAATCGACCTACTAGTGAATCTTATCTAGGTCATCTAGATATCCACTAATCATTCCAAGTGAATTACCTATATCGACCCTCATACATTCATGGTATATATGTTGGAATCGACCGCTGAAGCATACAGAATCCCCTTCATGCATTCTCGCTCAGCATTAGACTATATATAGTCACTTATGCTTAGAATGATCCCAGTTCCAAATGAGTATCTACCTCTTCTTGGAACTATCCATGTGATACCTATTCCGAATAGTATCTATGTATATAGACTGGGATAAGCCTAGCATCCTTCTTGAACTATCTTTATAGATCTTTATACTTAGTATGTAGGATGTTTTCCAAGTCTTTCATGGAGAACTACTTTGTAAAGCCAGATCTTCAATTTCTTTAATGCTCCTACAACATTCCAAATGTGTAATATGTCATCTACATTAAGCATCATGGAAATGACTTTTGCTCCCACTAACCTTTTGTACATGTAGTATTCCCTTTTGTTTCAGACCAAGCCAAACCCTTTTGACTTTTATGTCGAAACAATCACTCTAATTGCGAGATGCTCGCCTTAGTCCATAAATGGTTATTTACAACTTGCATACCCTGGACTCAACATTCCCTGATGTAGAACCCATGGATTGTACCATGTACATATCATTCTCAACTTCCCATTGAGAAACATAGTTTTACATCCATCTTTGAAATCGACTAGCCATGTTGTGCTACTAAAGCAAGCTTGATCCAAACAGACTTGAACATTGCTATTTGCGAGAAGATCTCGTTATAATCAATGCCTTGGGTGAGAAGCCCTCGGCAACTAGACGCGCCTTGTATATTTCAACCTCGTCGTCTACTATAGTCTTTCATGTTTGAACATACACTTATACCCTGTGGCAATGAGCCCTAAGTGGATCAACCAATGTCCAATATTGCTGACCCTTGTGAAGTTCATTTTGGATCTCATGGCCTAAAGCCACTACTCACAATCAAATACTGCATCACCTCTGAGAATGTAGTTGCTCATACGTCAGTTTGACTGACCTCTACAACATCGCCATCCTGGATCAAGTACTCTCAGAACCTATTCGGCTTACGAGTGATTCTCCCAAATCCTCTCAGTGGTATTTGTACAAGTATGTCAGTGTTGCCTTTAGGTTCATCCTTTTGATTGATTTGTTGTGGACCTTTGATCTTATCAAGTTCTACTTTTTCTCCCACTATACCCTACTTGCAAGAACCCTTTCTTTAAGACCTAGGCATATCTGACCAATGAACACCTTCTGGTCTAATGTGTGGTAGAAATAATATCCCTTAATCTCTTTGGGATATTACAAATCTATACTATTAGATCTTGCTTCCATTTTCTTTGTCTTATGTTTCTTAACGTAGGCGTTGCAACCCCAAATCCTGAGGTAGTCAAGACTTGGTCTACAACCCTTCCATATCTTATATGGTGTACTCGAAATAGATTTGAAAGGAATACTATTCGATCGATATGCAACAAATTTCAAGGCATACCCCAAGAAGATTAGTGAAACCCATCATAGACTTCACCTTGTCCAACAAGGTGTTGTTCCTTATCTTGGATGCACCAATGTGCTGTGGTGCTCTAGGAATAGTCCATTATGAAAGAATATCATTCCTTCTCAGATAATTTAAAAACTTATCGCTCAAGTATTTTCTACCTCAATCTAATTGAAGTTTCTTAATACTCTTGCATGTTCGTTTCTCTACTTCATTCTTTAAGTTCATGAATGCTTCAAAAAGCCTTCAACTTGTGTTTCAATAGGAACACATACGTATACCTTCACAGATCTTCTGTAAGGGTTATGAAGTAGGTTAAAACCTCCTCTAGAATGTACTCGAAATAGTCCACATATATCTGTATGTACCAATTCTAACAATTCTGTAACTCGTGCACCTTTATGAAAGAAAGATGTCTTAATCATGTTATCCTTAAGACAGACTCGTAGGTTGCATAGGACACATGAATGCAGTCCCCAAGGAATCCCTCCTCAGTCAACCTCTCAAGTCATTCTCACTGATATGACCGAGTCTGTAGTGCCAAAGGTAGGATTTATTCACTACGTTATCTCTGGGTCTTCATATGGTCACGGGTTTGATTTAAGGCATACATATAAACACCATGTTCTTCCTATTTGGTACTACTTGGAGACGTAACCTCTACATCCGATGTAAATAGTTCTCCTTAGTTCCAAATTTCTACTCTTTCGTAGTCCCATCAAGAGAGCTACTGGTATCCAATACCCTTGGAGCAGAATTATAAATCAAAAAGTTAGGACTTATTGAATTAATCCCAAAACCTAAAGCATCACCAAGCTTCCTCTGCGCAACCAATGCAAGACACTTCTTGCATACTCCTTTACATATCTCATATGTAACAGTCTTCTTTTTTGGTATTTGGAAGCTGATAGCCTTGTTCCTGTTCTTATATAGTATTAAACAGATATCCCTTGATCCTATCATCATGCTTTACGGTGAATCTTTCCCTTTTCTTCTCCTAGAAGACTTGTTGTATCCCTTAGCCTAGAAGAATCTCCCACTAGCATAATGGATTCATTCTCTCTTATTGAGTTTGCAATGAGCTCAATTGAATTGAGTAAACAAAACTCAATGTTAACCTTGTTCATGTGAAGAATCACCTCGAACAGAGAGAAGACTTTGGGTAATGACTATGGGACCAAACCCAAAGGGTGTTCTCCTCAATGTAACCGATCATGGGAATATGATCTCCACTAAGAGAAGCCTCAATCATTTATACCCAGAACAAGGACTTCAATATCTAATATCTAACTGTCCAACATCTAACACTATTCAACTCCTTGTGATGTTCATGGATCAATCTTAGGGATTAAATGCTCATGTTGCCTCTGAAGTTCAGAGCTCATGGATCTAAGCATTACACACCTCACTAGAGTGGTACCAACCTTGTACTTCTCATAGGTTGCAATATCTTTTCTACTTGCAGCCTCAACAAGGGCAACAAGACAATTCCATGAGATATCATGAATTTGGCAAGCAATATTAGTGAAACACTTTTCACAAAATTACGATATCAATCATCTTATGTGATACCGGTCAGGTTGTTGGTATCTCATATCATGCAGTGTTAATGCATTTTCCATTTGATTTAGTGATCTTAAACGTACAAGATAAACAAAGTAAATCTAGCATCTTGTTAGTTTTAATCTTCAAAAGGTTTGGACTTTGACCTATTGGTCTCCCATTGTTTTTCGGTACTCACACCACCCTCATAGTGTGTCCGTGAGCCTCTTAAGGTTTCAAGGTGGGGTTAGGACCCATTCTCGCTTACACATACTCCCTAGGAGGTAGGGACCAGGTATGCATACTAGAATGGTAGGTTAGCTTAGCCAGTTGCATCTCCATACAACTCCTAACTTGTTTAGCCCCTTAATCCGCGTAGACCCCTAGGAGGTAGGGACCATCTACTGTTTGAGTATAAGTAAACCACTAACACTTCATATGATTGGTGGGTGTGTGTCATATGCCACCCCATGGGAGGTAGGGTGTAATACCCGAGCCCGACCATGCATTTACAAGTATTTATTTATATTTATTTCTTTTGTTATTTTTGAAAAAATGTGCCTTTGTGATTATTTGTCTACATTTAATTTATAGTTAATTGTCTTACTATTTAAAATTCAATTGGTATTACGATTAATAGTAACCTATTATTAAGTGTTCTTATAACATTAAGCTTAGAGTCATTAAAGGGATGTAAAGCTCTATATCATGACTAAATAAAACTTTTCAGCTGCTTACAAGAGTATGAGTGATTTCTTTTAACTTTTCTGGTCATTTCGACAGTTTTTTTTTGAATTTAGGGGTTTTTGGTCCCGAAAAGGGGTTTCACTTCGAGGCCAATTATAGGAAAATCGGGATTCCGTCGCGAAAAATAGGTATACGCCATTGAGTTTCTTTTAACTTGTACTACTTAACGGTGAAGTTTGGCAAAATTGCATTCCGGCCCAAAAATACAAAAATCAGGACACCTACACGCGAAACAGGTACACAAAGTGGAACGTTGGTGTCACTCTAGGAGAGTGACACGTGTCTTAGGACACGTGTCATACATGCGTGAATGTGCCACGCATGTGAGACACGTGGAGGGACACGTGTCCCGCATGGATTGGTTTTGAAAACCTATATGAAGGGGTCACCTGATCCCCTGAAATCAAACAGACAGATATTTTTCTCTGACCCGATTTTACTAAATTATATCGATTCAGTTTAGTTAACGTTCCAAAAGTTTCAAAACGGGTCCGAATCTTTTTCAATTTTCGGCATTTTGAGGTAAGGAGATTTTATTAAAAATAGCATCTTATTTGTTTATATAATTATTATATAATATGATTTGTTATTTTAATACTCTAGCTTAAGATACATAAGATGTCTGTTAATATTCTTTATTTGTTACATTTGAACTAGGATTAATTTTAATAATGTATTGTTTCAAAATTATTAGCTGAGAGCTAATTGTTTATGAAATTAATACTCTTTGTGGCTACTTGGTATGATACGACTTTATTCAGTTATTTGAACTTTCAGTGAATTAATATGGTTAAAGGTACTTAACCGGAGACAAACTCTTTTATTGTTCTCCACCTACGTGTTTATCAAAGTACGTGATCATAATTATCAATTGTGTGTTACATGAATACTTGTGCACGCTTGTGTGCTATTAAAATTAGGGGTTGCAACCTCAGGCACGATAGCATTCGGACGTCGGGTGGCGTAGGGCTTGCCGGTGCTCCCGTGACTATCGTGATCCTATTCCCTCTTCTTGCTTGGGACCCCTACCGCCCTTGGAGAGTTTCTCTCGCTTGGGACCAGGTCCGCCCTCGGAGATGCTGGGTCGTAGATTTTAGATACAATCTGGAGTATCCTCTTGGGAGAGATAAGAAGTTGTGATCTTGATTGGGGGCTGGCCACCTCTGGTGATATCAAAACATATCATTTTACTATTTGTTTAAGTACTTTTTCTTGGGACTACTACCGCCCTTGGAGATCTTGTTCTCGCTTGGGACTAGTACCGCCCTCGGAGAGGAAAGACTGTTTATCTTTATGACACTACTGTTATTAATACATGAATCAAATGTGATTGAAATCTCTACTGGTTATTACATGTCAAAGTATTTTAGCATTTACCATATGTGAATCATTTACTGTATGTGAATGGCATCATGATTTGCAAAAGAGACTGACCAGAAATGTCACGCCCCAACTCGACCCCACCTACGATCAGTCAGGACGCAACAGAATTTCGGCGGCATAACGACAGTAAACAGATTTCCGAGGTTCTAAACCAACCTCATAAAACATCATACATCCCGTAATTCCTCAATACAACAACAACATACAACACAACCATATTATACAATAAAACATCTTCGTTATACGCCTCCGTTCCAACATGACATACAATACCTCAACTTTATCATACATTTCAAAAGTAAGTTGAGACACACCTATAATTTAACCATAGACAAAAGGAAACCACTAAGTTAACATCATTTGGTTCATCATCTTTTCAATATCTATTACATTAAGAACCGTAAAGCATATAAAGTCTATTAAACTAATATACAAGACATTTAACAACATAAAGTCATGGATAAGACTCGGGAACATATGACTCATCCACAAAAGGCACATTTTTCACATTCTCCTCTTCAGGAGGCACGTACCCGTAATCTTGTGAAAGTACACCTGAAACATGCATTAATAGAGAGTGAGCTTATATACATAAGCCCAGTGAGGATCCGATAGATCTCGACAGTATTCACTACGCTCCTTGGATTTAGTCCTTTGAGCAAGTAAACACACAACAACAATAATAACATAAATAAAGCTATCATCACATAACTATATGACCATTCAATAAGGATACTCTATTTGGTGTAGCTCCAAACGCCATCACGATCTCAACCGTTCTTCTTATAACTCCCCATTACTCACGCACCCGAGGTACCTCACTATCCCCTTCCCTCCATGACATCTCCGTCATGCGAGCTGGGGGTAGCCTATGGCAGTCATGCCGGTATCAACCCGACAGCCCGACGCTGCCCGAGAGGTGGCACACACATACCAAGGCTCCATATTCATCAATCATCATGCAAGCATAAATCAATCAATCAATTGGGAGATCAGCAACAAGAGTGCCCGATTCCCGCATTCAATAATAATCAATCAATAACATCAATATAACATCAATATAACATAAATATAACATCAATATAACATCAATATTAAATTAAACATCAAACAACGTAGTTAGATGACAAAGTAGGCCATCTAACCGGACATGCATAATATACATAATTAAACTCTAAATTACTCAACAACAACTCACCATTCATCACTCGAACACTACCCAACCATCTAACGCATCGGTCAAGAAAGTAAAGAAAGACAACCTAAACTTCTAAAATTCATAACGTACAATCTACTAATCCAAACATTGCCAAATCAGTTCCTATCACTCACCCATTCAACCTACTACATTAGCCCTCTCGGAAATCCACCATAACACCTCCAAAACATGCCCGATAACCCTAAAACCCTATGACGTCATGGCTGGATTTTCCAGATTTTCACACAAACAATGTAATCGAAAATTCGGCATTACAACAGCGCTAACACGTAATTATCAAGTATTTAGAAATCGACGGCAATCGATTTCGAGCAACGCAACTCAATTAAATCAACTTTGAACATTTTAATCAAAATTAAATACCCGGAAAATAAAAATTATGCTATATCCGATAGAAACTCGTAGTATTAGTATATAATGATCCCTAGCATGCAAGGAGCAATAATCTATCATCAGATTTCAATTCTAACGGTTCAATCTTCATTTATACGCAAAAACACAAAAATGACATTTTGAGATCTAGAATTTTTCTCTCACCTTAGATGCGATATAAGCCTAGGAATGCGTGCTATGCGTGCCCAACAAGCAGAATCCAAGTCGGTGCGAAGTTTCACGGACAAAAACTAGGTTTTTCTTTGAAAAAATGGATTGAAAGCTTGAGTTTTCTTTCTTCTCTTTTCTCCCTCAACCCCTCGGCAATGTGTGTGTGTGTGATGGTGTTTTTGTGTTGTGTGAGTGTGTGTTGAGGACATTAGCTTAAATGGTCAATTATTTAATTAAAGTCAAAGTTATTTTAATAGGTAATTTTGTGTTTTTAATGTCTTTAATTGCATTTTAGTGATCACCAAGTTAAAATTAATTATGCAACCCCCAAGATATCTCAAGTGAGTTATTTTTAGGTGACAAGAAGTTTTACATTCAAAGAATTCCACCCGAGTCGGCTTAAAACTCGATTTTCGCAAAAGTCGGTATAAAAACCCTAATAAATTCTTAAGCCGATTTTAAAACCGTTTTCATCAAACACAGGTCTATTAAAGTCCGTGGACTAGGTCTAGAAGGGTTAAAAAGACCAGTTTCAAAATTATAGCGGACGTGTTTCGAAAACACTATTCACTGAAAATCGACGATAAAATTTCTGACTCCGTTTTTGATGAAAATTTCATGAATGCACATTTAGCACGTATTAGAAGTATTGAAATCAAAATTATAACTTTCTAGGTCCTATAGCACATAAACAGGTTATATGCACGCAAAACGAGGTAAAGCACGTAAAACGAGATAAGCAAGAAAGTGGGGTTTCACAAGAAATGTTTTCAAAACTTTTCTATTTCATCCTCACTGAGCTTCCCCAGAGCTCACCATTTTTTCCCCCCAGTGCAGGTGCAGCTTAGCTTGAAATGGAAACTGACTTTGAATGTTTACATGCTCGAAGCTTTTTGATGCCATAGTTGGATCCATGTTGTAAAAGTTAGAGTTTGTTGTATTAATTTCGGGAAGAAGGGTAGCTGTGTTGAAACCTCAGTTTGTATAATAGACGGGTAGTTATCAGATCTCAGATGTTGTAATACCCTTTTGTACTTAAATTATCATATAAAGGCTTGTTATTAAGTAATTCTTTATTTACTGTTCCTTTTAATAGAAAGTTATGAACTCGCGATGACAATAAACGCAGACTTTGACCTAGTCTTGAGAAGGGCCGGGTTGGGGTCGTTACAGTTGGTATTAGAGCTTAGATAGCTCATAAGCCGGGATAGGATCTTCGAACAGTGGGTAGACGTCTTTTAGGATATGTGTCTGGCATAATTATGTGTGCTCAATGTGCTTATTTGCTAAGTGTGAATCTATTTTCTATAAGTTGCATGTTTAAGTTATTAATTGTATACATGCATTACTCATAAAATGGTAAGTAATCCCCTTCCCTGAAAGAATCGGCCAGTAGCAGATCTCCTCGAAGGCACGTCAACAAACAAATGAACAGTTGATCGATCGTTGGTATTTTCCTTGATCAGAATTCTTGAAGTTCTTTTTTGGTATCTTTGCTTGGACTTCTTAATCGGTATTTTCTCTGAACTTCTTACATATTGGATTTTTGAAGATGAGCCTTTATTTGGCATTTATATTGCCTTTATTTGGCATCTATATTGCCTTTATTTGGCATTCGGGATTTCTTGGTATTTTCACGTGGTATTCTTATATAGTGTTTTTTTTGGTATTCTTATCCGGGTATTACTATTCGAGGCTTATGTTTGGAATTCTTACTTGGCATCCGGTATTCAATCTCGCACAGTGGACCGGAGGTACTGGAGAAGTAAATTGCGAGGGCGCAATTTTTATAGGGGGAGGAGGATGTAATACCCGAGCCCGACCATGCATTTACAAGTATTTATTTATATTTATTTCTTTTGTTATTTTTGAAAAAATGTGCCTTTGTGATTATTTGTCTGTATTTAATTTATAGTTAATTGTCTTACTATTTAAAATTCAATTGGTATTACGATTAATAGTAACCTATTATTAAGTGTTCTTATAACATTAAGCTTAGAGTCATTAAAGGGATGTAAAGCTCCATATCATGACTAAATAAAACTTTTCAGCTGCTTACAAGAGTATGGGTGATTTCCTTTAACTTTTCTGGTCATTTCGGCAGTTTTTTTTTTGAATTTAGGGGTTTTTGGTCCTGAAAAGGGGTTTCACTTCGGGGCCAATTATAGGAAAATCGGGATTTCGTCGCGAAAAATAGGTATACGCCATTGAGTTTCTTTTAACTTGTACTACTTAACGGTGAAGTTTGGCAAAATTGCATTCCGGCCTAAAAATACGAAAATCAGGACACCTACACGCGAAACAGGTAAAAAAAGTAGAACGTTGGTGTCACTCTCGGAGAGTGACACGTGTCTTAGGACACGTGTCATACATGCGTGGATGTGCCACGCATGTGAGACACGTGTCCCGCATGGATTGGTTTTGAAAACCTATATGAAGGGGTCACTTGATCCCCTGAAATCAAACAAACAGACATTTTTCTCTGACCCGATTTTATTAAATTATATCGATTCAGTTTAGTTAATGTTCCGAAAGTTTCAAAACGGGTCCGAATCTTTTTCAATTTTTGGCATTTTGAGGTGAGGAGATTTTATTAAAAATAGCATCTTATTTGTTTATATGATTATTATATAATATGATTTGTTATTTTAATACTCTAGCTTAAGATACATAAGATGTCTGTTAATATTCTTTATTTGTTACATTTGAACTAGGATTAATTTTAATAATGTATTGTTTCAAAATTATTAGCTGAGAGCTAATTGTTTATGAAATTAATACTCTTTGTGGCTACTTGGTATGATACGACTTTATTCAATTATTTGAACTTTCAGTGAATTAATATTGTTAAAGGTACTTAACCGGAGACAAACTCTTTTATTGTTCTCCACCTACGTGTTTATCAAAGTGCGTGATCATAATTATCAATTGTGTGTTACATGAATACTTGTGCACGCTTGTGTGCAATTAAAATTAGGGGTTGCAACCTCAGGCACGATAGCATTCGGACGCCGGGCGGCGTAGGGCTTGCCGGTGCTCCCGTGACTATCGTGATCCTATTCCCTCTTCTCGCTTGGGACCCCTACCACCATTGGAGAGTTTCTCTCGCTTGGGACCAGGTCCGCCCTCGGAGATGCTGGGTCGTAGATTTTAGATACAATCCGGAGTATCCTCTTGGGAGAGATAAGAAGTTGTGATCTTGATTGGGGGCTGGCCATCTCTGGTGATATCAAAACATATCCTTTTACTATTTGTTTAAGTACTTTCGCTTGGGACCACTACCGCCCTTGGAGATCTTGTTCTCGCTTGGGACTAGTACCGCCCTCGGAGAGGAAAGACTGTTTATCTTTATGACACTACTGTTATTAATACATGAATCAAATGTGATTGAAATCTCTACTGGTTATTACATGTCAAAGTATTTTAGCATTTACCATATGTGAATCATTTACCGTATGTGAATGGCATCATGATTTGCAAAAGAAACCGACCAGAAATGTTTTCAAAACTTTTCTATTTCATCCTCACTGAGCTTCCCCAGAGCTCATCGTTTTTTCTTCCCCCAGTGTAGGTTCAGGTTAGCTTGAAATGAAAATTGACTTTGAATGTTTACATGCTCGAAGCTTTTTGATGCCATAGTTGGATCCAAGTTGTAAAAGTTAGAGTTTGTTGTATTAATTTCGGGAAGAAGGGTAGCTGTGTTGAAACCTCAGTTTGTATAATAGACGGGTAGTTATCAGATCTCAGATGTTGTAATACCCTTTTGTACTTAAATTATCATATAAAGGCTTGCTATTAAGTAATTCTTTATTTACTGTTCCTTTTAATAGAAAGTTATGAACTCGCGATGACAATAAACGCAGACTTTGACCTAGTCTTGAGAAGGGCCGGGTTGGGGTCGTTACATACGGTCAAGCGACATGCATTCACACCCCTCCGCACATACCACCTTGAGCAGGAGTCATCGAGTAACCACGAAGTTAGAACCCCCTGGAAGGCAGGGTCAAGTTGTTCACCTCATAGTTAAATGATCGCACACCTACTATGGTGGAAGGGCTACGATTATACACCCAGTGTTGATTAACCGCTTATTAACTTAATATTGATTGGAGGGAATTGTTAATGTTTTCTAGTTTGATCTCATCGTTTCAACATGCGTGCATCATACATGGATAGTACATAGGCCATACGTATAGATTATCATTCTTTCAATGCAATAATGTATCTTTATATATTATATATAATCTATACTACACTACCGGATAAGTTATGGAGCTTTTATCTTTCCTAAGTTTCACCAAGCCATTTAGTGAAACCTAGAGAAAGTCCCTAGACTGAATGCAAATGACAATTGAGGAAATAGTATAATTTTCCATAATTAAAAACTCCTTCCCAATATGGAAACTGCCTTCGATCCATGCTGGTCCATCATATTCAGTCTTGATCTTGATCACCATCTATCTCTACTCCTATACTAGTCCTATCATACTACATTACATTGTTTTCCAAAAGTAGAAACTCCTATATAGGGTGAGTTACATACGAGGGATAGAGAATAAATTACCAGCAGAAATAAAGAGAAGGCGAGACACGCAGGCCCCATTTCCAAAAATACATTCAACATTCATTTATGTGAAAGATGCAAATCATACATTCATGCATGACTCTAAGCTCCATAATCATCCTATGCATATACATTTATGAAATACAATATTAAAATTGACAATTCATAAAACAAAGCCTCTTTTCGTTTTCTCACATCTCCCTTGGATTATATTGACATACATATATTTTCTCGTTGATTTCCCCTTGATAATAATCTTAGGAATTAATTGGGCTCAACTTATATCCCTAGGATGACTTGTTGTGCAAGGCCCAATGCTCATCCTAAGCCCACATCGTGATCCAATTAGAGTTCTTAGGCTTAATTTAATTTTCTCCAAGAAAATCCAAATAATATTAAACCCATAGGTTTTTAGGCCTAATTGGGCTTTACCAAAACCTAATTCGTTAGGCATGTAATTTTAATTTATGACCTACTATCAAAATTAACTCTAGATTCTCAATTCTATTAATTTTGACTAAGTCAACAAATTAAAATATATCAAGTCAAACATTGGTCAACCTTGGTTAAATCACGTAAAACATAAATTTATTCACCTACCTAGTTAATTGATTTGATTAGGATTTGAATCTTTAAGAAAATTGGATTACAAAATCAACTCCTTAATTTTGACTTTCCAAAATCGTACCAAGATCAAATCTATTACCAAATATGGCAATTAGGACTAGGGTTTGACCATTCTATTGACCTTGACACTGGAAAAAACATCATAGGCTCATAGAAAATCGTGCTGCCACTTTGGAGTAGCGAAACAATCCTCACAAGTGCCAAAAATGAATTTTTCCAGAATCTGCCATAACAGACCTGTGCACTGACCTGACTGTAATTGCTTCGTTTATGCTTACACATCTCCAAAAATTCTAAAATTCGACATAGAGATAGCCCTTTAAGTGTAGATAATGTTAGAAAAAGGAGAAACTCAATTTGTATTTGTTTTTACCAAGTTATACCTCCTAGATCAGATACTACGTAGTTTGTCCAGAATGCTGACTCTACAAAAAACATACTATTCATGCCATTTTTCCTGTATTAAATCATGAACTAATGAAGCGGGTATAAGCCTAATTTGTTCTAGTGTCAATGGGGAATAACATACAAAAATGTTGGGCACAAACAACGAGTTTTAATATGACAAACAATCAATATAATCTTAGTGCGCAGAATACGAATTCTTGTTTTCTATGCATGTTTGGGTGGCTCTGATACCAATTGAAGGTTCTCTAGCACGTAAAACACATATAGCGCAGCAGAAACATGAAGAATAAAGCTATAATAATTTAGAGAACCAAGAATTGAATCATCCAAACATGCATTTAAACTCGAAAACACGATAAAACCAAGCAAAGTTGAATCTGAAAAATTCATTATCTCTTGAAGAAGACTTTGAATTGTTTGCTTGGATTGGAGACCGTAACGTAGCAACCCTCTACGATCTTACACACACCACGTCGAGGCTAGAACGAGGTGAAACAAGCCCTTGCCCAAGCTTCAATGGAATGACATAACTCATAAAGAAAGAGAGAGAGTGGCGGCTAGGTTTTTGTGAGTGAGAGAGTTGCTGAAATTTTTCTGATCTTCTCTCCTAGGGTTTCACTTAAGCCGTATCTATAAGGTGCTACTAGTTTTCAATAATTGTACCATGACCCCAAACCTTATGGGGCTATCTAAATTCAGCTTATAACATTTTCTATTCAACTATAAGTTAATTAGACACCAACCCATAATTAATTGACACTCAATTAATTATCAATTCAACTTATACAAAAGCCAATTTTCCTAACTGCCCTTGACTCTAAGTCAAACATTTGACCATCAAACATTCTCTCTTACTTGCATACTTGAATGGTTTCCCTATACCCATCTAACCATATGCAATCCATTAAATAATTGCTTCTAGATAGAATACGAGAAGATCCTCGTGCTAGCATGACTTCTCCATTCTATCCCTCATAGTTCTAACCCTTCAGCTTGTGTGCGATCCTGTAGGTTCGAGTGCTAAGCCTGTAGTAGCTGGGACAAGTACCGATTAACCCATCTCCATTAGAACTCCTTCTAATTGCTACTAATTGAGGTTGGCGTCTAGCAACACTCCCCGACGACCAGATGGCTCGAATGCTTAATCCAAGCTTTCTTATTCAAGAACCTTTTGGTGACTAGTTAACGTACAGTCTATTCCTTCCACTAGATGCCCCTAGCTTGCCTTAGGGTATGGTTAGTGTCAGTCAAAATAAGCTTGCTCCTATGTTTTGTTGACTTTTCCTGTCTGATCTAATCATATTACCATGGCCATGGATTTCTGTCAACATCTCTATGAGACGACATAGGGCATTCTCTCTTTCATCCAGAGTAGTGAATCCTCACAACAATACTCACTAGCTTCGCAAGTACTTGAATGTACTCGAATCCCTTTCCAAGCAGGTCTTATCTTTCTCCCTTTTGTCCAGGGCCAAAGTACAATGAGTTGCTTACAAGCTATTATGATGTCCTCGAGTCAAAGGATTACTTTGCACAGCTATCACCTAAGAACCTTCTCATTGACTTAGGCGGATGAAGCCCCTATTGAGTGTTCTTTGCAGATCGTGTCCAATGTACATATCTCCATACACACCCATGCATTAGCCTTGACATCTCATGTCACTTGGTCGATGAGATCAACCTAGATAGAGCTAACTATATGTTAGTCTTGCCGGATTCATCAATGCCCAGTTTTGATGAATCCTACGACCTAGGACAGGCTTTAGGTATGTCTTAGGTGATGATTCTTATCAACCATAAGCTCTTATGGTTCGACCCTATACCGACATATTCAAGGACTTTATCAGTTATACGTAATATATAGCTAGATGATATATGAACGTATAAGAGATAAAGGTAAACGCCATATGGTACTTTTATTTGATTAAAACTTTATAACAAAGATCGTTTCGTTACGCAAATATCCTTATCATCCTTCACCGAATGATTGGCTTGCAGGGCATATTCCCAACATGATCACTAAGTATCAAAATCTAAGCATTGCATATAGTCTACTAATCACCATAATCAACTACTCCCTTTTCTGCATTTGAGGAGATCCGCTACTGGCCGACTCTTTCATGGAAGGGGATTACTTACCTTTTTACGGGTAATGCATATATGCAGTTAATAGTATATTCAATCAATTCCAGCACAATTAAACATGTAATCTATAGAGAATAGACTCACATTTAGCAAGTAAGCACATTAAGCACATATGATTCTGCTAAACACATATCCTTAAAAACAACTACCCATTGACCAAAGATCCTGTCCCGGCTTATGAGCTATCTAAGCTCTGATACCAACTGTAACGACCCTAACCCGACCCTTCTCAAGATTAGTTCAAAGTATGCGTTTGCTGTCATTGCGATTTCATAAATTTCTCTAAAAAGGAACAATAAATAAAAAATTATTCAATAACAAACCTTTATATAATAATTCAAGTACAAAAGGGTATTACAACATTTGAGATCTGATAACTACCCGGCTATCACACAAACTAGGGTTTTAGCACAGCTACCCTTCTACCCGAGAGTAATACAAACAAACTTTAACTTTTACAACTTGGATCGAAACATGACAAGCTTGGAGCTTCGAGCACGTAATTATTTGGTACATAATGTCAACCCATATCAAGCTAAGCTGCACCTGCCAGGGGGGGAGAAAAGAGAGTGAGCTCTGGGGAAGCTCAGTGAGGATGAAGTAGAAGAGTTTTGAAAACATTTCTGGTCGGTCTCTTTTGCAAATCATGATACAATTCATGTACGGTAATATTAATAACAGTAGAGATTTCCAGTAGAGATTTCTATATGGTAAATGCTAAAATAGAATAACTTGTGATAACCAGTAGAGATTTATATCACATTTGATTCATGTATCAATTACAATAGTGTCATAAAGATAAATAGTCTTTCCTTTCAGAGAGCGGTACTGGTCCTAAGCGAGAGCAAGCTCTCCAAGGGCAGTAGTAGTCTTAAGCAAGAGTACTTAAACACATAGTAAAATGATACGTTTCAATATCACCAAAGGTGGCCAGCCTCGAATTAAGATCACGACTTCTTATCTCTCCCAAGTGGGTACTCCGGATTGTACCCGAAATCTATGACCCAGCTCCCCAAGGGTGGAATGCCAAGCGGGAGAGGGAATAGGACCATGATAGTCACGGGAGCACCGACAAGCCCTTTGCCGCTCAGCGTTCGTGAAACGTTATTGTGCCTGAAATTGTAACCCCCAATTTTCAATAACACAGAAGCATGCACACGTAATCACGTAACACACAATAACATTTTGAGGGAACGGCAAAGTAGGTCGTCTCTCGAGCATATTTGATGATATTCGCAATTTATGATCACGTAATTCAATAAACACGTAAGTAGGGTACAACGAAAGAGGTTGTCCCCAAGCAAGTATCTTTGGGAATGTTAATACAGGCAGATAATAAAACATAAATTATAACAACTCATTGTTGTCACTTAAAATGTTTAACAAATTCCACTTTAGTTGATAATTAGTAGATAACCAACAATAAAGATAGACTATTAGATGATACATATATGTTATATTCTAGGTAAATAGAAATCATATTTCTTGAAAATTCGGTCATCTTAGCTAATTAACAATTTGCACCTTATCTACTTACTTAATATTCTCCGAACATTAGTTAAAGAAAACTAAACCTTCACTCAGAACATAAAAATTAATTCTAAAGATATTATGCTAGTGTCTTGATAACCTCTAATTCAATAACTAATTTTGTAAGTAGTATCTTCTTTCATCCATAACCTGTAACAACAATCTATTAAACCCTATACCACTTTCCAATCCACCCAGTTAGATTTATCCATAATGGCAACTTAATTGCTTCAGTTTCTAATCCGCAATCCTTACCAAATTATCAAAGTTCAATTTGTCCGATAAAGGTATACTACTAGCACACTATAAGAGGTAATTTCAAAATATTTCTCACATAAGTTTATTGTAACCTCTATTTAGGTAATCTCTTACTTAGTTCGCTTGGCTGCACTATAGGTACATTTGAAGTATAAATCTATTTCTATTAAAAAGAAGTAGACTATCTCTTAATATTCCCTGACTTACTTAATTGCTAATAACTAGTTTTTAACACACCTGATAGGAGTCCACCAGCATTTTCCTTTCGTTTCAAGCTTCGGTTCAATCTATTTTTATTTCTTTCTTTGCCTGCTTAGAATGATACTAATGTTTTAGCTTTAATCTCTAGTTACATTGTCAAGTTGGCTAATATCTAGTCGGTGGTGGAGACAATTGATCAATTTAAAACAATAAGACATTGTTTACCTTGTGCTTTGGACCGACGGTGATGAAGAGAACAAAACCGAAACATAATAGTAGTCTAATGTCATAAAAGCTAAGGATCTACCAATTTCTCACATAAATTAACTTTAATATATTCTTGTGCATATATACTTTCATGATCGAAGTAATCTACTTACTGTCAGAAACAATTTCCTCATATAATCTTATTGTAACCAAACGCCAAACATGTATATATAACTATGCAGATTTTAGTAAAATTCCTCACCTGGTTCGCTTGCTGATTCTTTGATTGCAGAAATATAGGTGTATATATATATATATATATATATCAGTTTGTGTGTGTTATGCTACCTAACCTAAATGCAAGCTCTTTATATAGGGATGAAGACTCGTGCTTAATTGAGGCTAAGGTGTCCGAAAGATGAACAAACTTTAGGTGGTGCTGGCTGTTATCTATTCACGCGAATGAAATGGATAGTGAGGTGTTGATCCAGTAGAGCTTGCAGCGCTGAATCACCATAGCTAGACTTAGGATATAAGTTTATTTGCTTAGGACGATGACACAATAATGAGATAGATTTTTAGCTTTGATAATGATTAAAGACCATGTGGCTGTCATGGAGTAAACTAAATGGTGATCATGCACGGTTACTCAATGAAGATGCGTTTATAGCAAGTTACGGTGTCCACGGTAGAAGCTTGCAAGGCTTAGTCTGGAGCTTTAGTGATGTCGTGTGGATGTTTTGCTAGGAGGTGGCAGCAGCGGCAAACTTATGTGATGACTAATATTATCTATAGTAAGGATAATATTAGTTGATTCACCAAAGCTATTCGTAGGTTATTCATTACTTAAACTTAGGCGACATTTAAGCGGACAGCTTATTAGGACGGACAAAAATACATGCTACTAATATAAGTTTAACTCTTCTATTTTATAGGCTAAATTTCTAATATCTATCTATTTCAATTGTCCAATTAAGGGTAGTAATTAGCATTTCTAATTGTTTAAGTAGTTCATTTAATATTTCTAATTTACCTATAAATCCTAATATTACCTAACTATTCACTATATTTACTACTTATCTAATTTATTTAAGATTACTTAATAACATATATAGATACATTTCCTAAAGATTAATATTCTCGTTAGATTAAATTCCCTAACTGATACATTAACCTTTTCATTTTATACGCAATATTATTCTAGGTAGTATTGCTAATTCATAAATCCAAGTATCTTCAAATTGTCTACTGTTTTCTATAAAGTCAACTTATTTTTAACTTGTAACCTGACTAATGTATCCACCACATTTAGTTACGTAGTTACTATACTAATTCTCTATTTCATAGGCTATTCTCGTTAAATAACTATTACCTATCTATACCTCACACCATTTCTTCACAAATTCTAGCTAAGATAATTAATAAATAACCTATAGCAGTTATTAAATCAAAAGAGAAGATGAAATTCCAGATTTAAGATTTCTAACTTTTACCATTTTAATTCTTAACTTCTTTTATTTCATAAGTTAGGTCCTAATATTCCTAACTAATTTATTCATAAGTCTTAGTAGTCCAAGACAAGACTGTTACAGGTACCTATTACCACTTAGACTAATTTTTATTTGTAGATGCCTACACTTTATCTAATGTACTTTTCTTAGGGAACATCCTTGTTCATAGAACTTAGAATTCTTATGTTAATCTACTAATGTAGTATAAGGGTTAACTTTTCTAGTTAATACCCAGTGATCAACCTAGTTATTTCAATTAACAATCCATATTTCCAAAATTCCTACAAAACAATTAGCAAAACAATTAAGTGGTGCTTATTAGTTATCTGCCTAGTCACTATATCACTGCCCTATAAACCTTAGTTAATCAACTAGGCTATTCCCATATAAGTTCCTTAAATGAATGGAAAGATTCTAAATTTAATATTTCTATCTTTCATTACTAAAAAATGTACTAACTGAATTAATCTTTCTTTTTTGAAACGAATGCTTAGTTTGATATGCTTGACTTGGTATATTTTATAAGTTTCATTTAATTCATGTTAGGAGAATTAAGAATGCCTAGTAGGTCACTATTAATTAAAATACAAGTTTATCTTAAATAATGGGATAATTAATTATAAATGAAATGTAAGCAAATAATCACAAAGGCACATTTTCCAAGAATAATGAAAGAAATAAATATAAATAAATACTTGTAAATGCATAGTCGGGCTCGAGTATTACAAATAGTCCCTCATCACTATACGGTTATGAATTTAGAAAGTCATACACACAAAAAGCATCATGAATAAGGCATTCAATGAGCTTGGTATTAACTTAGAGAGAGACGTTAAAGTGTTAACGTTATTTTGGACGTTAATTGTTAAGAGGGCCAAAAGTATAATTTTGGAAAGTGTTAGGGCCGAAGTATAATTATGGAAAGGGGTATTTCCAGAATTAATTATTCTAATGGGGATTAGAATTAATTAGATGTTAATCTTGCTTGAATACCAAGTGGCATTGTATTGAAGAATACAATGATGCCACTTGTCAAGACAATATCTAAAGTAGATATGTTGGTCTTGCATGAATGCCAAGTGGCTTTGTTTTGGAAAGAACAAAGTTGCCACTTGTCAAAGATTGAATCTAAAGAGATAAGATTATCTTGCATGCATTACAAGTGGCACTCTATTGAAGAACTCAATTAAGAAACTTGTTAAAAGCACTATCTAAAGTAGATATGCATGATCTTGCAAGATAATGAAGAGATATTATCTTCTCTCTCTCTCTCCTATACACCATACATCCAACACACAAACATTACAAGCAATAAAATATTTTATCTCTCTACTCCTTGGTACTCTTGGCCAAGAAAAGAAAAAGCCATTAGAGTTTTTCTTTTTGGTTTTTAAGTTAATGCCAGCTCATATCCACATATAGGTAACTAGCACATTTCCTTATTTTGTGGAAATAGCCTTTGGATGCTCGCGTGTCTCGATCTAGAGCATTTTCACGTGTGAAGGAGCTCGTCCACATCCATCTTGTTTCCACTACCTATTCAGCTATCATCCAAGATGTATAACTATTGTTATATTCTTGTACTTTATATATATTTGATATATATTGATTATCATGTTGGTTGCATGGACATTACTATGGAAAATATGAATAGAAAGGTTATGTTGCTAAGAAAAATTTTGTAATCCGTTGTTTCCACTTAGTGCATAAAGGTTGTGATTCACACTTATCTTGATAGATCCTCTCGTTCAAGTGGTATCAGAGCCATGTTTGTAAAGTCCATGAAATCACATGATTTAGCCAAGATCTAATCTTTAAAGTTTGTAAAATGGTGTTATTTCTAGATTGTACATACATGCATGTGTAGATCTATTGCTGATTCTTACATGTATGTGTAAATCTATGAGAAACACATGTTGATTCTTGCATGCATGTCAAGATAACTTGATTTCATATGTAGCATGTTTGCATGTGAGTTGAAATGTTAGATTTAAACTATCTATGTTGAAATATGCTTAAATATGAAAGATCATACTATAAAGTTGAAAAATGCCTAAAAATTATTTTAGATGTTTTTAACTTTATGAGATTTATATGGTGATATAAAGAAGTATCATAAATTGTAAGTTGAACATTTTTCTTAACCTTGGCCGAGAGGTAACTAGGCTTGGGTTGATTGAAAAAGCATGCTATTTTATGAGTATTATAAGTTGGACATGATAGTACATAAAATGAGCAAATGTTGTATGTTTTCATGCCATGGCCGAGAGGTATCACGCCTCAACTCGACCCCACCTACAATCAGTCAGGACGCAATGGAATTTCAGTAGTATAACGACAGTAATTAAGACACCGAGGCTCTAAACCAACCTCTCAGAACATCACACTACCAAACTCCACAACCATTCAACAATCAACTCCTCAATTAAGTTAATAACATACAACATAACCATATCATACAATAATCATTCTTAGTTATACGCCTCCGTTCCAACATAATACCTTAACTTTAATATACAAAGCAAAATAGATTGAACCAACCAAGCAACCTAATCATAACAAAAGGAAGACTACTAAGTTAGCATCATGTAGTTCATTATCTTTACTACAACTTATACATCATAAACTACAAAGTAATTGAAAGACAATTAGTTTAATATACAAAATAATAGAGTATACAACATCTCAAGCATCAAGGACAAGACTCTGGCACATAGGACTCGTCCATAGACGGCACATTATCCTATTCTAGAGACACGTACCCGTAATCTTGCTCAAAGACACCTGTAAGCATGCAATAATAGAGAGTGAGCTTATATAAAACAAGCTCAGTGAGGATCCGATAGATCTCTAACAGTATTTACTATACTCATCGGAAATGATCATTTGAGCAGTAAACACACAATAAAACATCAATAACAATATAAACACATAACTATAATGACCAATCAATAAAGGATACTCTAGTTGGTGTAGCTCCAAACGCCATCACGATTTCAACCATTCTTCTTGTAACTCCCCATTACTCACGCACCCGAGGTACCTTACTAGTCAAAGAGGTACTAATCTCAACCACATAAGGCAATCTTTCAGGTTGCACACAAGCAGGAGTAATGAAAGAATACGTAGTACCAGAATCAATCAACACTTTAACAAGTTGACCAAGTATAAGGAAGTTACCTTCCACAACTGCAGTTTCCTCAGGCATTTCCTCCAAGTCAATTGCGTAGGCCTGAGCCTGAACCCGCTGCTACTAAGGTGCACCACTAGTAGGTCGACCCTGATAACCCTGGGTCGCTGCCCGACTCTCAGTCCTCAGATATCTAGGGCAATCCTTCGCCCTATGCTGATTGCTGTCGCAACCCAAACACGTCCCTGTCTTTACCCTACAATAGGCCTCCACATGGCCCTGGCGCTTACAGTAAGTACACTGCGGTGATGATCCACTGACACTGCCCTTGGAAGAACCAGAAGCTGAAGAAGCAACTGTACCAGCTTGCTGCTGAGGTCTCACAACACTAGGCCTATAATGACCCTGAGACTGGGCCGGCCTAAACTGAGACTGAACCTGATATGACCCCTGCTGAAACTGTGGCCGGTAATAACTCTGCTGACTCTGTGGTCTGAAAGAACTCTGCTACACTACAGGCCTATAACCACCCTGCTGTACCGAAGGTCTATACATGCCCTGCTGACCTTGTGGCTGAAAAGGCCTCTTGCTAGGCTGACTAGACACAATATGTTCCCCATTTCTCTTCTCTAATCTAGAAGCTGCATCAAAGGCCTCAGTAAGTATGTCATACTGATTCAGGGCTATCCTCGGGCCTCAAACCCAACACAAACCTACGAGTCTTACGCTCCTCGTCAGTCACAAACTCCGGTGCATACCGGGACAACCTAGTAAAAGTAGCCTCATACTGTGCCACTGAAGCATCTCCCTGAACTAAGGACAGAAACTCGGCCTCTCTCATCTCCCGTGCAATTCTCGGGACATACTTCGCCCGAAAAGTTCTCAGAAAGGTATCCTAGACATACAGAATACCCTGGGTCTCCTAACTAGATTTCACCGTGCGCCACCACTCCTCTGCCTCACCATCAAACAAATAAACGGCAAAGGTAACCTTTCTTTCATTAGTATAATCCATAGGGTCAAATATTTTCTCCATTTTACTAATCCATGCCTCGGCTTTCCGATCATCTGATTCCCCCTGAAACCTCGGTGGATAGTACCCCAAGAACTCCTTCAGTGTACCATGCCTGTGGTATCCACCCTGTACATTCAGTAGCTGTGCCTGTAAAGTTTGAGCTTGGGCAGCCTACCCTGCTAGCAACTGTGCCCGACCGGCCATAACCTCAGCTATCCTATCCATAGCTGCACTGAAACGATCATCATCCCTTTCTTGGCCTGGTGCCGTATTACCCGGAACCTCATCAACTGCTTCGGGCCTACCTCTCGTTCTCGGTCTACCAGTCATTCTACTAATCAAAGAGTTAGCACAAGTTATAGCACATAGATAGGCTATAGACAATTATTAGCAAATAAACAACAATTTACATAAACACATAAATCACTTAAGTACCAATCACATAAACAAATTGATCACATAATCACATAAGTACTAAATCACATAATCACTTAATCATTTAATCATATTAACACATAGTTCACTTTTCTTTCATTTCATACATACTTTCATGCTAAGACCATTACCCACATTCCGAGAATACCCCGGCTGATAGCTAACATGTGCTCTAATACTATGTCACGCCCCAACTCGACCCCACCTATAATTAGTCAGGATGCAACGAAATTTCGGCAGTATAATGACAGTAATTAAGACACCGAGGCTCTAAACCAACCTCTTAGAACATCACATAACCAAACTCCACAACCATTCAACAATCAACTCCTCAATTAAGTTAACAACATACAACATAACCATATCATACAATAATCATTCTTAGTTATACGCTTCTGTTCCAACATAATACCTTAACTTTAATATACAAAGCAAAATAGATTGAACCAACCTAGCAACCTAATCATAACAAAAGGAAGACTACTAAGTTAGTATCATTTAGTTCATTATCTTTACTACAACTTATACATCATAAACTACAAAGTAATTAAAAGACAATTAGTTTAATATACAAAATAATAGAGTATACAACATCTCAAGTATCAAGGACAAGACTTTGGCACATAGGACTCGTCCACATACGACACATTATCCTCTTATGGAGGCACGTACCCGTATTCTTGCTCAAAGACACTTGTAAGTATGCAATAATAGAGAGTGAGCTTATATAAAACGAGCTCAGTGAGGATCCGATAGATCTCTAACAATATTTACTATACTCCTTGGAAATGATCCTTTGAGCAGTAAACACACAATAAAACATCAATAACAATATAAACACATAACTATAATGACTAATCAATAAAGGATACTCTAGTTGGTGTAGCTCCAAATGCCATCATGATCTCAATCATTCTTCTTATAACTCCCCATTACTTATGCACCCGAGGTACCTCACTAGCCCCTCCCTCTATGACACCTCCGTCATGCGAGCTGGGGGTAGCCTCTGGTAGTCATGCCGTTATCAACCCGACAGTCTGACGCTGCCCGAGATGTGGCACACACATACCAAGACTCAGCAATAATAATAAACATCACATCACAGGAGGACAACCTTTTCCGTTGACTATCTCCCGGTTCATCAATAATCAATCAATAATCATATTTTTATCAATATAACATCGAGTAATCAATTAAAACAACAAACAACTAAATTAGATCACAAAGTAGGCCATCCAACTTGACATGCGTTGAACACGTAATCTAACCCTAGTCTAACCATTAACAACTCACAATTCAATCACTCAAACACCACCCAATAGTCTAAAGGCATAACTCAACATTTTAAAGAAAGACAACCTAAACTTCAAATAATCATATCTTACATTCTACTAATCCAAACAACTCCAAATCAGTTTCTATCACTCACCCATTCGAACAACTATATTAGCCCTCTCGAAAACCAACCAAAACACATCAAAATCAAGCCCAACAACCCTAAAACCTCAATGTGTCAAGGCTGAAATTTTCGGACTTTCACACCAACATCGCAATCGAAAATTCGGCATTATAACAGTGCTACCACGTAATTAACAAACTTTTAGAAATCGACAACAATCGATTCCAACCATTACAACTCAAAATATTCAACAATTGGCCAAACTATCAACTTTAAATACCCGAAAATAAAAATTTATGCTACAACAGTTCAAATCTTATAAGAATAGACATAATCGATCCTTAGCATGCACTAAGCAATAATATAACTTCAAATTAACATTCTAACAGTTCAATATTCAATTATATGCAAAAACATAAAAAATGACTTTTGAGATCTTGAGTTTTTCTCTCACCTTTGATGTGTTTTGAAGCTACAAAGATGCTCAAGAGGTGGAATCAAGCTTTGGTTGATGGAAATTGGCCTTTAATGCAACTTCTAATGAAAATTTGCCTTTGAAAACTTGAAGAAAACCTTGGCTTTTATCTCTAATGGCTCTCGGCCATGTAGGTGTAAAATGAGTGTGTTTTTGTGTTGTGCAAGTGTGTGTTGATGCATATTAAGTAAAGGTCAACAATTTAAAAGAAAGTCTATTAGTTTTATTTAGTCTTTTAATTCTATTTTTAGTCTTTTAATTCTTTTCTTGACTATTTCTTGCTCAAATATTAAATTGACAACTAAATTAATTCTAAACAATATATTTTAAGTGACAAAGAGTGTTACATTAAAACATTAAAACAGTTTCACCCGAGTCGGCTTAAAACTCGTTTTCTTGCAAAAGAAAGTGTAAAAACCTTTAAAATTCTAAAATCGATTCCAAATCCGTTTTAATCAAACACTGGTCTATTAATACCCGAGGACTAGGTTTTAAAACATTTAAAGCACCCCTGTAAAAATTTTAGCGGACAGGTGTTAAAAAATACTATTTACCAAAACTGACGATAAAATTTCTGATTCCGTTTTTGATGAAAATTTCATGAATGCACACTTAGCATGTATTAGGAGTATTAATCACATATTTAGCACATTCTAAGTCATATAGCACATAAATAGGTCAATTCACACAAAACGAGATAAGACACGCAAATCGAGATAAAGCAAAATATGGGGTCTCACATTCTCCCTCCCTTAAAGAAATTTCATCCCTGAGATTCTTACTTGTTGAACGGAAAAGATCTGGGTACTGCTGCTGCATCTGATCTCGCCTCTCCCAAGTAGCCTCCTCAATACCGTGATGCTTCCATAATACTTTGACCATCGGAATCTTCTTCGATCTCAGTTCCCGTTCCATCTGATCAAGAATGCGAATCGGCCTCTCATCATAAGTCAAATTCTCACAAAGTTGTAACGGCTATGGCTCTAGAATATGAGAATGATCCGGATTATACTTCCGTAAATTCGACACGTGAAAGACATCATGAACATTAGAGAAATTCTCCGGTAAAGCCAACTGATATGCTAACTTGCCAACTCTACCAGTAATCTCAAACGGCCCTACAAACCTCGGACTCAGCTTATCACTTTTACCATAACGAGCAAACCCCTTACGAGGTGACAGTCTCAAGAAAACCCGATCCCCGACTACAAACTTCAAATCCCGACGACGCTTATCAGTATAACTCTTGAATCTACTTTGCGCTGTAAGCATTCTCTGCCTGATCAACTAAACATTCTCAATCTTCTCTAGAAGCTCTGGCATAATAGTCAGATCAATAGTCTTCATCTCCCCACTTCATCCCAATACAAAGGTGAACGACACTTACGACCGTAAAGAGCTGCAAAAGGTGCCATCCCAATAGTAGCTCGATAACTATTGTTATAGGCAAACTCAGCAAGTGGTAGATGTTTCTCCCAGTTCTTCCCGAAGTCCAGAACATAAGCCCTAAGCATATCTTCCAGAATCTAAATAGTCCTCTCAGACTGACCGTCGGTCTGGGATGATACGCTGTATTGAATTTAAGCTGAGTATCCAAAGTCTCCTGAAGTTTCTCCTACAAGCGAGAAGTAAATCGAGGAACTCGATTTGAGACAATACTAGATGGAATCCCGTGAAATCCGACAATCTGATCCAAATAAAGATCCGTCAACTTTGCAACTTCATCTCCCATCCGCATCGAAATAAAGTGAGCTATCATCGTCAAATAATCCACGACAACCTAAACTGCATCATTACCTCTCGGTGTTCTAGGCAACCCAGTGACGAAGTCCATCGTAATATGCTCCCATTTCCACTATGGTATAGCCAGCGACTGAAGCAAACTTGCAGGTCGTTGATGCTCGGTTTTCACTCGCTGACAAGTCAAACATCTAGATACGAACTGAGCAACTTCTATATTCATATTATTCCACCAATAATGTTGTTTCAAGTCTCGATACATCTTGTTTCCACCAAGATGAATAGTGTACTTAGAATTATGAGCCTCCTCCAAAATACCTCGCCTCAAGCCCGGTTCATCGGGAACACAAACCCTATTCCGAAACCGAAGAATACCATCCTTATGTAATTTGAAGTCAGACTGATCATCCGTGATCTGATCCTGGATCTTCTGAAGTTTAACATCAAGTTGCTAAGCTTCTCTGATATGAGACAACAATAAAGGTTGAATACGGAGATGTGAACACATCACCCCAACCTGAGTCAACTCCGGTCTCCAATAAGTGAATTCCTCAAGAACTTCCCACTTCTTGACAGCCAAACAAGAAACACTCGCCTTACGGCTAAGTGCGTCTACCACAACATTTGCCTTTCCAAACAGATAACTGATAGAACAATTATAATCTCCAAGAAGTTCCATCCACCTCCGCTAACGCATATTCAACTCCTTCTGTGAGAATAAATACCTAAGAGTCTTGTGATCAGTGAAAATCTCGAACTTATTGCCCCACAGATAATGATGCCACTTTTTCAGTGAGAAAACAACAGCTGCCAACTCAAGATCATGAGTCAGATAGTTCACCTCATATGGTTTCAACTTTCTAGAAGCATAGGCAATAACCCGACCATTCTGCATAAGTACACATCCCAAGCCCTCCTTGGATGCATCACTATAGATAACCATATTATCGGTCCCCTCAGGTAGAGCAAGTACTGGAGCGGTAGTCAATAAACCCACTCTCACATTTCTCATCCCAAACAAAGCTAGTCTGTTTCTGAGTTAACTTAGAAAGTGGCCCGGCAATCTTAGAAAAGTCCTTGACAAACCTACGGTAATAACCCGCCAAACCAAGAAAGCTATGAACCTCAGAAACATTCTCCGGCTGTTTCCAAGACATCACGGCTTCAATCTTAGTGGGATCAACAAAAATACTGATCTGTGTGATAACATGACCAAGAAAAGATATGCGTTGTAGCCAAAATTCACATTTACTGAACTTTGCAAACAACTGATGCTCCTGCAGCTTCTGTAAGACAAGTCATAGATGTTGCTCGTGCTCTGATTTTGACTTAGAATAAACCAAGATATCATCAATAAAGATCACCACGAACTGGTCCAAGTATGGCTGAAAAACCCGATGCATAAGATCCATAAATGTTGCCGGTGCATTAGTTAATCCAAAAGGCATAACTACAAACTCATAATGCCCGTACCGAGTCCTGAGGCAGACTTTGGAACATCCTCCGTGCGAATCCGAAGCTGATAATACCCCTGGCTCAAGTCAAACTTAGAGTGGACTTTGGCTTCCTGAAGTTGATCAAACAACTCGTCAATCAATGGCAAAGAATATTTATTCTTGATGGTCACTTGATTCAAACCACGATAGTCAATGCATAATCTCAAGGTACCATCTTTCTTCTTCACAAATAACACAAGGCTCCCCATGGTGAAGAACTCTGCTGAATGAAACCCTTCTCTATTAACTCCTACAACTGAGTTTTCAGCTCCTTCAACTCAGCTGGTGCCATCCGGTATACTGATTTAGAAATAGGTTGAGTACCGGGAATAAGATTGATCACAAACTCCACATCTCTCTCTGGCGGTAACCCTGACAAGTCCTCGGGAAATACATTGGGATATTCCCGAATAATAGGTACATCCTCCAACTGTAGCTTATCAGATGGTTTGTTGATCAAATAAGCTAGATAACCCGAACACCTCTTACTCACCAACTTAACGGCTTTAGTTACTGAGATAACAAAACTCGCCTTAGCACCCCGGTTCCCTACTACCTCAACTACTGGCTG
Source organism: Ehretia macrophylla (assembly GCA_037974665.1). Lineage (NCBI taxonomy): Eukaryota > Viridiplantae > Streptophyta > Magnoliopsida > Boraginales > Ehretiaceae > Ehretia > Ehretia macrophylla. The sequence continues at coordinate 77,136,147 of CM075764.1, read as the reverse complement.
ATCTGGCAAACGAAACTGTACTACCTTTGTTCTACAGTTCAACTGGGCATTATACTTAGAAAGTCAATCCATACCCAAGATAACATCGTACCCCCGGATAGGAAATAAGATTAGATCCGAAGGAAAATTATACCCCTTATCATGTATTTTACAATCCTTATATACTAAGCCAGTCATATACTTATCAGTCAAAGAGGTACTAATCTCAACCACATAAGACAATCTTTCAGGTTGCACATTAACACGTTGCATAAAAGCATAAGTAATGAAAGAATGTGTAGCACCAGAATCAATCAACATTTTAACAAGTTGACCAAGTATAAGGAAGTTACCTTCCACAACTGCAGTCTCCTCAGGCATCTCCTCCAAGTCAACTGCATAGTCCCGAGCCTGAACCCGCTGCTGCTGAGGTGCACCACCAGTAGGTTGACCCTGATAACCCTGGGTCGCTGCCCAACTCTCAGTCCTCAGATATCTAGGGCAATCCCACGCCCTATCCTGATTGCTGCCGCAACCCAAACACGTCCTTGTCTTCACCCTGCAGTCAGCCTCCATATGGCCCTGGCGCTTGCAATAAGTATACTGCGGTGATGATGCATTGACATTGCCCCTGGAAGAACCAAAAACTGAAGAAGCAACTGTACCAGCCTGTTGCTGAAGTCTCACAACACTAGGCCTATAATGACCCTGAGACTGGGCCGGCCTAAACTGAGACTGAACCTGATATGACCCCTGCTGAAACTGTGGCCGGTAATAACTCTGCTAACTCTGTGGTCTGAAAGAACTCTGTTGTACTGCAGGCCTATAACCACCCTGCTGTACTGAAGGTCTATACATGCCCTGCTGACCCTGTGGCTGAAAGGGCCTCTTGCTAGGTTGACTAGACACAATCTGTTCTCCCTTTCTCTTCTCTAATCTAGAAGCTGCATCAAAGGCCTCAGTAAGTATGTCATACTGATTTAGGGCCATCGCATCCTGAATCTCGGGCCTCAAACCCAACACAAACCTACGAGTCTTGCGCTCCTCGTTAGGCACAAACTCTGGTGCATACCGGGACAACCTAGTAAAAGTAGCCTCATACTGTGCCACTGAAGCATTTCCCTGAACTAAGGACAAAAACTTGGCCTCTCTTCTCTCCCGTGCAATCTTCAGGATATACTTCGCCCGAAAAGTTCTCAAAAAGGTATCCCAGACATACAGAATACCCTGGGTCTCGCAACTAGATTTCACCGTGCGCCACCACTCCTCTGCCTCACCATCAAACAAATAAACGACAAATGTGACCTTTCTTTCATCAGTATAATCCATAGGGTCAAATATTTTCTCCATTTTACTAATCCATGCCTCGGCTTTCCGATCATCTGGTTCCCCCTGAAACCTCGGTGGATAGTACCCCAAGAACTCCTTCAGTGTACCACGCCCGTGGTATCCACCCTGTACATTCAGTAGTTGTGCCTGTAAAGTTTGAGCTTGGGCAGCCTACCCTGCTAGCAACTGTGCCTGACTGGCCATAACCTCAACTATCATATCCATAGCTGCACCGAAATGATCATCATCCCTTTCTCAGCCCGGTGCCGTATTACCCGGAACCTCATCAACTGCTTGGGGCCTACCTCTCGTTCTCGGTTTACCAGTCATTCTACTAATCAAAGAGTTAGCATAGGTTATAGCACATAGATAGGCTATAGACAATTATTAGCAAATAAACAACAATTCACATAAACACATAAATCACTTAAGAACCAATCACATAAACAAATTGATCACATAATCACATAAACACTAAATCACATAATCACATAATCATTTAATCATATTAACACATAGTTCACTTTTCTTTCATTTCATACATACTTTTATGCTAAGACCATTACCCACATTCTGAGAATACCCCGACTGATAGCTAACATGTGCTCTGAAACCACTTAAATGTCACGCCCCAACTCGACCCCACCTACAATTAGTTAGGATGCAACGTAATTTCGGCATTAAAATGACAGTAATTAAGACACCGAGGCTCTAAACCAACCTCTCAGAACATCACACAACCAAACTCCACAACCATTCAACAATCAACTCCTCAATTAAGTTAACAACATACAACATAACCATATCATACAATAATCATTCTTAGTTATACGCCTCCGTTCCAACATAATACCTTAACTTTAATATACAAAGCAAAATAGATTGAACCAACCTAGCAACCTAATCATAACAAAAGGAAGACTACTAAGTTAGTATCATTTAGTTCATTATCTTTACTACAACTTATACATCATAAACTACAAAGTAATTAAAAGACAACTAGTTTAATATACAAAATAATAGAGTATACAACATCTCAAGCATCAAGGACAAGACTCTGGCACATAGGACTCGTCCACATACGACATATTATCCTCTTCTGGAGGCACGTACCCGTAATCTTGCTCAAATACACTTGTAAGCATGCAATAATAGAGAGTGAGCTTATATAAAACAAGCTCAGTGAGGATCCAGTAGATCTCTAACAGTATTTACTATACTCCTTGGAAATGATCATTTGAGCAGTAAACACACAATAAAACATCAATAACAATATAAACACATAACTATAATGACCAATCAATAAAGGATACTCCAGTTGGTGTAGCTCCAAACGTCATCATGATCTCAACCATTCTTCTTATAACTCCCTATTACTCACGCACCCGAGGTACCTCACTAGCTTTTCCCTTCATGACACCTTCGTCATGCGAGCTGGGGGTAGCCTCTGGTAGTTATTTCGTTATCAACCCGACAGTCTGACGCTGCCCGAGAGGTGGTACACACATACCAAGACTCAGCAATAATAATAAACATCACATCACAAGAGGACAACCTTTTCCGTTGACTATCTCCCGGTTCATCAATAATCAATCAATAATCATATTTTCATCAATATAACATCGAGTAATCAATTAAAACAATAAACAACTAAGTTAGATGAAAAAGTAGGCCATCCAACTTAACATGCGTTAAACACGTAATCTAACCCTAGTCTAACTATTAACAACTCATAATTCAATCACTCAAACACCACCCAATCGTCTAAAGGCATAACTCAACATTTTAAAGAAAGACATCCTAAACTTCAAATAATCATATCTTACATTCTATTAATCCAAACAACTCCAAATCAGTTTCTATCACTCACGCATTCGAACAACTATATTAGCCCTCTCAGAAATCAACCAAAACACATCAAAATCAAGCCCAACAACCCTAAAACCTCAATGCTTCAAGGCTGAAATTTCAGGACTTTCACACCAACATCGCAATCGAAAATTCGGCATTATAACAGCGCTACCACGTAATTAACAAACTTTTAGAAATCGACAGCAATCGATTCCAACCATTACAACTCAAAATATTCAACAATTGGCCAAACTATCAACTTTAAATATCCGAAAATAAAAATTTATGCTACAACTGTTTAAATTTTATAAGAATACATATAATCGATCCTTAGCATGAACTGAGCAATAATATAACTTCAAATTAACATTCTAACGGTTCAATATTTAATTATATGCAAAAACATAAAAAATGACTTTTGAGATCTAGAGTTTTTCTCTCATCTTTGATGTGTTTTGAAGCTACAAAGATGCTCAATGGATGCTCAAGAGGTGGAATCAAGCTTTGGTTGATGGAAATTGGCCTTTAATTGCAACCTCTAATGAAAATTTGCCTTTGAAAACTTGAAGAAAACCTTGGCTTTTCTCTCTAATGGTTCTCGGCCATGTAGGTGTAAAATGAGTGTGTTTTTGTGTTGTGCAAGTGTGTGTTGATGCATATTAAGTAAATGTCAACAATTTAAAAGAAAGTCAATTAGTTTTATTTAGTCTTTTAATTCTATTTTTAGTCTTTTAATTCCTTTCTTGACTATTTCTTGCTCAACTATTAAATTGACAACTAAATTAATTCTAGACAATATATTTTAGGTGACAAAGAGTGTTACATTAAAACAGTTTCACCTGAGTCGGCTTAAAACTCGTTTTCTTGCAAAAGAAAGTGTAAAAACCTTTAAAATTCCAAAACTGATTCCAAATCCGTTTTAATCAAACACGGGTCTATTAATACCCGAGGACTAGGTTTTAAAATGTTTAAAACACCCCTGTAAAAATTTTAGCGGACAGGTGTTCAAAAATACTATTCACCAAAACCGACGATAAAATTTCTGATTTCGTTTTTTATGAAAATTTCATGAATGCACACTTAGCATGTATTAGGAGTATTAATCACATATTTAGCACATTTTAAGTCATATAGCACATAAACAGGTCAATTCACACAAAACGAGATAAAACATGTAAATTGAGATAAAGCAAAATATGGGGTCTCACAAGAGGTGTCATGGATTTCTAATGGCCGAATCAAGGAATAAATTGGTTTTACATGCATATTGACAATGTGTTATTAATTTGAGTTAAAGATTAGATGGTTGTGTTGTCTTTTGTATATGATGCATGAGATATGTGATAGCTTACTTGTTTAGCTTAGATTGTATATTGGATATGCATGATCTTAGCTATACGAGTTTGAATGGTTGGTTGTGTGGTACTTCGAACCCGGCATATACTTTGTTGATTAAACTGTTTTTACAAACTCTTTTATAATCATGCTTGCATAATAGCTTAAGGAATGTTTATACATATGTGATATCTTGGCATTCATGCATAACCCGTCGAAATGGTAAGAAATACTTCTTCCTTCCCCTGAAGAGATGAGATTAGTAGCAGGCCCTTCAAGTTGTGTGGATTAGCGGAATGAGAAATAGTTGATCAGCCCTTTAATTGGGAGTTGATGTTTATAGTTAGAGCTCAGTTATTGAGATTCTTCTCAGGCATTCCTCTATGCTCAGTAGTCAGAAATGAGTAGCTTCTTGGGGATTTCTATATGACAGTTCTCTGGAGTATTTCATTAGTATTTTCTTGTTAGGCATTCTTCTGGTACTTTCTTATTGGCACTCCTCAGCAAGTTTTGTATTTGGGGTTCTATGCAGAATGATTACTCTGTATTGCCTGTGGTATTCTGTGGATTTCTCATTAGGTTCCCTTAATGGTAAATTCGTACTATATTCTCACTCAGCTTTCTCATCCAGTCGGGGATCTATATTCAGTATTCAACTTGACTATCTTATTGGATGCACAGTATTTCTTCGGTATTTTCTTTAATATTCCCTTTGACATTGCTCTTAGCATTTGATAGCGGTACTCGGGATTTATTTGGTTCTTCTATTGGGTATTTCGCTTGAGGACTATGTTGTTATGTAAATATATCGGTGTATATGCTGAGATTCTTATTCAGATTTCTGATTGACTGTTCATTGGAGCTTTTATTTGGCCTTATTACTTGGGAGCTCTTAGGCAGTACTATTGGGATTTCTTCTAGGTTCTTCCTATAGGCATTCTTATTCAGTGTTCTTACTACAGCAATCGATGAAGAGTAACCAGAATTGGATTTCAGATGATGCTGAGTTCTTTAGAAAGAAGAATTGCGTGGACGCAATTGTTTTAAGAGGGAAAAGATGTGGTACCCTGAACCCGGCATATACTTAATAGGATTTAATTGCATTTAATTACGTGCTTACATTAATTTATTCCTTCATATTGAGACATTATTTTCATAATTATTTTTAAATATTTAGATAATAGTTTAATTAGTTATTTTAAATGAATATTAACTATTTTGATTATTTTTAATATTCGGTTTCGTTTCCTTGTATTATTGACTTTGTTTTCAACTAAATAGCTAGTTTTGACTTCTTAAATGGACCATTTGTGAGGACCCGAGCGTTCGTTACATGTGCATTCATTTATTTTATTAATTATTTGAAAAATAATATGTACATTTACATGACTTATTTAGAGTTTTAAAACTAAAATTTCATTTAAAGTTCATTTAAATTGCATTTTGTTGACTTTTCACCTTCTTTGATCAAACTAGTTGACTTTTCATATACATTGACCAACTAGGATAAGGTGGGAATTTTTGAAATGTTTAATGAATGGCAAACTTGGGATTAGAAACAAAATGCAAGGTTAAGTTAGTCAAATTTTGGGTCAACTTTGGAATTAAATATGAACCAATTAGGAAATATTTAGGTGGTGATTTATATATGGTTGGAAAGCTTTATGAGTCTATTTTCTAACGCTTTGAACCGTTCGAGAATTGGAGTTTTCTAGAAGGAGTTATAGCCATTTTCGTAAGGTATCGCAGAGCTGTTTTACCTACGCGGGTTTGACCGAACCTTTGACCTTTTGACCTTTGATTTAAGTTATTTTCATCAAAACAAAGCCAAACACGTTTTTCTCTTCTTCTCCACCAGCCAAGAGCCATCTTCTTACATGAATAGTAAACTTTTTCACATTTTAGCTAATATCTTGAGTTTGGAGTGGAACCAAGGCGTAATTCCAACATTTTTGAGTTTGTGGTGACGTCTAGCATCTTTCTAGCGGTTTATTTTTTTTGTTTATTTTGCCAAAAGATGTGAGGGCATTTTCTAACCTATTTTTTAAAAGTCATTATTTATGTTAGATATTGCTAAATCTATGCCTAATACTTGTTATTTAGGTGCTAGAGAACATATTTCTTGCTTTATAACTTGTGTAGAGATACTTGTTGTAGTTAATTTCTAGAGTATTTTGATGATATTATGCCTTTGATTATGGGTTAGCTTGCTTCCTAGCCTAAATGTGATGTTTATAAATGTTATTGTATCATTCTAACATAGTTAGATAGCTTAAACAAGTCAAATGGTGCAAGAAAATATAGAATGACTTTGCTGAAATTTTCAGTTTTTGGGCGTTTAGGGGGCCAACCAAGTTGGGCAGTTTTATGTCATCCTTAAATTGCTTATTTTATGCTATAATATGGTTTAATGACTTGTATTTAGGTAGGGAAAAATGTTGGTAGTTGAAGGGGCATGTTGGTTTGGCTTGGAGATGTGTTTTAGTGGTTATTTTCAGTCTATTTGACTAGTTTAAGTGCATTTGTATACTCTTATGTGTTGTGTGAATTGAATATGCTTTATGGTTGTTCTAATTGCTAATGTTTATATGCCTATTGAATTGTGGGTTTAATCAGAAAATGTTTAATGTGTTGTTTAAAGTAGCGAATGTATTGCGTGTTAAATAAAGAAATGTATTTGATAGTTATGATTGTTTAATGGAATCAAATGGAGATGAATAAGTTAATGGAATTATAAACTAGCTTTAGTTGAGAATGAATGTATAACTTCTTATACAAATAGTTGATTGTATTATGTAGTGGAATGCAAGGAGTTGGTGCATTTGGAGAATATGGAAGGAGTTCTTAACTAAATTTTTACAGGTTTGGCTTTCTAGGGTAAGGGAGTTCATTCTTTTGTCCATCTTAGTTGACTGGTTACTCAAAAATTGTATAGTTAAGTACAATTGTTTATATTTATGTATATTTTGGAATGAATTGAGTGAATGTACACCTGGTTCTTGTTATATTGTATCTTGCTTGATAATTGTATCATTCATGCGAGGGCAATCTACTTTGTTGACCCTCATCTATGTGTTATTAGCTTTTATTGTTAAATTGCATGATCTTTGCTTCTTGTGGTTTCGTATCGTTGGTTACGTAACCTTATCGTTCGGGACGAATGTGATGAGCCTCTCTGGGTGGTAACTGACTTGCCAAGGTATTGCTCTAGCTCCGTACCCTAGTTCCTCACTCGCCTGGTATGGAGTATGCCAGGGGGTGTGGGTCATAGGATCGGGTACATACGGAGTACCCATTGGTATAAAGGGATACCGGCATATCGTGGTTTGTGGATCGTGGATCGTGGTTTATGGTTCGAGAATTAGAGTGATAAGGGTTATCGATCGTATCCTTTTTTCAATGTGTGGTATCCGATTGCTTATTTGTCACGTTAATTGTTTAATGGTTTTACTTGTACATAATTGTTGCATTGCACGAATCCCCTTATAAATGCTTCTTGTATACTATTCCCCTCCCTCACTAGATATACATGATTGTATACTCACTCCTCATTGCCCACCTTTCAGGTATTGCAGTGTTAGAAAGAATGTCTGTGCTTGTGGTGCTTGGCCTTTGCTTGGGAGTCAATGTGTTGTATAGCATGGGTTGTAAAGATGTTACTTTTGAGTTGTATGTATTCAATAAATAAAGAAATGTAATTTACGTTTAATTAGGTCATGAGAGTGGTATGACAACCTAGTTTATGTAATAGGTTAGTATTATTTCAATTCAAAGCATGAGCGTGCTTGTCTAAAGGAAAAAAAAGTTAGGATAGCCTTTGAATTTGGAAAATGTATAATTGCTTGTGTTTGTTTGTTGAGAACCAAGGCTCGGATGGCCTTGATGAGTTGTTAAATGTGTTGGACATGGTACTGGCCCATTTATATTATGTTTTTAGGTCTTGGTTTGTCTTATAAACATGGGAGATTCCGTCCGTTTTTCCTAAATTTTGTGTCGGGGTTTGGATTTGGGTTAAGTATAGCATGTTTAATAGAATTCCCGATCTCATGAGGGGTCGGGGTGTTACAGGTTGAATAATGAATATGATCATGGACTTGGTAGTTGAATGGTTGTAATTTCAAAAGGGGTTTTGTAATTAATTGATACATTCAATGGTTTGTAATTGAGATATAAGTCTCTCTTTTCTTTCTTGCAATTGAGAGAATCTTGTAGTGAGGATTATTTGTAATCTTTCAAGAAGATTTGCAAGAAAACCAAAGGAGGCATCCAAGGAGTTGGAGGTGATTTGGAGAACACAAGAAGGTTGAAGATCTTGAAGGCATCTGATGTGCTTTAGGATAGTCTAGTTTATCCTTGATTGTGTTCTAGGTCCAAGTCCATGATCCACCATTCCTATGTGTTACATGCATGTTATGTTATTTGCTTTATGTGATTAGTAGCTTATAATTGGTTATGTATGTGAAACCGCAGATTATATCTATAAGTGAAAAATTGCGTGTTTTGACCTATATATGTGTTATTTGAGTTAAAATGCACAAATTATGTGATTTATATTCCTATTACTTGCTATGTGAACATTCATAAAATTTTCATAGAAATCGGCATTGAAAATTTTATCGTCGAGTTTTATGAATAGTATTTTTGAAACACGTCCGCTATAATTTTGAAACTGGTTTTCTTAGTGTTTGAAAACCTAGTCCTCGAATAATAATAGACCTGTGTTTGATTAAAACAGATTTTAAATTGGATTAGGAATTTAAAAGGTTTTACACCTTATTTTGCAAAAATTGAGTTTTATAGATATTTGTATGTATATGTATGCATATGAAAATGTTGTCACCTATACTTAAACTACTAAATATAGTATATATGATAGATATATATGTAAGTAAGCAAAATAGTATAAAAATACATATTAAAAGACTAAGAAATCAACTTTGACTTTAGTATTTTTGTAAACTTAGCATTATATAAACATAATACATACATAATACATTAAAACAAAGCTCAAAACCCCTCTAAATCTCACACACATGGCCGAAACTCCTAAGGGAGAAAAGAAGTCATTTTCAATTTATTTTCAAAGCAAGTTTTATTGAGAACTCAGTTGAAGTCCAAACCTTGTCATCCAAAGCTTGATTTCACTTGTTGGGCATCCATTGCACACATTTCTAACATCATTTGGCATCAAAGGTGAGAGAAAAATTCTAGATCTTGAAATGCTATTCTTTGTCAATTTCATATACCTATATTTTTATCTGATGTTTTGTTGAATTGTCTTTAGATTATTTCTAAGTAGTTGTCAATGATCAGTTATATGTGTTTATAGCAATTTTAATCGATAGTAGCATATATTTCTATTTTTCGGGTATTAAAATTGGTTTATTGATTCATTGTTGAATAATTGTTGTTGTAGTGGTTGAAATTGATTGGTTGTTGCTTCTAAAAGTTTGTTAATTGCGGGGTAGTAATGTTGTAATGCCAAATTTTTGATTTGAATGTTGTAGCAAAAGTCTGAAAAATTCAGCCTTGTTGCATTGTCAAAATAGGGTTGTTGGACTTGTTTTGGATGGATTTTGGTTGGTTTCCGATGGGGTAAATGTAGTTGCATGTGTGGTTGAGTGATAAGAAGTGGTTTGGAGGTTATTGGATTAGTAGAATGTAAGTTATGAATTTTAGAAGTTTGTGTAGTCTTTCTTTAAAATGTTGAAATGTTGTCTTTGGTTGTAGGGTGGTGTTTGAGTTGATTCTTGGATTATTGATGATTAGGTTCGGGGTTGAACGTATGGTCAAGTACATGTTAAGTTGGGTAGCCTACTTTGTCATCTAACTTAGTTATTTAGTTGTTTAACTGATGTTATGTTGATTGAAATGCTGCTAACTGAATGATGATTGATGATGATTTTGACGACAACCTACTTTGTTGTCTTTCCAGAATATGAGATGTTTATGATTATTGTCATGAGCCTTGATAGTGTGTGCCACCTCTCAGGTAGCATCGTGTTGTCAGGTTGATAACGTCATGACTTTCATAGACTACCCCCAGCTCGCATGGGCGGAGATGCCATTGAGGGAGGGGCTAGATGAGGTACCTCAGTTATGTATTATGAGAGCTATAAGAAGATGGTTGAGATCGTGATTGTCACGCCCCAACTCGACCCCTCCTATAATCAGTCAGGACGCAATGGAATTTCGGCAGTATAACGACATTAAATAGAATACCGCGGTTCTAAACCAACCTCATTAATAACATTAAACATCCCATTCCATAACCGTACAAACAACAACTCCTCAACAGCATAACAACACACAACATAACTGTAATATACAATAATCAGTCCTCGTTATCTGCCTCCGTTCCAACATAACATACAATACCTCAACCTTATCATACATTTCAAAAATAAGTTGAGACCCATTTAACAACTTAACCATAGACAAAAGAAGCTGCTAGAATAGTAACGACTAATTTATATTCTTATCAGCATCTTATACAACAAGAACTATAAAGCATAGAAAAAGGCTTCTAAGCTAATATACATGATAAATAACAGCACAGAATCACGGATAAGACTCTGGAACATATGACTCGTCCACGTAAGGCACATTTTCCTCCTCAGGAGGCACGTACCCGTAATCCGGCTCTGCAACACCTGTAAGCATGCAATAATAGAGAGTGAGCTTATATAAATAAGCCTAGTGAGGATCCGATAGATCTCGACAGTATTCACTACGCTCCTTGGATTTAGTCCTTTGAGCAAGTAAACACACAATAACATAAATAATACTATCATCACATAACTATATAACCATTCAATAAAGGATACTCTATTTGGTGTAGCTCCAAACGCCATCACGATCTCAACCATTCTTCTTATAAATCCCCATTACTCACGCACCCGAGGTACCTCACTAGCCCCTCCCTCCATGACACCTCCGTCATGCGAGCTGGGGGTAGCCTCTGGCAGTCATGCCGTTATCAACCATCCAGCCCAACGCTGCCCGAGAGGTGGCACACACATACCAAGACTCCATAATCATCAATCAATCATCAATCAATCATCATTTATTCACCATTGATAGCATCAATTATCATTTAAACAACAATAACTTAGTTAGATGACAAAGTAGGCCATCTAACCGGACATGCATTATATACACAATTAAACCCTAAATTACTCATCAACAACTCACCATTCAACACTCAAACATCACCCAATCATCTAAAGGCATCGTTCAAGAAATTAAAGAATGTCAACCTAAACTTCTAAAATTCATAACTTATATTCTACTAACCCAAACATTGCCCAATCAGTTTCTATCACTCACCCATTCAACCTACTACATTAGCCCCCTCGGAAATCTACCATAACACCTCCAAATCATGCCCGATAACCCTAAAACCCTAAGGTGTCAAGGCTGAATTTTCTGGATATTCACACGAACAATGTAATCGAAAATTCGGCATTACAACAGCGCTACCACGTAATTATCAAGTATTTAGAAATCGACGGCAATCGATTTCAATCATCACAACTCAATTAATTCAACATTGAACAATTTAATCAAAATTTAATACCCGAAAAATAAAAATTATGCTACATCCGACAGAAATTCGTAGTATTGCCACTAAACGATACCTAGCATGCAAGGAGCAATAATCTAACATCAGATTACAATTCTAACGGTTCAAATTTCATTTATACGCAAAAACACAAAAATGGCATTTTGAGATTTAGAATTTTTCTCTCACCTTTGATGTGATAAAATCCTAGGGATGCGTGAAGTGCGTGCCCAACAAGCGGAATCCAAGTCGGTGCGAAGTTTTACGTACAAAAACCAAGTTTTTCTTTGAATTTTTGATTGAAAAGCTTGAAATTCTCTTTGGCTTTTTCTCCCTCAAACTCACGGCCAAGTGTGTGCAATTGGAGTGTGTTTTTGTGTTATGTGAGTGTGTGTAACTAGTGTGAGGCAAAATAGTTAATATATAAAATAGTTTAAGTTAGTAAAACTTATTATTTTTAGTATTTTATTGACTTTAACTCATTTTATTGCTCACCAATGTTCAAAATAATTATGCAACCCCCAAGATATCTCAAGTGGATTATTTTTAGGTGACAAGAAGTTTTACATTCAAAGAATTCCACTCGAGTCAGCTTAAAACTCGGTTTTTCGCAAAAAGTGGTGTAAAAATCCTAATAAATTCCTAAGCCGATTTGAAATATGTTTTTATCATTCATAGGTCTATTAAAGTCTATGGACTAGGTCTAGAAGGGTTAAAAAGACCAGTTTCAAAATTTTAGCGGACGTGCGTCCAAAACACTATTCACTAAAAGACGACGATAAAATTTCTGATCCCGTTTTTGATAAAAATTTCATGAATGCACATTTAGCACGTATTAGGAGTATTGACATCAAAATTATAACTTTCTAGGTCCTATAGCACATAAACAGGTCATATGCACGCAAAACGAGGTATAGCACGCAAAACGAGATAAGCAGAAAAATGGGGTTTCACAATGATGGCATATGCAGCTACATCAACTAGTGTGTCCTTTCACATTGAATGGTTATTTATGTGGTTAAATTGAAATGTTGATGTTAATGAAGTTGTTGTTATTATTGCTCATAGGATGATTTCCCAAAGGGTAAAGTAAATGTTTTCAAAAGATACTTTCGAATGCTCACTAAGCTTTATTATATATAAGCTCACCCACATTCGTTTATTGTCATCAGGTGTAGCTAAACCAGTTTTAGGGTACGTGCCTCGGGAGACTGAGTATGAGCCTTATGTGGATGAGTCTTGTCCTTGATGCTTAGCTGGAATGTTTTTATGTTATTTTGTAGTATGATGTATATGCTATAATGTTTAAATCTTTAATATATATGTTATGCATGTGTATGGTTTGGAGTATAGTTGATGTTGGAACGAAGGCGTATAACCTATGGATGAACTTTTGAATGGTTGTTTAATATATGGAAATATTTGTATTGTATGTTGTTGAAATAGTTGTGGAGTTATTATTGATCTTTGGAGTTGGTTGTATGTGTTATAAATGGTTGGCTTAGAGCCCTGATGTAAGTGTTACAGTCTTTATACTGTTGAAATTTCATTGCGTCCTAACTGATTGTAAGTGGGGTCGAGTTGGGGCGTGACATTAAGTGGTATCAGAGCGCATGTTTAGCTGTCAGCCGGGTTATTCTTGGAATGTGGGTAGTGGTCTTAGCATGAAAGTATGTATGAAATGAAAGAAAAGTGAATTATGTGTTAAAGTGATTATGTGATTAACTTGTTTACATGTCTATGTGATTAATACTTATGTGACTTATGTGCCTTACGTGAGTTTTGTTGCCTATGTGCTATAGATTGTCTATAGCCTATCTATGTGCTAGAACCTTTGCTAACTCTTTGATAGTAGAATGACGGGACGACTAAGAACACATGGTAGGCTTGAGGAAGTTAATAAGGCAACGGGGAGTGTGGCACTAGGCCGTGATCAGGGGTATGATCGTCTGGCTATGACTATGGACAGAGTGACTAAGGTCATAGTAGGGCTGGCACAGATCTTAGCAGGGCAGGCTGCTCAGGCACAGACTATGCAAACTCAGTTACAAAATATTCAGGGAGGTTACTGGGAAGGTAGTCTATTGAAGGAATTTCTTGGGTATTTTCCACTGAGGTTCCAGGGTAAACCTAACGATCGGAAAGTCGAGTCTTGGATCAACAAAGTCGAGAAGATATTTGACCCTCTTGGTTATACGGATGAGAGAAAGGTCACCTTTGCGTTGTATCTGTTTGATGACGAGGCTGAAGAGTGGTGGCGTATCGTGAGATCTGATTGGGAAGCACGGGGTACTCCTTATGTCTGGGATACTTTTCTTAGGGCGTTTCGGGCAAAGTATATTTGCAGGATTGCATGTGAACGTAGGGAGACGGAGTTTACATCTCTGATACAAGGTAGTTCTATTGTGGCCCAATATGAGGCCAACTTTACCAGGTTGTCCCGGTACAAAAGTTTGTGTCAGATCAGGAAACGAAGACCCGGAGGTTCATTTTGGGTCTAAGGCCCGAGATTCAGGATGCAATGACCTTGATACAGTACGATGAGTTTTTTGAGGCCTTTAATGCAACTTCTAGGTTGGAGAATAGGAAAGGGAACTGGTTGTTTCTAGCAGGCTAGTAAGAGGCCATTTCAGCCATAGGGTCAGCAGGTCATATATAGGCCTGCAGTGTAGCAGAGTGGTTACATGCCCTCAGTGAAGCAAGGTTCTTTTAGACCTCAGGGGTAGCAGGATTTCTTTAGGCCCCAGTTTCAGCAGGGATCTTATCAGGCACAGTCACAGTATAGGCCGGCCCAGTCTCAGGGTCAGTACAGGCCTAGTGTTGCAAGACCTCAGAAGCAGGCTGGTACAGCTGCATCTTCAGCTTCCAATTCTTCAGGAGGCGGTGTTAGTGCTCCGTCAATGCAGTGTGTTTATTGTAAACGTAAGGGCCATTTGGAGGCCGATTGTTGGGCAAAGGCTGGGACATGTTTGGGTTACGGTAGCAACCAACACAGGGCGAGAGATTGTCCCAGATATCAGGGTTCTGAGGGTCAGCCAGCAGTCCAGCATTATCAGGGTAGACCTGCAAGCAGTGCACCTTAGTCGCAGCGTGTTCAGGCTCGGGCCTACGTAATAGACTTGGAGGAGATACCTGAGGCAGCGACAGTTGTGGAAGGTAACTTCCTTAGACCTGATCAACTTGTTAAAGGATTGATTGATTCTAGTGCTACACATTCTTTCATTACACCTACCTGTGTGCAATGTCTTAATATGCAACTTGAAAGATTGCATTATGTGGTTAAGATTAGTACTTCTTTGACTGATAAATATGTGACTGGCTTAGTATGTAAGGGTTGTAAAATACATGTTAAGGGTCAGGATTTTCCTTCAGACCTTATCATATTTCCTATCTGGGGGTATGATGTTATCTTGGGTATGGACTGGCTTTCTAGGTATGATGCTCAATTAAACTGTAGAACAAAAGTAGTATAGTTTTGGTTGCCAGAACAGCCAGTGGTTGAGGTAGCGGGGAACCGGGATGCTAAGACGAGTTTCATTATCTCATCAACTAAAGCTATTAAGCTGGTAAGTAAGGGGTGTTCAGGGTATCTAGCTTATTTGATCAACAAGCCATATGATAAGCTAAAGTTGGAGGAATTTCCGATAATTCAGGAATATTCCAATGAATTTCCCGACAAGTTTCCAGGGTTGCTGCCAGAGAGAGGTATTGAGTTTGTGATCAACTTGCTACCCGGTACTCAACCTATTTCTAAATCAGCGTACCGGATGCCACCAGTTGAGCTTAAGGAGCTGAAAACTCAGTTCCATGAGTTATTAGAGAAGGGTTTCATTCAACAGAGTTCTTCACCGTGGGGAGCACCTAATTTATTTGTGAAGAAGAAGGATAGTACCTTGAGATTATGTATCGATTATCATGGTTTGAATCAGGTGACCATGAAGAACAAGTATCCTTTGCCACTGATTGATGAGTTGTTTGATCAACTTCAAGGAGCCAAAGTCTACTCTAAGTTTGATTTGAGGCAGGGGTATTATCAGCTTCGAATTTGTATGGAGGATGTTCAAAAGTCTACTTTCAGGACTCGGTACAGGCAATATGAATTTGTAGTTATGCCATTTGGACTAACTAATGCACTGGCAACATTCATGGATCTGATGCATCGAGTCTTTTACCGTACTTGGACTAGTTCATGGTAATCTTTATTGATGATATCTTGGTTTATTCTAAGACTGAATCAGAGCACAAACAACATCTACGGCTTGTCCTACAGAAGCTTCAGGAGCATCAGTTGTTTGCGAAGTACAGTAAATGTGAATTTTGGCTACAACGGAATCATTTCTTGGCCATATGATTACACATAATGGTATTTCAGTAGATCCCATTAAGATTGAAGTGGTGATGTCTTGGAAACAGCCATAGAATGTTTCAGAGGTTCGTAGCTTCCTCAGTTTGGCGGGTTATAACCGTAGGTTTGTAAAAGACTTTTCTAAGATCGTCGGGCAACTTTCTAAGCTAACTCAGAAACGAACCAGCTTTACTTGGGATGAGAAGTGTGAGAGTGGGTTTCAGGAGCTCAAAAAGAGATTGACTACCACTCCAATACTTGATCTGCTAGAGAGAACCGACTATATGGTCATGTATAGCGATGCATCCAAGGAGGGCTTGGGTTGCATATTTATGTAGAATGGTCGGGTTATCGCCTATGCATCTAGAAAGTTGAAACCATATGATGTAAATTATCTGACTCACGATCTTGAGTTAACAGTAGTTGTATTCGCACTGAAAAAGTAGCATCATTATCTGTGGGGCAGTAAGTTCTAGATTTTCACTGATCACAAAAGTCTGAAGTACTTGTTCTCACAGAAGGAGTTGAATATGCGTCAACAGAGGTGGAATGAACTTCTCAGAGATTATAATTGTACTATCAATTATCTGTCTGGGAAGGCAAATGTTGTAGCAGATGCTCTTAGCCGTAAGACGAGTGTTGCTTGTTTGGCTGTCAAAAAGTAGGAGGCGCTTGAGGAAGTCAGTTATTGGAGACCGGAGTTGACTCAGATTGAGGTGTTGTGTTCACATCTTTGTATTCAACCTTTATTACTGTCTCAGATTAGAGAAGCTCAACAACTTGATGCAAAACTTCAGAAGATCAAGGATCAGATCACGGATGATCAGTCTAACTTCAAAGTACATAAGGATGGTACTATTCGGTTTTAGAATAAGGTGTGTGTTCCTGATGAACCGGGTTTGAGGAGATGTATTCTGGAGGAGTCTCATAATTCTAAGTACATCATTCATCTTGGTGGAAACAAGATCTATCGGGACTTGAAACAACACTACTGGTGGAACAACATGAAAAGGGTGGTGGCTTAGTTTGTGTCCAGATGTTTGACTTGTCAGGGGGTAAAGTCAGAACATCAGCGACCCGTATGGTTACTTCAGTCATTGGCAATACTAGAGTAGAAATGGGAACATATTACGATGGACTTCGTCACTAGTTTGCCTAGAACACCGAGAGGTAACAATACGATTTGGGTTATTGTAGACCGCTTGATGAAGACATCTCATTTTATTCCGATGAGGATGATAGATGAGGTCGCGAAGTTGGCAGACCTTTATTTGGATTAGATTGTTAAACTTCACGAATTCCATCTAGTATTGTCTCTGATCGAGATCCTTAGTTTACTTCTCGACTTTGGGGAAAACTCTAGGAAACTTTAGGTACTCAGTTGAACTTTAGCACAACGTATCATCTGCAGACCGATTGCCAGTCGGAGAGAACTATTCAGATCCTAGAAGATATGCTCAGGGCTTATGTTTTGGACTTTGGAAAGAACTGGGAGAGACATCTACCGCTAGCCGAGTTTTCTGATAACAATAGTTATCAAGCGACTATTGGGATTGCACCTTATGCAACTCTCTACGGTCGTAAGTACCGATCACCTTTGTATTGGGATGAAGTCAGGGAGATGAAGGCTATTGATCCGACTATAATGCCAGAGCTTCTAGAAAAGATTGAGAATGTCCAGTTGATCAGGTAGAGAATGTTGACAGCATAGAGCAAATACAAGAGTTTTGCTGATAAACTCTGTCGGGATTTGGAGTTTGCAGTTGGGGACCGAGTTTTCTTGAAATTGTCTCCTCGAAAGGGGTTTACTCATTATGGTAAAGGTGGTAAGCTGAGTCTGAGGTTTGTAGGGCCGTTTGAGATTATAGGCCGGGTTGGTAAGTTGGCATATCAGTTAGGTTTGCTGGAGAACTTCTCTAATGTTCACGATGTCTTCCACGTGTCTACCTTGATGAAGTATTTTTCAGATCCTTCTCATATTCTTGAACCAGAGCCGTTACAGCTTTGTGAGAATCTGACTTATGATGAGCAGCCGATTCGTATTCTAGATCAGATGGAACGGGAATTGAGGTCGAAGAAGATTCTGATGGTCAACGTATTGTAGAAGTATCACAGGATTGAAGAAGCTACATGGGAAAGAAAGGATTAGGTTCAGCATCAATACCCAGCTTTGATTCAAGCAACAAGTAAGAATTTCGAGGGTGAAATTTCTTTAAGGAGGGGAGAATGTAAAACCCCAGATTTTATCTATACGTGAAACATTGCGTGTTTTGACCTGTATATGTGTTGTCTGAGTTAAAATGCACAAATTATGTTATTTATATTCCTATTACATGCTATGTGAGCATTCATGAAATTTTCATGGAAATCGGCATCGAAAATTTTATCGTCGAGTTTTGTGAATAGTATTTTTGAAACACGTCTGCTATAATTTTAAAACTGGTCTTTTTAGTGTTTGAAAACCTAGTCCTCGGATAATAATAGACCCATGTTTGATTAAAACAGATTTTAAATCGGATTAGGAATTTAAAAGGATTTTACACATTCTTTTGCAAAAATTGAGTTTTATAGCTATTTGTGTGAATATGTATGCATATGGAAATGTTGTCACCTATACTTAAACTACTAAATATAGTATATATGATAGATGTATATGAAAGTAAGCAAAATAGTTTAAAAATACAAATTAAAAGACTAAGAAATCAACTTTGACTTTAGTATTTTTGTTGACGTAGCATTATATAAATATAATACAAGGATAATATATTAAAACAAAGCTCAAAACCCCTCCAAATCTCACACACATGGCCGAAACTCCTTAGGGAGAAAAGAAGCCATTTTCAACTTATTTTCAAAGCAATTTTTCTTGAGAAAACTCATTTGAAGTCCAAACCTTGATTTCACTTGTTGGGCATCCATTGCACATATTTCTAACATCATTTGGCATCAAAGGTGAGAGAAAAATTCTAGATCTTGAAATGCTATTCTTTGTCAATTTCATATACCCATATTTTTATTCGATGTTTTGTTGAATTGTCTTTAGATTATTGCTCAGTAGTTGCCAAGGATCATTTATATGTGTTTATAGCTATTTTAATCTGTAGTAGCATATATTTCTATTTTTTAGGTATTGAAATTGGTTTATTGATTCATTGTTGAATAATTGTTGTTGTAGTGGTTGAAATTGATTAACTGTTGCTTCTAAAAGTTTGTTAATTGCGGGGTAGTAATGTTGTAATGTTGTAATGCCGTATTTTTGATTTGAATGTTGTAGCAAAAGTCTGAAAAATTCAGCCTTGTTGTATGGTCAAAAGGGTTGTTGGACTTGTTTTAAATGGATTTTGGTTGGTTTCCGATGGGGTAAATGTAGTTGCATGTGTGGTTGAGTGATAAGAAGTGGTTTAGAGGTTATTGGATTAGTAGAATGTAAGTTATGAATTTTAGAAGTTTGTGTAGTCTTTCTTTAAAATGTTGAAATGTTGTCTTTGGTTGTAGGGTGGTGTTTGAGTTGTTGATTCTTGGATTATTGATGATTAGGTTCGGGGTTGAATGTATGGTCAAGTACAAGTTAAGTTGGGTGGCCTACTTTGTCATCTAACTTAGTTATTTAGTTGTTTAACTGATGTTATGCTGATTGAAATACTGCTAACTGATTGATGATTGATGATGATTTGGAGGACAACCTACTTTGTTGTCTTTCCAGAATATGAGATGCTTATGATTATTGTCATGAGTCTTGATAGTGTGTGCCACATCTCGGGCAGCATCGTGCAGTTTGGTTGATAACGGCATGACTTTCATAGACTACCCCCAGCTCGCATGAGCGGAGATACCATGGAGGGAGAGGCTAGATGAGGTACCTCAGTTATGCATTATAAGAGCTATAAGAAGATGGTTGAGATCGTGATGGCGTATGGAGCTACATCAACTAGTGTATCCTTTCACATTGAATGGTTATTTATGTGGTTGAATTGAAATGTTGATGTTTGTGAAACCCCACTTTTCTACTTATCTCGTTTTACGTGTTATACCTCGTTTTGCGTGCATATGACCTGTTTATGTGCTATAGGACCTAGAAAGTTATAATTTTGATGTCAATACTCCTAATACGTGTTAAATGTGCATTCATGAAATTTTCATCAAAAACGGGATCAGAAATTTTATCGTCGTCTTTTAGTGAATAGTATTTTGGACGCACGTCCGCTAAAATTTTAAAACTGGTATTTTTAATCCTTCTAGACCTAGTCCATAGACTTTAATAGACTCTTGATTGATAAAAACAGATTTCAAATCGGCTTAGAAATTTATTAGGGTTTTTACACTACTTTTTGCGAAAAACCGAGTTTTAAGCCGACTCGGGTGGAATTCTTTGAATGTAAAACTTCTTGTCACCTAAAAATAATCCACTTGAGATATCTTGGGGGTTGTATAATTATTTTGAGCCTTGGTGAGTAATAAAATGCCTTTAAAGTCAATAAAATACTAAAAATAATAAGTTTTACTAACTTAAACTATTTTATATATTAACTAATTTGCCTCACACTAGTTACACACACTCACATAACAAAAAACACACCCAATTGCACACACAAGGCCGAGAGAAAGAAGAAGAAAAAGAAAAGAGAATTTTCAAGGTTTTTCAATCAAATTTTCAAAGAAAAACTTGGTTTTTGTCCGTAAAACTTTGCACCGACTTGAATTCCGCTTGTTAGGCACACACTTCACGCATCCCTAGGCTTTTATCGCATCAAAAGTGAGAGAAAAATTCTAGATCTCAAAATGCCATTTTTGTGTTTTTGCGTATAAATGAAGATTGAACCGTTAGAATTGTAATCTGATGTTAGATTATTGCTCCTTGAATGCTAGGGATCGTTTAGTGGTAATACTACGAGTTTCTGTCGGATGTAGCATAATTTTTATTTTTCGGGTATTAAATTTTGATTAAATTGTTCAATGTTGAATTAACTGAGTTGCAATGATCGAAATCGATTTCCGTTGATTTCTAAATACTTGATAATTACGTGTTAGCGTTGTTGTAATGCCGAATTTTCGATTACATTGCTTGTGGGAAAGTCCGGAAAATTCAGCCAAGACATCCTAGGGTTTTAGGGTTATCGGGCATGATTTGGAGGTGTTATGGTGGATTTCTGTAAGGGCTAATGTAGTAGGTTGAGTGGGTGACTGATAGAAACTGATTTGGCAATGTTTGGGTTAGTAGAATGTAAGTTATGAATTTTTGAAGTTTAGGTTGTCATTCTTTAACTTCTTGAACGATGCCTTTAGATGATTGGGTGGTGTTTGAGTGTTGAATGGTGAGTTGTTGGTAAGTAATCTAGGGTTTAATTGTATATATAATGCATGTCCGATTAGATGGCCTACTTTGTCATCTAACTAAGTTATTGTTGTTTAAATAATAATTGATGCTATCAATGATGAATAAATGATGATTGATTGATGATTGATTGATGATTGATGATGATTATGGAGTCTTGGTATGTGTGTGCCACCTCTCGGGCAACGTTGGGCTGTCGGGTTGATAACGGCATGACTGCCAGAGGCTACCCTCAGCTCGCATAACGGAGGTGTCATGGAGGGAGGGGCTAGTGAGGTACCTCGGGTGCGTGAGTAATGGGGAGTTATAAGAAGAACGGTTGAGATCGTGATGGCGTTTGGAGCTACACCAACTAGAGTATCCTTTATTGAATGGTTATATAGTTATGTGATGATAATGTTATTGCTGTTGTGTGTTTACTTGCTCAAAGGACTAAATCCAAGGAGCGTAGTGAATACTGTCGAGATCTATCGGATCCTCACTGGGCTTATTTATATAATCTCACTCTCTATTATTGCATGCTTATAGGTGTTGCAGAGCCGGATTATGGGTACGTGCCTCCTGAGGAGGAAAATGTGCCTTACGTGGACGAGTCATATGTTCCAGAGTCTTATCCGTGATTCTGTGTTGTTATTTATCATGTATATTAGCTTAGTAGCCTTTTCTATGCTTTATAGTTCTTGTTGTATAGGATGTTGAAAATAATATAAATTAGTTGTTACTATTCTAGCAGCTTCTTTTGTCTATGGTTAAGTTGTTAGATGGGTCCCAACTTATTTTTGAAATGTATGATAAGGTTGAGGTATTGTATGTTATGTTGGAATGGAGGCAGATAACGAGGACTGATTATTGTATATTACAGTTATGTTGTGTGTTGTTATGCTGTTGATGAGTTGTTGTTTGTATGGTTATGGAATTAGATGTTTAATGTTATTAATGAGGTTGGTTTAGAACCTCGGTATTCTATTTACATTCGTTATACTGCCGAAATTCCGTTGCGTCCAGACTGATTATAGGAGGGGTCAAGTTGAGGCGTGACATTTAAGTGGTATCAAAGCGCATGTTAGTTGTCAGCCAGGGTATTCTCGGAATGTGGGTAATGGTCTTAGCATGAAAGTATGTATGAAAAGAAAGAAAAGTGAATTTTGTATTGATATGACTAAATGATTAAGTGATTATGTGATTTAAGTGCTTATGTGATTATGTGATTAATTTGCTTATATGACTGAAACTTATGTGATCTATGTGCTTTATATGAGTTTGTTGTTTATGTGTTAAAAGTTGTATATAACCTGTTTACGTGCTATAACCTGTGCTAACTCTTTGATTAGTACGATGGCCGGTAGACCGAGGACTCGTGGTAGGCCCGAGATAGTAGATGAGGTTCCTGGTAATGTGGCACAGGGCCGTGATATGGGTGATGACAGGTTAGGGGCAGCAATGGATCGGATTGCAGATTTGATGGCTGGACAGGCCCAGTTGTTAGCGAGTCAGGCTGCTCAGACTCAGGCATTGCTGGCTCATATACAGAATGTACAGGGTGGTAATCACGGTTGAGGTACTATGAAGGAGTTTCTGGGGTACTATCCTCCTAGATTTCAGGGAGAGCCTGATGATAGGAAGGCCTAATCATGGATTAGTAAGTTAGAGAAAATTTTTGATCCTCTCGAGTACACTGATGAGAGGAAGGTGACTTGTGCTGTCTATTTGCTAGATGATGAGGCAGAGGAGTGGTGGCGCACTCTGAGAGCCAGTTGGGAGACCCAGGGTGTTCCGTATGTTTGGGATGCCTTTCTAACTGCTTTTAGGGATAAGTATGTCCCGAGGGTTGCACGGGAGAGGAGAGAGACTGAGTTCCTATCTTTGGTACAAGGGGATTCTACTGTGGCTCAGTATGAGGCTACATTCACTAGGTTGTCCCAGTATGCACCGGAGTTTGTAGCTGTGGAGGAGAGGAAGACCCGTAGACTTATGTTGGGATTGAGGCCCGAGATTTAGGATGCAATGGCTCTAAATCGCTATGATATCTTCACTGAGGCTTTTGATGCAGCTTCTAGGTTAGAGAAGAGGAAAGGGGATCAGATTGTCTCCAGTCAGCCTAGTAAGAGGCCGTATCAGCCACAAGGCCAGCAGGTTATATATAGGCCTCCAGTACAGCAGGTTGTCTATAGGCCACCAGCCCAGCAGGGTTCTTATAGGCCACAGGGTCAGCAGAGTTACTATCGGCCTCAGTTTCAGCAGGGGCCATATCAGGTTCAGACTCAGTATAGGCCAGCCCAGTCTCAGGGTCAGTACAAGCCTAGTGTGGTGAGACCTCAGCCGCAGGCTGTATTAGTTGCTTCATCAGCTTCTGGTTCTTCTAGGGGCAGTGTTAGTGCCACATCATCGCTGTGTAATTACTACAATCGCCCAGGGCATGTGGAGTCCGACTGCAGGGTAAAGGCAGGGACATGTTTGGGTTGTGGTAGCAGCGAGCATAGGGCGAAGAATTGCCCTAGATATGCGAGGACTGAGGGTCGGGCAGCGACTCAGGGTTACCAGGGTAGGCCTACGGGTAGTGTACCACAGCAGCAGCGGGTTCAGGCTCGGGCTTATGCTGTTGATATGGAGGAGATGCCTGAGGAGACTGCAGTGGTGGAAGGTAACTTCCTTATACTTGATCAACTTGTTAAAGTGTTGATTGATTCTGGTGCTACGCATTCTTTTATTACTCCTACTTGTGTGCAATGTGTTAATTTGCAACCTGAAAGATTGCCTTATGTGGTTGAGATTAGTACCTCTTTGACTGATAAGTATGTTACTGGCTTAGTATGTAAGGATTGTATAATACATGTTAAGGGGCATAATTTTCCTTCGGACCTTATTTTATTTCCTATCCGGGGGTATGATGTTATCTTGGGTAAGGATTGGCTTTCTAAGTATGATGCCCAGTTGAACTGTAGAACCAAGGTAGTACAGTTTCGATTGCCGGATCAGCCAGTAGTAGAGGTAGCGGGTAACCGGGGTGCTAAGACGAGTTTTGTTATCTCAGCAACTAAAGCCGTTAAGTTGGTGAGTAAGGGGTGTTCGGCTTATCTAGCTTATTTGATCAACAAGCCATCTGATAAGCTACAGCTAGAGGAAGTCCCTATTATCCGGGAATATCCTAATGTATTTCCCGAGGAGTTGCCAGGGTTGCCGCCAGAGAAGGATATAGAATTTGTGATTAATCTTGTTCCCGGTACTCAACCTATTTCTAAATCGGCGTACCGGATGGCACTAGCTCTGTTGAAGGAGTTAAAGACTCAGTTGCAGGAGTTATTGAAGAAGGGATTTATCCAGCAGAGTTCTTCACCTTGGGGAGCTCCTGTTTTATTTGTGAAGAAGATGGATGGTACTTTGAGATTGTGTATTGATTACCGTGGTTTGAATCAGGTGACCATCAAGAATAAATATCCTTTTCCACTGATTGATGAGTTGTTTGATCAACTTCAGGGAGCCAAAGTCTATTCTAAATTTGATTTGAGGCAGGAGTATTATCAGCTTCGGATTTGTACGGAGGATGTTCCGAAGTCTGCCTTCAGGACTCGGTACGGGCATTATGAGTTTGTTGTTATGCCCTTTGGATTGACTAATGCACCGGCAGCATTCATGGATTTGATGCATCGAGTCTTTCAGCCGTACTTGGACCAGTTCGTGGTGATTTTTATTGATGATATCTTAGTCTATTCTAAATCTGAATCGGAGCACGAGCAACATCTACGGCTTGTATTAGAGAAGCTGCAGGAGCATCAGTTGTTTGCCAAATTCAGCAAATGTGAATTTTGGCTGCAACGCATATCTTTTCTTGGCCATGTTATTACACAGAGCGGTATCTCTGTAGATCCCACTAAGATTGATGTGGTGATGTCTTGGAAACGGCCAGAGAATGTTTCTGAGGTCCGTAGCTTTCTTGGCTTGGCGGGTTATTATCGTAGGTTTGTCAAGGACTTCTCGAAGATTGCTGGGCCACTATCTAAGTTGACTCAGAAACGGACTATCTTTAATTGGGATGAGAAGTGTGAGAGTGGGTTTCAGGAGTTGAAAAAGAGATTGACTACTGCTCCAGTACTTGCTCTACCAGAGGGGACCGATAATATGGTCATTTATAGTGATGCATCCAAAGAGGGCTTATGATGTGTTCTTATGCAGGATGGCCGAGTTATTGCCTATGCTTCTCGAAAGTTGAAGCCTTATGAAGAAAACTATCCGACTCATGATCTTGAGTTGGCAGCAGTTGTCTTTGCACTCAAGAAGTGACATCATTATCTGTGGGGAAGTAAGTTTGAAATTTTCACTGATCATAAGAGTCTTAAGTACTTATTCTCACAGAAGGAGTTAAATATGCGCCAGAGGAGATGGATGGAGCTTCTTGGATATTATAATTGTTCTATCAATTATCTGCCTGGAAAGGCAAATGTTGTAGCAGATGCTCTCAGCCGGAAGGCTAGTATTTCTTGTTTGGCTGTCAAGAAGTGGGAGGTTCTTGAGGAGTTTAGTTATTGGAGACCAGAGTTGACTCAGGTTGGGGTGATGTGTTCACATCTCCGTATTCAGCCTTTATTATTGTCTCAGATCAGGGAAGCTCAGCAACTTGATGTTAAACTTCAGAAGATCAAGGATCAGATCACTGATGATCAGTCTGACTTCAAAGTACAAGAGGATGGTATTCTTTGTTTTCGGAACAAGGTATGTGTTCCCGATAAGCCGAGTTTGAGGCAAGGTATTCTGGAGGAAGCTCATAATTCTAAATATACTATTCATCCCGGTGGAACTAAGATGTATTGGGATTTGAAACAACATTACTGGTGGAATAATATGAAGAGGGAGGTTGCTCAATTTGTATCTAGATGTTTGACTTGTCAGAGGGTGAAAGCCGAGCATCAACGACCTGCAGGTTTGCTTCAGCCGTTGGCTATACCAGAGTGGAAATGGGAGCATATTACGATGGACTTTGTCTCTGGTTTGCCTAGAACACCAAGGGGTAATGATGCAGTTTGGGTTGTCGTGGATCGTTTGACGAAGACAGCTCATTTTATTGCAATGAGGATGGGAGATGAGGTTACAAAGTTGACGAGTCTCTATCTGGATCAGATTGTTAGACTTCACGGGATTCCGTCTAGTATTGTCTCTGATCGAGATCCTCGATTTACTTCTCGTTTGTGGGAGAAACTTCAGGAGACTTTGGGTACTCAGTTGAACTTCAGTACCGCGTATCATCCACAGACCGACGGTCAGTCTGAGCAGACTATTCAGATTCTGGAAGATATGCTTAGGGCTTGTGTTCTGGACTTCGGGAAGAACTGGGAAAAACATCTACCACTTGCCAAGTTTGCCTATAACAATAGTTATCAAGCTACTATTGGGATGGCACCTTTCGCAGCTCTTTACGGTCGTAAGTGCCATTCACCTTTATATTGGGACGAGGTAGGAGAGATGAAGACTGTTGATCCGACTATTATGCCAGAACTTCTTGAGAAGATTGAAAATGTTCAGTTGATCTGGCAGAGAATGCTTACGGCGCAGAGTAGATTCAAGAGTTATGCTGATAAGCGTCGACGGGACTTGGAGTTTGCAGTCGGAGATCGGGTTTTCTTGAAATTGTCTCATCGAAAGAGGTTTGCTCGTTATGGTAAATGTGGTAAGCTGAGTCCGAGATTTGTTGGGCCGTTTGAGATTACTGGCAGGGTTGGTAAGTTGGCATATCGGTTGGCTTTACCGGAGAATTTCTCTAATGTCCACGATGTATTTCACGTGTCTAATTTACGGAAATACAATCCGGATCTTTCTCATATTCTTGAGCCAGAGCCGTTAGAGCTTCGAGAGAATTTGACTTATGACGAGCGTCCGATTCGTATTCTAGATCAAATGGACCGAGAGTTGAGGTCGAAGAGGATTCCGATGGTTAAGGTGTTGTGGAAGCATCACGGCATTGAAGAAGCTACGTGGGAGAGACGAGATCAGATGCAGCAGCAGTACCCAGATTTATTCCGTACATCAAGTAAGAATTTCGAGGACGAAATTTCTTTAAGGGGGGCGAGAATGTGAAACCCCACTTTTCTACTTATCTCGTTTTACGTGCTATACCTCGTTTTGCGTGCATATGACCTGTTTATGTGCTATAAGACCTAGAAAGTTATAATTTTGATGTCAATACTCCTAATACGTGCTAAATGTGCATTCATGAAATTTTTATCAAAAACAGGATCAGAAATTTTATCGTCGTCTTTTAGTGAATAGTGTTTTGGACGCACGTCCGCTAAAATTTTGAAACTGGTCTTTTTAACCCTTCTAGACCTAGTCCATAGACTTTAATAGACCTGTGATTGATAAAAACAGATTTCAAATCGGCTTAGGAATTTATTAGGGTTTTTACACTACTTTTTGCGAAAAACCGAGTTTTAAGCCGACTCGGGTGGAATTCTTTGAATGTAAAACTTCTTGTCACCTAAAAATAATCCACTTGAGATATCTTGGGGGTTGCATAATTATTTTGAGCCTTGGTGAGTAATAAAATGCCTTTAAAGTCAATAAAATACTAAAAATAATAAGTTTTACTAACTTAAACTATTTTATATATTAACTAATTTGCCTCACACTAGTTACACACACTCACATAACACAAAACGCACTCAATTGCACACACAAGGACGAGAGAAAGAAGGAGAAAAAGAAAAGAGAATTTTCAAGGTTTTTCAATCAAATTTTCAAAGAAAAACTTGGTTTTTGTCCGTAAAACTTCGCACCGACTTGGATTCCGCTTGTTAGGCACACACTTCACGCATCCCTAGGCTTTTATCGCATCAAAGGTGAGAGAAAAATTCTAGATCTCAAAATACCATTTTTGTGTTTTTGCGTATAAATGAAGATTGAATCGTTAGAATTGTAATCTGATGTTAGATTATTTCTCCTTGAATGCTAGGGATCGTTTAGTGGTAATACTACGAGTTTCTGTCGGATGTAACATAATTTTTATTTTTCGGGTATTAAATTTTGATTAAATTGTTCAATGTTGAATTAACTGAGTTGCGATGATCGAAATCGATTGCCGTTGATTTCTAAATACTTGATAATTACGTGTTAGCGCTGTTGTAATGCCGAATTTTCGATTACATTGCTTGTGGGAAAGTTCAAAAAATTCAGCCAAGACATCCGAGGGTTTTAGGGTTATCGGGCATGATTTGGAGGTGTTATGGTGGATTTCGGTGAGGGCTAATGTAGTAGGTTGAGTGGGTGACTGATAGAAACTGATTTGGCAATGTTTGGGTTAGTAGAATGTAAGTTATGAATTTTTGAAGTTTAGGTTGTCATTCTTTAACTTCTTGAACGATGCCTTTAGATGATTGGGTGGTGTTTGAGTGTTGAATGGTGAGTTGTTGGTAAGTAATCTAGGGTTTAATTGTGTATATAATGCACGTCCGGTTAGATGGCCTACTTTGTCATCTAACTAAGTTATTGTTGTTTAAATGATAATTGATGCTATCAATGATGAATAAATGATGATTGATTGATGATTGATTGATGATTGATTGATGATTGATGATGATTATGGAGTCTTGGTATGTGTGTGCCACCTCTCGGGTAGCATTGGGCTGTCGGGTTGATAACGGCATGACTACCAGAGGCTACCCCCAACTCGCATGACGAAGGTGTCATGGAGGGAGGGGCTAGTGAGATACCTCGGGTGCGTGAGTAATGGGGAGTTATAAGAAGAACGGTTGAGATCGTGATGGTGTTTGGAGCTACACCAACTAGAGTATCCTTTATTGAATGGTTATATAGTTATGTGATGATAATGTTATTGTTGTTGTGTGTTTACTTGCTCAAAGGACTAAATCCAAGGAGTGTAGTGAATACTGTCGAGATCTATCGGATCCTCACTGGGCTTATTTATATAATCTCACTCTCTATTATTGCATGCTTACAGGTGTTGCAGAGCCGGATTACGGGTACGTGCCTCCTGAGGAGAAAAATGTGCCTTACGTGGACGAGTCATATGTTCCAGAGTCTAATCTGTGATTCTGTGTTGTTATTTATCATGTATATTAGCTTAGTAGCATTTTCTATGCTTTATAGTTCTTGTTGTATAGGATGTTGAAAAGAATATAAATTAGTTGTTACTATTCTAGCAGCTTCTTTTGTCTATGGTTAAGTTGTTAGATGGGTCCCAACTTATTTTTGAAATGTATGATAAGATTGAGGTATTGTATGTTATGTTGGAATGAAGGCAGATAACGAGGACTGATTATTGTATATTACAGTTATGTTGTGTGTTGTTATGCTGTTGAGGAGTTGTTGTTTGTATGGTTACGGAATGGGATGTTTAATGTTATTAATGAGGTTGATTTAGAACCTCGGTATTCTATTTACTGTCGTTATACTGCCGAAATTCTGTTGCGTCCTGACTGATTATAGGAGGGGTCGAGTTGGGGCGTGACAATGTTAATGAAGTTGATGTTATTATTGCTCATAGGATGATTTCCCAAAGGGTAAAGTAAATGTTTTCAAAAGATCTTTCGAATCCTCACTAAGCTTTATTATATATAAGCTCACCCTCATTCGTTTATTGTCATCAGGTGTAGCTGAACCAGTTTTAGGGTACGTGCCTCAGGAGATTGAGTATGAGCCTTATGTGGACGAGTCAAATGTGCAAGAGGCTTGTCCTTGATGCTTAGTTGGAATGTTTTTATGCTATTTTGTAGTATGATGTATATGCTGTAATGTTGAAATCTTGAACGTTGAATTGTATAAGATGATTTAAGGATAATAAAAGTATCATGCTAGTTTAGTTGTCTTACTTTTGGAACTTGAATAGGTTGCGAGACTAGTTTAATATATATATATATTATGCATGTGTATGGTTTGGAGTATAGTTGATGTTGGAACGAAGGCGTATAACCTATGGATGAACTATTGAATGGTTTTTTAATATATGGTAATAGTTGTGTTGTATGTTGTTGAAATAGTTGTGGAGTTATTGTTGATCTTTGGAGTTGGTTGTATGAGTTATAAATGGTTGGTTTAGAGCCTTGATGTACGTGTTACAGTCGTTATACTGTCGAAATTCCGTTGCGTCCTAACTGATTGTAAGTGGGGTCGAGTTGGGGCGTGACATTAAGTGGTATCAGAGCGCATGTTTAGCTGTCAGCCGAGTTATTCTCGGAATGTGGGTAGAGGTCTTAGCATGAAAGCATGTATGAAATGAAAGAAAAGTGAATTATGTGTTAAAGTGATTATGTGATTAACTTGTTTATGTGTCTATGTGATTAAGACTTATGTGACTTATGTGCCTTACGTGAGTTTTGTTACCTATGTGCTATAAATTGTCTATAGCATGTCTATGTGCTAGAACCTGTGCTAACTCTTTGATAGTAGAATGGCGGGACGACCGAGAACACGTGGTAGGCTTGAGGAAGTTAATAAGGCAACGGGGAGTGCGGCACTGGGCCGTGATCAGGGGTATGATCGTCTGGCTATGACTATGGACAGAGTGACTGAGGTCATGGTTGGGCAGGCACAGATCTTAGCAGGGCAGGCTGCTCAGGCACAGACCGTGCAAACTCAGTTACAGAATGTTCAGGGAGGTTACTGGGGAGGTAGTCTATTGAAGGAATTTCTTGGGTATTTTCCACTGAGGTTCCAGGGTGAACCTGACGATCGGAAAGTCGAGTCTTGGATCAACAAAGTGGAGAAGATATTTGACCCCCTTGGTTATACGGATGAGAGGAAGGTCACCTTTGCGGTGTATCTGTTTGATGACGAGGCTGAGGAGTGGTGGCGTGTCGTGAGATCTGATTGGGAAGCACGGGATACTCCTTATGTCTGGGATACTTTTCTTAGGGCGTTTCGGGCCAAGTATATTCCCAAGATTGCGTGTGAACGTAGGGAGACGGAGTTTACATCTCTGATACAGGGTAGTTCTATTGTGGCCCAGTATGAGGCCAACTTTACCATGTTGTCCCGGTATGCACCGAAGTTTGTGTCAGATCAGGAAAGGAAGACCTAAAGGTTCATTTTGGGTCTAAGGCCCGAAATTCAGGATGCAATGACCTTGATACATTACAATGAGTTTTTTTAGGCCTTTAATGTAGCTTCGAGGTTGAAGAATAGGAAATGGGAACAGGTTGTTTCTAGTCAGGCTAGTAAGAGGCCATTTCAGCCACAGGGTCAGCAGGTCATGTATAGGCCTGCAGTGTAGCAGAGTGGTTACATGCCCTCAGTGCAGCAAGGTTCTTTTAGACCTCAGGGGCAGCAAGATTTCTTTAGGCCCCTATTTCAACAGGGATCTTATCAAGCACAATCACAGTATAGGCCAGCCAAGTCTCAGGGTCAGTACAGGCATAGTGTTGCAAGACCTTAGCAGCAGGCTGGTACAGCTGCATATTCAGCTTTCGGTTCTTCAGGAGGCAGTGTTAGTGCTCTGTCACTGCAAGGTGTTTATTGTAAATGTAAGGGCCATTTGGAGGCCGACTGTTGGGCAAAGGCAGGGACATGTTTGGGTTACGGTAGCAACCAACACAGGGCGAGAGATTGTCCCAGATATCAGGGTTCTGAGGGTCAGCCAGCAGTCCAGCATTATCAGGGTAGAACTGCAAGCAGTGCACCTTAGCCGTAACGGGTTCAGGCTCGGGCCTACGTAATAAACTTGGAGGAGTTACCTAAGGCAGCGACAGTTGTGGAAGGTAACTTCCTTAGACTCGATCAACTTGTTAAAGTATTGATTGATTTTGGTGCTACACATTCTTTGATTACACCTACTTGTGTGCAACATCTTAATATGCAACTTGAAAGATTGCCTTATGTGGTTGAGATTAGTACTTCTTTGATTGATAAATATCTGACAGGCTTAGTATGTAAGGATTGTAAAATACATGTTAAGGGTCAGGATTTTCCTTCGGACCTTATCTTATTTCCTATCTAGGGGTATGATGTTATCTTGGGTATGGACTGGCTTTCTAAGTATGTTGCTCAGTTAAACTGTAGAACAAAAGTAGTACAGTTTTGGTTGCCAAAACAGCCAGTGGTTGAGGTAGCGGCGAACTGGGATGCTAAGACGAGTTTCATTATCTCATCAATTAAAGCTATTAAGCTGGTGAGTAAGGGGTGTTCAGGGTATCTAGCTTATTTGATCAACAAGCCATCTGATAAGCTAAAGTTGGAGGAATTTTTGATAATTTAGGAATATTCAAATGAATTTCCCGACGAGTTGCTAGGGTTGCTGCCAGAGATAGATATTGAATTTGTGATCAACTTGCTACCCGGTACTCAACCTATTTCTAAATCAGCGTACCAGATGGCACCAGTTGAGCTTAAGGAGCTGAAAACTCAGTTCCATGAGTTATTTGAGAAGGGTTTCATTCAATAGAGTTCTTCACTGTGGGGAGCACCTATTTTATTTGTGAAGAAGAAGGATAGTACCTTGAGATTGTGTATCGATTATCATGGTTTGAATCAGGTGACCATGAAGAACAAGTATCCTTTGCCACTGATTAATGAGTTGTTTGATCAACTTCAAGGAGCCAAAGTCTACTCTAAGTTTGATTTGAGGCAGGGGTATTATTAGCTTCGGATTCGTACGGAGGATGTTCTAAAGTCTGCTTTCAGGACTCAGTACAGGCATTATGAATTTGTAGTTATGCCATTTGGACTAACTAACGCACTGGCAGCATTCATGGATCTTATCTATCGAGTCTTTAAGCCGTACTTGGACTAGTTCGTGGTAATCTTTATTGATGATATCTTGGTTTATTCGAAGATTGAATCGGAGCACGAGCAACATCTATAGCTTGTCCTACAGAAGCTTCAGGAGCATCAGTTGTTTGCGAAGTATAGTAAATGTGAATTTTGGCTACAACGGAATCGTTTCTTGGCTATATGATTACATAGAATGATATTTCAGTAGATCCCGTTAATATTGAAGTCGTGATGTCTTGGAAACAGCCAGAGAATGTTTCAGAGGTTCGTCACTTCCTTGGTTTGACGGGTTATAACCGTAGGTTTGTGAAAGACTTTTCTAAGATCGTCGGGCCACTTTCTAAGCTAACTCAGAAACGAACCAGCTTTACTTGGGATGAGAAGTGTGAGAGTGGGTTTCAGGAGTTGAAAAAGAGATTGACTACCGCTCCAATACTTGATCTACCAGAGACAACCGATAATATGGTCATGTACAGCGATGCATCCAAGGAGGGCTTGGGTTGCGTATTTATGTAGAATGGTC
Organism: Ehretia macrophylla; assembly: GCA_037974665.1. NCBI lineage: Eukaryota > Viridiplantae > Streptophyta > Magnoliopsida > Boraginales > Ehretiaceae > Ehretia > Ehretia macrophylla. The sequence continues at coordinate 77,102,177 of CM075764.1, read as the reverse complement.
GGGTTATCGCATATGCTTCTAGAAAGTTGAAACCATATGAGGTAAATTATTCGACTCATGATCTTGAGTTGGCAGCAGTTGTATTCGCACTGAAAAAGTGGCATCATTATCTGTGGGTTAGTAAGTTCGAGATTTTCACTTATCACAAAAGTCTGAAGTACTTGTTCTCACAGAAGGAGTTGAATATGCGTCAATAGAGGTGGATGAAACTTCTCGGAGATTATAATTGTGCTATCAATTATCTACCTAGGAAGGCAAATGTTGTAGCAGATGCTCTTAGTCGTAAGGCAAGTGTTGCTTGTTTAGCTGTCAAAAATTAGGAGGCGCTTGAGGAAGTCAGTTATTGGAGACCGGAGTTGACTCAGGTTGAGGTGATGTGTTCACATCTTTGTATTCAACCTTTTTTACTGTCTCAGATTTGAGAAGCTCAACAACTTGATGCAAAACTTCAGAAGATCAAGGATCAGATCACAGATGATCAGTCTAACTTCAAAGTACATAAGGATGGTACTATTCAGTTTCAAAATAGGGTGTGTATTCCCGATGAACTGGGTTTGAGGAGAGATATTCTGGAGGAGGCTCATAATTCTAAGTACATCATTCATCTCGGTGGAAACAAGATCTATTGGGACTTGAAACAACACGACAGGTGGAACAACATGAAAAGGGAGGTGGCTTAGTTTGTGTCCAGATGTTTGACTTGTCAGCGGGTAAAGGCAGAACATCAACGACCCGTAGGGTTACTTCAGTCTTTGGCAATACCAGAGTAGAAATGGGAACATATTACGATGGACTTCGTCACTAGTTTGCCTATAACACCGAGAAGTAACAATACGATTTGGGTTATTGTGGACCGTTTGATAGAGACATCTCATTTATTCCGATGAGGATGAGAGATGAGGTCGCGAAGTTGGCAGACCTTTATTTGGATAAGATTGTTAAACTTCACAGGATTCCATCTAGTATTGTCTCTGATCGAGATCCTCAGTTTACTTCTCAACTTTTGGGGAAACTCCAGGAAACTTTGGGTACTCAGTTGAACTTTAGCTCAGCGTATCATCTGCAGACCGATGGCTAGTCGGAGATAACTATTCAGATCCTGGAAGATATGCTCAGGGCTTATGTTTTGGACTTTGGGAAGATTTGGGAGAAACATCTACCGCTAGCCGAGTTTTCTGATAACAATAGTTATCAAGCGACTATTGGGATGGCACCTTATGCAGCTCTCTATGGCTGTAAGTACCGATCACCTTTGTACTGGGATGAAGTAGGGGAGATGAAGGCTATTGATCTGACTATAATGCCAGAGCTTCTAGAAAAGATTGAGAATGTCCAGTTGATCAGGCAGAGAACGTTGACAGCACAGAGCAGATACAAGAGTTTTGCTGATAAATGCCGTCGGGATTTGGAGTTTGCATTCGGGGACTGAGTTTTCTTGAAATTGTCTCCTCGAAAGGGGTTTGCTCGTTATGGTAAATGTGGTAAGCTGAGTCCGATGTTTGCAGGGACGTTTGAGATTATCGGCAGGGTTGGTAAGTTGGCGTATCGATTAGGTTTGTTGGAGAACTTCTCTAATGTTCACGATGTCTTCCACGTGTCTACCTTGAGGAAGTATTTTTCAGATCCTTCTCATATTCTTGAACCAGAGCCGTTACAGCTTCATGAGAATCTGACTTATGATGAGCAGCCGATTCGTACTCTAGATCAGATGGAATGAGAATTGAGGTCGAAGAAGATTCCGATGGTCAAGGTATTGTGGAAGCATCACGGGATGGAAGAAGCTACTTGGGAAAGAAAAGATTAGGTTCAGCAACAATGTCCAGCGTTGTTTCAAGCAACAAGTAAGAATTTCGAGCACAAAATTTATTTAAGGAGGAGAGAATGTAAAATCCCAAATTTTATATATACGTGAAACATTGCATGTTTTGACCTGTATATGTGTTGTCTGAGTTAAAATGCACAAATTCTATTATTTATATTCCTATTACATGCTATGTGAGCATTCATGAAATTTTCATGGAAATCGGCATCAAAAATTTTATCGTCGAGTTTTGTGAATAGTATTTTTGAAACACGTCTGCTATAATTTTGAAACTGGTCTTTTTAGTGTTTGAAAACCTAGTCCTCGGATAATAATAGACCCGCGTTTGATTAAAACAGATTTTAAATCGAATTAGGAATTTAAAAGGATTTTACACATTCTTTTGCAAAAATTGAGTTTTATAGCTATTTGTATGAATATGTATGCATATGGAAATGTTGTCACCTATACTTAAACTACTAAATATAGTATATAGGATAGATGTATATATAAGTAAGTAAAATAGTCTAAAAATACAAATTAAAAGACTAAGAAATCAACTTTGACTTTAGTATTTTTGTTGACGTAGCATTATATAAACATAATACAAGGATAATATATTAAAACAAAGCTCAAAACCCTTCCAAATCTCACACACATGGCCGAAACTCCTTAGGGAGAAAAGAAGCCATTTTCAACTTATTTTCAAAGCAATTTTTCTTGAGAAAACTCATGAAGTCCAAACCTTAATTTCACTTGTTGGGCATCCATTGCACACATTTCTAACATCATTTGGCATCAAAGGTGAGAGAACAATTCTAGATCTTGAAATGCTATTCTTTGTCAATTTCATATAACTATATTTTTATCCGATGTTTTGTTGAATTGTCTTTAGATTATTTCTCAGTAGTTGCCAAGGATCATTTATATGTGTTTATAGCTGTTTTGATCAGTAGTAGCATATATTTCTATTTTTCGGTTATTAAAATTGGTTTATTGATTCATTGCTGAATAATTTTTGTTGTATTGGTTGAAATTGATTGGTTGTTGCTTCTAAAAGTTTGTTAATTGCGGGGTAGTAATGTTGTAATGCCAAATTTTTTATTTGAATGTTGTAGCAAAAGTCTAAAATATTCAGCCTTGTTGCATTGTCAAAATAGGGTTGTTGGACTTGTTTTGGATGACTTTTGGTTGGTTTCCGATGGGGTAAATGTAGTTGCATATGTGATTGAGTGATAGGAAGTGGTTTGGAGGTTATTGGATTAGTAGAATGTAAGTTATGAATTTTATAAGTTTGTGTAGTCTTTCTTTAAAATGTTGTCTTTGGTTGTAGGGTGGTGTTTGAGTTGTTGATTCTTGGATTATTGATGATTAGGTTCGCGGTTAAATGTATGTTCAAGTGCATGTTAAGTTGGGTAGCCTACTTTATCATCTAACTTAGTTGTTTAGTTGTTTAACTGATGTTATGTTGATTGAAATGCTATTAACTGATTGATGATTGATGATTATCTGGCGGACAACCTACTTTGTTGTCTTTCCAAAATTTGAGATTTTATGATTATTGTCATGAGTCTTGATAGTGTGTGCCACCTCTCGGGCAGCATCGAGCTATCGGGTTGATAACGACATGACTATGATAGATTACTCCCAACTCGCATGGGCGGAGATACCATGGAGGGAGGGGCTAGATGAGGTACCTCGGTTATGTATTATGGGAGTTATAAGAAGATGGTTGAGATTGTGATGGCGTATGGAGCTACATCAACTAGTGTATCATTTCACATTGAATGGTTATTTATGGGGTTGAATTGAAATGTTGATGTTAATTAAGTTGTTGTTATTATTGCTCATAGGATGATTTCCCAAAGGTTAAAGTAAATGTTTTCAAAAGATCTTTCAAATCCTCTCTGAGATTTGTTATATATAAGCTTACCCTTATTTGTTTATTGTCATCAGGTGTAGCTGAGCCAGTTTTAGGGTACGTGGCTCAGGAGACTGAGTATGAGCCTTATGTGGACGAGTCAAATGTGCAAGAGTCTTGTCCTTGATGCTTAGCTGGAATGTTTTTATGCTATTTTGTAGTATGATGTATATGTTGTAATGTTTAAATCTTGAAGGTTGAATTGTATAAGATGATCTAAGCATAGTGAAAGTATCATGCTAGTTTAGTTGTCTTACTTTTGGAACTTGAATAGGTTGCTAGACTAACTTAATATATATGTTATGCATATGTATGATTTGGAGTATAGTTGATGTTGGAACGGAGGCGTATAACCTATGGATGAACTATTGAATGGTTGTTTAATATATGGAAATGGCTGTGTTGTGTGTTATTGAAATAGTTGTGGAGTTGTTGTTGATCTTTGGAGTTGGTTGTATGAGTTATAACGGGTTGGTTTAGAGCCCTGATGTACGTGTCATAATCGTTATATTGCCGAAATTCCGTTGCGTCCTTACTGATTGTAAGTGGGGTCGAGTTGGGGCGTGACAATGTATGCATGATGAGATCTCAAACATATCCAAACCTCCCTTACGTTCAAACTAATATTAGATTGTCTAAAAAGGGTAAAAAAGAGTTTTATCGTAGCCCTCTATCATCCTAGGACTTAAAGGTAATTAAAATGAATTACATCTGGTCTAATACAAAGGTAGAGGGATATAGTTCATAATAAGTTTATTGAGTCACTAGTAAGACATAGTGATGTTGTTATCTTCCAATATCATATGGCCGAGAACAAAGTTAAAGTTATAAGATTCAAATTGTCAGATAACAAGTTGATGGAAGGCTTAATCTAACTAAATCACTTAATCACGAACGCACTAAAGCTGAGATAAAAGTAATTTAGGGACTAAATATGATCATATCATTTTTCGAGAAAAAGACATAAAAAAGTTGTTGACTCTTGGTACCTATATTCCAAGAATACCATAAAGGTTGAGGGATATATATGATCAAGAGAATTTGGTCACCCACTATAGAATATTCGTAGATTCACGCTTCTCATTTTAAGGGAGTGTGAGAATCGATAAGATTAGTGGGATAAACTATTTATTTAAAAGTCCATACTTAAATAGTTTAGCATTTACATCAACTTGCAATCTTACTTTCTGCAATATTTATTTCATGTAGTTTGTATTAATGGCTTCAATTACAAATCCTACTGCCCGAATTCTTGATAAGAATTATTTAACCGGACCCAATTTTCCCTATTGGTATCATAATCTTAAAATCGTTTTAAGCATGGAGAAAATCGATTATGTTCTAGAAAGTTCCCCACCTTCCCTTACTATGACTGTTACTAAGGATGAGAGAGAAACTCATCGAGTATGGGTTGACCACGATTTGCGTGCGAAAGCCTATATTCTAGCACTGATGTCTAATGAACTACAGAAACAACATAGAATATATCTCATGCTAGTAGCATAATTTTCAACCTCATTGAGTTGTTTTGGGATCGGAGTGATGTTGTAAGATACGAGTTGTCTAAGGAACTGTTTAGAACTAGATTGGATAAGGGTGGCGATGTGAATAAGCATACCCTCAGGATGATTAATTTGATTACTCAACTTGAGGCGTTTGACTTTATTACGGACTACAAGTTGCAGACAGATCTTATTCTGCAGTCCCTCCAACCTTCATTCAATCAGTTCATTGTGAATTTTCAAATGAACAAGCTCGAGGCCTCTCTTCCGGAGTTGGCAAACAATTTGACAACTATGCAGTCTTATTTCAAAGGAAAGGGTAAAGAGTCTGTCTTGGTTGTTGCCTGGTTAAAGCCCAAGAATAGAAGAAGGAGAAAGAACAATAAAAAGACGAAAGACTCTACTCCTAGGCCCACTAGAGGTATTGGGAAGAAGAAGAATGATGTCATCCCAAGGGATAGTGTTATCACTGTAACGGTGAAGGCTATTAGAAGAGAAATTATTCTTTATATCTTCAATCGTTGAAGGGGCAACAAGCTGGTTTTGCTGCAAATAAAGGTATAATTTCCTTCAAGTTTGTGAATGAGACTAATTTTTCTATTTGTCGGGCTTATCCATCTTGGATCTCAAACTCAGGTACTACAACTCATGTTTGTATGTCTTTACAGAGTCTAAATGACAAGATGACACTTGGAAAGCGAGAAATCCTTTTGAAGATTGACAATGGGGCAAATGTTGTTGCCTTAGCCAAGGGAAACGTGGATATGTGTGAAACCCCACTTTTCTGCTTTAACTCGATTTACGTGTTTTATCTCGTTTTGCGTGCATTTGACCTGTTTATGTGCTATATGACCTAGAATGTTATAATTTTGATGTCAATACTCCTAATACGTGCTAAATGTGCATTCATGAAATTTTCATAAAAAACGGGATCATAAATCTTATCGTCGATTTTCAGTGAATAGTATTTTCGAAACACGTTCGCTAAAATTTTGAAACTGGTCTTTTTAACCCTTCTAGACCTAGTCCACGGACTTTAATAGACATGTGTTTGATGAAAACGGTTTTAAAATCGGCTTAGGAATTTATTAGGGTTTTTACACCGACTTTTGCGAAAATCGAGTTTTAGGTCGAGTCGGGTAAAACTATTTTAATGTAAAACTCTTTGTCACCTAAAATATATTGTCTAGAATTAATTTAGGTGTTAATTTATTAGTTGAGTAAGAAATAGTCAATAAAATGAATTAAAAGACTAGAAAATATAATTAAAAGACTAAATATATCAACTTTGACTTTGCTATTTTGTTGACTTTGCATATAAAATCTCTACACACACTAAAAACAAAGAAAACACCACAAACACACATACATTGCAGCCGTGAGTTTCTTTGGCCATTTTGAGGAGTTTTTCATTTTATTTTTCAAAGCAATTTTGCCTTAGAAAACTCATTTAAAGTCCGAATCTTTTCAAACCGAGCTAGATTCCGCTTGTTGGGCACCCATTGCACGCATTCCTAGCTTTACTTCGGATCAAAGGTGAGAGAAAAATTCTAGATCTCAAAATGTCATTTTTATGTTTTTGCGTATAATTAATTATTGAACCGTTAGAATGTGAATCTGATGTTAGATTATTGCTCCATGCATGCTAGGGATCATTTATATGCAATACTACGAGATTTGAACGGATGTAGTGTGAAACCCCACTTTCCTGCTTATCTCGTTTTACGTGCTATACCTCGTTTTGCGTGCATATGATCTGTTTATGTGCTATAGGACCTAGAAAGTTATAATTTTGATGTCAATACTCCTAATACGTGCTAAATGTGCATTCATGAAATTTTCATCAAAAACGGAGTCAGAAATTTTATTATCGATTTTCAGTAAATAGTATTTTCGAAACACGTCCGCTAAAATTTTGAAACTGGTCTTTTTAACCCTTCTAGACCTAGTCCACGGACTTTAATAGATCTGTGTTTGATGAAAACGGTTTTAAAATCGGCTTAAGAATTTATTAGGGTTTTTACACCGACTTTTGCAAAAATCGAGTTTTAAGCCGACTCGGGTGAAATTGTTGGATTGTAAAACTTCTTATCACCTAAAAATAATTTACTTGAGCTAGCTTGGGTGTTGAATAAATGTTTTGAACTTTGGTGATCAAGAAAATGAATTTAAAGTCAAGAAAACACAAAAATATCAATTTAAATTAACTTTGACTTTAATTAATTATTGACCTTATAAGATAATGTCATCAACACACACTCAACACAACACAAAACACCACCACAAACACACACAAGGCCGAGAGAAAGAAGAGAGAAAAAGAAAGAGATTTTCAAAGCTTTTCAATCCAATTTTTCAAAGAAAAACCTAGTTTTTGTCCGTGAAACTTCGCACCGACTTGGATTCTGCTTGTTGGGCACGCATAGCACGCATTCCTAGGCTTATATCGCATCAAAGGTGAGAGAAAAATTCTAGATCTCAAAATGTCATTTTTATGTTTTTGCTCATAAATGAAAATTTAACCGTTAGAATTGAAATCTGATGATAGATTATTGCTCCTTGCATGCTAGGGATCGTTATATACTAATACTACGAATTTCTGTCGGATGTAGCATAATTTTTATTTTCCGGGTATTTAATTTTGATTAAAATGTTCAAAGTTGAATTAAATGAGTTGTGTTGATCGAAATCGATTGCCGCTGATTTCTAAATACTTGATAATTACGTGTTAGCGCTGTTGTAATGCCGAATTTTCGATTACATTGTTTGTGTGAAAATCCAGAAAATCCAGCCAAGACATCCTAGGGTTTTAGGGTTATCGGGCATGATTTGGAGGTGTTATGGTGGATTTTCGAGAGGGCTAATGTAGTAGGTTGAATGGGTGAGTGATAGGAACTGATTTGGCAATGTTTGGGTTAGTAGATTGTAAGTTATGAATTTTAGAAGTTTAGGTTGTCATTCTTTAATTTCTTGAACGATGCCTTTAGATGGTTGGGTAGTGTTCGAGTGTTGAATGGTGAGTTGTTGATGAGTAAATTAGGGTTTAATTGTGTATATTATGCATGTCCGGTTAGATGGCCTACTTTGTCATCTAACTTCGTTGTTTGTTGTTTAATTTAATATTGATGTTATATTGATGTTATTGATTGATTATTATTGAGTTCGGGAATCGGACACTTTCGTTGCTGATCTCCCAATTGATTGATTGATCATTGATTATTGATGATTATAGAGTCTTGGTATGTGTGTACCACCTCTCGGGCAGCGTTGGGCTGTCGGGTTGATAACGGCATGACTGCCATAGGCTACCCCCAGCTCGCATGACGGAGGTGTCATGGAGGGAGGGGCTAGTGAGGTACCTCGGGTGCATGAGTAATGGGGAGTTATAAGAAGAACGGTTGAGATCGTGATGGCGTTTGGAGCTACACCAAATAGAGTATCCTTTAATGAATGGTTATATAGTTATGTGATGATAATGTTATTATTGTTGTTATGTGTTTACTTGCTCAAAGGACTAAATCCAAGGAGCGTAGTGAATACTGTCGAGATCTATCGGATCCTCACTGGGCTTATGTATATAAGCTCACTCTCTATTATTGCATGCTTACAGGTGTTGCAGAGCCGGATTACGGGTACGTGCCTCCTGAGGAGGAAAATGTGCCTTACGTGGACGAGTCATATGTTCCTGAGTCTTATCCATGATTCTATGTTATTTAATGTCATGTATATTAGCTTAATAGACTTTTATATGCTTTATGGTTCTTATTATAATAGATGTTGAAAGATGATGATCCAAATGATGTTAACTTAGTGGCTTTCTTTGTCTATGGTTAAGTTGTAGATGTGTCTCAACTTATTTTTGAAATGTATGATAAGGTTGAGGTATTGTATGTTATGTTAGAACGGAGGCAGATAACGAAGACTGATTATTGTATATTACGGTTATGTTGTGTTTTGTTATGCTGTTGAGGAGTTGTTGTTTGTATGGTTATAGAATTGGATGTTTAATGTTATTAATGAAGTTGGTTTAGAACCTCGGAAATCTATTTACTGTCGTTACGCTGCCGAAATTCCGTTGCGTCCTGACTGATTGTAGGTGGAGTCGAGTTAGGGCGTGACATTTAAGTGGTATCAGAGCGCATGTTAGTTGTCAGCCGGGGTATTCTCGGAATGTGGGTAATGGTCTTAGCATGAAATATGTGTGAAAAGAAAGAAAAGTGAATTATGTATTGATATGACTAAATGATTAAGTGATTATGTGATTTAAGTGCTTATGTGATTATGTGATCAATTTGTTTATGTGATTGAAACTTTTGTGATCTATGTGCTTTATATGAGTTTGTTGTTTATGTATTAAAAGTTGTATATAACCTGTTTACGTGCTATAACCTGTGCTAACTCTTTGATTAGTACGATGGCCGGTAGACCGAGGACTCGTGGTAGGCCCGAGATTGTAGATGAGGTCCCTGGTAATGTGGCACAGGGCAGTGATAGGGGTGATGGCAGGTTAGGGTCAGCAATGGATCGGATTGCAGATTTGATGGCTGGGCAGGCCCAGTTGTTAACAGGTCAGGCTGTTCAGACTCAGGCGTTGCAGGCTCAGATACAGAATGTACAGGGAAGTAATCACGGTCGAGGTACTATGAAGGAGTTTCTGGGGTACTATCCTCCTAGATTTCAGGGAGAGCCTGATGATAGGAAGGCCGAGTCGTGGATTAGTAAGTTAGAGAAAATTTTTGATTCTCTCGGGTACACTGATGAGAGGAAGGTGACTTGTGCTGTCTATTTGCTTGATGATGAGGCATAGGAATGGTGGCGCACTGTGAGAACCAGTTGAGAGACCCGGGGTGTTCCGTATGTTTGGGATACCTTTCTGACTGCTTTTAGGGATAAGTATGTCCCGAGGGTTGCACGGGAGATGAGAGAGGCTGAGTTCTTGTCTTTGGTACAGGGGGATTCTACTGTGGCTCAGTATGAGGCTATATTCACTAGGTTGTCCCGGTATGCACCGGAGTTTGTAGCTGTGGAGGAGAGGAAGACCCGTAGATTTATGTTGGGATTGAGGCCCGAGATTCAGGATGCAATGGCTCTGAATCGCTATGATATCTTCACTGAGGCTTTTGATGCAGCTTCTAGGTTAGAGAAGAGGAAAGGGGATCAGATTGTCTCCAGTCAGCCTAGTAAGAGGCCGTATCAGCCACAGGGCCAGCAGGTTATATATACGCCTCCAATTCAGCAGGTTGTCTACAGGCCACCAGTCCAGCAGGGTTCTTATAGGCCACAGGGTCAGCAGAGTTACTATCGGCCTCAGTTTCAACAGAGGCCATATCAGGTTCAGACTCAGTATAGGCCAGCGCAGTCTCAGAGTCAGTATAGGCCTAGTGTGGTGAGACCTCAGCAGCAGGCTGTATCAGCTACTTCATCAGCTTCTGGTTCTTCTAGGGGCAGTGTTAGTGCCACATCATCGCTGTGTAATTACTGCAAGTGCCCAGGGCATGTGGAGTCCGACTGCAGGGTAAAGGCAGAGACATGTTTGGGTTGTGGTAGCATCGAGCATAGGGCGAAGGATTGCCCTAGATATGCGAGGACTAAGGGTCGGGCAGCGACTCAGGGTTACCAGGGTAGGCCTACAGGCAGTGTACCACAGCAGCAGCGGGATCAGGCTTGGGCTTACGCAGTTGATATGGAGGAGATGCCTGAGGAGACTGCAGTTGTGGAAGGTAACTTCCTTATACTTGATCAACTTGTTAAAGTGTTGATTGATTCTGGTGCTACGCATTCTTTCATTACTCCTGCTTGTGTGCAACGTGTTAAATTGCAACCTGAAAGATTGCCTTATGTGGTTGAGATTAGTACCTCTTTGACTGATAAGTATATTACTGGCTTAGTATGTAAGGATTGTATAATACATGTTAAGGGGCATAATTTTCCTTCGGACCTTATTTTATTTCCTATCCGGGGGTATGATGTTATTCTGGGTATGGATTGGCTTTCTAAGTATGATGCCCAGTTGAACTGTAGAACCAAGGTAGTACAGTTTCGTTTGCCAGATCAGCCAGTAGTTGAGGTAGCGGGTAACCGGGGTGATAAGACGAGTTTTGTTATCTCCGCAACTAAAGCCGTTAAGTTGGTGAGTAAGGGGTGTTCGGGTTATCTAGCTTATTTGATCAACAAGCCATCTGATAAGCTACAGCTAGAGGAAGTCCCTATTATCCAGGAATATCCTAATGCATTTCCCGAGGAGTTGCCAGGATTGCCGCCAGAGAGGGATATAGAGTTTGTGATTAATCTTGTTCCCGGTACTCAACCTATTTCTAAATCGGCGTACCGGATGGCACCAGCTGAATTGAAGGAGTTGAAGACTCAGTTACAGGAGTTATTGAAGAAAGGATTCATTCAGCAGAGTTCTTCACCTTGGGGAGCTCCAGTCTTATTTGTGAAGAAGAAGGATGGTACCTTGAGGTTGTGTATTGATTACCGTGGTTTGAATCAGGTGACCATCAAGAATAAATATCCTTTGCCACTGATTGATGAGTTGTTTGATCAACTTCAGGGAGCCAAAGTCTATTCTAAATTTGATTTGAGGCAGGGGTATTATCAGCTTCGGATTCGCACGGAGGATGTTCCGAAGTCTGCCTTCAGGACTCGGTACGGGCATTATGAGTTTGTTGTTATGCCCTTTGGTTTGACCAATGCACCGGCAGCATTCATGGATCTTATGCATCGAGTCTTTCAGCCGTACTTGGACCAGTTCGTGGTGATTTTTATTGATGATATCTTGGTCTATTCTAAATCTGAATCGGAGCACGAGCAACATCTACGGCTTGTATTAGAGAAGTTACAGGAGCATCAGTTGTTTGCCAAGTTCAGCAAATGTAAATTTTGGCTGCAACGGATTTCTTTTCTTGGCCATGTTATTACACATAGTGGTATTTCCGTAGATCCCACTAAGATTGAATCGGTGATGTCTTGGAAGCGGCCAGAGAGTGTTACTGATGTCCGTAGCTTTCTTGGCTTGGCAGGTTATTACCGTAGGTTTGTCAAGGACTTCTCGAAGATTGCGGGGCCACTATCTAAGTTGACTCAGAAACGGACTATCTTTAATTGGGACGAGAAGTGTGAGAGTGGGTTTCAGGAGTTAAAAAAGAGGTTAACTACCGCTCCAGTACTTGCTCTACCAGAGGGGACCGATAATATGGTCATTTACAGTGATGCATCCAAGGAGGGCTTGGGATGTGTTCTTATGCAGGATGGCCGAGTTATTGCCTATGCTTCTCGAAAGTTGAAGCCTTATGAAGAAAATTTTCTGACTCATGATCTTGAGTTGGCAGCAGTTGTCTTTGCACTCAAGAAGTGGCGTCATTATCTGTGGGGAAGTAAGTTTGAAATTTTCACTGATCATAAGAGTCTGAAGTACTTGTTCTCACAGAAGGAGTTGAATATGCGCCAGCGGAGGTGGATGGAGCTTCTTGGAGATTATAATTGTTCTATCAATTATCTGCCTGGAAAGGCAAATGTTGTGGCAGATGCTCTCAGTCGGAAGGCTAGTATTTCTTGTTTGGCTGTCAAGAAGTGGGAGGTTCTTGAGGAGTTTAGTTATTGGAGACCAGAGTTGACTCAGGTTGGGGTGATGTGTTCACATCTCCGTATTCAGCCTTTATTATTGTCTCAGATCAGGGAAACTCAGCAACTTGATGTTAAACTTCAGAAGATCAAGGATCAGATCACTGATGATCAGTCTGACTTCAAAGTACATGAGGACGGTATTCTTCGGTTTCGAAACAGGGTTTGTGTTCCCGATGAACCGGGTTTGAGGCGAGGTATTCTGGAGGAAGCTCATAATTCTAAATATACTATTCATCCCGGTGGAACCAAGATGTATCGGGATCTGAAGCAACATTTCTAGTAGAACAACATGAAGATGGAGGTTGCTCAGTTTGTGTCTAGATGTTTGACTTGTCAGAGAGTGAAAGCCGAGCATCAACGACCAGCAGGTTTGCTTCAGCCGTTGGCTATACCATAGTGGAAATGGGAGCATATTACGATGGACTTCGTCACTGGTTTGCCTAGATCACCGAGGGGTAATGATGCAATTTGGGTTGTCGTGGATCGTTTGACGAAGACAGCTCATTTTATTGCCATGAGGATGGGAGATGAGGTTACAAAGTTGACGGACCTCTATCTGGATCAGATTGTTAGACTTCACGGTATTCCATCTAGTATTGTCTCTGATCGAGATCCTCGATTTACTTCTCGTTTGTGGGAGAAACTTCAGGAGACTTTGGGTACTCAGTTGAACTTCAGTACAGCGTATCATCCACAGACCGACGGTCAGTCTGAGCGGACTATTCAGATTCTGGAAGATATGCTTAGGGCTTGTGTTCTGGACTTTGGGAAGAACTGGGAGAAACATCTACCACTTGCCGAGTTTGCCTATAACAATAGTTATCAAGCTACTATTGGAATGGCACCTTTTGCAGCTCTTTACGGTCGTAAGTGCCGTTCACCTTTATATTGGGACGAGGTAGGAGAGATGAAGACTGTTGATCCGACTATTATGCCAGAACTTCTTGAGAAGATTGAGAATGTTAAGTTAATCAGGCAGAGAATGCTTACGGCGCATAGTAGATTCAAGAGTTATGCTGATAAGCGTCGTCGAGACTTAGAGTTTGCAGTCGGAGATCGGGTTTTCTTGAGATTGTCTCCTCGAAAGGGGTTTGCTCGTTATGGTAAAGGTGGTAAGCTGAGTCCGAGATTTGTTGGGCCGTTTGAGATTACTGGCAGGGTTTGTAAGTTGGCATATCGGTTGGCTTTACCGGAGAATTTCTCTAATGTCCACGATGTATTTCACGTGTCTAATTTGCGGAAATATAATTCGGATCCTTCTCATATTCTTGAGCCAGAGCCGTTACAACTTCGAGAGAATTTGACTTATGACGAGCGTCCGATTCGTATTCTAGATCAGATGGACCGAGAGTTGAGGTCGAAGAGGATTCCGATGGTTAAGGTGTTGTGGAAGCATCACGGCATTGAGGAAGCTACGTGGGAGAGACGAGATCAGATGCAGCAGCAATACCCAGATCTATTCCGTACATCAAGTAAGAATTTCGAGGACGAAATTTCTATAAGGAGGGGAGAATGTGAAACCCCACTTTCCTGCTTATCTCGTTTTACGTGCTATACCTCGTTTTGCGTGCATATGATCTGTTTATGTGCTATAGGACCTAGAAAGTTATAATTTTGATGTCAATACTCCTAATACGTGCTAAATGTGCATTCATGAAATTTTCATCAAAAACGGAGTCAGAAATTTTATTGTCGATTTTCAGTGAATAGTATTTTCGAAACACGTCTGCTAAAATTTTGAAACTGGTCTTTTTAACCCTTCTAGACCTAGTCCACGGACTTTAATAGACCTGTGTTTGATGAAAACGGTTTAAAAATCGGCTTAAGAATTTATTAGGGTTTTTACACCGACTTTTGCAAAAATTGAGTTTTAAGCCGACTCGGGTGAAATTGTTGAATTGTAAAACTTCTTGTCACCTAAAAATAATTTACTTGAGCTAGCTTGGGTGTTGAATAAATGTTTTGAACTTTGGTGATCAAGAAAATGCATTTAAAGTCAAGAAAACACAAAAATATCAATTTAAATTAACTTTGACTTTAATTAATTATTGACCTTATAAGCTAATGTCATCAACACACACTCAACACAACACAAAACACCACCACAAACACACACAAGGCCGAGAGAAAGAAGAGAGAAAAAGAAAGAGATTTTCAAAGCTTTTCAATCCAATTTTTCAAAGAAAAACCTAGTTTTTGTCCATGAAACTTCGCACCGACTTGGATTCTGCTTGTTGGGCACGCATAGCACGCATTCCTAGGCTTATATCGCATCAAAGGTGAGAGAAAAATTCTAGATCTCAAAATGTCATTTTTATGTTTTTGCTCATAAATGAAAATTTAACCGTTAGAATTGAAATCTGATGATAGATTATTGCTCCTTGCATGCTAGGGATCGTTATATACTAATACTACGAATTTCTGTCGGATGTAGCATAATTTTTATTTTCCGGGTATTTAATTTTGATTAAAATGTTCAAAGTTGAATTAAATGAGTTGTGTTGATCGAAATCGATTGCCGTCGATTTCTAAATACTTGATAATTACGTGTTAGCGCTGTTGTAATGCCAAATTTTCGATTACATTGTTTGTGTGAAAATCCGGAAAATCCAGCCAAGACATCCTAGGGTTTTGTGTTATCGGGCATGATTTGGAGGTGTTATGGTGGATTTTCGAGAGGGCTAATGTAGTAGGTTGAATGGGTGAGTGATAGGAACTGATTTGGCAATGTTTGGATTAGTAGATTGTAAGTTATGAATTTTAGAAGTTTAGGTTGTCATTCTTTAATTTCTTGAACGATGCCTTTAGATGGTTGGGTAGTGTTTGAGTGTTGAATGGTGAGTTGTTGATGAGTAAATTAGGGTTTAATTGTGTATATTATCCATGTCCGGTTAGATGGCCTACTTTGTCAACTAACTTCGTTGTTTGTTGTTTAATTTAATATTGATGTTATATTGATGTTATTGATTGATTATTATTGAGTTCGGGAATCGGGAACTTTCGTTGCTGATCTTCCAATTGATTGATTGATGATTGATTGATGATTGATGATTATGGAGTCTTGGTATGTGTGTGCCACCTCTCGGGCAGCGTTGGGCTGTCGGGTTGATAACGGCATGACTGCCATAGGCTACCCCTAGCTCGCATGACGGAGGTGTCATGGAGGGAGGGGCTAGTGAGGTACCTCGGGTGCGTGAGTAATGGGGAGTTATAAGAAGAACGGTTGAGATCGTGATGGCGTTTGGAGCTACACCAAATAGAGTATCCTTTAATGAATGGTTATATAGTTATGTGATGATAATGTTGTTATTGTTGTTGTGTGTTTACTTGCTCAAAGGATTAAATCCAAGGAGCGTAGTGAATACTGTCGAGATCTATCGGATCCTCACTGGGCTTATGTATATAAGCTCACTCTCTATTATTGCATGCTTACAGGTGTTGCAGAGCCGGATTACGGGTACGTGCCTCCTGAGGAGGAAAATGTGCCTTACGTGGACGAGTCATATGTTCCTGAGTCTTATCCATGATTCTATGTTGTTTAATGTCATGTATATTAGCTTAATAGACTTTTATATGCTTTATGGTTCTTATTGTAATAGATGTTGAAAGATGATGATCCAAATGATGTTAACTTAGTGGCTTTCTTTGTCTATGGTTAAGTTGTAGATGTGTCTCAACTTATTTTTGAAATGTATGATAAGGTTGAGGTATTGTATGTTATGTTGGAACGGAGGCAGATAACGAAGACTGATTATTGTATATTACGGTTATGTTGTGTTTTGTTATGCTGTTGAGGAGTTGTTGTTTGTATGGTTATAGAATTGGATGTTTAATGTTATTAATGAGGTTGGTTTAGAACCTCGAAAATCTATTTACTGTCGTTACGCTGCCGAAATTCCGTTGCGTCCTGACTGATTGTAGGTGGGGTCGAGTTGGGGCGTGTCATGTAGCATATTTATTATTTTTCGGGTATTTAAAGTTGATTAATTTGTTAAATGTTGAATATTTTGAGTTGTGTTGATCGGAATCGATTGCCGTCGATTTCTAAAAGATTGATAATTACGTGGTAGCGCCGTTGTAATGCCGAATTTTCGATTGTGATGTCCGTGCCAAAATCCAAAAATTTCAGCCATAATACACTAGGGTTTTAGAGTTATTGGGCATGATTTGGATGTGTTTTGGTTTGTTTCTGAGGGGGCTAATGTAGTTGATTGAACGGGTGAGTGTTTGAAACTGATTTGGAGTTGTTTGGATTAGTAAAATGTAAGATATGATTATTTGAAGTTTAGGTTGTCTTTATTTAAAATGTTAGATTGAGCCTTAGTTGATTGGGTGTGGTTTGAGTGATTGAATTGTGAGTTGTTAATGGTTAGACTAGGGTTAGATTACGTGTTTCATGCATGTTAAGTTGGATGGCCTACTTTGTCATCTAACTTAGTTGTTTGTTGTTTAATTAAATATTGATGTTATATTGATGTTATATTGATTATTATTGATTACGGGAATCGGGCACTTTCGTTGCTGATCACCCAGATTATTGATTATTATTGAGTATGGGAATCGGGCACTTTTGTTGCTGATCTCCCTGTTTATTTATTTATTATTGAGTACGGGAATCGGGCACTTTTGTTGCTGATCTCCCAGATTATTGATTGATTATTGATTACGGGAATCGGGCACCCTCGTTGCTGATCTCTCGGTTTATTTATGTTAAGTCTCATTGTTGTGAGCTTTGATAATGTTGTGTCACCTCGGGAGGCATCCTGGGCTGCGGGCACAGTTATCATGGCTAATCCCTATCTCGCATGGGCGGAGAGGCCATGGGGTGTGGGTCTAGGTCAAGGTACCTCAGGATTGTGTCATTGAGTTTGGAGGAGTTGTTGAGCATGAAATTGGTGTATGGGGCTTCATCAGCAAATGTATCGTATCCTTATTGTGTGTTTACAGTTATTACTATTGTTGCATTTATAATGATTATTGATGTTCATTGTGTGTTTACTGACTCAAAGGATTATTCCAAGGAGTTTAGTAGACCTTGCTCGAGATCTATCGGATCCTCACTGGGCTTATTTATATAAGCTTACTCTCTATTATTGCATGCATACAGGTGTACTATCGCAAGATTACGGGTACGTGCCTCCTGAAGAGGAGAATGTGGAAAATGTGCCTTACGTGGATGAGTCTTATGTTCCGGAGTCTTATCCTTGATGTTGTATTGTCTTACTATCTTGTATATTAACTTAGTAGACTTTTATATGCTTTGTAGTTCATTATGTAAAAGATGTTGAAAAGATAATAAATTAGTTGATGCTGTCTTAGAAGCCTTCCTTTTGTTTATGATTAGATTGCTAAATTGGCTAAATATGTTTTTGTAATGTATATTAAGGTTTATGTATTATGTTGGAACGGAGGCGTATAACGAGGGATGATTATTGTATAATATGGTTATGATGTATGTTATTATTTTATTGAGGAGTTGTTAGATGTATGATGTTCTATTGAGGTTGGTTTAGAGCCTCGAAGTCCTATTTACTGTCGTTATACTGCCGAAATTCCGTTGCGTCCTGACTGATTGTTGGAGGGGTCGAGTTGGGGTGTGACAATATGCATATGCCCACAGGACGTATTTTGCATCTATCTAATGTTTTGTTTGTTCCAAGTGTTGTTAGGAATATCGTTTCTATTCCTAAGCTTGTTTATGAAAATTATGAATTTTTATTTTCGAACAAGAGCTGTAATATTTATTATTGTAATGAATATATCGGCTCAGCTACTTTGGTGAATGAACTTTATCATCTAGATGTGAATGAGTGTATGCATGTTAATTCGACCACTACTTCAAATGAGAAATGTCCTAGAGATATTCAAGCTAATGCAAAACAATTATGGCACTTAAGACTAGGTCATATTAATGAGAAAAGATTAACATGGTTGGATCAAAATGAATTAATTGATTCATTGGGATGTGAACCCAGCCCTACATGTGTGTGAAACTCCAATTTTTATCTTTATCTCGATTTGCATGATTTGACCTGTTTATGTGTTATATGAATTAGAATGTGCTAAATATATGATTTATATTCCTAATACAGGTTATATGTGCATTCATGAAATTTTTATCAAAATCAGCACTAGAAATTTTATCGCCGGTTTTAGTGAATAGTACTTTGAACAGCTGTCCACTAAAATTTTTACAGGGGTGTTTTAAACATTTTAAAACCTAGTCCTCGGGTATTAGTAGACCCATGTTTGATTAAAACGGATTTTGAATTGGTTTTGAAATTTTGAAGGTTTTTACACTTTCTTTTGCAAAAATCGAGTTTTTAGCCGACTCGGGTGGAAATGTTTGAATGTAAAACACTTCGTCACCTAAAATAAATTATCTTGAATTAGTCTAAGTGTTAATTTAATGTTTGAGCAAGAAATAGTCAAGAAACTAAATTAAAAGACAAGAAAACACTAAAAATACTAAATAAACTAACTAGTTTCCACCTTTGACTTTCTTTTATTTTATTTGACCAAGCTTATATATGCCTAATATACTAAAATAGCTCACAAAACAAAACTCAAAACACCACAAACACACACACACACACACACACACATGGCCGAAACCACCAAGGCCATTTTAGCTTTATTTTTGCTCAATTTTTCTCTTATAATTTGCAATACAAAGCCTTTGCACTTGAATCAAAGTTTGTTCTTGCTTGTTGGGCATCCATTCTACACCTTTCTTGCATCAAACAATATCAAAGGTGAGAGAAAAATTCTAGATCTCAAAATATCATTTTTATGTTTTTGCATATAATTGAATTTTGAACCGTTAGAATGTTGAATTGGTGTTATATTATTGCTCAGTGCATGTTAAGGATCATTTATATGTGTTTATATAAGATTTGAACCGTTGTAGCATGAATTTTATTTTTTGGGTATTAAAAGTTGAGTTGTTGGCTATTTGTCGAATATCTGGAGTTGTGATGGTTGGAATCGATTGCTGTTAGCTTGTAAAAGTTTGTTAAATATGAGGTAGTAATGTTGTAATGCCGAAATTTTGATTGTGATATCGGTGTGAAAATCCAAAAATTTCAGCCTTGACGCATTAGGGTTTTAGGGTTGTTGGGCTTGATTTGGATGGATTATGGTTGGTTTCCGAGGGGGCTAATGTTGTTGATTGAGTGGGTGAGTGATAGAAATTGGTTTGGAGGTTATTGGATTAGTAGAATGTAAGTTATGACTTTTAGAAGTTCGGGTTGTCTTTCTTTAAAATGTTGAATTATGCCTTTGGATGTTTGGGTGGTGTTTGAGTGATTGAATCGTGAGTTGTTGATGGTTAGACTAGGGTTTGGTTGTGTGTTTAATGCCTGTTAATTTGGATTGCCTACTTTGTCATCTAACTTAATTGTTTCATGATTATATAGTTGTTGATTGTTAAATGTTGCTTAATTGATTGTTGAAATACGGATTAATTGATTATTGATTATTGATTGTTGTTACAAAACCGTGAGGAGCACGCTCGGGGTTAATCCGGGGTATTACATTGTTAACTGATTGTTATTGTTGTTATGAGTTGAGAGTCGGGCAACCAATGTTGTTGACTTCTCGAATTGGAATTGTTATTGTTATTATGAGTCGGGAGTCGGGCGGCAACCAATGTTGTTGACTTCTCGAATTGAGTCCCATTGTTGTGAGCTTTGATAATGTTGTGTCACCTCGGGAGGCATCCTGGGCTGCGGGTACAGCTATCATGGCTAATCCCTATCTCGCATGGGTGGAGAGGCCATGGGGTGTAGGTCTAGGTCAAGGTACCTCAGGTTTGTGTCATTGAGTTTGGAGGAGTTGATGAGCATTGAATGGTGTATGGAGCTTCATAAACAAATGTATCGTATCCTTATTGTGTGTTTACAGTTATTGCTATTGTTGCATTTATAATGTTATTGATGTTCATTGTGTGTTTATTGCTCAAAGGATGATTTCCAAGGAGTATAGTAAATACTGTTAGAGATCTATCGAATCCTCACTGGGCTTGTTTTATATAAGCTCACTCTTAATTATTGCATGTATACAGGTGTTACCGATCCAGATTACGGGTATGTGCCTCTAGAGGAGGATAATGTGTCATATGTGGACAAGTCCTATATACCAGAGTCTTGTCCCTGATTTATGATGTTGTACTCGTTTGTTATACTGTATATTAAACTTAGTTGTCTTGTATTTCACTTAAAAGTTTATGTTATATAAGATGTTGTAAAGATAGTAGATTAAATGTTGCGAGCTTAGTAATCTTGATTTAGAACATGATTAGGTTGGTAGGTGGGCTATAATCTATTTTGGAAGTGTATGTTATATAGTAAATGTATTATGTTAGAACGGAGGTGCGTAACTATGAAAGAATTGATGAAAGAATGTTTAATGTATGAAGTGGTTGCGTTGTATGTTGTTAATTTGATTGTGGAGTTGGTTGGTGATTTATGGAGTTTGATGTATGCTGTTCTTAAGGTTGGTTTAGAGCCCTGATGTTCATGTTACTGTCGTTATGCTGCAGAAATTCAATTGCGTCCTGACTGATCGTAGGTGGGGTCGAGTTGGGGCGTGACATGTGAGTCTTGCATTCTCAAGAAAATGACTAAGTCACCTGTTACTGGACAAGGTGTAAGAGCCACTGAATTGTTGGCATTAATACATAGTGACATATGTGGACCATTTAGAGGAATGACTAAGTCACCAGATATAGTTTCTTGGCCATATGATTACACATAACGGTATTTTAGTAGATCCCGTTAAGATTGAAGTGGTGATGTCTTGGAAACAGCCAGAGAATGTTTCAAAGGTTTATAGCTTCCTTGGTTTGGCAGGTTATAACCGTAGGTTTGTGAAGGACTTTTCTAAGATCATCGGGCCATTTTCTAAGCTAACTTAGAAACGAACCAGCTTTACTTGGGATGAGAAATGCGAGAGTGGGTTTCAGGATCTGAAAAAGAGATTGACTACTGCTCCAATACTTGATCTGCCAGAGAGAACTGACAATATGGTCATGTACAACAATGCATCCAAGGAGGGCTTGGGTTGCGTATTTATGTAGATGGTCGGGTTATCGCCTATGCTTCCAGAAAGTTGAAACCGTATGAGGTAAATTATCTGACTCATGATCTTGAGTTGGCAGCAGTTGTATTCGTACTGAAAAAATGGCATCATTATCTGTGGGGCAGTAAGTTCGAGATCTTTACTTATCACAAAAGTCTGAAGTACTTGTTCTCACAGAAGGAGTTGAATATGTGTCAACAAAAGTGGAAGGAACTTCTCAGAGATTATAATTGTACTATCAATTATCTACCTGGGAAGGCAAATGTTATAGCAGATGCTCTTAGTCGTAAGGCGAGTGTTGCTTGTTTGGCTGTCAAAAAGTAGGAGGCGCTTGAGGAAGTCAGTTATTGGAGACCGGAGTTGACTCAGGTTAAGGTGATTTGTTCACATCTCTGTATTCAACCTTTATTATTGTCTCATATTAGAGAAGCTCAACAACTTGATGCAAAACTTCAGAAGATCAAGGATCAGATCAAGGATGATCAGTCTAACTTCAAAGTACATAAGGATGGTACTCTTCGGTTTCAGAATAGGGTGTGTGTTAGAGGTATTCTGGAGGAGGCTCATAACTCTAAGTACATCATTAATCCCGGTGGAAATAAGATATAGCAGGACTTGAAACAACACTACTGATGGAACAACATGAAAAGGGAGGTGGCTCAGTTTGTGCCAGATGTTTGACTTGTCAGCGGGTGAAGGCAGAACATCAACGACCCGTAGGGTTACTTCAGTCGTTGGTAATACCAGAGTAGAAATGAGAACATATTACGATGGACTTCGTCACTAGTTTGCCTAGAACACAGAGAGGTAACAATACGGTTTGGGTTATTGTGGATCGTTTGATGAAGACAACTCATTTTTTTCCGATGAGGATGGGAGATGAGGTTGCAAAGTTGGCAGACCTTTATTTGGATCAGATTGTTAAACTTCACAGGATTCCATCTAGTATTGTCTCTGATCGAGATCCTCGGTTTATTTCTCGACTTTGGGGAAAACTCCAGGAAATTTTGGGTACTCAGTTGAACTTTAACATAGCGTATCATCTGCAGAACGACGGCCAGTCGAAGAGAACTATTCAGATCCTGGAAGATATGCTCAGGGCTTATGTTTTGGACTTTGGGAAGAACTGGGAGAAACATCTTCCGCTAGCCGAGTTTTCTTATAATAATAGTTATCAAGTGACTATTAGGATGGCACCTTATGCAGCTCTCTACGGCCGTAAGTACCGATCACCTTTGTACTGGGACGAAGTAATGGAGATGAAGGCTATTGATCCGACTATAATGCCAGAGCTTCTAGAAAAGATTGAGAATGTCCAGTTGATGAGGCAGAGAATGTTGACAGCGCAGAGCAGATATAAGAGTTTTGCTGATAAATGCCGTCGGGATTTGGAGTTTGCAGTCGGGGACCGAGTTTTCTTGAAATTGTCTCCTCGGAAGGGGTTTGCTCGTTATGGTAAAGGTGGTAAACTGAGTCCGAGGTTTGCAGGGCCGTTTGAGATTATCGGCAGGGTTGGTAAGTTGGCGTATCGGTTAGGTTTGCTGGAGAACTTCTCTAATGTTCACGATGTCTTCCACGTGTCTACCTTGAGGAAGTATTTTTCAGATCCTTCTCATATTCTTGAACCAGAGCTGTTACAACTTCGTGAGAATCTGACTTATGATGAGTAGTCGATTCGTATTATTGATCAGATGGAACGGGTATTGAGATCGAAGAAGATTCTAATGGTCAAGGTATTGTGGAAGCATCACGGGATTGAAGAAGCTACCTGGGAAAGAAGGGATCAGGTTCAGCAACAATACCCAACTTTGTTTCAAGCAACAAGTAGGAATTTCGAGGACAAAATTTCTTTAATGGGGGGAGAATGTAAAACCCAAGATTTTATCTATACATGAAACATTTTGTCTGAGTTAAAATGCACAAATTTTGTTATTTATATTCCTATTACAAGCTATGTGAGCATTCATAAAATTTTCATGGAAATCGGCATCGAAAAGTTTGTCGTCGAGTTTTGTGAATAATACTTTTGAAACACATCTGCTATAATTTTGAAACATGTCTTTTTAGTGTTTGAAAACCTAGTCCTCAAAAAATAATAGACTCGTGTTTGATTAAAAAAGATTTTAAATCGGATTAGGAATTTAAAAGAATTTTACACATTCTTTTGCAAAAATTGAGTTTTATAGCTATTTGTATGCATATGAAAATGTTGTCACCTATACTTAAACTACTAAATATAGTATATATGATAGATTTATATGTAAGTAAGTAAAATAGTCTAAAAATACAAATTAAAATACTAAGAAATCAACTTTGACTTTAGTATTTTTGTTGACTTAGCATTATATAAACATAATACATGGATAATATATTAAAACAAAGCTCAAAACCCCTCCAAATCTCACACACATGGCCGAAACTACTCAGGGAGAAAAGAAGCCATTTTTAACTTATTTTCAAAGCATTTTTTCTTGGGAAAACTCATTTGAAGTCCAAACCTTGATTTCACTTGTTGGGCATCCATTACACACATTTCTAACATCATTTGGCATCAAAGGTGAGAGAAAAATTCTAGATCTTGAAATGCTATTCTTTGTCAATTTTATATAACTATATTTTTATCCGATGTTTTGTTGAATTTTCTTTAGATTATTGCTCAGTAGTTGCCAATGATCTTTTATATGTGTTTATAGTTGTTTTGATTGGTAGTAGCATATATTTCTATTTTTCGGGTATTAAAATTGGTTTATTAATTCATTGTTGAATAATTGTTGTTGTAGTGGTTGGAATTGATTGGTTGTTGCTATTAAAAGTTTGTTAATTGCGGGGTAGTAATGTTGTAATGCCGAACTTTTGATTTGAATGTTGTAGCAAAAGTCTAAAAAATTCAGACTTGTTGCATTGTCAAAATAGGGCTGTTGGACTTGTTTTGGATGGCTTTTGGTTGGTTTCCGATGGGATAAATGTAGTTGCATGTGTGTTTGAGTGATAGGAAATGGTTTGGAGGTTATTGAATTAGTAGAATATAAGTTATGAATTTTATTAGTTTGTGTAGTCTTTCTTTAATATGTTGAAATGTTGTCTTTGGTTATAGGGTGGTGTTTGAGTTGTTGATTCTTGGATTATTGATGATTAGGTTTGAGGTTGAATGTATGTTCAAGTGCATGTTAAGTTGGGTGGCCTATTTTGTCATCTAACTTTGTTGTTTAGTTGTTTAACTGATGTTATGTTGATTGAAATGTTGTTAATTGATTGATGATTGATGATGATCTGGAGGACAACCTACTTTGTTGTCTTTCCAAAATATGAGATTTTATGATTATTGCCATGAGTCTTGATAGTGTATGCCACCTCTCGGGCAGCATCGAGCTGTCGAGTTGATAATGACATGACTATCATAGACTACTCCCAACTCGCATGGGCAGAGATGCCATGGAGGGAGGGGCTAGATAAGGTACCTCGGTTATGTATTATAGGAGTTATAAGAAGATGGTTAAGATCGTGATGGTGTATGGAGCTACATCAACTAGTGCATCCTTTCACATTGAATGGTTATTTATGTGGTTGAATTGAAATGTTGATGTTAATGAAGTTGCTGTTATTATTGCTCATAGGATGATTTCTCAAAGGGTAAAGTAAATGTTTTCAAAAGATCTTTCGAATCCTTACTAAGCTTTGTTATATATAAGATCACCCTTATTCGTTTATTGTCATCAGGTATAGCTGAACTAGTTTTAGGGTATGTGCCTCAAGAGATTGAGTATGAGCCTTATGTGGACGAGTCAAATGTGCAAGAGTCTTGTCCTTGATGCTTAGCTGGAATATTTTTATGCTATTTTGTAGTATGATGTATGTGTTGTAATGTTTAAATCTTGAAGGTTGAATTGTATAAGATGATCTAAGGATAGTGAAAGTATCATGCTAGTTTAGTTGTCTTACTTTTAGAACTTGAATAGGTTGGTAGACTAACTTAATATATATGTTATGCATGTGTATGGTTTGGAGTATAGTTGATGTTGGAACGGAGGCATATAACCTATGGATGAACTATTGAATGGTTGTTTAATATATGGAAATGGTTGTGTTGTGTGTTGTTGAAATAGTTGTGGAGTTGTTGTTGATCTTTGGAGTTGGTTGTATGAGTTATAACGGGTTGGTTTAGAGCCCTGATGTACGTGTCACAGTCGTTATATTGCCAAAATTTCATTGCGTCCTGACTGATTGTAAGTGGGGTCGAGTTGGGGCGTAAAAATGTGCGTATGATGAGATCTCAAACATATCCAAACCTTCCTTACGTTCACACTAATATTAGATTGTCTAAAAAGGGTAAAAAAGAGTTTTATCGTAGCTCTCTGTCATCCTAGGACTTAAATGTAATTAAAATGAATTACATCTGGTCTAACCCAAAGGTAGAGGGATATAGTTCATAATAAGTTTATTGAGTCGCTAGTAAGACATAGTGATGTTGTTATCTTCCAATATCATATGGCCGAGACCAAAGTTAAAGTCATAAGATTGAAATTGTCAAATAACAAGTTGATGGCAGGCTTAACCTAACTAAATCACTTAATCACGAACGCACTAAAGATGAGATAAAAGTAATTTAGGGGCTAAATATGACCATATCCTTTTTCGAGAAAAAGACATAAAAAAGTTGTTGACTCTTGGTACCTATATTCCAAGAATACCATAAAGGTTGATGGATATATATGATCAAGAGAATTTGGTCACCCAATATAGAATATTCGTAGATTCACGCTTCTCATTTTAAGGGAGTGTGAGATTCAAAAAGATTAGTGGGATAAACTATTTATTTAAAAGTCCATACTTAAATAGTTTAACATTTACATCAACTTGCAATCTTACTTTCTGCAATATTTATTTTTTGTAGTTTGTATTAATGGCTTCAATTACAAATCATACTGCCCGAATTCTTGGTAAGAATTGTTTAACTGGACACAATTTTCCCTATTGGTATCGTAATCTTAAAATCATTTTAAGCATGGAGAAAATCGATTATGTTTTGGAAAGTTTCCCACCTTCCCTTACTGTGACTGTTACTAAGGATGAGAGAGAAACTCATCGAGTATGGGTTGAGCCCGATTTGCTTGCGAAAGCCTATATTCTAGCTTCGATGTCTAATGAACTGCAAAAACAACATAGAATATGTCTCATACTAGTAGCATAATTTTCAACCTCAATGAGTTGTTTGGGGATCATAGTGATGTTGTAATATACGAGTTGTCTAAGGAACTGTTTAGAACTAGATTGGATGTGGGTGCTGATGTGAATAAGCATACCCTCAGGATGATTAATTTGATTACTCAACTTGAGGGGTTTGACTTTATCACGGACTACAAGTTGCAGACAGATCTTGTTCTGCAGTCCCTCCAACCTTATTCAATCAGTTCATAGTGAATTTTCAAATGAACAAGCTCGAGGCCTCTCTTCCGGAGTTGGCAAACAAGTTGACAACTGCGCAGTCTTAGTTCAAAGGAAAGGGTAAGGAGTATGTCTTGGTTGTTACCTCTTCTTCTAGGTGAAAGCCCAGGAATAGAAGAAGGAGAAAGAACAATAAAAAGACGAAAGACTCTACTCCCAAGCCCACTGGGGGTATTTGGAAGAAGAAGAATGATGTCATCCCAAGGGACAGTGTTACCACTGTAACGGTGAAGGCTATTAGAAGAGAAACTATTTTTTATATCTTTAATCGTTGAAGGGGCAACAAGCTGGTTTTGCTGCAAATAAAGGTATAATTTCCTTCAAGTGTGTGAATGAGACTAATTTTTCTATTTGTCGGGCTTATCCATCTTGGATCTTAGACTCAGGTACGACAACTCATGTTTGTATGTCCTTATAGAGTCTAAATGACAAGATGACGCTTGGAAAATGAGAAATCCTTTTCAAGGTTGACAATGGGGCAAATGTTGTTGCCTTAGCCAAGGGAAACATGGATAGGCTTATGCCCACAAGACATATTTTGCATCTATCTACTGTTTTGTTTGTTCCAAGTGTTGTTAGGAATATCGTTTCTTTTCATAAGCTTGTTTGTGAAAATTATGAATTTTTATTTTCGATCAAGAGCTGTAATATTTATTATTGTAATGAATATATCGGCTTAGCTACTTTGGTGAATGGACTTTATCATCTAGATGTGAAAGAGTATATGCATGTTAATTCGACTACTACTTCAAATGAGAAACGTCCTAGAGATATTCAAGCTAATGCAAAACAATTATGGCACTTAAGACTAGGTCATATTAACGAGAAAAAATTAACATGGATGGCTCAAAATGAATTAATTGATTCATTGGGATATGAACCTAGCCCTACATGTGAGTCTTGCATTCTCGGGAAAATGACTAAGTCACCTGTTACTGGACAAGGTGTAAGAGCCACTGAATTGTTGGCATTAATACATAGTGATATATGTGGACCATTTAGAGAAATGACCAAGTCACCGGATATCGTTTCTTGGCCATATGATTACATAGAACGGTATTTCAGTAGATCCTGTTAAGATTGAAGTGGTGATGTCTTGGAAACAGCCAGAGAATATTTCAGAGGTTCATAGCTTCCTTGGTTTGGCGGGTTATAACCGTAGGTTTGTGAAGGACTTTTCTAAGATCGTCGGTCCACTTTCTAAGCTAACTCATAAACGAACCAGCTTTACTTGGGATGAGAAGTGTGAGAGTGGGTTCCAGGAGCTGAAAAAGAGATTGACTACCGTTCCAATACTTGATCTGCCAAAGAGAACCGACAATATGGTCATGTACAGCGATGCATCCAAGGAGGGCTTGGGTTGCGTATTTATGTAGAATGGTCTGGTTATCGCCTATGCTTCTAGAAAGTTGAAACTGTATGAGGTAAATTATCTGACTCATGATCCTGAGTTAGCAGCAGTTGTATTCGCACTGAAAAAGTGGCATCATTATCTGTGGGGCAGTAAGTTCGAGATTTTCACTTATCACAAAAGTTTGAAGTACTTGTTCTCACAGAAGGAGTTGAATATGCATCAACAGAGGTGGATGGAACTTCTCGGAGATTATAATTGTGTTATCAATTATCTACCTAGGAAGACAAATGTTGTAG
Source organism: Ehretia macrophylla (assembly GCA_037974665.1). Lineage (NCBI taxonomy): Eukaryota > Viridiplantae > Streptophyta > Magnoliopsida > Boraginales > Ehretiaceae > Ehretia > Ehretia macrophylla. The sequence goes on along the minus strand of CM075764.1, from coordinate 77,073,154 downwards.
CAGATGCTCTTAGCCGTAAGACGAGTGTTGCTTGTTTGACTGTCAAAAAGTAGGAGGTGCTTGAGGAAATCAGTTATTGGAGACCAGAGTTGACTTAGGTTGAGGTGATGTGTTCACATCTCTGTATTCAACCTTTAATACTGTCTCAAATTAGAGAAGCTCAAGAACTTGATGCAAAACTTCAGAAGATCAAGGATCAGATCACGGATGATCAGTCTAACTTCAAAGTACATAAGGAAGGTACTATTCGGTTTCAGAATAGGGTGTGTGTTCCTGATGAATCGGGTTTGAGGAGAGGTATTCTAGAGGAGGCTCATAACTCTAACTACATCATTCATCTCAGTGGAAACAAGATGTACCGGGACTTGAAACAACATTACTGGTGGAACAACATGAAAAAAGAGGTGGCTCAGTTTGTGTCCAAATGTTTGACTTGTCAACGGGTGAAGGCAGAACATCAACGACCCGTAGGGTTACTTCAGTCGTTGGTAATACTAGAGTGGAAATGGGAACATATTACGATAGACTTCGTCACTAGTTTGCCTAGAACACCGAGAGGTAAGAATACAATTTGGGTCATTGTGGACCGTTTGACGAAGACAATTCATTTTATTCCGATGAGGATGAGAGATGAGGTCGCAAAGTTGGCAGACCTTTATTTGGATCAGAATGTTAAACTTCACGGGATTCCATCTAGTATTGTCTCTGATCGAGATCCTCGATTTACTTCTCGACTTTGGGGAAAACTCTAGGAAACTTTGGGTACTTAGTTGAACTTTAGCACAACGTATCATCTGCAGACCGACGGCCAGTCGGAGAGAACTATTCAGATCCTGGAAGATATGCTCATGGCTTATGTTCTGGACTTTGGGAAGAACTGGGATAAACATCTACCACTAGCCGAGTTTTCCTATAACAATAGTTATCAAGCGACTGTTGGGATGGCACCTTATGCAGCTCTCTACAACTATAAGTACCGATTACCTTTGTATTGGGACAAAGTAGGGGAAATGAAGGCTATTGATCCGACTATAATGCCAGAGCTTCTAGAAAAGATTGAGAATGTCCAATTGATCAGACAGAGAATGTTGACAGCGCAAAGCAGATACAAGAGTTATGCTGATAAACGCCGTCGGGATTTGGAGTTTACAGTCAGGGACCGAGTTTTCTTGAGATTGTCTTCTCGAAAGGGGTTTGCTCGTTATGGTAAATGTGGTAAGCTGAGTCCGAGGTTTGTAGGGCCTTTTGAGATTATCGGCATGGTTGGTAAGTTGGCGTATTGGTTAGGTTTGCTGGAGAACTTCTCTAATGTTCACGATGTCTTCCACGTGTCTACCTTAAGGAAGTATTTTTCTAGATCTTGAAATGCTATTCTTTGTCAATTTCATATAACTATATTTTTATTCGATGTTTTGTTAAATTGTCTTTAGATTATTGTTCAGTAGTTGCCAAGGATCATTTATAATTGTTTATAGCTGCTTTGATTGGTAGTAGCATATATTTCTATTTTTCGGGTATTAAAATTGGTTTATTAATTCATTGTTGAATAATTGTTGTTGTAGTGGTTGGAATTGATTGGTTGTTGCTTCTAGAAGTTTGTTAATTGCGGGGTAGTAATGTTGTAATGCCGAATTTTTGATTTGAATGTTGTAGCAAAAGTCTGAAAAATCCAGCCTTGTTGCATTGTCAAAATAGGGTTGTTGGACTTGTTTTGGATGGCTTTTGGTTGGCTTTTGGTTGGTTACCAATGGGGTAAATGTAGTTGCATGTGTGGTTGAGTGATAGGAAGTAGTTTGGAGGTTATTGGATTAGTAGAATGTAAGTTATGAATTTTATAAGCTTGTGTAGTCTTTCTTTAATATGTTGAAATGTTGTCTTTGGTTGTAGGGTGGTGTTTGAGTTGTTGATTCTTGGATTATTGATGATTAGGTTCGAGGTTGAATGTATTTTCAAGTGCATGTTAAGTTGGGTGGCCTACTTTGTCATCTAACTTAGTTGTTTAGTTGTTTAACTGATATCATGTTGATTGAAATGATGTTAACTGATTGATGATTGATGATGATCTGGAGGACAACCTACTTTGTTGTCTTTCCGAAATATGAGATTTTATGATTATTGTCATGAGTTTTGATAGTGTGTGCCACATCTCGGCCAGCATCGAGCTGTCGGGCTGATAATGGCATGACTATCATAGACTACTCCCAACTCACATGGGCAGAGATGCCATTGAGGGAGGGGCTAGATGAGGAACCTCAGTTATGTATTATGGGAGTTATAAGAAGATGGCTGAGATCGTGATGGCGTATGGAGCTACATCAACTAGTGTATCCTTTCATATTGAATGGTTATTTATGTGGTTGAATTGAAATGTTGATGTTAATTAAGTTGTTGTTATTATTGCTCATAGGATGATTTCCCAAAGGGTAAAGTAAATGTTTTCAAAAGATCTTTCGAATCCTCACTGAGCTTTGTTATATATAAGCTCACCCTTATTCGTTTATTGTCATCAGGTGTAGAATACCAGTTTTAGGGTACGTGCCTCAGGTGACTGAGTATGAGCCTTAAGTGGACGAGTCAAATGTGCAAGAGTCTTGTCCTTGATGCTTAGCTGAAATATTTTTATGCTATTTTGTAGTATGATGTATATGTTGTAATGTTTAAATCTTGAAGGTTGAAATGTATAAGATGATCTAAGGATAGTGAAAGTATCATGCTAGTTTAGTTGTCTTACTTTTGGAACTTGAATAGGGTGTTAGACTAACTTAATATATATGTTATGCATGTGTATGGTTTGGAGTATAGTTGACGTTGGAACGGGGGAGTATAATCTATAGATGAACTATTGAATGGTTGTGTTGTGTGTTGTTGAAATAGTTGTGGAGTTGTTATTGATCTTTGGAGTTGGTTGTATGAGTTATAAAGGGTTGGTTTAGAGCCCTGATGTACGTGTCACAGTCGTTATATTGCCAAAATTCCGTTGCGTACTGATTGATTGTAAGTGGGGTCGAGTTGGGGCGTGACAATGTGTGCATGATGAGATCTCAAACATATCCAAACCTCCCTTACGTTCAAACTAATATTAGATTGTCTAAAAAGGGTAAAAAAGAGTTTTATCGTAGCTCTCTGTCATCCTAAGACTTAAATGTAATTAAAATGAATTACATCTGGTCTAACCCAAAGGTAGAGGGATATAGTTCATAATAAGTTTATTGAGTCGCTAGTAAGACATAGTGATGTTGTTATCTTCCAATATCATACGGCCGAGACCAAAGTTAAAGTCATAAGATTCAAATTGTCAGATAACAAGTTGATGGCGGGCTTAATCTAACTAAATCACTTAATCACGAACGCACTAAAGCTGAGATCAAAGTAATTTAGGGGTTAAATATGACCATATCCTTTTTTAGAGAAAAATACATAAAAACGTTGTTGACTCTTGGTACCTATATTCCAAGAATACCATAAAGGTTGAGGGATATATGTGATCAAGAGAATTTGGTCACCCACTATAGAATATTTGTAGATTCACGCTTCTCATTTTAAGAAAGTGTGAGATTCGATAAGATTAGTGAGACAAACTATTTATTTAAAAGTCCATACTTAAATAGTTTAGCATTTACATCAACTTGCAATCTTACTTTCTGCAATATTTATTTCATGTAGTTTGCATTAATGGCTTCAATTACAAATCCTACTGCCCGAATTCTTGATAAGGATTATTTAACCGGACCCAATTTTCCCTATTGGTATCGTAATCTTAAAATCGTTTTAAGCATGGAGAAAATCGATTATGTTCTAGAAAGTTCCCCACCTTCCCTTACCGTGACTGTTACTAAGGATGAGAGAGAAGCTCATCAATTATGGGTTAAGCACGATTTGCGTGTGAAAGCCTATATTCTAGCATCGATGTCTAATGAACTGCAGAAATAACATAGAATATGTCTCATGCTAGTAGCATAATTTTCAACCTCAATGAGTTGTTTGGGGACCAGAGTGATGTTGTAAGATACGAGTTGTCTAAGGAACTATTTAGAACTAGATTGGATGAAGGTGGTGATGTGAATGAGCATACCCTTAGGATGATTAATTTGATTACTCAACTTGAGGCGTGTGACTTTATCACGGACTACAAGTTGCAAGCAGATCTTATTCTGTAGTCCCTCCGACCTTCATTCAATCAGTTCATTGTGAATTTTCAAATGAACATGCTCAAGGCTCTTGTGAAACTCCAGTTTTTGTCTTTACCTTGATTTGCGTGTCTTTGTCTCGATTTGCGTGATTTGACCTGTTTATGTGTTATATAAGTTAGAATGTGCTAAATATGTGATTATATTCCTAATACATGCTATGTGTGCATTCATGAAATTTTCATAAAAAATGGCACTTAAAATTTTATCGTCGGTTTTTGTGAATAGTATTTTGAACGCACGTCCGCTAAATTTTTTACACGGGTGTTTTAAACGTCTTAAAACCTAGTCCTCTATTATTAATAGAACCATGTTTGATAAAAATTGATTCTGAAACAGAATAGTAATTTAAATAGACTTTTCAGGCGAAAAGTAGCGTTTTTTAGCCAAATAGTGATTTCTTCTAAACCCGATTCTTGCATTGACTTTCGTTGACCTAGTATATATTAATATAAATGTATTTATATGTGGTATTAAATGATTTTAGATTAATTGTGCATTCAAAAGACATTTGAAAACAAATAATGACTTTTCACCTTCTTTTGCAAAAAATCAAGTTTTTAACCGATCGGGTGTAAGTCTATGCATGTGAAACTTGTTGTCAACTAAAAATATACTAATTAAAAATATTCTAAGTGTTAATTGCATTTGGGTGAACAAAAATAGTCTAAAAACAATTAAAAGACTAAAAATTCTAACTTTGACTTTGCAAATTTTGTTGACCTTGAGCTTATATCATCAATACACATTAAAAACAAAGCAAACACACTCAAAAAACACATACATTACCGAAAATCCATGAGGGAGAAGAAAGAATGCATTTTCAAGGTTTTTCAAAGCATTTTTCACATAGATTTTGCAATTCAAGTCCAAATCACTTAATTCAAAGCTTGATTTCACTTGTTGGGCATCCATTCTACATCTTTCTTGCATCAAAACACATCAAAGGTGAGAGAAAAATTCTAGATCTCAAAATGTCATTTTTATATTTTTGCATATAATTGAATTTTGAACTGTTAGAATGTTGAATTGATGTTATATTATTTCTCAGTGCATGCTAAGGATCGCTTATATGTGTTTATATAAGATTTGAACTGTTGTAGCATGAATTTTATTTTTCGAGTATTAAAAGTTGAATTGTTGGCTATTTGTTGAATATCTGGAGTTGTGGTGGTTGGAATCAATTGCTGTTAGCTTGTAAAAGTTTGTTAAATACGTGGTAGTAATATTGTAATGCCGAAATTTTGATTGTGATGTCGGTGTGAAAGTCCGAAAATTTCAGCCTAGCTGCATTGAGGTTTTAGGGTTGTTGGGCTTGATTTGGATGATTTATGGTTGGTTTTCGAAGGGGCTAATGTTGATTGAGTGAGTGAGTGATAAAAATTGGTTTGGAGATTATTGGATTAATAGAATGTAAGTTATGACTTTTAGAAGTTTGGGTTGTCTTTCTTTAAAATCTTGATTTATGCCTTTGGTTGATCGGGTGGTGTTTGAGTGATTGAATTGTGAGTTGTTGATGGTTAGACTAGGGTTTGGTTGTGTGTTTAATGCATGTTAAGTTGGGTAGCCTACTTTGTCATCTAACTTAGTTGTTTGTTGTTTAATTGATTAGTTGTTGTTATGTTGTTGAATTGATGATTATTGATTGATTATTGTTGAATCGGGAGATAGGCAACCTACTTTGTTGTCCTCCTGTGATAATTGATTATTGATGAACCGGGAGATAGTCAACGGAAAAGGTTATCCTCCTGTGATTGAAGTTTATTATTATTGTTGAGTCTTGGTATGTGTGTGCCACCTCTCAGGCAGCATCGGGCTATCAGGTTGAAACCGGCATGACTACAATAGGCTACTCCCAACTCGCATGACAAAGGTGTCATGGAGGGAGGGGCTAGAGAGGTACCTCGGGTGCGTGAGTAATGGGGAGTTATAAGAAGAACGGTTGAGATCGTGATGGCATTCGGAGTTACACCAACTAGAGTATCATTTATTGATTGGTCATTATAGTTAATGTGTTTATATTGTTATTGATGATTATTGTGTGTTTACTGCTCAAAGGATGATTTCCAAGGAGTATAGTAAATACTGTTAGAGATCTATCGAATCCTCACTGGGCTTGTTTTATATAAGCTCACTCTCAATTATTGCATGCATACAGGTGTTACCGATCCAGATTACGGGTGCGTGCCTCTAGAAGAGGATAATGTGCCATATGTGGACGAGTCTTATATGCCAGAGTCTTGTCCTTGATATCTGATGTTGTACCTTTTGTTATATTGTATATTAAAACTAGTTAGTTTGTATTTATTTAGAAGTTTATGTTATATGAGATGTTGTAAAGATAATAGATTAAAAGTTGCTAGCTTAGTGGTCCCGTTTTTGGAATATGATTAGGCTACTAGATTGGTTATAATCCATTTTGGGAATGTATGTTATATAGTAAATGTATGATGTTGGAACGGAGGCGTATAAGCTATGGATGTAATGGTAAAGAATGTTTATTGTATGTTGTGGTTGTGTTGTTAATTGTTGAATTATTTTAGAGTTGGATGTATGAGTTTCGAAGAGGTTGGTTTAGAGCCTCGGTATCTAGGTTACAGTCGTTATACTGTCGAAATTTCATTGCGTCCTGACTGATCTTAAGGGGGGTCGAGTTGGGGCGTGACATTAAATGGTATCAGAGCACATGTTTAGCTGTCAGCCGGGATATCCTCAGAATGTGGGTAGTGGTCTAAGCATGCAAGTATGTATTAAGTGAAAGAAAAGTGAAACATATGTTAATATGTTTATGTGATTAATTTACTTATGTGTCTAAATTTCTATGTGATCAATATGCTTTATGTGTTAAGTGAACTAATGTGATCAATATGTTTTATGTGATAACGTGTCTTACGTACTCAATGTGTTGTAGTTAATATGCATTTTGTGATTAATGTGTATTATGTGACAAATGTGTTTTATGTGATTGAAGTGTCTGTGTGAAGTTAGTTGTTTATGTGGTTTTAATTGTTTATAACTAGCTTATGTGAAACAACGTGCTTTAGGTGTTCAATGTACTTTAAGTGACCAATGTGAGTTACGTGATCAACTTGTCTTATGTGAAGTTTGTTGCTTATGTGACTTTAATTGTTTATAACTTACATATATGATATAACCTGTTTATGTAATGTTGGCTTCTTATATGCTGAATTGTGTGTTATGTGATAATGTTGTAATATATGATAATTGTCACGCCCCAACTCGACCCCACCTATAATCAGTCAGGACGCAACGGAATTTCGGCAGCATAACGACAGTAAATAGATTTCCGAGGTTCTAAACCAACCTCATTAATAACATTAAACATCCAATTCTATAACCATACAAACAACAACTCCTCAACAGCATAACAACACACAACATAACCGTAATATACAATAATCAGTCTTCGTTATCTGCCTCCGTTCCAACATAACATACAATACCTCAACCTTATCATACATTTCAAAAATAAGTTGAGACCCATCTAACAACTTAACCATAGACAAAAGAAAGCCACTAAGTTAACATCATTTGGATCATCATCTTTTCAACATCTATTACAATAAGAACCATAAAGCATATAAAAGTCTACTAAGCTAATGTACATGACATTAAACAACATAGAATCATGGATAAGACTCAGGAACATATGACTCGTCCACGTAAGGCACATTTTCCTCCTCAGGAGGCACGTACCCGTAATCCGGCTCTGCAACACCTGTAAGCATGCAATAATAGAGAGTGAGCTTATATACATAAGCCCAGTGAGGATCCGATAGATCTCAAGCAAGGTCTACTAAACTCCTTGGAATAATCCTTTGAGTCAGTAAACACACAACAACAATAATAACATTATCATCACATAACTATATAACCATTCAATAAAGGATACTCTATTTGGTGTAGCTCCAAACGCCATGACGATCTCAACCGTTCTTCTTATAACTCCCCATTACTCACGCACCCGAGGTACTTCACTAGCCCCTCCCTCCATGACACCTCCGTCATGCGAGCTGGGGGTAGCCTATGGCAGTCATGCCGTTATCAACCTGATAGCCCAACGCTGCCCGAGATGTGGCACACACATACCAAGACTCCATAATCATCATCAATCATCAATCAATCATCAATCAATCAATTGGGAGATCAGCAACGAAAGTGCCCGATTCCCGAATTCAATAATAATCAATCAATAACATCAATATAACATCAATATTTAATTAAACAACAAACAACGAAGTTAGATGACAAAGTAGGCCATCTAACCGGACATGCATTATATACACAATTAAACCCTAAATTACTCATCAACAACTCACCATTCAACACTCAAACACCACCCAACCATCTAAAGGCATCGTTCAATAAATTAAAGAATGACAACCTAAACTTCTAAAATTCATAAGTTACAATCTACTAATCCAAACATTGCCAAATCAGTTTCTATCACTCACCCATTCAACCTACTACATTAGCCCTCTCAGAAATCCACCATAACACCTCCAAATCATGCCCAATAACCCTAAAACCCTAGGATGTCTTGGCTGAATTTTCCGGATTTTCACACGAACAATGTAATAAAAAATTCGGCATTACAACATCGCTAACACGTAATTATCAAGTATTTAGAAATCGACGGCAATCGATTTCGATCAACACAACTCATTTAATTCAACTTTGAACATTTTAATCAAAATTAAATACCCGGAAAATAAAAATTATGCTACATCTGACAGAAACTCGTAGTATTGCATCAAAATGATCCCTATCATGCAAGGAGCAATAATCTATCATCAGATTTCAATTCTAACGGTTAAATTTTCATTTATGAGCAAAAGTATAAAAATGACATTTTGAGATCCATAATTTTTCTCTCACCTTTGATGCGATATAAGCCTAGGAATGCGTGCTATGCATGCCCAACAAGCAGGATCCAAGTCGGTCCGAAGTTCTACGGACAAAAACCAAGTTTTTCTTTGAAAAATTGGATTGAAAAGCTTTGAAATCTCTTTGGCTTTTTCTCCTTCTTTCTCTCGGAAATGTGTGTGTGTGTGATGGTGTTTTTGTGTTGTGTGAGTGTGTGTAGGTGATATTAGCTTATATGGTCAATAATTAAATAAAGTCAAAGTTAATTTAAATTGGTATTTTTGTGTTTTAATGACTTTAATTGCATTTTCTTGATCACCAAAGTTCAAAACATTTATTCAACACCCAAGCTAGCTCAAGTAAATTATTTTTAGGTGACAAGAAGTTTTACAATCCAACAATTCCACCTGAATCGGCTTAAAACTCGATTTTCGCAAAAGTCGGTGTAAAAACCCTAATAAATTCTTAAGCCGATTTTAAAACCGTTTTCATCAAACACAGGTCTATTAAAGTACGTGGACTAGGTCTGGAAGGGTTAAAAGAACAGTTTCAAAATTTTAGCGGATGTGTTTTGAAAATACTATTCATTAAAAATCGACGATAAAATTTCTGACTCCGTTTTTTATGAAAATTTCATGAATGCACATTTAGCACGTATTAGGAGTATTGCCATCAAAATTATAACCTTCTAGGTCCTATAGCACATAAACAGATCATATACACGCAAAACGAGTATAGCACGTAAAACGAGATAAGCAGGAAAGTGGGGTTTCACATTCTCCCCCCCTTATAGAAATTTTGTCCTCGAAATTCTTACTTGATGTACGGAATAGATCTGGGTATTGCTGCTGCATCTGATCTCGTCTCTCCCACGTAGCTTCCTCAATGCCGTGATGCTTCCACAACACCTTAACCATCGGAATCCTCTTCGATTTCAACTCTCGGTCCATCTGATCTAGAATATGAAACGGACGCTCGTCATAAGTCAAATTCTCTCGAAGCTGTAACGGCTCTGGCTCAAGAATATGAGAAGGATCCGGATTATATTTCCGCAAATTAGACACGTGAAATACATCGTGGACATTAGAGAAGTTCTCCGGTAAAGCCAACCGATATGCCAACTTACCAACCCTGCCAGTAATCTCAAACGGCCCAACAAATCTCGGACTCAGCTTTCCACCTTTACCATAACGAGCAAACCCCTTTCGAGGAGACAATCTCAAGAAAACCCAATCTCCGACTGCAAACTCTAAGTCTCGACGACGCTTATCAGCATAACTCTTGAATCTACTCTGCGCCGTAAGCATTCTCTGCCTGATTAACTGAACATTCTCAATCTTCTCAAGAAGTTCTGGCATAATAGTCGGATCAATCGTCTTCATCTCTCCTACCTCGTCCCAATATAAAGGTGAACGGCACTTACGACCGTAAAGAGCTGCGAAAGGCGCCATCCCAATAGTAGCTTGATAACTATTGTTATAGGCAAACTCGGCAAGTGGTAGATGTTTCTCCCAGTTCTTCCCGAAGTCCAGAACACAACCCCTAAGCATATCTTCCAGAATCTGAATAGTCCGCTCAGACTGACCGTCGGTCTGTGGATGATACGCGGTACTGAAGTTCAACTGAGTACCTAAGGTCTCCTGAAGTTTCTCCCACAAACGAGAAGTAAATCGAGGATCTCGATCAGAGACAATACTAGATGGAATACCGTGAAGTCTAACAATCTGATCTAGATAGAGGTCTGTCAACTTAGTAACCTTATCTCCCATCCTCATTGCAATAAAATGAGCTGTCTTCGTCAAACGATCCACGACAACCCAAACTGCATCATTACCCCTCGGTGATCTAGGCAACCCAGTGACGAAGTCCATCGTAATATGCTCCCATTTCCACTCTGGTATAGCCAACGGCTGAAGCAAACCTGCAGGTCGTTGATGCTCGGCTTTCACTCTTTGACAAGTCAAACATCTAGACACAAACTGAGCAACCTCTCTCTTCATGTTGTTCCACCAGTAATGTTGCTTCAAATCCCGATACATCTTGGTTCCACCGGGATGAATAGTATATTTAGAATTATGAGCTTCCTCCAGAATATCTCGCCTCAAGCCCGGTTCATCGGGAACACAAACCCTGTTCCGAAACCGAAGAATACCGTCCTCTTGCAGTTTGAAGTCAGACTGATCACCCGTGATTTGATCCTTGATCTTATGAAGTTTAACATCAAGTTGCTGAGTTTCCCTGATCTGAGACAATAATAAAGGCTCAATACGGAGATGTGAACACATCACTCCAACCTGAGTCAACTCTGGTCTCCAATAACTAAACTCCTCAAGAACCTCCCACTTCTTGACAGCCAAACAAGAAATACTAGCCTTCCGGCTGAGAGCATCTGCCACAACATTTGCCTTTCCAGGCAGATAATTGATAGAACAATTATAATCTCCAAGAAGCTCCATCTACCTCTGCTGGCGCATATTCAACTCCTTCTGTGAGAATAAGTACTTAAGACTCTTATGATCAGTGAAAATTTCAAACTTACTTCCCCACAGATAATGACGCCACTTCTTGAGTGCAAAGACAACTGCTGCCAACTCAAGATCATGAGTCGGATAATTTTCTTCATAAGGTTTCAACTTTCGAGAAACATAGGCAATAACTCGGCCATCCTGCATAAGAACACATCCCAAGCCCTCCTTGGATACATCGCTGTAAATGACCATATTATCGGTCCCCTCTGGTAGAGCAAGTACTGGAGCGGTAGTTAACCTCTTTTTCAACTCCTGAAACCCACTCTCACACTTCTCATCCCAATTAAAGATAGTCCGTTTTTGAGTCAACTAAGATAGTGGCCCCGCAATGTTCGAGAAGTCCTTGACAAACCTACGGTAATAACCCGCCAAGCCAAGAAAGCTACGGACATCAGAAACACTCTCTGGCCGCTTCCAAGACATCACCGATTCAATCTTAGTGGGATCTACAGAAATACCGCTCTATGTAATAACATGGCCAAGAAAAGAAATCCGTTGCAGCCAAAATTCACTTTTGCTGAACTTGGCAAACAGCTGATGCCCCTGCAACTTCTCTAATACAAGCCGTAGATGTTGCTCGTGCTCTAATTCAGATTTAGAATAGACCAAGATATCATCAATAAAAATCACCACGAACTGGTCCAAGTACGGCTGAAAGACTCGATGCATAAGATCCATGAATGCTGCCGGTGCATTAGTCAAACCAAAGGGCATAACAGCAAACTCATAATGCCCGTACTGAGTCCTGAAGGCAGACTTCGGAACATCCTCCGTACGAATCCGAAGCTGATAATACCCCTGCCTCAAATCAAATTTAGAATAGACTTTGGCTCCCTGAAGTTGATCAAACAACTCATCAATCAGTGGCAAAGGATATTTATTCTTGATGGTCACCTGATTCAAACCACGGTAATCAATACACAATCTCAAAGTACCATCCTTCTTCTTCAGAAATAAGACTGGAGCTCTCCAAGGTGAAGAACTCTGCTGAATGAATCCTTTCTTCAATAACTCCTGTAACTGAGTCTTCAACTCCTTCAACTCAGTTGGTGCCATCCGGTACGCCGATTTAGAAATAGGTTGAGTACCGGGAACAAGATTAATCACAAACTCTATATCCCTCTCTGGCGGCAACCCTGGCAACTCCTCGGGAAATACATTAGGATATTCCCGGATAATAGGGACTTCTTCTAGCTGTAGCTTATCAGATGACTTGTTGATCAAATAAGCTAGATAACCCGAACACCCCTTACTCACCAACTTAACGGCTTTAGTTGCTGAGATAACAAAACTCGTCTTAGCACCCCGGTTACCCGCTACCTCAACTACTGGCTAATTCGGCAAACGAAACTGTACTACCTTGGTTCTACAGTTCAACTGGGCATCATACTTAGAAAGCCAATCCATACCCAGAATAACATCATACCCCCGGATAGGAAATAAAATAAGGTCCGAAGGAAAATTATTCCCCTTAACATGTATTATACAATCCTTACATACTAAGCCAGTAACATACTTATCAGTCAAAGAGGTACTAATCTCAATCACATAAGGCAATCTTTCAGGTTGCAATTTAACACGTTGCACACAAGCAGGAGTAATGAAAGAATGCGTAGCACTAGAATCAATCAACACTTTAACAAGTTGATCAAGTATAAGGAAGTTACCTTCCACCACTGCAGTCTCCTCAGGCATCTCCTTCATATCAACTGCATAAGCCCGAGCCTGAACCCGCTGTTGCTGTGGTACACTGCCTGTAGGCCTACCCTGGTAACCCTGAGTCGCTGCTCGACCCTCAATCCTCGCATATCTAGGGCAATCATTTGCCCTATGCTCGATGCTACCACAACCCAAACATGTCCCTGCCTTTACCCTGCAGTCGGACTCTACATGCCCTGGGCGCTTGCAGTAATTACACTGCGATGATGTGGCACTAACACTGCCCCTAGAAGAACCAGAAGCTGATGAAGCAGCTGATACAGCCTGCTGCTGAGGTCTCACCACACTAGGCCTGTACTGACCCTGAGACTGGGCTGGCCTATACTGAGTCTGAACCTGATATGGCCTCTGCTGAAACTGAGGCCGATAATAACTCTGCTGACCCTGTGGCCTATAAGAACCTTGCTGGGCTGGTGGCCTGTAGACAACCTGCTATACTGGAGGCCTATATATAACCTGCTGGCCCTGTGGCTGATACGGCTTCTTACTAGGCTGACTGGAGACAATCTGATCCCCTTTCCTCTTCTCTAACCTAGAAGCTGCATCAAAAGCCTCAGTAAAGATATCATAGCGATTCAGAGCCATTGCATCCTGAATCTCGGGCCTCAATCCCAACATAAATCTACAGGTCTTCCTCTCCTCCACAGCTACAAACTCCGGTGCATATCGGGACAACCTAGTGAATGTAGCCTCATACTGAGCCACAGTAGAATCCCCATGTACCAAAGATAGGAACTCAGCCTCTCTCCTCTCCCGTGCAACCCTCGAAACATACTTATCCCTAAAAGCAGTCAGAAAGGCATCCCAAACATACGGAACACCCCGGGTCTCCCAACTGGCTCTCACAGTGCGCCACCATTCCTATGCCTCATCATCAAGCAAATAGACAGCACAAGTCACCTTCCTCTCATCAGTGTACCCGAGAGGATCAAAAATTTTCTCTAACTTACTAATCCACGACTCGGCCTTCCTATCATCAGGCTCTCCCTGAAATCTAGGAGGATAGTACCCTAGAAACTCCTTCATAGCACCTCGACCGTGATTACCACCCTGTATATTCTGTATCTGAGCCTGCAACGCCTGAGTCTGAGCAGCCTGACCTGCTAACAACTGGGCCTGTCCAGCCATCAAATCTGCAATCCGATCCATTGCTGCCCCTAACCTGTCATCACCCCTATCACTGCCCTGTGCCACATTACCAGGAACCTCATCTACAATCTCGGGCCTACCACGAGTCCTCAGTCTACCGGCCATCGTACTAATCAAAGAGTTAGCACAGGTTATAGCACGTAAACAGGTTATATACAACTTTTAACACATAAACAACAAACTCATATAAAGCACATAGATCACATAAGTTTCAATCACATAAGCAAATTGATCACATAATCACATAAGCACTTAAATCACATAATCACTTAATCATTTAGTCATACCAATACATATTTCACTTTTCTTTCTTTTCACACATATTTCATGCTAAGACCTTTACCTACATTCCGAGAATACCCCGGCTAACAACTAACATGCGCTCTGATACCACTTAAATGTCACGCCCCAACTCGACCCCACCTATAATCAGTCAGGACGCAACGGAATTTCGGCAGCATAACGACAGTAAATAGATTTCCGAGGTTCTAAACCAACCTCATTAATAACATTAAACATCCAATTCTATAACCATACAAACAACAACTCCTCAACAGCATAACAACACACAACATAACCGTAATATACAATAATCAGTCTTCGTTATCTGCCTCCGTTCCAACATAACATACAATACCTCAACCTTATCATACATTTCAAAAATAAGTTAAGACCCATCTAACAACTTAACCATAGACAAAAGAAAGCCACTAAGTTAACATCATTTGGATCATCATCTTTTCAACATCTATTACAATAAGAACCATAAAGCATAT
The DNA here is from genome assembly GCA_037974665.1 of Ehretia macrophylla. Classification (NCBI taxonomy): domain Eukaryota; kingdom Viridiplantae; phylum Streptophyta; class Magnoliopsida; order Boraginales; family Ehretiaceae; genus Ehretia; species Ehretia macrophylla. Next base: position 77,057,908 of record CM075764.1, on the reverse strand, counting down.
AAAAGTCTACTAAGCTAATGTACATGACATTAAACAACATAGAATCATGGATAAGACTCAGGAACATATGACTCATCCACGTAAGGCACATTTTCCTCCTCAGGAGGCACGTACTCGTAATCCGGCTCTGCAACACTTGTAAGCATGCAATAATAGAGAGTGAGCTTATATACATAAGCCCAGTGAGGATCCGATAGATCTCGAGCAAGGTCTACTAAACTCCTTGGAATAATCTTTTGAGTCAGTAAACACACAACAACAATAATAACATTATCATCACATAACTATATAACCATTCAATAAAGGATACTCTATTTGGTGTAGCTCTAAACGCCATGACGATCTCAACCGTTCTTCTTATAACTCCCCATTACTCACGCACCCGAGGTACCTGACTAGCCCCTCCCTCCATGACACCTCCGTCATGCGAGCTGGGAGTAGCTTATGGCAGTCATGCCGTTATCAACCCGACAGCCAAACGCTGCTCGAGAGGTGGCACACACATACCAAGACTCCATAATCATCATCAATCATCAATCAATCATCAATCAATCAATTGGTAGATCAGCAACGAAAGTGCCCGATTCCCGAATTCAATAATAATCAATCAATAACATCAATATTTAATTAAACAACAAACAACGAAGTTAGATGACAAAGTAGGCCATTTAACCGGACATGCATTATATACACAATTAAACCCTAAATTACTCATCAACAACTCACCATTCAACACTCAAACACCATTCAACCATCTAAAGGCATCGTTCAATAAATTAAAGAATGACAACCTAAACTTCTAAAATTCATAACTTACAATCTACTAATCCAAACATTGCCAAATCAGTTTCTATCACTCACCCATTCAACCTACTACATTAGCCCTCTCGGAAATCCACCATAACACCTCCAAATCATGCCCAATAACCCTAAAACCCTAGGATGTCTTGGCTGGATTTTCCGAATTTTCACACGAACAATGTAATCGAAAATTCGGCATTACAACAGCGCTAACACGTAATTATCAAGTATTTAGAAATCGACGGCAATCGATTTCGATCAACACAACTCATTTAATTCAACTTTGAACATTTTAATCAAAATTAAATACCCGAAAAATAAAAATTATGCTACATCCTACAGAAACTCGTAGTATTGCATCAAAATGATCCCTAGCATGCAAGGAGCAATAATCTATCATCAGATTTCAATTCTAACGGTTAAATTTTCATTTATGAGCAAAAGTATAAAAATGACATTTTGAGATCCAGAATTTTTCTCTCACCTTTGATGCGATATAAGCCTAGGAATGCGTGCTATGCATGCCCAACAAGCAGAATCCAAGTCGGTGCGAAGTTCTACGGACAAAAACCAAGTTTTTCTTTGAAAAATTGGATTGAAAAGCTTTGAAATCTCTTTGGCTTTTTCTGCTTCTTTCTCTCGGCAATATGTGTGTGTGTGATGGTGTTTTTGTGTTGCGTGAGTATGTGTAGGTGATATTAGCTTATATGGTCAATAATTAAATAAAGTCAAAGTTAATTTAAATTGGTATTTTTGCGTTTTAATGACTTTAATTGCATTTTCTTGATCACCAAAGTTCAAAACATTTATTCAACACCCAAGCTAGCTCAAGTAAATTATTTTTAGGTGACAAGAAGTTTTACAATCCAACAATTCCACCCGAATCGGCTTAAAACTCGATTTTCGCAAAAGTCGGTATAAAAACCCTAATAAAATCTTAAGCCGATTTTAAAACCGTTTTCATCAAACACAGGTCTATTAAAGTCCGTGGACTAGGTCTAGAAGGGTTAAAAAGACCAGTTTCAAAATTTTAGCGGACGTGTTTTGAAAATACTATTCACTGAAAATCGACGATAAAATTTCTGACTCCGTTTTTTATGAAAATTTCATGAATGCACATTTAGCACGTATTAGGAGTATTGACATCAAAATTATAACTTTCTAGGTCCTATAGCACATAAACAGATCATATACACGCAAAACGAGGTATAGCACGTAAAACGAGATAAGCAGGAAAGTGGGGTTTCACAATAATCATGTAATATGTTGGTACTTGTTTTCATGAAATATAATTGTATATATGCTATAACTGTGGGTGATTCTTTTGGGCGAAGTAAGGATGACTGCAAGAGTTTTCGGAAATAGAGTTAGGCCATGATTTTGAATTATTGTTATTCTAGTAGTTTATCAGTGAGATTTTAATTGTTATGTTTATGGATTTTAGTCTCAGTTTAATGGATCTGTTCTTGATGTTCCTTTACCGAGAATGAAGTTGTTCGAGGAAATAGCAATGTATCTTGATGATTATAATTACTTTTGTTGCCATGTTTAACTTGTTATTACTTGGAGATGGATCATAAGTTGAGGTTTCCATGAGGTTGTGATCATTCACTTTTGGAGTCTCAACTCAGACTATACTTTCTTGAGGTTATTTTAGAATGAATTTATTTGAGGAATTAGTGATGTATATTTGTGAATTGAATGAAGTGTGGTATAACATGTGAGTATTTCTACTATTTGAGATTGCTATATTATTAATGGATATTTTGGAGTTTGAACTTTAAACCCTGGAGACAATTGGAGTAATTCCTGACTAAAGTTACTTTATTCGAAGATGTAATTGTTGGGAGATAGAATTATTTGAGGAAATAAGAATACATTTTGGTGACTGAACATTTACTTGCCTACATCAAGCTTTTGAGTTCTAGGTGGTGTGACTTTTTAAATTATTGATTGAGGATTCTCTTGTGTTATAATAGGTTAGTATGAATCTGTATTGTGTTATCAGATTTTGGAGTCTTCATTAGTTAATCTTGTTGGGTAATCGGTGATTTATCTTGTTTGGTGATTGGTCTGGTACGAAATGTAAAATTTTGGAGTAATTTATCTTGTTTGGTGATTGTTATGACTCCTTAGGTTCTCTAGATCTCCTTAGTGTCTTGTTTTGGAAGAAGATAGATTGTAGGATTTGACTTGTTGGTATTCAAATGTGTAGGTGGGACACCCCATTTTGTGCTTCCTATTCTATTGGTCTTATTATTCTTTTCTACTCTATTCTCACTTATTTGAGACAGAGTTACACTTTTCTAGCATATCAATTGTTTCTTGAAAGTTTTACTTATTGGATTAATGGATCCTATACTCATTTGACATTGTTTCTATTCTTAACATGCATATTTGCTTCTTATAGCAATGTCGTTTATTGGAGTTAAGGTTTGAGACTTCTATATTTCATTCTATATCTCCAGCCATTGATTTCAATATATTTCATTTCATCCTATTACTATTCATTTGAAAGTAATTTTTCCTTTGGTATACCATTTTACTTGTTTGAATTTCACTTGTTTGATGTACTCCCTACCTAAGTACATCATTGTCATTCTTGTTGATCTTTGTTAATCCTATTGTTTTATTATTAAATCCTGAGCCATTACTTTGTTTGTAATTGCTCATTTAATATACTCAGCACTGTCATTTCTTATTTATACTTCTTTGGTTATTGCGTGCTGAGATACTCATTATCTTGACACTCATATTTTCTATTGAATTAATCATCTCTTATTTCTTAATTTCATTTCTCCTCAAGTACAACTTATTTGTTGGTTCCTTGAACAATCATCGAGAATTGAAATGTCCACTTGTTCAGGAATTTTGTTCAACATACTCAGCACTGTTTTGACTCGTCATCATCCTTTGTTCGTACTTATTTAATTGACAGGTGCTGAGACATTTCTTATCTTAGTTATCATGCTTCCTTATTAAACTATTAGCCTATTGATTCTCTAACCTGTTTGACCTCTTGTTCACTTGATTGTTGGCTCGAATATGACTTTTCATATTCTTATATCCTTGTAAATTTCATAAGAGTCATATTCTGACCAATGTCACTTTTGAGATATTCCCTTGATCAGTAATCATTCATGTTATCGTGAATAAGTTTTTAAACCCTCAGGATGTTCATAGAGCTCTTTTGTGTAGTAGGGGATGATTGATAAGTAGTGGTGTCATGCTAAGACTTTGGAGTTGCGAATTCTTTCATATGCAATATGATATTAGGTGGAAGAGAATTATGAATTGAAGATTGTCTTGGAATTATGATAATCATCTTGCAGTCAACAGAGTTTGTTCTTTTGAGGTCTTTGGTTAGGTGTCATCTTAAGAGATAAATGAGAACTAAGAGAAGTATTGTTAAGTGTAACGATTGAGGATTTAATTTTCTGTCAGTTCGAGAATTGCGCGGACGCAATTATTTTAAAGAGGGGAGAATGTGAAGCCCCAGTTTTCGTCTTTACCTCAATTTGCGTGATTTGATATGTTTATGTGTTATATGAGTTAGAATGTGCTAAATATGTAATTTTTATTCCTAATACATGCTATGTGTGCATTCATGAAATTTTCATAAAAAACGACATTGAAAATTTTATCGTCAATTTTTGTGAATAGTATTTTGAACGCACGTCCGCTAAAATTTTTACACGAGTATTTTAAACGTCTTAAAACCAATTCTTCTATTATTAATAGACCCATGTTTGATAAAAAAAATTGATTCTGAAATGGAATAGTAATTTAAATAAATTTTTCGGGCGAAAAGTAGCGTTTTTTAGCCAAATAGTGATTTCTTTTAAACCCGATTCTTGCATTGACTTTCGTTGACCTAGTATATATTAATATAAATGTATTTATATGTGGTATTAAATGATTTTAGATTAATTGTGCATTCAAAAGACATTTGAAAACAAATAATATGTCTTTTCACCTTCTTTTGTGAAAATCGAGTTTTTAACTGAGTCGGGTGTAAGTCTATGCATGTGAAACTTGTTGTAAGTTATGACTTTTAGAATTTTGGGTTGTCTTTCTTTAAAATCTTGATTTATGCCTTTGGTTGATTGGGTGGTGTTTGAGTGATTGAATTATGAGTTGTTGATGGTTAGACTAGGGTTTGGTTGTGTGTTTAATGCATGTTAAGTTGGGTGGCCTACTTTGTCATCTAACTTAGTTGTTTGTTGTTTAATTTTTTAGTGGTTGTTATGTTGTTGAATTGATGATTATTGATTGATTATTGTTGAATCGGGAGATAGGCAACCAACTTTGTTATCCTCCTGTGATAATTGATTATTGATGAACCGGGAGATAGTCAACGAAAAAGGTTGTCTTCCTTTGATTGAATGTTTATTATTATAGTTGAGTCTTGGTATATGTGTGCCACCTCTCAGGCAGCATTGGGCTATCGGGTTAAAACCGGCATGACTACCATAGCCTACCTTCAGCTCGCGTGACGGAGGTGTCATGGAGGGAAGGGCTAGAGAGGTACCTCGGGTGCGTGAGTAATGGGGAGTTACAAGAAGAACGGTTGAGATCGTGATGACGTTTGGAGCTACACCAACTAGAGTATCCTTTATTGATTGGTCATTATAGTTAATGTGTTTATATTGTTATTGATGATTATTATGTATTGCTCAAAGGATGGTTTCCAAGGAGTATAGTAAATACTGTTAGAGATCTATCGAATCTCACTGGGCTTGTTTTATATAAGCTCACTCTCAATTATTGCATGCATACAGGTGTTACCGATCCAGATTACGGGTACGTGCCTCTAGAGAGGATAATGTGCCATATGTAGACGAGTCTTATATGTCAGAGTCTTGTCCTTGATATCTGATGTTGTACGTTTTGTTATATTGTATATTAAAACTAGTTGGTTTGTATTTATTTAGAAGTTTATGATATATGAGATGTTGTAAAGATAATAGATTAAAGTTGCTAGTTTAGTGGTCCCATTTTTGGAATATGATTAGGCTACTAGATTGGTTATAATCTATTTTGGAAATGTATTTTATATAGTAAATGTATGATGTTGGAACGGAGGCGTATAACCTATGGATGCAATGGTAAAGAATGTTTATTGTATGTTGTGGTTGTATTGTTAATTGTTGAATTATTGTGGAGTTGGATGTATGAGTTTTGAAGAGGTTGGTTTAGAGCCTCGGTATCTGGGTTACAATCATTATACTGCCGAAATTTCGTTGCGTCTTGACTGATCTTAAGGGGGGTCGAGTTAGGGCATGACACCTCTCTTCTGGAGTTGGCAAACAAGTTGACAACTGCGCAGTCTTAGTTCAAAGGAAAGGGTAAGGAGTCTGTCTTGGTTGTTGCCACTTCTTCTAGGTTAAAGCCCAGGAATAGAAGAAGGAGAAAGAACAATAAAAAGACGAAAGACTCTACTCCTAGGCCCACTGGAGGTATTGGGAAGAAGAAGAATGATGTCATCCCAAGGGATAGTGTTATCACTGTAACGGTGAAGGCTATTAGAAGAGAAATTATTATTTATATCTTCATTCGTTGAAGGGGCAACAAGCTGGTTTTGCTGCAAATAAAGGTTTGATTTCCTTCAAGTTTATGAATGAGACTAATTTTTCTATTTGTTGGGCTTATCCATCTTGGATCTCAGACTCAGGTACTACAACTCATGTTTGTATGCCTTTACAGAGTCTAAATGACAAGATGACGTTTGGAAAGCGAGAAATCCTTTTGAAGGTTGACAATGGGGCAAATGTTGTTACCTTAGCCAAGGGAAACATGGATATGCATATGCCCACAGGGCGTATTTTGCATCTATCTAATGTTTTGTTTGTTCCAAGTATTGTTAGGAATATCGTTTCTATTCCTAAGCTTGTTTGTGAAAATTATGAATTTTTATTTTCGATCAAGAGCTGTAATATTTATTATTGTAATGAATATATCGGCTCAGCTACTTTGGTGAATAGACTTTATCATCTAGATGTGAATGAGTGTATGCATGTTAATTCGACCACTACTTCAAATGAGAAACGTCCTAGAGATATTCAAACTAATGCAAAACAATTATGGCACTTAAAAGTAGGTCATATTAACGAGAAAAGATTAACATGGATGGCTCAAAATGAATTAATTGATTCATTGGGATGTGAACCCAGCCCTACATGTGAGTCTTGAATTCTCGGGAAAATGACTAAGTCACCTGTTACTGGACAAGGTGTAATACCCTGACCCTGAGCATATAGTTTTTTTATTTACTTGTGTATATTAATATGCTTATTTTAATCAATTGCGTACATTTACATGTTATCTTTCTAATAACCATGCTATTCTCAACCCATTACCACCCTGGTCAAGAAATTTTAGGGAAAACGGACAGAGTCTCCCCTATACCGTAGACATTTTGAAAACATGTAAACATAATATAAACAAAGTATTCCATAGTTTAGCAGGAAAACACTCCAATCTCAAGCAATAGCACACAGCAACCAAGGCAATTCCCCCAACTGTGCCACTTGAAACATGTTTAGTGAGGTATGAGCAATCACAATTGCTCAGTGAGGGATAAAGTCCAGGGACGTGCAATGCAGCAGATAACTCAATAGACATTTAAAACAACTAATGGACAATTAAAGTAACAAGTTACCACACATTGAAAAAGGATACGATTCACTTGCTCAGCAATCACGAACCATGAGCCACAAACTGAAATCTCGATGTAATAATGACACTGTTATCGATAAGCTGGCATCCCCTTATAACTGCAAAATGGGTGTACTTCGGATGTACCCCGAAATCTTATGACCCAACTCTCCCTGGGCGGTATCCCAAGCGAAAGAGGGACTGGGCAACCATGGTTGCCGAGGTAGACCGGCAAGCCCGATGCCGCCTAGTTTCCACGACACCACCATGCCCAAATGGTTGCGCAACCACGATGCAATGCACTCAAAATGATAACAATAGAATAAATCAATAAACACATGATTGAGGGACTGTAACACCCTGCTAAGTGAATACCACGAAGGGCAGAGGTACACGGGCACGTCACATCATGCAGGTATTATCCGCTTTGGTTACACCCCGCACTTAACGTACGAGCTTGCCCTCACGGTTTTGCCCTTCCAGCCAACTAAGCGAATACCATGAAGGGCAAAAGCACATTGCACACGAAGGCGCCTGCACGAATATATGAGATAACTCTATATTTTCAATGATCCCAGCTCGTAACAAACCGATGTGGGATATTACAAGTACAACAAAGTAGGTTGCCCTCACACACAATATATAGACAATAAGTGCACATAATCTAAGTACAAGTAAATAAACTATTATGCACATAAGGATGAAGTCTCCCTCACCTTTGAACAACCAAACCTCCTCAACCTAGCTTAATGTGCAATCCCTAGCTTATTCATACAAGTACAACATTTAGACATTAAAACTAACATAATACTATGCAAGTAAGCTAGCGTAATCATAATATGCATCTTACTTAACATAAAGTCACTCCGATTAGAAATGTATAATTAGCAATTAACTAATTCTATTCATATTTACTTGCTAGCCAAAAACATCCAGATAACAATCAACAAACCAGCATCCTTCAACCTAGCTATTTTTACTGTCTAGCAAGTATACAAGATAAAAATTACATATAGAACTTCAAGTTAAAAGAAACATTTTATTAGCTAATACTGATAGTCCACCACTAGCAAGTTTATTGATTTATTATATTGTTATCATTTTGAGTGCATTGCATCGTGGTTGCGCAACCATTTGGGCATAGTAGTGTCATGGAAATTGGGCGGCATCGGGCTTGCCGGTCTACCTCAGCTACCATGGTTGCCCAATCCCTCTTTCGCTTGGGATACCGCCCAGGGAGAGTTGGGTCGTAGGATTTCGGGGTACATCCGGAGTACACCTATTTTGGAGTTATAAGGGGATGCCAGCTTATCGATAACAGTGTCATTATTACATCGGGATTTCAGTTCATGGCTCGTGGTTCGTGATTGCAGAGCAAGTGAATCGTATCCTTTTTCAATGTGTGGTAACTTGTTACTTTAATTGTCCATTAGTTATTTTAAATGTCTATTGAGTTATCTGCTGCATTGCACATCCCCGGACTTTATCTCTCACTGAGCAATTGTGATTGCTCATACCATGCTAAACATGTTTCAGGTGGCGCAGTTGGAGGAATTGCCTTGGTTGCTGTGTGCTATTGCTTGAGATTGGAGTGTTTTCCTGCTAAACTGTGGAAGACTTTGTTTATATTATGTTTACAGGTTTCCAGAATGTCCACGGTATAGGGGAGACTTTGTCCGTTTTCCCTAAAATTTCTTGATCAGGGTGGTAATGGGTTGAGAATAGCATAGTTATTAGAGCCTCCGGTCTCGTGAGAGATCAGGGCATTACACAAGGTGTAAGAGCCACTGAATTGTTGGCATTAATACATAGTAATATATGTGGACCATTTAGAGAAATGGCTCGCGGTGGTTATCATTACTTCATAACGTTTACCGATGACTATTCACGATATGATTATGTATACTTAATGAAGTATAAGTCTGAGGCTTTGGAAAAGTTCGAAGAGTTTAAGGATGAAGTAGAAAACCAATTGGAAAAATGTATTAAGACTCTACGATTTGATCGTGGATGTGAATACTTAAGTACTGAATTTCTTGAATATCTCAAGCAAATTGGAATAACTTCACAGACCACTCTACCTGCTACACCACAATTGAATGGAGTATTTGAATGTAGGAATTGTACATTGTTGGATATAGTATGATCTATGATCAGTTACACCGATCTTCCAATTTCGTTGTGGGAGTATGCACTTCCTACGACAATTTACTTGTTGAACAGAGTTCTGATTAAAGTCATTCCTACTACACCATACGAGTTATGGGTTGGTAGGAAACTGAGTTTTAATCACATTAAAATTTAGGGTTGTCCCGCTTATGTGAAGAAACTTAAGATGGACAAGTTGGAAAGTAGATCTGATAAAGAAAGATTTGTGGGGTACCCTAAAGAGACTAAAGGGTATTATTTATATTTTCCCGATGATCAAAAGAATTTGATCAATCGTGACGCTGTCTTTCTTGAAAAGGAGTTTAGAAAAAGGCAGTGGGAGAAAAATAAGAATTGAGGAAGAGTCCTCTAAACTACAAACTAACCCAAATCAGGATCCTGAACCAGTTCATCAAAGTACAGAACGAGTCATCACACAAGCTCCTCACAGATCGAGTAGAGTATCCCGTCCTCCTTAACGATATGGGTATCTTCTTGAGGAGGAACAAAAGTTGTTTGTGGTAGAGGATAGTGATCATGTGGATGATCTTGCTACTTATGAGGAATCGATACAGGATATCAATTCTAAGAAATAGAAGCAAGCAATGCAAGTAGAAATGGATTCTATGTACTTCAATAATATTTGGACCTTGGTAGACTCGCTCAAATGTATTGTACCTATAGGGTGCAAATAGGTTTTCAAGAGGAAACTAGGATGAAAATGTTGAGACATATAAAACATGGCTTGTTGCGAGAAGTTATCGTCAGAAACAAGGTGTTGATTATGACAAAAAAATTTCACCAATTGTTATGCTTAATTCCATTTGAGTTATGCTTGCTGTTGCCACATACTTTGATTATGATATCTGGAAAATGGATGTTAAAACTACATTCCTGAATGGTTATCTTGATGAAGATATCTATATAGAGTAGCCCGAGGGTTTTAACTCTAATCGTAATCAAGTATATAAGCTTAAAAGATCAATCTATGATCTAAAGTAAGCTTTGCGTTCTTGGAACATCAGATTTAATGATGAAATCAAAGAGTTTGAATTCATTAAAAATGAAGATGAACCCTATGTTTACAAGAAGGTTAGTGGGAGTGCGACTACTTTCCTAATCTTGTATGTTGATGACATTTTTTTAATGGGAAATGATACTGGGCATATAATGTCTTCCAAAGTCTGGTTAAATAGCAAATTCTTCATGAAAGACTTGGGAGAAGCCTTTTACATCTTGGGAATTCGTGTCTATAGAGATAGAACGAAAAGATTGGTTTGTCTCAAAGCATGTACATAGAACAGATCTTGAAAAAGTTCAAGATGAAGAGTTCTAAGAAAGGTCTCTTGCCTATAAGGCATGATATACATCATTCTAAGGGAATGTCTCCTAAATCTGGTAAAGAAAGGCAATGTATGGATCGTGTGCCTTATGCTTCGGCCATAGGCAGTCTTATGTATATTATGCTATGTATATAGCCTGATATTGCATACGCTATAAGCGTTACGAGCAGATATCAGTCTGATCCAGGTGAAGAGCACAAGATAGCAGTAAAACATATCCTTAAGTACTTGCGAAGAAATAAGGATCTTGTTTTAATTTATGGAGGTGGTGAACTTCGTGTGGACAAATACACTGATTCAAATTTCCAATCTGATAGAGATGATAGAAAGTCTACATCTGGATTTGTTTTTGTTTGTAATGGAGGAACAATAAGTTGGAAGAGTTCCAAACAGCCAATAATTACAGACTCCACTACTGAGGTCGAATAAATTTCTGCATTAGAAGCTACAAAGGAAGTAGTTTGGATGAAGAAGTTCTTGTTAGAGCTCAAAGTGGTTCCATTCATAGAATTGCCGATACCTTTGTATTGCGATAACAATGGAGCTATTGCACAAGCTAAGGAACCCAGATCTCATAAGAAATCTAAACACATTGAAAGGTGTTTTCATATCATTCAAGAGATTGTCGCTCAAAAGAATCTAAGTCTGTAAAAAGTTCCTACATTAGAAAATGTAGCTGACCCACTCACCAAGCCTATGAGTCAGGCACAGTTAGATCGTCATCTTGAGAGATGGATATGCGATACCATTGTATGATGCGTTAATCCTATGTGATATAGCATTAGTACAAGGTGGAGATTGTTAGTGATAAGCGCTAAAGCTATATAGTTAGATGACCTATATAGGGCATTATGATGTAGATTGCATTTTAATGGCATATTTGTTGACGTTCATATTCTCTGTCATTCCTATTATATGAATGTGTCCTTAATATTTTTCAAAGAATAAATATATTCTAAAATTGTTTAGAATACATTGGCATATTTCTTCGATATGATAAACATTCAAACTGATTCATAGCCATTAGATTATTTGATCGGGACTAGAATAATCAAGTACGGGTTATCATATGTAATTACATTTGATTAACATAAGGATGTTAATGATAAAGGGTGGCAAGCTTTGTGCTATAACAGCATGGGGATACGATTAAATTACATATGAGTGATCATTAGTAGAACAAATCATTGAATGTGACCAGAATAATAAACTACATGACTTTGGATTAATAGTTTATTATTCGTTGGGAATTATGCAAATTAATCATTTGACTTGAGAAATTACGACAGTCAGATATATCAAGGGCTATATCTAGTGTTTGGGCAAAACCCACCTTCTTCAAGGTAAGTAACGACCTCTTGTAATTTAGTCTTATGATATAGAGACCGACAGGTAATTGTTGAGATAGGATCCACTAACCTTTGATGTGAAGCGATGTCCTATACAATCTTATTTCGGTGTTGAATGATGAAATCCTTAGCCGGGGTATGTATGAATGATGGAAAAGGTTTTTCATAGGTTTCATCTCTCATTTTGTTGACTAGATCTACGCGTAGAATCGAGCAAGGGGACTTAATCATTTCATGGTCCTCATTTGATCAGGACATATTTAATGGAAGGATCAGAGTGCATGCTAATTCGCGACTATAAATAGATTCATAAGAGTTATACTTCATTACCATATAAACTGTCATGATACGTATGTTGTTAGGCGTCATTCTTGAATGTGAGGGTATTCCGGAGAATGACGAAGACATTCTCGGAATAGATTAAAAGAGTTTAATAGTCGTTCATCGATATACGGTTATGAATCTAGAAAGGCACACACAAAGAGCATCATAAATAAGACATTTAATGAGCTTGGTATTAATTAGAGACAGACGTTAAAGTGTTAATGTTATTTTGGACGTTAATTGTTAAGCAGACCAAAAGTATAATTTTAGAAAGTGTTGAGCCCGAAGTGTAATTATAGAAAGAGGTGTTTCCATAATAATTATTCTAATGGGGACTAGAATTAATTAGATGTTAATCTTGCATGAATGCCAAGTGGCATTGTATTGCAGAATACAATGATGCCACTTGTCAAGACAATATCCGAATCCTTCTCATATTCTAGGGCCAGAGCCATTATAGTTTCGTGAGAATCTAACTTATGATGAGCGGCCGATTCGCATAATAGATCAGATAGAACGGGAGTTGAGGTCGAAGAAGATTCTGATGGTTAAAGTATTGTGGAAACATCACGGGATTAAAGAAGCTACTTGGGAAAGAAGGGATCAGATTCAACAACAATACCAAGATTTATTCCGAGTAGCAAGTAAGAATTTCGAGGACGAAATTTCTTTAAGGGGGGAGAATGTGAAACCCCAAATTTTGTCTTTGTGTGAAATTGCGTGATTTGACCTGTATATGTGTTATTTGAATTAGAATGCACTAATTCTGTGATTTTTACTCCTATTACATATTGTGTGAGCATCCATGAAATTTTCATAAAAATCGGAATTGAAAATTTTATCGTCGCGTTTTGTGAATAGTATTTTTGAAACACATCTGCTATAATTTTGAAACTGGGCTTTTTAGCCTTTGAAAACCTAGTCCTCGGATATTAATAGATCCGTGTTTGATTAAAACAGATTTTAAAACGAGTTAGGAATTAAAAGGATTTTTCATCTTCTTTTGCAAAAATCGAGTTTTTACCCAAGTTGTGTGTATATGTATGCATATAAAACTTGATGTCAACTAAATTAAGTCTACTAAATATAGTATTTATAGTAGTTTACTTATATATAAGCAAAATAGTCTAAAAACACAATTAAAAGACTAAGTTATCAACTTTGACTTTATTATTTTTCGTTGACTTTTGCTTATAATATCAACACACAATAAAAACAAGCAAAACACCACACAAATACACACACATTGCCGTGACGTTGAGGGAGAAGAAGAGAGAAAAATTTCAAGGTATTTCAAAGCAATTTTTCCTTAGAAAACTCATTTTTTTTCCTAAGTTTTTCATTCCGGGTTAGATTCCGCTTGTTGGGCATCCATTCTTCGCATTCCTAGAATTATTTTGGATCAAAGGTGAGAGAAAAAATTTAGATCTAGAAATGCTATTTCTTGTCAAATTTCTATAGTTGCATATTTATCCAATGTTTTGCTAAATTTTCTTTAGATTATTGCTTAGTAGTTGACAAGGACCAATTATATGCGTTTATAGCTATTTTGAACGATAGTAGCATGTATTTCTAATTTTCGGACATTTAAATTGATTTATTGGCTTATAGTTGAATAATTGTTGTTGTAGTGGTTGGAATTGAATGCTTGTTGCTTCTATAAGCTTGTTAATTATTGTGTAGTAATGTTGTAATGCCGAATTTTCGATTTGAAATCCATAGTAAAAGTATAGAAAATTCAGCCAAGGTGCATTGCCAAAATTAGGTTTGTAGGACTTGTTTTGGATGGATTTTGGTTGGTTTTTGAGGGGGTTAATGTAGTAGCATGTGTGATTGGGTGATAGGAAAAGGTTCGGGGGCTATTTGATTAGTAGATTATAAGTTATGAGTTTTAGAAGTTTGTGTAGTCTTTATTTGAAATTTTAAAATATTGTCTTAGTTGATTGGTTGTGGTTGTGTAGTTGTGTCTTGGGTTGTTGTTGAGTAGGATTGGGTTTGAAAGCATGTATAGATGTGTGTTGAGTTGGGTGGCCTACTTTGTCATCTAACTTGGGGTGTCTTAATTGTTTGACTAAATGTTGAGTTGTTATAGTGTTGTAGAAAGTATTGATGATTGTTGAGGTGTCGGAAGACAACCTACTTTGTTGATCTCTCAGAATGTTAAATGTTAAGTGTTGTCTAATGAAAGCCATGATAGTGTTGTGTCACCTCGGGCGGCATCGGGCTTGCCGGGTTGCCAGCACAACTATCATGTGTTACCCCTATCTCGTGTGGTCGGAGAGTGCCATGGAGTGTGTGGGCTAGTTGAGGTACTTTCGGAATGTATCAGTGAGTGTTATAAGAAATTGGTTGAGATCGTGACGGCATATGGAGCTATACCAACTAGTGTATCCTTTTTAAATGAATGGTTATTAATGTGGCTTGAAATGAAATGTTGATGCTAAT
The DNA here is from genome assembly GCA_037974665.1 of Ehretia macrophylla. Taxonomy (NCBI): domain Eukaryota; kingdom Viridiplantae; phylum Streptophyta; class Magnoliopsida; order Boraginales; family Ehretiaceae; genus Ehretia; species Ehretia macrophylla. The sequence continues at coordinate 77,042,841 of CM075764.1, read as the reverse complement.
GAAGATTAATGTGTGTTGTTGTTCATAGGATGATTTCCCAAGTGGCAAAGTAAATGTTTTCAAAACATCTTTCGAATCCTCACTGAGCTTTGTTATATATAAGCTCACCCTCATTCGTTTATTCGTTCAGGTGTTACTGAGCCAGATCTTGGGTATGTCCCTCAGGAAGTTGAGAATGTGCCTTTTGGTGAGGAGTCTTATGTGCCAGAGTCTTATCCATGATATCTTGGCTGAAGTTCTTTTTTTGCTGTATTGTATATTAGATCCAGTTATGTTGCACTTACTTTGAAGTATGTATTGTATAAGATGTTATAATGATAGTGAAAAGATCAACACTAGTTTAGTTGTCTTACTTTGGAATATGAGTAGGTTGCTAGACTAGTTTATAATAGGTATGCATATGTATGATATAACTTATGGTTTGGTTGAAACGGAGGCATACCACCTATGGTTGGGATGTTGTATGGTTGTTTAATATATGGTGTTGGATGTGTTATATGTTGTTGAAATGATTGCAGAGTTGTTGTTGGAATTTGGAGTTGGTTGTGTGATATTATAAAGGGTTAGTTTAGACCCCTGTTATCCATATTACAGACTTTATGCTGCCGAAATTCCGTTGCATCCTGATTGATTGTAAGTGGGGTCGAGTTGGGGTGTGACAACTTTCTAAAGTAGATATGCATGATCTTGGAAGATAATGAAGAGATATTATCTTCTCTCTCTCCTCTACACCATACGGCCAACACAGAAACATTGCAAGCAAGAAAATATTTTATCTCTCTACTCCTTGGTACTGTCGGCCAAGAAAAGAAAAAGCCATTAGAGTTTTTCTTTTTGGCTTTTAAGTTAATGCACGCTCTTATCCTCGTATAGGTAACTAGCACATTTCTTTATTTTGTGGAAATAGCCTTTGGATGATTGTGTGTCTCAATCTAGAGCCTTTGCACGTGTGAAGGAGCTCATCCACATCCATCTTGTTACCACCACCTATTCGGCTATCATCCAAGACGTATACCTATTGCTTTACTCTTGTACTTTATGTATATTTGATATATATTGATTATCATGTTGGTTGCATGGAATTTACTATGGAAATATGTGAATACAAAGGCTATGTTGCTAAGAAAATTTTTGAAATCCGTTGTTTCCACTTAGTGCATAAAGGTTGTGATTTACACTTATCTTGATAGATCCTCTCATTCATTTTGTATATATATGCTTGATATGATGCAAAGAGCAAGCAAGAAAAGAAATGAAAAAAAAAAAAAATTTGAGCAAAATTTTTGCCCAGTGGGCTGCCACAGACGGCTAGGTTGGCTGGCTACTTTGGTCAGCTAGCCTCTGGATTGACCAGTCAGGCGGACTAATTAGGTGCCAACCCAACTGATCAGCCTAGTAGTGACAGATTGTTTTTGGTTTTCCAGTTGAGCTTCTCGCTCGACCGGTGCAACCTATAGGCCAAATTTTTTATTTTCATGTCATAATTGGCTATGAAATGTGATTTTATTGCTATATGGAATATGGCAAGTTTCTTTTTAAGTGGTTAACATGAGATGTTAAAGGCTCAAATTAGAAACTTAGTGTAAGCATGTTTATTATTATGTTGATGAATGAGATTCATGTTTATTACTTTATTGATTATACCTTGGCATAATGGATGGATCATGGACTTATAGATTAATGAATGAATGTTTATTATGTTAATTTATTTGATGGGTTTGTAATATATTCTTTCATTCATGGTTTGTAATTGAGATAAAAGTCTCATTTTATTTTTACAAGAGGGAAATTGTACTGAGGCATGTGATGTAATTTCTATAATAAGGCTTGTAAAAGGGGATGAAAACTTTCAACAAGTTGATGGCCTTCGGATTGTTAAAGAGTTCGAGGTGCCAAGCCTTATGAAGACATGTGATGTGCTTGCTTAGGTTTTGTGGTTGATTAAATTCAAGAGGCTCGAATTTAATCAACACTAAGCCATGATCCACCAAGTTTATAATTTTGCATATATGTTTATTTATTGCTATGCATGAGATGTTGCTAGTATTAAATGAACTAATGTGTAAAGTGAGACCTAATTAAAGAACTAAATCTTCCTCCGTGCAAACCAACATCAGATTATAATCGACAAAATTGTTTTATCGTTGTCCTCCACTATCGTAGGGATGCTTATGATCGATTGGATATGTCTTGGCTAACCTAAAGATAAGAAGACATGTTTCAAGATGAGTACTTCGCAAACCTATTAAGCATAAGATGTTGTGGTGTTTTAATATCACGTGGCCAAGAACATACTAAAGCTGAGATCACAGGATTCAAATTGTTGCATTAACTATGATGGTAGGCTTAATCTAACTATTTCATCGGGCCAAGAAACCACTAAATGTGAGGTTTTGGTAATTAGGGGCAAAATACCAAATCTTGCACGAGATGTAAATAGTAAGAGTTGCTTACTCAATTATGTGTATAATTCAAGAAACCACTAAAGATGAGGGATATCCATATGAATGAGAACTTCGTCACTCGCTAATGAATCTTTGATTAGATTTGCGTTTTCCATTTAGGAAGTGTGGAATTAATAAAATTAGTGGGAGGTATCATTTAATTAAAGACCAAATTAAATGGTTTATCAAGATAACATCAACTAATAATCTTATTTTCTGTAAAACTCAAAATAGCTACAACTATGAACTCGTTGTTGCGCATACTAGACTCTAATCGACTAACTAGGTCCAACTTTAACGATTAGCTTCAAAATCTAAGTGTCACGCCCCGACCCAACCCTACGCTGTAACGCCCCGACCCAACCCCACGCTAAAGGTTAAGTCTGGACCCGATAAACGGACAGAGTCTCCTCTGTACCGCGAACATTCTAGAAACCTGTAATTGCTCAAAATAGCCACAATATACTAAAACAAGCTTTTATAGTTAGAAATTCCAAGGTTCAAGGCCATCCAAGCCTTGAAATGTACAACTGCTCCGAATCACACAAGCATGCAACCAACTTAACTTTTCATTAAACCATTTTAACATGCCGTTCTATGATAACATTAGAGCAATCTTAGAAGTTGAAATCAACATACCTCTAAACATACACCCCCAAGCATGCAAGAACTAAAAAGAGAATTAAAAGTTATTGCAAACCATAATATCTCAAAGCTAACATTACAACCAACTAACTTTCAACTTGCAACTACAAGAATATACATAGCCTTAAAGCCACAAAATAGATCATGCTATAGCAATACAAGTATACCATGTAACAACAAGAAGGCATATCCATCTTAGACAACAATCACACAGCAACTAGGGCAAAGGCTCAGCCTGAACTTCTTCTTCTTCCACTAGCACCTCAACTAGTTGGGGTTCACCCTCAACACTTCCTGAAACATATATCGAGGTATGAACAACCACTGTTGTCCAGTGAGGGATAAGGTCCTAAGGCGTGCAATGCAACAGGTAATATAGTTAAACCACAATAGCCATTAAACAATTCAAGAAATAACAATAGCCATTAAATAACCACACATTAAAAAGGATACATTTCACTTAACCCCAACACCAAATCTTCAATCCACGAACACGATCACAATCACGATAAGCCGGCATAAACCCAAACACTCCAATGGGTGTACTCCGGATGTACCCCGATAATCCTACGACCCAACATCCCCTGGCAATCTCCGGACCAAACGAATGAGGGACTAGGGTACGGAGTTTGAATATCCACCGGCAAGCCCTCTGCCGCCTAGCCAATATTCAACACATCCTCCCCTGACACTATGGTTGCGCAACCACTATGCAATGCACTTAACGATGACAAGTCAATATCAACATCATAAGTAATAACACATAAGAGGATCAACAAAGTAAGTTGATCTCAGAAATGATAGATTAAAAGCAGTTTACACAAACAAATAAGCAACTTTACAAAGGGCATATATAAGATACATTTAGAGTTATACCAAAAGTTCCAAATCAACTTGAAACCACATTCAAACACATATGGAGACATGCCAAGGACTTAGATGCAAGTGACAGTCGAATTTACCCTTAAACCCCTTTGTAATGCCGTCCATTTTTCTTCCAAACTCATATTAAGGATGCCAATTCGAGGGGAAGCTATACCAATTTTCTAATTAACCCTTAAGGTACCCTTACAACCCACAAATTCATTCCATTATCCGCAATTACCCCGAAAGCCCCAATTTTTCTCTTATAGCTTTGAACTACACCTACCTTAACCGGGCTTCAACCAAGAGTTAGCAAGGGTTCTATAGAACCTAGGTAGCCTAAGAACACTAAAAGTGAAGCCCAAATCCACCCGAATTTGCATTAACCACGAAATCCCTTTGTTAAAGTCGGCTAATTCACGTTCTATGCAAATTTAGAGCAATTCATATGCACGGGGCTATTAGACTACCTTCATTAGCACCTAAGGCATCTATTAGAAGCATTGAATCAAGCTAATACGCGCAATTACACAAAACCCTAGAATTTCGTCACTATTTACCTCATAAATCAAATTAACGATTCTAACCGTTTAAAATGCGCACCAATGGCTTAAATGTGTTCTCTAGCACTTATATACAAGGTATAATAGCATAGGTAAGCATTACAATAGCATTTGAACACATTTCTAACAAATCAAGAAAATAACAAAAATTTAAAAATGCGCAAAAAGTCATGAAATCCCTCACCAATGCGCGAAGGAGCTCACAGGAGGCTTGCACACACCCTAAACTACTTGTTCTAGGCTTGGATTGAAGAGTTGAAGATCAAAATCTCCTCCTTGTGGCTGCTTGTGGCTGTCGGGTTTGCTACAGTGAAATTCAGTCTTTGCTCTTTTTTTGTTTTTGTTTTTATGAACTAAAGTGTTGTGTGTTGAGTTATATATTAAATGGCTAAGTTGGGTGTTTAAGTGGTTCACTAAAATGCGCTTAGATAACTTAAAACGAGCCTAAAGTGTAAAGTGTAGGCTAACTAATTAAATCACTAATGTTAAGTCACATAACACTATTCCTAGTTTGCTAAAACATTTTCTAGATGAGGGTTCTGAACGCTAATCGCTCAAAGGCATATTTTTCCCATTCTTTTAACAATTAATATGATTTAATAAAATTGCTAATTCACTAATATAGTGCAGTTTGAAAATGGAGTGAATAGTGGCTAAAGAAGACAGTTAATAAAGCACATAAGGAAATGCGCAAATAGTGGATGCAACAGTAAGTTAATGCAAGGCAAAAAGCTCAGGCGTCACACACGCTATAGGTCAAGTCGGATCCGACAAATGGACAGAGTCTCATCTGTATCACGGACTAGCCAATTACCTGCACTTAGAAGTAATCACAACAATACAACAATACCTAATTCATATATGTTCCATACTAGTTCATAAAGTAGTTCTAGCCTTCAAACTTAGCCAATATTTAACCATGCACGCAATTTAGCTAATCATTCATGAACTAAAGACATTAGAACTACTTATACTATTACATGCCACTACTAAAGACTTTAACTTTACAACTCCTTACATAATAAATACATACAAGACCTCTAAGGCCTCAAAATAGAACACAAGTACTTAGCATCACATTCATTACATTACAATACATAGTTCGATCACATATGCCACACACAAGCAATCCAACCTCAAAGCAAGCATAATCAAGGAAAGACTTCTACTTGCACCTACTCCTCCTCAACAACCAACTAAGGGTCTACCTCCGCCTCTTCTGAAACATTGTTAGATAAAAAGAGTGAGCAAACTCTATGCTCAATGAGGGAGGGGAGAGTTAAACCCGGGATCCTTCGAAAATGATTTCGTGCAATGAAAATATGAGCCATATAATCGATAACAATATAAAGCAATCAATTAAGACAATAAACTATATAACACATTAAAAATGATACGATACGATAACCCTTATCACTTTATTTCACTATCGATCACGATCTCGATCTCAATCAAGAACACGATCCGATAACGATATGACGGCATCCCTTTATACCAATGGGCACTCCGGATGCACCCAATACATATGACCCAACACCCCTTGACAATCTCCAGACCAAGCGAGTAAGGGAATAGGGCACGGAGCTAGAGCAACCAACCTTGGCAAGCCCGATGCCGCCTGGAGAGGCTCATTACATCTGTCCCGAATGATAAGGTTGCGCAACCATCGATACGATAACATGATATAACATTTAACACTTAACATTCACACACTTCGATAACACACAATTGAGGACAACAAAAGAGGTTGTCCTCATAAGTAGGCAAAATAAAACTATTTAAACAATAAAACATATATACATTCCAATTATAGCTATAAATTTATGCACTACAATCATTCTCCACCTTCTGATTTATCACAAACAAGTAGCATTCAACTCTATTCAATTCAATTAATAACAATCGAATTAGCATGCTTCAATCTAGCTTTTAACTCTATTAGCAACTATTTAATCCATCTTTCAAACAAGATTACTTTAATAGTCATTGGACAATTCATAACTATCAACTAAGTTCAATTAAACTCTAGCAACCACTAAGCATTTACTATGACTCATTTAGCATAAAACAAGCAAAACACTTTGCATAACACACACACACATGGCTATTAACACACACACATACATGACCCTTTATGCACACATACATACACACACACTAAGTTCTAATCATACCCAAGCTATTTAGGCATTAATCTAGTCATTTGAACACTTATGGCACTTCATTCAAGCATTGAAACAAGCATTTAACCTTCAATCATTGAACTTTGTAGAAAAAACACTATTCATCATCTTCTTCATATAACCATTTACAACCTTTAGCTAAACAAGTACAACAACACTAAAAGATTACTCTACAAGCTAGATAAACATCATTTCTTGCAAGAATAATCTTTATATCCAACATTTACACTGTAACAATTCATATTCTATCAAAGCAACTAACTTTAGATGCATAAATAAAATGATCCCTTACCAAACACAAGGTAGAAGTGCAAGGTAGAAGCTTTGGATGACTCTAGATCACCTCAAACAAGCTTGAAATTGCACCAAAGATCAAACCCTAGAAATTTTTCTCCCCTTTTTTCTTTCTTCTTGGCATCGGGTTCCCTTCTTTTTTTTTTTTTTTTGCTCTTTTTAACACTATTAAAGGATGATATAATTAGTTGTTGGGCTTGGGCTTTGAATTCTATTAGCTTGGGCTTCAAAATAAAAAGTAGACTAACTAAAACAAGGCCCAAAAATGCAAGCTAGACTACACTATTAATACGATACACGAATCAATTTATATCTCTCGTTCCCGATATGCTATGTACATAATTTCAATGAACGAATACTTCAAATATGATAGGTAATGAGGGGAAAATAAAGTAAAAGTTTCACTACAGACTTGGGCGTCACACCATCTCCCCCTTAAACTAATTGCGTTCTCGCAATTTTTACATGATTTGGCAAATAACTTTGGGTACTGATTCTTTATCTGATCCTCACTATCCCAAGTAGCTTCCTTGATCCCATGATGATTCCACAAAACTTTCACCATCGAAAAGCTTTTAGTGCGAAGTTCTTGAACCTTTTGATCTATAATACAAATCGACTTTTCTTCATATGATAAAGACTCACCAATTTGCAACGGTTCTGGCTCTAGAATATGTGAAGGATCAGGATAATACTTCCTCAGCATAGACACGTGGAAGACATCATGCAATCTAGCCAAACTTGGAGGCAATGCCAATCGGTAAGCTAAAGTACCAACTCTTTCAATAATTTCAAATGGTCCCACAAATCTGGGACTGAGCTTACCATTCTTTCCATGCCGAATTAGACCATTTCGGGGAGAGATTTTTAAGAATACCTGGTCACCCACTGCAAATTCTAAGTCTTGACTGTCACGCCCCAACTCGACCCCTCCTATAATCAGTCAGGACGCAATGGAATTTAAGTAGTATAACAATAGTAAATAGTATACCGAGGCTCTAAACCAACCTCAATAGAACATCATACATCAACTCCATAAACCATACAACAAACAACTCCTCAATAAAATAACAACATATATCATAACCATATTATACAATAATCATTCCTCGTTATACGCCTCCGTTCCAACATAATACATGAACTTTAATATACATTGCAAAATATGTTGAAACCAACCTAGCAACCTATTCATAGACAAAAGAAAGACTACTAAGTTAGCTTCATTTAGAACATCATCTTTTTAACATCTTTTAAATCATGAACTACAAAACATATAAAAGTCTACTAAGTTAATATACAAGATAGTAAAACAATATAACATCAAGGATAAGACTCCGGAACATAAGACTCATCACGTAAGGCACATTTTCCACATTTTCCTCTTCAGGAAGCACGTACCCGTAGTCTTGCGAAAGAACACCTGTAAGCATGCAATAATAGAGAGTGAGCTTATATAAAATAAGCCAGTGAGGATCCGATAGATCTCAAAAAGTATTCACTATACTCCTTCGAAATAATCTTTTAAGCAAGTAAACACACAATAACATCAATAATACTATCATCACATAATCTATAATGACCATTCAATAAAGGATACACTAGTTGGTGTAGCTCCAAACGCTATCACGATCATAACAGCCTTCTTATGACTCCCATAAACTCACGCACCCAAGGTACCCCTATAACCTCTCCCTCCATGACACCTCCGTCATGCGAGCTGGAGGCAGTCTCTGGTAGTCATGCCGTTATCAACCCGACAGTCCGATGCTGCCCGAGAGGTGGCACACATATACCAAAGACTCAGCAATAATAATAAACATCAATAATTCACAGGAGGACAGTCTAGCAGAACTGCCTATCTCCCGGCATCAATCATCAATCAATAATCATCAATAATCATATTATCATCATAATAACATCAATAATCAATTTAACAACAAATAACTAAGTTAGATGACAAAGTAGGCCATCTAACCGAACATGCATTAAACACACAATCAAACCCTAGTTTACCCATCATCAACTCACAATTCAATCACTCAAACCACACCCAATCAACTAAAGGCATAATCTAACATTTTAAAGAAAGACAACCTAAAGTTCAAATATTCATATCTTACATTCTACTAATCCAAACAACTCCAAACCAGTTTCTATCACTCACCCATTCATTCAACTACATTAGCCCCCTCAGAAACCAACCAAAACACATCCAAATCATGCCCAATAACCCTAAAACCCTAGTGTGTCATGGATGAAATTTTTGGATTTTAGCACCGACCTCACAATCGAAAATTTGGCATTACAACGGCGCTACCACGTAATTATCAAACTTTTAGAAATCGACAGCAATCGATTTCGATCAACACAACTCAAGATAATCAACATTTAGCAAATTAATCAATTTTAAATACCCAAAAATAAATAATTATGCTACAACGGTTCAAATCTCGTAGGATTACATATAAATGATCCCTAGCATGCATGGAGCAATAATCTAACATCAGATTAACATTTTAACCGTTCGATAATCAATTCTACGCAAAAATACAAAAGATGAGTTTTGAGATCTAGAATTTTTCTCTCACCTTTGATGCAATATAAGCCTAAAAATGCGTGCAATACGTGCCCAAAAAGCGGAATCCAACTCGGCACAAAGTTCTACGGACAAAAACTAGGTTTTTCTTTGAAAATTTGCTTGGAAAACTTTGAAGAAAAGCTTGGCTATTCTCCCATGAAGCTCTCGGCCATCTAGGTGAAAATGAAGGTGTTTTTGTGCTTTTCTTGTTTGTGTTGGTGATATATGCATGAAAGTCAACAATTTAAATGAAAGTCAAAGTTGAAACTTTAGTATTTTTAGTGTTTTCTTGACTTTAAATGCATTTTCTTGATCACCAATGTTCAAAACAATTATTCAACATCCAAGATAGCTCAAGTAGGTTATTTTTAGGTGACAAGAAGTTTTACAATCAAACAATTTCACCCGAGTCGGCTTAAAACTTTATTTTTGTAAAAGTCGGTGTAAAAATCCTAATAAATTTCTAAGCCGATTTGAAATCTGTTTTAATCAAACACATGTCTATTAAAGTCCGTGGACTAGGTCTAGAAGGGCTAAAAAGACCAGTTTCAAAATTTTAGCGGATGTGTTTCGAAAACAATAATCACTAAAAATCGACGATAAAATTTTTGACTCCGTTTTTTATGAAAATTTCATGTATGCACATTTAGTATGTTCTAGGAGTATTAATATCAAAATTACCACATTCTAAGTCACATAGCACATAGACAGGTCAATTCACGCAAAACGAGAATAAACACGCAAAACGAGACAGGATAAAAAAGTGGGGTTTCACATTGTCCCCCCCTTAAAGAAATTTTGCCCTCGAAATTCTTACTTGATGTACTGAACAGATCTGGGCACTGCTGCTACATCTGATCTCGTCTCTCCCAAGTAGATTCCTCAATGCCGTGATGATTCCACAACACCTTAACTATCGGAATCTTCTTCGACCTTAACTCTCGTTCCATCTGATCAAGAATACGAATCGGACGCTCGTCATAAGTCAAATTCTCACGAAGCTATAATGGCTCTGGCTCAAGAATATGAGAAGGATCCGGATTATATTTCCACAAATTAGACACGTGAAATACATCGTGGACAATAGAGAAATTCTCCGGTAAAGCCAACCGATATGCCAACTTACCAACCCTGCCGGTAATCTCAAACGGCCCAACAAATCTCGGACTCAGCTTTCCACTTTTACCATAACGAGCAAACCCCTTACAAGGAGACAATCTCAAGAAAACCCGATCTCCGACTGCAAACTCCAAGTCCCGACGACGCTTATCAGCATAACTCTTGAATCTACTTTGCGCCGTAAGCATTCTCTGCCTGATCAACTGAACATTCTCAATCTTCTCAAGAAGCTCTGACATGATAGTCGGATCAATAGTCTTCATCTCCCCTACCTCGTCCCAATATAAAGGTGAACAACACTTACGACCGTAAAGAGTTGCGAAAGGTGCCATCCCAATTGTAGCTTGATAACTATTGTTATAGGCAAACTCGGCAAGTGGTAGATGTTTCTCCCAATTCTTCCCGAAGTCCAGAACACAAGCCCTAAGCATATCTTCCAGAATCTGAATAGTCCGCTCAGATTGACCGTCGGTTTGTGGATGATACGCGGTACTGAAGTTCAACTGAGTACCCAAGGTCTCCTGAAGTTTCTCCCACAAACGAGAAATAAATCGAGGATCTAGATCTGAGACAATACTAGATGGAATCCCGTGAAGTCTAACAATATGATCCAAATAAAGACCCGTCAACTTTGTAACTACATCTCCCATCCTCATCGAAATAAAATGAGTTGTCTTTGTCAAACGATCCACGACAACCCAAACTGCATCATTACCTCTCGGAGTTCTAGGCAAACCAGTGATGAAATCCATCGTAATATGCTCCCACTTCCACTCTAGTATAGCCAACAGCTGAAGTAACCCTGCAGGTCGTTGATGCTCGGCTTTCACCCTCTGACAAGTCAAATATCTAGATACAAACTGAGCAACCTCCCTCTTCATGTTATTCCACCAATAGTGTTGCTTCAAATCCCGATACATCTTGGTTCCACCAGGATGAATAGTGTACTTAGAATTATGGGCTTCCTCTAGAATACCTCGCCTCAAGCCCGGTTCATCGGGAACACAAACCCTGTTCCGAAACCGAAGAATACCGTCCTCGTGCAGTTTAAAATCAGACTGATCATCAGTGATTTGATCCTTGATCTTCTGAAGTTTAACATCCAGCGGCTAAGCTTCTCTGATCTGATACAGCAATAAAGGTTGAATACGGAGATGTGAACACATTACCCCAACCTGAGTCAACTCCGGTCTCCAATAAATGAATTCCTCAAGAATCTCCCATTTCTTGACAGCCAAACAAGAGATACTCGTCTTACGACTAAGAGCATCTGCTACAACATTTGCCTTGCCAGGCAGATAATTGATAGAACAATTATAATCTCCAAGAAGCTCCATCCACTTCCGCTGGCGCATATTCAACTCCTTCTATGAGAACAAGTACTTCAGACTCTTATGATCAGTGAAAATCTCGAACTTACTGCCCCACAGATAATGACGCCACTTCTTAAGTGCGAAGGCAACTGCTGCCAACTCAAGATCATGAGTCAGATAATTCACCTCATAAGGCTTCAACTTTCTGGAAGCATAGACAATAACTCGGCCATCCTGCATAAGAACACATCCCAAGCCCTTCTTGGATGCATCGTTGTAAATAACCATATTATCGGTCCCCTCTGGTAGAGCAAGTACTGGAGCAGTAGTCAACCTCTTTTTCAACTCCTGAAACCCACTCTCACACTTCTCATCCCAAGCAAAGATAGTTCGTTTCTGAGTCAACTTAGAAAGTGGTCCAGCAATCTTCGAGAAGTCCTTTACAAACCTACGGTAATAACCCGCCAAGCCAAGAAAGCTACGGACCTTAGAAACATTCTCTGGCTTTATCCAAGACATCACCGATTCAATCTTAGTGGGATCTACAAATATACCACTTTGTGTAATAACATGGCCAAGAAAAGATATGCGTTGCAGCCAAAATTCACATTTGCTGAACTTGGCAAACAACTGTTGCTCCTGCAGCTTCTGTAAGACAAGCCGTAGATGTTGCTCGTTCTCCGATTCAGATTTAGAATAGACCAAGATATCATCAATAAAGATTACCACGAACTGGTCTAAATATGGCTAAAAAACCCGATGCATAAGATCCATGAATGCTGCCGGTGCATTAGTTAATCCAAAGGGCATAACAACAAACTCATAATGCCCGTACCGAGTCCTGAAGGCAGACTTCGGAACATCCTCCGTACGAATCCGAAGCTGATAATACCTCTTCCTCTTTTCTAACCTAGAAGCTGCATCAAAGGCCTCAGTGAATACATCATACCGATTCAGAGCCATCACATCCTGAATCTCGGGCCTCAACCCCAACATAAATCTACGAGTCCTCCGTTCCTCATCAGCCACATACTCCGGTGCATACCGGGACAATCGAGTAAAGGTGGCCTCATAATGAGCCACTGAGGCATCTCCCTGCACTAAGGCTAGAAACTCTACCTCTCTCCGTTCCCTCGCGATCCTCGGGACATACTTTGCCCGGAAAGCCAACAGAAAGGTACCCCAAACATACGGAATACCCTGAGTCGCCTAGCTAGTTCTCACCGTGCGCCACCATTCTTCTGCCTCATCATCTAGCAAGTACACGGCAAAGGAGACCTTCTGCTCATCGGTATAATCAAGAGGATCATAAATCTTCTCCACCTTTCTAATCCACGCTTCAGCCTTCCGATCATCGGGTTCCCCCTGAAATCTAGGTGGATGATACCCCAAGAACTCTTTCAGGGTACCACGCCCGTGGTTTCCACCCTACACATTCAAAAACTGAGCCTGCCAAGCATGAGTCTGGGCAGCCTGCCCTGCTATCAACTGTGTATGTCCGGCCACTAACTCAGCAATCCTCTCCATAGTTGCCCCCAAACGGTCATCACCCCTATCATGGCCCGGTGCCGTATTACCAGGAGTCTCATCTACTACCTCGGGCCTACCTCTGGTCCTTGGTCTACCGGCCATTCTACTAATCAAAGAGTTAGCACAGGTTATAGCACGTAAACAAGTTATAAACAACTATTAGCACATAAACAGCAAACTCATATAAAACACATAAACAAATTGATCACATAATCACATAATCACTTAATCACTTAATCATTTAATCATATTAATACATAGTTCATTTTTCTTTCTTTTCATACATACTTTCATGCTAAGACCATTACCTATATTCCGAGAATACCCCAACTGACAACTAAATATGCGCTATGATACCACTTAAACGTCACGCCCCAACTTGACCCATCCTATAATCAGTCAAGACGCAACAGAATTTCGGCAGTATAACGACAGTAAATAGGATACCGAGGCTCTAAACCAACCTCAATAGAACATCAAACATCAACTCTATAAACCATACAACAAACAACTCCTCAATAAAATAACAACATCCATCATAACCATATTATACAATAATCATTCCTCGTTATACGCCTCCGTTCCAACATAATACATGAACTTTAATATACATTGCAAAATATGTTGAAACCAACCTAGCAACCTATTCATAGACAAAAGAAAGACTACTAAGTTAGCTTCATTTAGAACATCAGCTTTTTAACATCTTTTACATCATGAACTACAAAGCATATAAAAGTCTACTAAGTTAATATACAAGATAGTAAAACAATACAACATCAAGGATAAGACTCCGGAACATAAGACTCATCCACGTAAGGCACATTTTCCACATTTTCCTCTTCAAGAGGCACGTACCCGTAGTCTTGCGAAAGAACACCTGTAAGCATGCAATAATAGAGAGTGAGCTTATATAAAATAAGCCCAGTGAGGATCCGATAGATCTCTAACAGTATTCACTATACTCCTTGGAAATAATCCTTTGAGCAAGCAAACACACAATAACATCAATAATACTATCATCACATAATCTATAATGACCATTCAATAAAGGATACACTAGTTGGTGTAGCTCCAAATGCCATCACGATCATAACAACCTTCTTATGACTCCCATAAACTCACGCACCTGAGGTACCCCAATAACCTCTCCCTCCATGACACCTCTGTCATGCGAGCTGGAGGCAGTCTCTGGTAGTCATGCTGTTATCAACCTGACAGCCCGATGCTGCCCGAGAGGTGGCACACACATACCAAAGACTCAGCAATAATAATAAACATCAATCATTCACAGGAGGACAGTCTAGCAGAACTGCCTATCTCCCAGCATCAATCATCAATCAATAATCATCAATAATCATATTATCATCATAATAACATCAATAATCAATTTAACAACAAATAACTAAGTTAGATGACAAAGTAGGCCATCTAACCGAACATGCATTAAACACACAATCAAACCTTAGTTTACCCATCATCAACTCACAATTCAATCACTCAAACCACATCCAATCAACTAAAGGCATAATCTAACATTTTAAAGAAAGACAACCTAAAGTTCAAATATTTATATCTTACATTCTACTAATCCAAACAACTCCAAACCAGTTTCTATCACTCACCCATTCATTCAACTACATTAGCCCCCTCGGAAACCAACCAAACACATCGAAATCATGCCCAATAACCCTAAAACCCTAGTGTGTCATGGCTGAAATTTCTGGATTTTAGCACCGACCTCACAATCAAAAATTCGGCATTACAACGGCGCTACCACGTAATTATCAAACTTTTAGAAATCGACGGTAATCGATTTCAATCAACACAACTCAAGATAATCAACATTTAGCAAATTAATCAATTTTAAACACCTGAAAATAAATAATTATGCTACAACGGTTCAAACCTCGTAGGATTACATATAAATGATCCCTAGCATGCATGGAGCAATAATCTAACATCAGATTAACATTTTAACTGTTCGATAATCAATTCTACGCAAAAACACAAAAGATCAGTTTTGAGATCTAGAATTTTTCTCTCACCTTTGATGCGATATAAGCCTATAAATGCGTGCAATGCATGCCCAACAAGCGGAATCTAACTCGGCACGAAGTTCTACGGACAAAAATTAGGTTTTTCTTTGAAAATTTGCTTGAAAAACTTTGAAGAAAAGCTTGGCTATTCTCCCATGAAGCTCTCGGCCATCTAGGTGAAAATGAAGGTATTTTTGTGCTTTTCTTGTGTGTGTTGGTGATATATGCATGAAAGTCAACAATTTAAATGAAAGTCAAAGTTGAAACTTTAGTATTTTTAGTATTTTCTTGACTTTAAATGCATTTTCTTGATCACCAATGTTCAAAATAATTATTCAACCTCCAAGATAGCTCAAGTAGGTTATTTTTAGGTGACAAGAAGTTTTACAATCAAACAATTTCACCCGAGTCGGCTTAAAACTCGATTTTCGCAAAAGTCGGTGTGAAAACCCTAATAAATTCCTAAGCCGATTTGAAATCCGTTTTAATCAAACACAGGTCTATTAAAGTCTGTGGACTAGGTCTAGAAGGGTTAAAAAGACCAGTTTCAAAATTTTAACGGACGTGTTTCGAAAATACTATTCAGTAAAAATCGACGATAAAATTTATGTCTCCGTTTTTTATAAAAATTTCATGTATGCACATTTAGTATGTTCTAGGAGTTAATATCAAAATTACCACATTCTAAGTCACATAGCACATAGACAGGTCAATTCACGTAAAACGAGAATAAACATGCAAAATGAGACAAGATAGAAAAGTGGGGTTTCACATTGACGGTATTTATCAACATAGGTTTTTGTCAACTCTGAGCTGTGAGCATTCTTTTGGAAATGAGGTGCACATTATCAATCATCTTAATCATCTCAGGTAATACAGTCGGATCAACTGTTCTCATCTCACCTACCTCATCCCAATACAAAGGAGATCTGCATTTTCGACCATATAAAGCCTCATAAGGAGCAATACCGATAGTAGATTGATAATTGTTGCTGTATGCCAACTCTGCTAGAGGTAAGAATTTTTTCCAGATTTTTCCAAAGTCTAAGACACAAGCTCGAAGTATGTCTTCCAGAATTCTGATAGTCCACTCGGATTGACCATCAGTTTGTAGATGATAAGCAATACTAAAGCTCAATTTTGTTCCCAATGACAACTGTAATTTCTACCAGAAGCGAGAAGTGAAATGGGGATCTCTATCTAACACTATACTTACTCGCACCCCATAGAGTTTCACAATGTTTGCAAGATAAAGATCAGCTAGCTTGTCAAGGTTGTCTTGCTTGTTCATAGCAATAAAATGAGATGACTTAGTCAACCTGTCCACAATAATCCAAACAGCATCACAACTACTCAGAGTTCTCAGCAAATTTTATACAAAGTCCGTAGTGGCATGTTCCCATTTCTATTGCAGAATAGATAATAGTTGTAACAACCTAACTGGTCTCTAGTGCTCTGCTTTAACTTTATAGCAAGTCAAACATCTAGACACATAATCAGCAATTTCTATTTTCATGTTGTTCCACCAGAAATACTGCTTTAAGTCCCTATACATTTTGCTACTACCTGGATTGATGGTGTATCTAGAATTATAAGCCGTAAAGAGGATTTCATTCTTCAAGGTCGGATCACTAGGAACACAAACTTTGTTTTTATAACGGAAGATACGACCATCATGCATTTTGAAGTCCGAGTCTCCCCCCTTTAGTCTTCTTCTGAATCTTTTTAATATGTGAATCAATTTGTTAAGCTTCACGAATCTGAGATAGTAATAGAGATTGAACTTGCAAACCTACAAATCGAATACCAATTTCAGTAATTTCAGGCCTCCTCAAGCACATTTCTTCAATGGATTCCCAATTTTTTATTACTAAACTGGAAACAGTCATTTTTCAGCTCAAAGCATCGGCAACTACATTAGCTTTACCTGGCAGATAGTTAATAGAAAAATTGTAGTCATCTAGCAACTCAAGCCAACGTCTTTGCCTCATATTCAGATCTTTCTATGAAAATAAATACTTCAAACTTTTGTGATCTATGAAGATTTCAAACTTGTTAACCCACAAATAATGACACCATTTCTTTAGAACAAATACAATTGCAGCCAACTTAAGATCATGAGTAGGGTAGTTGTTTTAATAAGGTTTCAACTTTCTTGAAGCACATGCAATTACCTTACCATTCTACATTAAAACACAGCCCAATCCTTCTTTAGAAACATCATTGTAGATCACAAAGTTCTCATTTCCCTCTGGTAAAGCAAGAATAGGAGTCGTGGTTAGTCTTTTCTTCAACTCCTGGAAACTAGCCTCATATTTATCATCCCAATTCTGAGTTAATTGAGTTAAAGGCCCTGCAAGTTTTGAGAAATCCTTAAGAAATCTCCAATAATAGCCAGCTAACCCAAGAAAACTACAAATTTCAGTTACAGTTTCAGGCCTTTTCTAAGATAATACAACTTCTATCTTAGCTGGATCCAAAGAAACCCCTTGTTAAGAAATAATATGCGCCAAGAAAGAAACTTGATTCAGCCAGAATTCACACATACTAAATTTAGCAAACAACTTATGACATTGCAAAGTTTGAAGAACAATATGCAAGTGTTGCTCGTGTTCGGCCTCGGGTTTAGAATATACCAATATGTCATTAATAAAAATAACAACAAATTGATCCAGCTATGGTCGGAATACCCTTTGCATCAAATCCATAAAGGCAGTTGGTGCATTAGTCAATCCGAATGGTAATACAACAAACTCATAGTGACCATACCTGGTTCAAAATGCTGTTTTTGACACATCATCTTTCCGAATTCTTAGTTGATAATAACCTTGTCTCAAATCAAACTTTGAATACACATTTGCCCCCTGCAGCTGATCAAATAATTCTTCAATCAATAGAAAAGGCTATTTATTTTTTATGGTTACCTGATTGAGACCCTTGTAATCAATACATGACCGAAGCGTGTCATCTTTCCTTTTCACAAATAGCACTGGTGCACCCCACGGCGAAGAACTTGGCTGAATGAAACCCTTCTCAAGTAACCCCTGCAACTGAATTTTCAATTCTTGCAACTCTGCTGGTGTCATTCTGTACAGTGTTCTAGAGATAGGTGAAGTACCCGATACTATATCAATAACAAACTCTAATTCTCTATCTGATGGCAAACCCAGTAACTCATCAAGAAATACATCAGGAAACTCTTTCACAATTGGTACTTTACTCAGTTTCAATTTATCAGAAGGCTGATTAATAAGATATGCTAGGAATGCATCGCAACCTTTACTCAATAATTTAGAAGCTCTAATTGAGGAAATAAGGGGTGTTCCAGTTGATTTACGATTCCTTACTATTTCAATTACCAGCTGGTCAGGCATCTATAGTCTTACAATTTCAGTTCTACAGTCAAGTTGAGCATAATACTTTCCTAACCAATTCATCCCTAATATGATTTCGAAGTCCCAAAAAGGCAATATAATCAAATCAGTAGGAAACGTTCAGCCCTTAATACAAATATCACATGCTGTACAAATAGATTCAGTGATAAGTTTGTGCCCATAGGTATGTTTACCTCAATTTTATGTGGCAATTTATCAACTTTCACATTAACATTTTGTGCACAATCAAGAGTGATGAAAGAATGTGCAGCCCTGGAATCAATTAAAACCTTAATTGACTAATTATTTAGAAGAAAAGTACCTTCTACCACAGCAGTTGTCTCCGGTAGCTCCTCATTATCAAAGGCAAAGACTCTGGCGTGAACTCGCTGAGCTGGAACAATACTTGCCACTCTGGTCTGAACACCCTGACCTGAAGCTTGTCCTTGAGTATTCTCGAATTTAGGACAGTCCTTGACCTTATGTTAGTATCACGCTTTGACCCAACCCCACGCGAAAAGTTAAGTTCGGACCCAAGAAACACACATAGTCTCCTTTGTACCGTGGACTAACCGGTTACCTGCACTCAGAAGAAATAGCCACAACAACAACATAACAACATTCATAGCATAACCTCCAAGTCTCTAAGGCCATCCGAGTATTTCTACTATAATAAAATAAACATACAAGCATGTATTTTCATTCGCTATTGAAATTCTAAGATCAAGATTTCGATTATCATACCACTCTAATCTTTTCTACTTAACTTTATTATAATTTAAGTCGTTCAACCATCTTTCATTTAGCCCCATACAAGCATACAAACCAACTATGCAATAAAGTAAATAATTAAGTTATTATAAGCCAACCACAATCTAACTAATCATACAAAACTTTAAACTTTATATTGCAATCTTCCAAGATAAACACAAATACATACAAGACCTCTACGGTCTCAAAATGGATCACAACACAAGCATGACATAATCACTGTCACGCCCCAACTCGACCCTTCCTATAATTAGTCAGGACACAACGGAATTTCGGCTGTATAACGACAGTAAATAGGACTCCGAGGCTCTAAACCAACCTCAACAGAACATCATAAATCAAATAACTCCTCAATAAAATAATAACATACATCATAACCATATTATACAATAATCATCCCTCGTTATACGCCTCCGTTCCAACACAATACATAAACCTTAATATACATTACACAAACATATTTAGCCAATCTAGCAACCTAATCATAAACGAAAGGAAGGCTACTAAGACAGCATCAACTAATTCATTATCTTTTCAACATCTTTTACATAATGAACTACAAAGCATATAAAAGTCTACTAAGTTAATATACAAGATAGTAACACAATACAATATCAAGGATAAGACTCCGGAACATAGGACTCATCCACGTAAGGCACATTTTCCTCTTCAGGAGGCACGTACCCGTAATCCTGCGATAGTGCACTTGTATGCATGCAATAATAGAGAGTGAGCTTATATAAAATAAGCCCAGCGAGGATCCGATAGATCTCGAGCATGGTCTACTAAACTCCTTGGAAATAATCCTTTGAGTCAGTAAACACACAATAACATCAATAATCATTATAAATGCAACAATAGTAATAACTGTAAACACACAACAAGGATACGATTCATTTACTGATGAAGCTCCGTACACCAATTACATGCTCAACAACTCCTCCAAACTCAATGACACAATTCCTGAGGTACCTTGACCTAGACCCACACCCCATGGCCTCTCCGCCTATGCGAGATAGGGATTAGCCATGATAATTGTGCCCGCAGCCCAGGATGCCTCCCAAGGTGACACAACATTATCAAAGCTCACAACAA
Organism: Ehretia macrophylla; assembly: GCA_037974665.1. Classification (NCBI taxonomy): domain Eukaryota; kingdom Viridiplantae; phylum Streptophyta; class Magnoliopsida; order Boraginales; family Ehretiaceae; genus Ehretia; species Ehretia macrophylla. The sequence goes on along the minus strand of CM075764.1, from coordinate 77,022,026 downwards.
TGAGACTTAACATAAATAAACAGAGAGATCAGCAACAAAAGTGCCCGATTCCCGTAATCAATAATCTGAGAGATCAGCAACAAAAGTGCCCGATTCCCGTAATCAATAATAAATCAATAATCTGAGAAATCAGCAACAAAAGTGCCTGATTCTCGTACTCAATAATCAATCAATAATCTGAGAGATCAGCAACAAAAGTGCCCGATTCTCGTACTCAATAATCATCAATATAACATCAATATTTAATTAAACAACAAACAACTAAGTTAGATGACAAAGTAGGCCATCCAACTTAACATGCATGAAACACGTAATCTAACCCTAGTCTAACCATTAACAACTCGCAATTCAATCACTCAAACACCACCAAATCATCTAAAGGCTCAATTCAACAATTTAAAGAAAGACAACCTAAACTTCAAATAATCATATCTTACATTTTACTAATCCAAACAACTCCAAACCAGTTTCTATCACTCACCCACTCAAACAACTACATTAGCCCTCTCGGAAACCAACCAAGACATATCCAAATCATGCCCAATAACCCTAAAACCCTAGTGTGTCAAGGCTAAAATTTTCAGATTTTAGCACTGACCTCGCAATCGAAAATTCAGCATTACAACGGCGCTACCACGTAATTATCAAACTTTTAGAAATCGACGGCAATCGATTCCGATCAACACAACTCAAAATAATCAACATTTAGCAAATTAATCAACTTTAAATACCCGAAAAATAATAATTATGCTACAACGGTTCAAATCTCGTAGGATTACATATAAATGATCCCTAGCTTGCATGGAGAAATAATCTAACATCAGATTAACATTCTAACGGTTCAATAATTATTTATACGCATAAACACAAAATATGAGTTTTGAGATCTAGAATTTTTTTCTCACCTTTGATCCGAAGTAAAGTTAGGAATGCATGCAATAGATGCCCAACTAGCGGAATCCAGCCCGGTTTGAAAAGATTCGGACTTTAAATGAGTTTTCTAAGGCAAAATTGTTTTGTAAAATAAGTTGCAAAAATCTCAAAAATGCCAAGAAACTCACGGCTGCAATGTATGTGTGTTTGTGGTGTTTGCTTTGTTTTTAGTGTGTGTAGAGATTTATATGCATAAGTCAACAAAATGGAAAAAGTCAAAGTTGAAGCCTTTGTTAGTTTTTAGTATTTTCTAGTATTTTAATTAGTTTTTCTTGACTATTTTGCTCAAAACATTAAATTGACACTTAGACTATTTTAAGTAATATATTTTTAGGTGACAAGAATTTTTTCATTCAAAGACTTTCACCCGATTCGATTTAAAATTCGATTTTCGCAAAAGAATGTGTAAAAACCCTTTTAAATTCCTAAGCCGATTTGAAAACCGTTTTAATCAAACATAGGTTTATTAAAGTCCGTGGAGTAGGTCTAGAAGGGTTAAAAGACCAGTTTCAAAATTTTAGCAGACGTGTTTCGAAAATACTTTTCACTAAAAATCAACGATAAAATTTTCGATGCCGATTTTGATAAAAATTTCATGAATGCACACACAACATGTATTAGGAATATAAATCACATATCTAGCATATTCTAACTCATATAACACATAAACAGGGCAAATCACGCAAAATGAGGCAATACACGCAAAACGAGGTTAAGTTGAAAAGTGGGGTTTCACATTCTTCCCTCCTTAAAACAATTGCGTCCTCGCAATTCTTCACTCAAGTACTGCTGGCTCAAACATATGGAAAGAAAGACTGAAAATCAAATTCTGAATACCAACTAAGTATGCCAACTAGGAATACCGAACAAGAAGCTTGAATAGGAACGCTGAATAAGAACACCGACTAAGACTTCCGGACGAGAATCTCAAATAATTACTGAAGAAAATGCCAAACATAGATCCCGTAATAGAGCACCAACCAATAATACCAAGTAAGAGCTTCAACAAGATCACCGAGTGAGAATACCAAATAATAATCCCAATATAAGAACTCCGGATAATACCGTATCAGAATTCCACATAAGAATACCGCATAGAAAATACCATAGAAGATGTCCAAAGAAGTATGCTGAATAAGAATCTCCATACATAAATCTCGAGGTAGAATGCCGTATAAAATCACCAAATAAGAATCCCAATAATCAATGTATAGTTATAAAGTAGCTTGACCCCTAATCGGAATTCCATATACCTCAGCGTCACATACTACTCAGTCGCCAACTGATATGATGAACGTGCTAACTTTAATCGTATAAGGCAAACTCTCTACTCACATTTTAGCACGTTGCACTCAAGGAGATATGATATTTAATTGGTTGAGAATAAGTAAGTTACCTTTTACCACTGCTGTCGCCTCTGGCAATTCTTCCAAGTCCACTACGTAGGCTCGAGCCTGAGCCCGCTGCTGCTGTGGTGTACTGCTTGCAGATCCACCCTGATAACCATGGACTACTGGCTGACCCGTAGAACCCTGATACCTGGGGCAATCCCTCGCCCGGTGTTAGTTGCTGCCGCAACCTAAACACGTCCCTGTCTTTCTTCGACAGTCGGCCTCCATATGGCCTTTACATTTACAATAAACACACTGCAGCATCGGAGCACTGCCACTGCCTCCTAAAGAACCAGAAGCTGAATAAGTAGCTAAACCAGCTTGCTGCTGCTGCTGAGGCCTTACCAAACTAGGCCTGTACTGACCCTGAGACTGGGCCGGCCTGTACTGCTGCTGAGCCTAATAAGACCCCTGCTAAAACTGAGGCCGATAGTAACCCTGCTGACCCTGCAGCCTAAAAGAACCCTGCTGAGCTGGTGGCCTGTACACAACATGCTGTACGGGAGGTCTATATATACCCTGCTGATACTGCGGTTGATACGGCCTCTTATTAGGCTGACTAGACACAAGCTGATCCCCCTTTCTTTTCTCTAGTCTAAAAGCTGCCTCAAAGGCTTCAATGAATATATCATACCGATTCAGAGCCATCACATCCTGAATCTCAAGCCTCAACCCCAACATAAATCTACGAGTCCTCTGCTCCTCATCAACTACATACTCCGGTGCATATCGGGACAATCGAGAAAATGTGGCCTCATATTGAGCCACTGTAGCATCTCCCTGTACCAAGGCTAGAAACTCTGCCTCTCTTCGTTCCCTCGCAATCCTCGGGACATACTTCTCCCGAAAAGCTCTCAAGAAGGTACCCCAAACATACGGAATACCCTGTGTCGCCCAGCTAGTTCTCACCGTGCGCCACCATTCTTCTGCCTCATCATCTAACAAGTACACGACAAAGGAAACCTTCTGTTCATCGGTATAATCAAGAGGATCATAAATCTTCTCCACCTTGCTAATCCACACTTCAGCCTTCCGATCATCGGGTTCCCCGTGAAATCTAGGTGGGTGATATCCTAAGAACTCTTTGAGGGTACTACGCCCGTGGTTTCCACCCTGCACATTCAGTAGCTGAGCCTGCAAAGCCTGATTCTGGGCAGCCTGCCCTGCCAGTAACTGTGCCTGACTAGCCACTAACTCAGCAATCCTCTCCATAGCTGCGCCCAATCGGTCATCACCCCTATCATGGCCAGGTACCGTATTACCAGGAGTCTCATCTACTACCTCGGGCCTACCTCTGGTCCTTAGTCTACCGGCCATTTTACTAATCAAAGAGTTAGCACAGGTTATAGCACGTCAACAGGTTATAAACAACTATTAACACATAAACAACAAACTCATATAAAACACATAAACAAATTGATCACATAATCACATATGTACTAAATCACATAATCACTTAATCATTTAATCATATTAACACATATTTCACTTTTCTTTCACTCCATACATACTTGCATGCTTGAACCATTACCCACATTCCGAGGATACCCCGGCTGACAGCTAATCAAGCTCTGATACCACTTAAATGTCACGCCCCAACTCGACCCCTCCTATAATTAGTCAGGACGCAACGGAATTTCGGCAGTATAACGACAGTAAATAAGACTCCGAGGCTCTAAACCAACCTCAACAGAACATCATACATCAAACAACTCCTCAATAAAATAATAACATACATCATAACCATATTATACAATAATCATCCCTCGTTATACGCCTCCTTTCCAACATAATACATAAACCTTAATATACATTACAAAAACATATTTAGCCAATCTAGAAACCTAATCATAAACGAAAAGAAGGCTACTAAGACAGCATCAACTAATTCATTATCTCTTCAACATCTTTTACATAATGAACTACAAAGCATATAAAAGTCTACTAAGTTAATATACAAGATAGTAAGACAATACAACATCAAGGATAAGACTCCGGAACATAGGACTCATCCATGTAAGGCACATTTTCCTCTTCAGGAGGCACGTACCCGTAATCCTGCGATAGTACACCTGTATGCATGCAATAATAGAGAGTGAGCTTATATAAAATAAGCCCAGCAAAGATCCGATAGTTCTCGAGCAAGGTCTACGAAACTCCTTGGAAATAATCCTTTGAGTCAGTAAACACACAATAACATCAATAATCATTATAAATGCAACAATAGTAATAACTGTAAACACACAACAAGGATACGATACATTTACTGATGAAGCTCCGTACACCAATTCCATGCTCAACAACTCCTCCAAACTCAATGACACAATTCCTGAGGTACCTTGACCTAGACCTATACCACATGGCCTCTCCGCCTATGCGAGATAGGGATTAGCCATGATAACTGTGCCCGCAACCCATGATGCCTCCCGAGGTGACATAACATTATCAAAGCTCACAACAATGAGACTTAACATAAATAAACCGAGAAATCAGCAACAAAAGTGTCCGATTCCCGTAATCAATAATCTGAGAGATCAGCAACAAAAGTGCCCGATTCCCGTAATCAATAATAAATCAATAATCTGAGAGATCAGCAACAAAAGTGCCCGATTCTCGTACTCAATAATCAATCAATAATCTGAGAGATCAGCAACAAAAGTGCCCGATTCTCGTACTCAATAATCATCAATATAACATCAATATTTAATTAAACAACAAACAACTAAGTTAGATGACAAAGTAGGCCATCCAACTTAACATGCATGAAACACGTAATCTAACCCTAGTCTAACCATTAACAACTCGCAATTCAATCACTCAAACACCACCCAATCATCTAAAGGCTCAATTCAACAATTTAAAGAAAGACAACCTAAACTTCAAATAATCGTATCTTACATTTTACTAATCCAAACAACTCCAAACCAGTTTCTATCACTCACCCACTTAAACAACTACATTAGCCCTCTCGGAAACCAACCAAGACATATTCAAATCATGCCCAATAACCCTAAAACCCTAGTGTGTCAAGGCTGAAATTTTCAGATTTTAGCACTGACCTCGCAATCGAAAATTCAGCATTACAACGGCGCTACCACGTAATTATCAAACTTTTAAAAATCGACGGCAATCGATTCCGATCAACACAACTCAAAATAATCAACATTTAGCAAATTAATCAACTTTAAATACCCAAATAATAATAATTATGCTACAACGGTTCAAATCTCGTAGGATTACATATAAATGATCCCTAGCTTGCATGGAGCAATAATCTAACATCAGATTAACATTCTAACAGTTCAATAATTATTTATATGCATAAACACAAAATATGAGTTTTGAGATCTAGAATTTTTCTCTCACCTTTGATCCGAAGTAAAGTTAGGAATGCATGCAATAGATGCCCAACAAGCGGAATCCAACCCGGTTTGAAAAGATTCGGACTTTAAATGAGTTTTCTAAGGCAAAATTGTTTTGTAAAATAAGTTGAAAAACTCTCAAAAATGCCAAGAAACTCACGGTTGCAATGTATGTGTGTTTGTGGTGTTTGCTTTGTTTTTAGTGTGTGTAGAGATTTATATGCATAAGTCAACAAAATGGAAAAAGTCAAAGTTGAAGCCTTTGTTAGTTTTTAGTATTTTCTAGTCTTTTAATTAGTTTTTCTTGACTATTTTGCTCAAAACATTAAATTGACACTTAGACTATTTTAAGTAATATATTTTTAGGTGACAAGAATTTTTTCATTCAAAGACTTTCACCCGATTCGATTTAAAATTCGATTTTCGCAAAAGAATGTGTAAAAACCCTTTTAAATTCCTAAGCCGATTTGAAAACCGTTTTAATCAAACATAGGTTTATTAAAGTCCGTGGAGTAGGTCTAGAAGGGTTAAAAAGACCAGTTTCAAAATTTTAGCAGACGTGTTTCGAAAATACTATTCACTAAAAATCGACGATAAAATTTTCGATGCCGATTTTGATGAAAATTTCATGAATGCACACACAGCATGTATTAGGAATATAAATCACATATCTAGCATATTCTAAATCATATAACACATAAACAGGTCAAATCACGCAAAATGAGGCAATACACACAAAACGAGGTTAAGTTGAAAAGTGGGGTTTCACAATCACAATCTTCATATCCAACACACTGATTGAGCAACATGCCACATAGCAAGCAATCCAACCTCAAACAAGCAACAATCAAGGCAATTGATTAGTCTGAACTTCTTCTTCTCCTTCTACAGCTAACAGCTCGGGATCAACCTCAGCTCATCCTAAAACATGTTAAAAAGAGGAATGAGCAACCACAGTTGTTCAGTGAGGGATAGGGTACAATTAACCAGGACATTTTTGAAATCTTTTTCGTGCAATGCAACAGTTAAACACAAGAACAAACAACTATACACTAAAGAAACAATTAAACAATTAAATACCACACATTTAAAAAGGATACGATCTCAATAATCCCAAACACTCCAAAGTCTTGATCTCAATCATGAACCTCGATCCACGAACCACAAACTCGATCAATGTACCTATATAAACCCAAATACTCCAATGGGTTTACTCTAGATATACCTCAAAATCCTACGACCCAGTACCCCTTGGGAATCTCCGGACCAAGCGAACGAAGGACTAGAGCATAAAGATTGAATATCCACTGGCAAGCCCACCACCCAGTGAATGAACGAGGGACAATAAAGTAAGTTGCCCTCGCATATATTTACAACCAATAAGCAATATAAACAAGAATTGGACATTATTCATTCAAAGTAACCATACTCCTCAATTCACAAAACTTCACCAAATGAATAATACATTATATAAACACCTTTAAACACTTAACTAAACCATTAAAAGTCAACTATTAACAATTAATTCAACTTTATATAAACCAACCCCTTTAGTCCAAATTCATGCTCACACAAAACGAAACCCAAGCAAACCACAATTCAACCATTCTAAATTTCTAAGGACACTTTATGACCCCCTTATAAGCTATGAAAACACACTTTTAACCAATTCTACCACAAAAGCCCAAAAAGCCTCATATACACTTTACACTACAACTACCCAACCTAAATTTCTAATCAATGTCATAAAAGTATTTTAGGCACTACCTAACATAATAAACACTATGGCATTCAAACACACCCAGACAACTAATCTACACAAAGCCCCCTCTGTATCCAATCCAATTTAGCAAGTTTATTCAAGTTTCATTCATTCTAAACACTAACCTAGTTTTACTAGTACCTATGACATTCTTAGATATCATAGAATTAAGCTCATAATCAAAAATTAACCAAAAACCCTAAAAATCACTATTCATTATCTTCTCCAGCAAACCCTATGCAATAATTCATAAAATAAGCTATTCAACTACATAAAATAAGTTTATATAACATGTAAACACTATATTATAAAATAACCAAGCATTTTATAAGCATATATCAACAAATCTATAAATTCAAAAACATAACATAAACTTTGAAATCATGAAATATGTTAAATCCCTCACCAAATAGGGTTAGTAGATACAAGGAATAGGCTTAGGAGAGCTTGAAACTACTTGAAGAAGGCTTGGAAGATCACACAACCAAGATTGAAAGCAAAATTTTTCCTTTCTCTTTGGCCTTATTGCCATTGGGTTTGGGGGGACTTATAGGGTTTTTTTTTTGTTTGTTTGTTTGCTTAACGTATTGTGTATGTATGTATAATATGTATATATTATGTATGGGTAGTTTAATTGGGCTTAAATAAGTTGCAAGACAATGTAATCAAGGCCCAAAATGCAATTAAATCTAGCTAGCCCAATAGATGCAATGTGTTTCCTATTCACACAGTTCAAAAAATATTTTCCTAATGCACTCTCCCAACATGCAAAGCACAAAGTAGCAATGAACGTATGCCACATTTAAGTTAATGAACATAGGAAAAATATAAAATCACGAAAATAAAATAGTAAAAATTTGACCCCGGGCTCGGGTATCACACCATCTCCCTCTTAAACTAATTGTATCCTCGCAATTCTTACATAATTCGGCAAACAGTTCTGGATACCAGTCATTCATTTGATCCTCTCTCTCCAGGTGGCATCTTCGATCCCATGATAATCCCACAAAATCTTCTCCATCAAAATGTTTTTAGTACAGAGTTCTTGAATCTTTCTATCCACAACCCAAATTGGCTTCTCCGTATATGATAAAGTCTCACTAGTCTGTAAAGGCTCTAGCTTAAGGACATGTGAAGGATCCATATGATATTTTCTAAGCATCGACACATGAAACACATTGTGCAATCTGGCCAAACTCAGAGGTAATGTTAATATGTATGCCAAAGCTCCAACTTTCTCAGTAATTTCAAATGGTCCCACAAATCTAGGACTAAGCTTACCCCATTTTCCGTGTTGAATCAAACCTTTACGGGGAGAGATTTTCAGAAATACCTGATCACCCACGGCAAACTCTAGATCACGTCAGCGCCTAACATCATAACTTTTCTCCTAGCTCTGAGCTGTAAGCATTCTTTTACGGATGAGTTGAACATTATCTATCATCTTTACCATCTCTGGCAACATAGTCGGATCAACTATTTTCATCTCTCCAACTTCATCCCAATACAAAAAAGATCTGCATTTATGCCCATATAATGCCTCATAGGGTGCCATGCCAATAGTAGCTTGATAACTATTGTTGTAGGCAAACTCTACGAGTGGCAAGTATCTTTCCCAGCTCTTACCAAAGTCTAGAATACAAGCTCGCAACATATCTTCTAGAATTCTAATAGTCCTTTTAGATTGCCCAACAGTCTGCAAGTGATACGCGGTGCTAAAGCTCAATTTAGCCCCCAGTGCTTTCTGTAACTTCTATCAAAATTGAGATGTGAACTGGGAATCTCTATCTGACACAATACTTGTTGGAGTCCCGTGAAGTCTCATAACGTTCTCAATGTAAAGCTCAACTAACTTGTCAAGGTTGTCTTGCTTTTTCATAGCAATGAAGTGAGATATTTTTGTCAATCTGTCTACAACAACCCAAACAGAATCATTGCCCTTCGGAGCTCTCAGCAAATCAGTCATGAAATCCATAGTAACATGATCCCATTTTCACTGAGGAATAGCCAACGGTTGTAACAACCCTGTTGGTCTTTGGTGTTCAGCCTTAACTTTCTGACATGTCAAACATTTAGCCACATAATCTGCAATCTCTCTTTTCGTGTTATTTTACCAGAAATTTTGCTTTAAGTCCCAGTACATTTTAGTACTACCTGGGTGAATAGTATATTTAAAACTATGTGCCTCTGCAAGAATTTCATTCTTTAAAATTGAATCACCAGGAATACAGATTTTGTTCTTATATCTGAAAATGCCATCATCATGCAATTTAAAGTTCGACTCTTCCCCTTTTGACTTTTCTTAGATCTTTAATATCTGAGGATCTGTCTGTTGTGCTTCTCGAATTCTTGACAACAACAAAGACTGAATATGTAAACTCGCAAACCGAATGCCTGCCTCAGAAGTTTTTGGCTTCCACAAGCACAATTCTTCCATAGACTCCCAAAACTTTATAACCAAGCTGGAAACTGTAGTTTTGCAGCTTAGAGCATTAGCAACAATGTTAACCTTACCTGACAAATAGCTAATGGAACAATTATAATCATCGAGCAGTTTTAACCAGCGCCTCTGCCTTATATTCAAGTTTTTCTGTGAAAACAGATATTTTAAGCTTTTGGGATTTGTAAAAATCTCAAACTTATTGCCCCACAAGTAATGACACCATTTCTTTAAAGCAAAGACTATTGCTACTAGTTCAAGATCATTTTTTGAGTAGTTGAGTTCATAAGGCTTCAATTTTCTTGATGCATATGCAATCACCTTACCATTTTAGATGAGAACACATCCCAAACCTTCTTTAGATGCGTCACTATAGATCACAAAGTTATCAGTGTAAGGACCCATACTCAAATCCCGAGCATTAATATATTTACTAAGTATTATTAATGTGTTTAGTGTTCGTATTTCTTATATTAAGAATTAAATTAAACTTAGGAAACATATCAAACTAAGCATTCGTTTCAAGGAAAAGATTAGCTTGCCAAGTGTAATTGGATAGCTTGAGAATTAAAAAGTTAGAAATAATAAATCTAGTACTTCACCTTTCATTTGGATTGAATATCTTCTATCGCTTTATTGGTTAATGATCTTAGTTAGAGTTTGCTAGGAAATAATATGAAATACGTATAGATAAATAGGTAATAGCTATATAATAATCACAGCTTATGAAATGAAAAAAAGAATTAGTATATTAACTAAGTCTGGTAGATATATTGAATGGTATAGAAATACTTAGCTTTATTACTAAAAGTTTACAAATTAAAAATATTAGTTAACTTAGTATATTACTCTTTATTTAAATAACTTATATGGCGTTTAAGCGTGGTTAGTCAACCTTATTCTACATATATTAATTAACTACTTAGATAGGATACGAAAACTTACTAGGATATAATTTATTAATACTCTAGATACATTTGGACAATATGAGGTTATAGGTAACAAAACTAGGTTAATCAATAAAAATAATGGTGATCTTAACTTGTGAAATGAAAAGAAGAAATCAAAATGAGTATGTGTGTCAACTAAGTATTTTAATCTAATGGATACATGAAATAGTTTAGGAATGCCTAAACTTATAGTTAAAGAATACCAAAACTTAGGGTTATTATTAGATGTTTACGAATAAATTAACTAGGAGTATTAACTTATTACTCTTCAATTGAATAAAGATTAAGTGTAGTATTTTCGGAGTTAGTTCGTTAGCTTTTAAAATATTTAGTTGTTCTCATTATTACGCTTGTCATCACCATTTAACTCGAATCACTCGCCTATCTAGCTGCTACCATTGAAACTGTCCTAGGATTTTCTAGAGCTCTCAGTAGCCTATCGAGCTAAATAGATTTTATCAAATTCTAACTTATCATTAATTCAGCACTAAGAATTCTATTGCAGCCACCTGTCTTCATGTTTAGTATTATCATCCACCTTCTCATACGTTTGTCACCACTACCTTCACTTAAACAAATGACTCATGTCGCCTTGTCTAGCATTGCACAACATGAGCACACGACAACATATAAACATCAAAGGTAGCCATTTGTGTGAGACCCTGAATTTATTCTTATTTGCAATTACGTGTTTTGACATGTTTATATGTTATTTGAATTAAAATGTGATAATTATGTGATTATTACTTCTATTACATGATATGTGAGCATTCATGAAATTTTTATAAAGATCTGCGTTAAAAATTTTATCGTTGATTTTTGTGAATAGTATTTGAAGAAACGTCTAATATAATTTTGAAACTGGTCTCTTAAATGTTTTAAAACCTAGTCCTCAGATATTAATAGACCCGAGTTTGATAAAAATTGATTCTGAAACAAAATAGGAATTTAAACAGACTTTTCGAGCGAAAAGTAGCGTTTTTGAGCCAAATAGTGATTTTTGCTAAACACGATTCTTGTATTGACTTTCGTTGACCTAGTATATATTAATATAAATGTATTTATATGTGATATTAAATGATTTTAGATTAATTGAGCATTCAAAAGATGTTTGAAAACAAATAATATGACTCTTCATCTTCTTTTACAAAATTGAGTTTTACACCCTAGTTGTATGTATATGTATGCATTTATATAATGTTGTGAACTATTTTTACTTAACTAAATATAGTATAAGTGTTAGTTTATATATATATATATATATATATATATATATATATATATATATATACATAAAGGCTTAAAACAACTAAACTAAACAAAGTTGTCAACATTGCCTTTTGCTAAAATGTTGACTTTGCATTATATTAGCTATTATACATACAAAATATACCAAAATCAGCCAAAACACCATAAAAACACACCAAAAAACATGAACCATAGAGGAAGAGAGAAAATTAGTGTTTTTCAAGGGTTTTCGACCATTTTTGAAGAAAAAACTCAATTCAAGGCCAAATCATTCTATTCAAAGCTTGTTTTTGCTTGTTGGGTCCCTATTCTACCTATTTCTAGCCTTAGTTTTCATCAAAGGTGAGGGAAAAACTATATCTTTTTTTTTAAAAAACTTTGTGTCAATTTTTAGTTGATGCATTTGTAGTTGTTATTTTGTTAAATTGATATTAGATTATTGCTAAGTAGATGATAAGGACCAACTTAGTGTATTTGTAGCCATTTTAAACGGTAATAGCATGTATTTTTATTTTCCATGTATTTAAATTGATAATTTGGCTTATATTTGAATAATTGTTGTTGTAGAAGTTGAAATTGAGTTGTAGTTGCTTCTATAGGCTTGTTAATTATTGTGTAGTAATGTTGTAATGCCAAATTTTTAATTTAAATGCCATAGCAAAAGTCAAAAAAATCAGCCATGAACACATTGTCATTTTTAGCTTGTTAGGCCTGTTTTGGATGGCTTTTGGTTGGTTTTCGAGGGGGTTAATGTAGTTGCATGTGTGGTTGAATGATAAGAAAAGGTTCGGGGGTTGTTTGATTAGTAGATTGTAAGTTATGAATTTTAGAAGTTTATGTAGTCTTTCTTTGAAATGGTAAAATGTTGTCTTTAGTTGGTTGGTAGTGTTGGAGTAGTTGTTTCATGGATTATTGTTGAGTAGGTTTGGGTTTGGAAGCATGTTGAAGTGTGTGTTAAGTTAGGTGGTCTCCTTTGTCATCTAACTTGGTTGTCTTAGTTGTTTAGTTAATGTTATGTTGATTGAAGTATTGTTAACTGATTGATGATTTATGATACTCTGGAGGACAACCTACTTTGTTGTCTTCTCAAAATATGAGATGTTTATTATTATTGTCATGAGTCTTGATAGTGTATGCCACCTCTCGGGCAGCATCGGGCTGTCGTGTTGATAACGGCATGACTATCATAGACTACCCCTAGCTCGCATGGGCGGAGATGCCATGGAGGGAGGGGCTAGATGAGACACCTCTAGTATGTATTATGGGAGTTACAAGAAGTTGGTTGAGATCGTGATGGGGTATAGAGTTACACCAACTAATGTATCATTTCTCAATTGAATGGTTATTTATGTGGCTTTAATTGAAATGTTGATGTTAATGAAGTTTATTGTGTGTTATTATTCATAGGATGATTTCCCAAGGGGTAAAGTAAATGTTTCTTTCGAATCTTCACTAAGCTTTGTTATATATAAACTCACCCTCATTCGTTTATTGTTATCAGGTGTAACTGTGCCAGTTTTTGGGTACGTCCCTCAGGAAGTTGAGAATGTGCCTTTTGTTTAGTAGTCGTATGTGTCGTGGTCTTATCCATGATGTCTTGGCTGGAGTTCTTTTTTTTGCTATCTTGTATATTAGAACCAATTGTATTGTACTTACTTTGAAGTATGTATTGTATAAGATGTTATAATGATAGTGAAAAGTACAATGCTAGTTTAGTTGTCTTACTTTGGATTATGAGTAGGTTGCTAGTCTAGTTTTATATCAAGTATGCCTCTGTATAGTATAACTTGTGGTATATTGTTGAAACGGAGGCTTATGACTTGTGGTTGGTATGTTGTATGGTTGTTTAATATATGGTGTTGGATGTATGAATGTTGATGATGGTTATGGAGTTGTTGTTGAAATTTGGAGGTGGTTGTGTGATGTTAAAAAGGGTTGGTTTAGAGCCCTGATGTCCATATTATAGACATTATATTGCCGAAATTCTGTTGCATCTTGACTGATCATAAGTGGGGTCGAGTTGGGGTGTGACATTAAGTGGTATCAGAGCATGATTTGCTATAAGTCGGTGTATCCTTGAAATGTGGGTAGAGGTCTTAACATGAATGCATGTACTAAGTGAAAAGTGAATTACATGTTAATATGTTTATGTGATTAATCTACTTATGTGACTAACTTTCTATGTGATCAATATGCCTTATGTGTTAAGTGAACTAATGTGGTCAATATATTTTATGTGACAACGTGCCTTACGTATTCAATGTGTTGTATGCAGCCAATGTGCATTATGTGATTAACGTGTTTTACATGACAAATGTGTTTTATGTGATCGAAGTGTCTGTGTGAAGTTAGTTGTTTATGTCGTTTTAATTGTTTATAACTTGTTTATGTGAAACAACGTGCTTTAGGTGCTCAATGTACTTTAAGTAACCAATGTGAGTTACGTGATCAACTTGCCTTATGTGAAGTTTGTTGCTTATGTGACTTTAATTGCTTATAACTTGCTTACGTGATATAACCTGCTTAAGTGATATTTGCTTCCTATGTACTGAATTGTGCATTATGTGATAATGTTGCATTGTATGATAATTGTGTATTACATTGTACTTGTCTTTCATATGATACAGTTGCATACATATTTTAACTCATGAGTGACCTTTTAATGTCAAGGGAGGTTGCAAGAGCTTTCAGAACCAAAGGTAGGCTGTGATTTTGAGTTATTATTATTATGATAGTTTATCATTGAGATCTTGATTATTATGCTTATGGATTTTAGTCTCAATTTAATGGATCTGTTCTTGATGTTCCTTTAGCGAGAATGAAGTTGTTAAAGGAAATAGCAATGTATCTTGATGATTATAATTACTTTTCTTGCCATGTTTAACTTGTTATTACTTGGAGATGGATCATAAGTTGAGGTTTCTGTGAGGTTACGATTAGACACTTTTGGAGTCTCAACTCAGATTATACTTTCTTGAGCTTATTTTAGAATGAATTTATTTGAGGAATTAATGATGTATATTTGTGAATGAAATGAAGTGTAGTATAACATGTATATATTTCTACTACTTGGGATTGCTATCTTATCAAATGTTATTTTGGAGTTTTGATTTTAAACCTTGGAGCCAATTAGAGTGATTCCTGACTAAAGTTACTTTATTCAAAGATATAATTGTTGGGAGATAGAATTATTTGAGGTAATAAGAATGCATTTTGGTGACTGAACATTTACTTGCCTATATCGATCTTTTGAGTTCTAGGTGGTATGACTTTCTAAATTGTTGATTGGGGATTCTCTTGTATTATAATGGATTAGTATGAATCTGTATTGTGTTATCAGATTTTGGAGTCTTCATTAGTCAATCTTGTTGGGTAATCGATGATTTATCTTGTCTAGTGACTGGTTTCTTGAAGTATATAAATTTTGGAGTGATTGTATAATTCCTCAGGTTCTCTAGATCTCCTTAGTGTCTTGTTTTGGAGAGAGATAGATTATAGGATTTGATTTATTGGTGTTTAAGTGTGTAGGTGGGACACCCCTTTTGTGTTTCCTATTCTATTGGTCTTATTATTATTTTCTACTCTATTCTCACTTATTTGAGAAAGAGTTACAATTTTCTAGCATCTCAATTGTTTCTTGAAAGTTTTGCTTATTGGATTAATAGATCCTATACTCATTTGACATTGTTTCTATTCTTAACATTCATATTTGCTTCTTATAGCAATGTCACTCATTGAAGTTAAGGTTTGAGACTTCTATATTTTATTCTATATCTCCAGATATTGGTTTCAATATTTCATTTCATCCTATAATTATTCATTTGAAAGTAATTTCTCCTATGGTATACTATTTTACTTATTCGAATTTTACTTGCTTGATGTACTCCCTACCTAAGTACATCATTGTCCTTCTTGTTGATCCTTGTTAATCCTATTGTTTTATTATTAAATCCTGAGCCATTACTTTGCTTGTAATTGGTCATTCAATATACTCAGCACTGTCATTTCTTATTTATACTTCTTTGGTTATTACGTGTTGAGATACTTATTATATTGCCACTCATGTTTTCTATTGAATTAATTATCTCTTATTTCTTAATTTCATTTCACCTCAAGAACAACTTACTTGTTGGTTCCTTGAACAATCATCGAGAATTAAAATGTTTACTTGTTCAGGAATATTTGTTCAACATACTCAGCATTGTTTTGACTTGTCATCATCCTTTGTTTGTACTTATTTAACTGATAGGTGTTGAGACATTCCTTATCTTAGTTATCATGCTTTCTTATTAAACTATTAGTCTCTTGATTCTCTAACTTGTTTGACCTCTTGTTCACTTGATTGTTGGCTTGAATATGACTTTTCATATCCTTATTTCCTTGTAAATTTCATAATAGCCATATTTTGACCAATGTCACTTTTGAGATATTCCCTTGATCAGTAATCATTCATGTTATCATGAATGAGTTTTTAAACCCTCGGGGTGTTCATAGAGTTCTTTTGTGTAGTAGGGGATCATTGATAAGTAGTGGTGTCATGCTAAGACCTTGGAGTTGCGATTTCTTTCATATGCAATATGATATTACGTGGGAGTGAATTATGAATTGAGGATTGTCTTGGAATTATGATCATTAACTTGCAGTCAACGGAGTTTATTTCCTTTGAGGTCTTTGTTTAGGTGTCATCCTAAGAGATAAATGAGAACTAAGAGAAGTATTGTTAAAGTGTAACGATTGAGGACTTAGTTGTCTGTCAGTTCGAGAATTGTGCGGACTCAATTGTTTTAAGGGGGGGAGAATGTGAGACCCTGAATTTGCTCTTATTTGCAATTATGTGTTTTGACCTGTTTATATGCTATTTGAATTAAAATGTGATAATTATATGATTATTACTTCTATTACATGATATGTATGTATTCATGAAATTTTCATAAAAATCTGCATTGAAAATTTTATTGTCGATTTTTGTGAATAATGTTTGAAGACGCGTCTGCTATAATTTTAAAACTGTTTCTTTAAACGATTTAAAACCTAGTCCTCATATATTAATAGACCTGAGTTTGATAAAAATTGATTCTGAAACGAAATAATAATTTAAATAGACTTTTCGAGCGAAAAGTATCGTTTTTTAGCCAAATAATAATTTCTGTTAGACCCGATTCTTGCGTTGACTTTCGTTGACCTAGTATATATTAATATAAATGTATTTATATGTGATATTAAATGAATTTAGATTAATTGTGCATTCAAAAGACATTTGAAAACAAATAATATGACTCTTCATCTTCTTTTGCAAAATTGAGTTTTATACCCTAGTTGTATGTATATGTATGCATTTATATAATGTTGTCAACTATTTTTACTTAACTAAATATAGTATAAGTGTTAGTTTTTATATATATATATATGCATAAAGGCTTAAAACAACTAAAATAACCAAAGTTGTCAACTTTGACTTTTGCTAAAATGTTAACTTTGCATTATATTAGCTATTATACATACATAATACACCAAAATTAGCCAAAACACCATAAAAACACACCAAAAAATGTGAGCCATGGAGGAAGAGAGAAAAATAGTGTTTTTCAAAGGTTTTCAACTATTGTTGAAGAAAAAAACTAAATTCAAGGCCAAATCATTCCATTCAAAGCTTGTTTTTGCTTGTTGGGCACCTATTCTACCTATTTCTAGTCTTAGTTTGCATCAAAGGTGAGGGAAAACTATATCTTTTTTTTTAAAAGTTTGTGTCAAATTTTAGTTGATGCATTTGTAGTTGTTATTTTGTTAAATTGATATTAGATTATTGCTAACTAGATGATAAGGACCAACTTAGTGTATTTGTAGCCATTTTAAACGGTATTAGCATTTTTTATTTTTTTTATTTTTCATGTATTTAAATTGATAATTTGGCTTATATTTGAATAATTGTTGTTGTAGAAGTTAAAATTGAGGTGTAGTTGCTTCTATAGGCTTGTTAATTATTGTGTAGTAATGTTGTAATGTTATATCTTATTGTGTAGCAATATGTTATAATGATAGTGAAAAGTACAATGCTAGTTTAGTTGTCTTACTTTGGATTATGAGTAGGTTGCTAGTCTAGTTTTATATCAAGTATGTCTATGTATAGTATAACTTGTGGTATGTTGTTGAAACAGAGGCATATGACTTGTGGTTGGTATGTTGTATAATTGTTTAATATATGGTGTTGGATGTATTGAATGTTGATGATGGTTGCAGAGTTGTTGTTGAAATTTGGAGTTGGTTGTGTGATGTTATAAAGTGTTGGTTTAGAGCCCTGATGTCCATATTACATACGTTATATTGCTGAAATTTCGTTACATCCTGACTGATCATAAGTGGAGTCGAGTTGGGACGTGACAATTTAGTTTTGTCTTCATCGTAAATTAGATTCATCAATAGAATTAAGCACATCAATTACTATCTATAACTAGCTCACATTAATCAGCAACCTACACGTCTTCAGTCCTTCACCACCTACGTAGGGAAATATCATAAGCAACTAATATCAAATTTAGCTTAGTCATTCGGCATCATCTTCAGGGACAGCCACCTGGTTTGTCTTTGTTTTTAGCATAATCATTACGAGCAAGCATAGCAGTGGATAGCTTGCATATCTACTTAGAAATTATAGAAGCTCTTAGCATTCGCCACCTAAACTTATATCATCTATCTACTTAAGCTGCAATGATTTACTATGCTAACTATACACAAATTTAAGCTTATCATTAGTGAATTGGTGCTGCCCAAACTAGAAAGCTTTATCCTACGTCTAACTGCATTATAAGCACTCTACTTACCTTGGAGAAATGATCATAGCACCAACTTAAAACCAAACATCACCGCCGCTACGCTCCAATCACAACTCAACTTCAAACCAATAATTATGCTAGCTAAACCAATGATCATATCTTAATACTAGCTCTACTGATTCAGCACTACAAGTTCTAATTCTATCGACACCTCGCCACTTCGCTATTACCCTCACACCACATCCTTTGCATCAAAGTAGCTCGAATCACTGCCATCACACTAAGCTAATGCCTATAGTATCTGATTACCATCCTTAGCTTCAATCATTTCCACCGCCCACCTCAAGCAATCACCAACGAACAAGCAAACATTAACCGAAGCTATCATTAAACTATTGTTGTCCACGCAATATCTTCATCCTAATTACAATCATTTGAATGCCACAAATCTAATTCTCATAGCACCAATGTCATCGTCATCATCAGCAAGGCTTTATCCTCTCAATACCTCACCATCCATTAATTAAACTTCACCGCCACTATGAATCAATTAGGATTAACCAAGATTTCTATATAAGGGCATTAAACATTCAGTAGTAGCAAGAACACACAAACATATGTATATTTCTATTAGCACACACACAAAAGCCGTGACTTTAGTAAGCATTACTTCAACACATTTTTACGTTAAAGGTCGTAGATTTGCATAGTTGAGGTGTGGATGTTCTTTTTATGTTTGCTAGATGAAGTAAGTTAATTTATTCATGAAAGATTATTAATATAAAAGTATATGTATAAGTTATATGTGAGGAGATTTTTAATAAAAACAACATCTTTAATGTATATGCTTATCGTGTAGATTATGGTTCGCTTTGAATATTCTGTAAGTGAGATAATTTGTTTCATTTTGCATGTAATCTACATGAGATGATTTTTATAGGGTCACTTGTGTTGTATGCTTGCTATATGTTGAGGTAACTATTGCGTGACTGTAAGTATATATTGTGAAACTTTTTAGCTTAATTATATGTCTCAGTTAGGTGGATATGCTGCTTGTATAATTCACGTGAAGAAAATAGCTATTGTTTCTAACTTATGGGATTAAACAATAGGATCTACTAATAAGAGCCAAAGATAAAAGAAAGGATCAGCTATACGATAAGTGAAGTGTTGTTAACATTTTAATTTTATATTTAAGTGTTAGCTAAAGTAAAATAAGATAGTTGGTAAGCAACTAGGAATTAAAAATAAAAGTTTAATCCATTGTAGCTGAATTTTTTTTATGATAGTTGTATAATAATAATTATAATACTATTAAGCTTTAAGGGAGTGGATATCGGATATTAAGTTAGCCGGGTGATTTAAGTTGTGAATGTTACTAATATATTAATTAAAAGAATCGAAGCTTAAAAGTTAAGCAAATTATTGTTACCGGCCTACGTAGGTTTTAATTTAGAATTAGATCTATTAATCAAATTAATATTGAAATAGAAATTATAAGTTAAACAAATCGAGTTATTAGTTTAAGATCTTTAGAATTAAATATATGTTCCAAATAATGGTTCTGCTTTCTTTGATTGGTGTCCGGAGAACATTTAATTATTTAACTAGCTACAGAAACGTGACTCTTATTTAAACTTGAATTGACCTGGACATGGACTATAGCATATGTATATAGTTATCTAGTTTTGCTATTGATTATCAATTGGAATGATATTTATTAAATGTTTTAAGTGACAACAATTAGTGGTTATAAGTTACGTTCTATTGACTGCTTGTACGGAGATGATCTACTTTATTGTCCCCTCAAATTGCTACTAATTGTGTGTTATATGATTACTTGTGCATGCTTGTGTGCTATTGAAATTAAGGGTTACAGCCTCAGGCACGATAGCGTTCACGAATGTTGGGCGACACAAGGCTTGCCGGAGCTCCCGTGACTATCGTGGTCCTAGTCTCTCTCTCGCTTGGCATTCCACCCTCGGAGAGTTGGGTCGTAGGTTTTGAGTACAATCTGGAGTACCCTATCGGGAGAGATAAGAAGTTGTATTCGTGTTTACCTTAGGCACGATAGCATTCACGAACGCCGGGCGGCACGAGACTTGCCGATTTTCCCGTGACTATCGTGGTCCTAGTCCCTCTCTCTCTTGACATTCCACCCTCGGAGAGTTGGGTCATAGATTTTGGGTACAATCTGGAGTACCCTATTGGGGAGAGATAAGAAGTTATAATCGTGATTCGAGGCCGGCCACCTCAATGGAAGTGATAGCAAAATGTATTCTTTTACTGTGTGGTATCCTACTTTCGCTTGGTCCCTAGAGGTCCTCGGAGAGTAGAGTCAATTGCTTATTATCATGCTCAATTATGTTTCTTAGTAAGTGCCAAGATATTGCGTACTACTTGTAACTCATGTCCTTTCATACATAGCATAGTTGTATTTATCGTGTATGACCTTGTTTCTTATTAACTGTACTTGTAATGCATCACATCATGGTTTTCAAAAGCCCCAAAATGTTTTCAAAACTTCTCATATTCCATCCTCACTGAGCTTTCAGAAGAGCTCACCCTCTTTACCCCATCCCCCCCGCCCCCCTTTGTAGGTGCAGTTTAGCTTGAAATGAAAGTTGTTATTATGTGCTGATATTGGTTGACTACGTGCTCAAAGTTTCTTGCCTAACATGTTCTGCTATATGATCCAAGTTGTAAAGGCTAGAATTACTCTCGGGTAAAATAGGTAGATGTTGTTAAAACCCTAATTTGTAGAGCTGCAACGTAGTTTCCATGTCTCAGGTAGTGGTGTAACTTCTGTAACACCCTTTTGTTCTTGAACTATTGTATAAAAGCAAGTTATGTAGTAAAAGCATTTAACTTTCAATCATTGAACTTTGTAGAAAAAGTACTATTCATCATCTTCTTCAAACAACTATTTACAACCTTTAGTTAAACAAGTGCAATAACACTAAAAGATTACTCTATAAGCCAGATAAACATCATTTCTTGCAAGCATAAGCTTTACACTATAACAATTCATATTCTATTAAAGCAACTAACTTTAGATGCACAAATAAAATGATCCCTCACCAAATACAAGGTAGATGTGCAAGGTAAAAGCTTTGGATGGCTCTAGATCACCTCAAACAAGCTTGAAATTGCACCAAAGATCAAACCCTAGAAATTTGTCTCCCCTTTTTCCTTTCTTCTTGTCGTTGAGTTTTTTTTTTTTTTTTGCTCATTTTAACACTATTAAATAATGATATAATTAGTTGTTGGGCTTGGGCTTTGAATTCTATTAGCTTGGGCTTCAAAATAAAAAGTAAACTAACTAAAACAAGGCCCAAAACATTGCTAAGTCTTCTAATGGCCCAAAAATGCAAGCTAGACTACACTATTCATATGATACACGAATCATTTTATATCTCTCGTTCTCGATATGCTATTCACGTAATTTCAATGAATGAATACTTCAAATATGATAGGTAATGAGGGAAAAATGTGAAATCAAAAAAATAAAATACTAAAAATTTAACTCCGAGCTTGGGGATCACACTAAGAATCATTCCTCGTATGAAGAAAATCAAATATGTCTTAGACCAACACATCTTCTAGCTCCTCTTGATAAAATGAGTGAACACGATCAACTCACTAGGAATTATATTATTGCGTCAATAACAAGCATGAGGGAATGCAAGATGCAAAGAACATGATTCTAAACTTACAAAACGTTGTGAGGTGAGCATAATTGTATGGCCAAATATGAAGATATTTAAAAAGACATTCTTAAGGTTATTTTTTCATCTTCGATTAATCGATAGTCAAAGCAAAAATGCAAAATAGAAAAGGCTTTTAAGGCTTGTGAGACTATGTCAAAGAAGATAGTTAAGGATAGTATTGGAAAAGGAAATTATTTTTTCCAAGAATCTAGGCATTAAAAGAAGAGTTTTCCTATGTATCTTCAAGGCTTAAATGTCAAGGCTAAGGAAACTACGTACAAAAGACAGTAATTCTTCTTTATTTGTGATTGAAACTAATATTATGATTGATCAAAATACTACTTTATAGGTTTTAGGTTCTAAAGCAACATTTTTATATTTCTCAACATAGTCTAAATCAAAATAGTACGTCTGGGAAACATAAAGTGGGTTGGATAGAGGAAAATAAAGCAATAGTTGTTACATTAGCTATTTATGCTTTCTAGACATGTTATGTGTCTTAAAGACTGTTTGTATGTACCTAAATGTTATTAGGGATATAGTGTCTATTCCTAAGCCTGTAAAAGAAAATTGTGAATTTTCTTTTTCTAACATCATATGCCAAATTCATTATGGTAATGAATATGTTGGCAAAGGAAATTCAATTAATGGTCTTTATTATCTTGATAAAAGAAAGCATTAAGAACAAATTGTTGTTAACACCACTTAAACCGAATGCATTCTAGAGATAACTCAAATAATACAAATCAATTGTAACTTCCAAGATTTGGTCATATCAATTATAAGAGGTTAGCTAAATTGGCCAAGAATGGACTAGTTAGCCCATTGGGTTATAAACCCGGCTCAACTTGTGAGTCTTATCTTTTTTGAAAATGACCAAGTCAACCTTGTAGGACAAGAAATTAGAGCTACTAATATTAGGATTAATACACACTGGTGTGTGTGGGCCTTTTAGCGAATAGGTCCAAGTTGGTTATAACTACTAGATAATCTTTACCGATGATCATTCATTGTATAGTTATATGTGTACTTGATGAAGTGCAAGTCTAAAGTTTTCTAAAAAAGTTTAAGGAGCTTAAAATTAAGGTAGAAAACCAAACAAGAAAGAGTATTAAGATCTTACAATTAGATTGTAGAGAAAAATAATTAACTACTAAATTCTATGAGTATCTCAAACCTTTTGGTATTATATCACAATTAACATTTCCTGGGACACCACAAATAAATGGGGTTCTAAGCATAGAAATCATACCTTGTTAGACATACTGCATTCAATTATCAGTTTTTCTGATCTTCTGACTTCTTTGTGGTGTTATTATCTCCTTACTGTTATTAATATGTTGAATATAGTTCCAACTAAAAGTTGTTCCTCAAATGCCATACGAAATGTAGATTATAAATAAACTGAGTATTAAATATGTTAATATTTGGGGTTGTCCAGTTTTTATTGAAATACTTAAGACGGAAAAGTTGAAACCTAGGTCGGATAAAGGTAAATTTGTGGGATATACTAATGATAGCATAGGATAATATTACTTCTATTTTATTAGTTACTAAAGAGTGTTGGTAAGTCAGGACACCATATTTCTTGAAAATGAGTTTATTCAAGAATGAAGTCCATGAAAGAAAATAGAATTAGAGAAAGTGTCTTAAAAGCCACAAAACAACCAAGACCTAAATAAACCTATTCAATAGGATTTGAAACCTGTCATCACACAAGTTACTCATATGTTCAGTAGAATATCTCATCTTCTAGAATGATAATACTTCTATTTTCTTACTCATATATGATATCAACTATAAGAAGCAATACTAAATAGACTTCATGTACTCCAACCAAGTCTGGACCTTGGTATACCCACCTAACGGTATTGTACCTATAAGATGTAATTGGGTTTTTTAAGAAAAATATTGGAGCTAATGGAAAGGTATATACCTTTAAAGCTAGACAGGTAACCAAAGGGTATCATCAAAGGTAAGACATTGACTATGACGAAACTTTTTCACCAGTTGTTATGCTTAAGTCTATTAGAATAATGCTAGCCATTGCTACACACTATGATTACGACATCTGGCAAATGGATGTCAAGACTGCATTCCTAAATAATTAGCGAACGAGACAGTTTGGATCAACAAGTTTGTGATAGAACTTAGAGTGGTTTCTTTTGTTGTGTTGCTAATACTTTAGTATTGTGACAATAATAGAGCTATTGCACAAGCTAATAGAACCCAGGTCTCACCAAAGATCTAAACACATAAAAGAAGTTTCTACATAATTCGACAAATTGTATCTCGTTAAATTATTATTTTGCAGAAAATGGCTTCATTAAATAATATAGCTTACCCACTTACCATAGCTTTGACTCAGTCATAGCTAGGTCATCATTTTGAGAAGATGGGCATGAGATACCAGTGTATGATATACTAGTAATATATGGTATAGCATTAATACAAGTGGGAGATTGTTAGAGATATATCATAATGCTATAATTAGATGACTTATTTTAAGGGTATTTTTTATGTATACTTGTTTATTTATTGGCTTTATTTTATCGTTCATATTCTCCTTTAATTATATGAATAAGTCCTTTCTCTTCTCATTAAAGAAACATATTCTCAAGTGTTAAGAATATGTTAACATGTTTCTTTAGTACGAGGATTCTTAAACTGCTCATAGTCCTAAGATTATTTAGATAGAGAACTTTGATTAATCTAGTATAGATTATCACATTGGTTTGTTACATTTCATTAATATGAGATATTAATGATAAAAGACGGTGAGTCACACACCATAAAAGCATGAGATGCGATTAACAAACATAAGGGTGATTATTAGTTGAATAATCAATAAACATGGCATGAATAGAAAATCACATGGCATGAGATTAATGATTTGTTATTCGTTGTGATGGTACAAGTGATCCTTTGACTTGAGACAACACGGTTGTCATATGTATTGATGTTTAAGATTAGCTTTTGAACAATATTTGTCATGTTCATAGGCAAGACACGTTTACTTGCAATCTTATTTGATTGGTATAGTGAGTGGCAAGTAATTGTCTAGATAGGATCCATTATCTCCGGGGTAAAATGATATCTTATGCGATCTAATTATGGATGTTCACTGAGGAAATCCTTGGCCAATGTATCAATGATGGGAAATGTATTTTCCATGTATCATCTCTCGTTACATCAAATTTGATCTATGCATAGAATTAAGTTAATGAACTTAATCAGTCCATGGTTCTTACTCAATCAGGACATTTTAATAGAATGATTAAATTGCACGATAATTGTCAACTAAATATGTTCACTCAATTGATGACTTCATTGCCTTGATATATTGTCAAATGTCACTCAAAACCTTTAAGGGTGTTTCAAGAATGAAGGAGAAATTCTCGAATCAAATCAAAGAGTTCGATTAACATTAAATTCGTTTAATGTTTTCTTAATGCTTTTTCACGGTGAACCTAGAAGGTCATACATATTAGAGTATAGTGATTTAGTTTTAATTGAACTTGTATCTTCATCTCACAAATTGTTAAAGAGTTAACAATGGTATTTGAATCATTAAAAGTTAATGAAGCTAATGTGTCATTATGGGTTAAGTATATGGACTTAAGTACAAAAAATAAATGTGTTTTCCATAATTTAATCTAATGGTGATTGAATTAATTAGTACTTAGGTCAATTCTATAAAGGTTAAAGAGTTAATCTTGAAAAATCATGGTTAAAAAAAGGTTGGAATTATGTAAAATTACATTTACTTTTTCTTTATATATAATATGACTAAGCATGACTCATTTGAAAGATTGATTAATTCAACTTGACTTTTCTTTTGCAAAAGAAGACAAGGCTACCACTTGGAATTATCATGAATTCCATTAAGCTTTGCTTTCGTGTTTTTGTTCAAACATAAAGATGATGGATCAGCTTCCATATAAGTTTATATATACACATTTATGTATATCAATTTGGCCATTATGTATATTGTATACAAAAGCCTAGTTGATATATGTGTTTATATCTATGTATCTATATGAGATATAGTAGTAGACACTTCGTGGAGAATTACTACACATCTTGTGAGAAAGAAAACTAAATATTCTTGAATAAGGAAGTTAGTGGAGAAATACTACAAGAGTTGTGAGTGTTAACTCTCTTATAAGAAAGTAACAAGTTCATATATTTTCTTCAAGGAACTTGTTAGTACTATAGTTCAAAGGAGAAATGAGAAGTTTCATCACTTGCTTGGTGTAGACTAAATTGGACTTTTACACTTATGGAAGAGGATGTCTTGCCTTGAGTGATTCCAACCATACTTCAAGTTAAGATCTACAAGTGGTATGTAAATCTACTTTAGATCTAGCCTAATTTATGTATATTGCATGTAATATCAAGTTATGCGAATGTTGTATATGCTTGAAAAAATTATTTTTCATAGTTTTTTCCGCTGCGATTTATTCAAAATATGCTATCAATCTCTATACCAATCCTTTAGGTGGGTTATGAAATCACTTAGATTGAAAAGCAAGTGGATAATGCCCCCTAAGTCAAATTGGTGGGTAAGGCGAGAGTCCTTCACTATGCTCACTGGAGAGAAGGGATTAATGCACCGACATGTAAAATTTTATGCCTCCAAGCAGACATAGGGAGTTTGGTTCTCATGAGTACAGGTTTTGCAATCAACTGAAGTCGCTTGATAAACGATTTAGCTAAACTATTTTGAGTATGCACATGAGGGACAAGATGTTCATACTTAATTCCAATAGCTATGAAATAAGCATCAAAGGCTTTAGACGAAAATTCACTAGCATTATCATGACAAATTGATTTAATAGGACAATCAGGAAATTGTCCCCTCAATTAGATAATTAAACCAAGTAATCTAGCAAATGCAAAATTGCTAGAAAATAGTAGACAAACATATGACCATCTAGTTAATGCATATATTAGACCCAAAATATAGTAAAATGGTCCACAAGGTGGTTAAATGGTCCATAAATATCCCCTTGAATTCTCTTCAAGAATTTTGGGGACTCAAAAGTGACTTTAGTTTAAGATGGCCTTATAGAACAAGCAAGCATGAATAATCACATGGTAATAGAATCTTCTGGTTCTTTAAAGAATGACAAAGTGAATTCTAAAGTATTTGACTTATCATTGTCATCCCAAGGTGACCAAGTCTATCATGCCAAATTATGAAAATACTACGATTATCATCTCTTTGTTTTTGCAAAACATTTGATTCAATTGCTCGTATGGTTGTTGTGAAACCCCAAAATTCCCTTTATGTGAAAGTACGTGTTTTGACTTGTTTATATATTATATGAATTAAAATATGTTAATTATGTAATTATAACTTCTATTACATGATATGTGAGCATTCATGAAATTTTCATAAAAATTTGCATTGAAAATTTTATCGTTGAGTTTTTTGAATAGTGTTTTAAGACACGTCAGCTATAATTTTGAAGCTAGTCTTGTAAACGTTTTAAAACCTAGTCCTCTATTATTAATAGACCCGTGTTAGATAAAAACTGATTCTGAAATGAATTAGAAATTTAAAAGGATTTTTCATCTTCTTTTGCAAAAATAAGCCTTTTTTTTTAATTGTATGTATATATATGCTTACATATAAATGTTGTCAACTAAAAAATAGTTCTAATAAATATAGTATTAGTTAGATAGTATTTATATTACTATGTTTGGCCAAAAACAACAAAAATAGCTTAAGTTATCAACTTTGACCTTGTGCCTTGCTTTGACTTTTGCTTATAAGTTATCAACACACATTAAAACAAAGCAAAAACACCACATTTTACACACATATTTCCGTGAGCTTTGGGAGAGAAAAGAGGGATTTTTCACTAAGGTTTCAAAGCAAATTTTCAAGGCAAATCTTCATTTCAAGTCCAAATATTTTCATTCCAGGTTAGATTTTGCTTGTTGGGCACTTGTTCTACACATTCCTAACATCACTTTGTATTAAAGGTGAGGGAAAAATATAGTTCATTATTTCAAAGTAGGGTTGAGTTTTTGGTTGATGCATTGTTAGTTGTTATTTTGTTAAATTAATGTTATATTTTTGCTTAGAAGATGACAAGGACCAATTATATGCATTTATAGCCATTTTGAACGGTAGTAGCATGTATTTCTAATTTCCAGGCATTTAAATTGATTTATTCGCTTATATTTGAATAATTGTTGTTGTAGTAGTTGGAATTGAATGGTTGTTGCTTCTATAGGCTTGTTAATTATTGTGTAGTAACGTTGTAATGCCAAATTTTCAATTTGAATGCCATAGCAAAAGGTCAAAAAATTCAGCCAAGGTGCATTGCCAAAATTAGGTTTGTTGGGCTTCTTTTGGATGGCTTTTGGTTGGTTTCTAAGGGGGTTAATGTAGTTGCATGTGTGGTGGAGTGATAGGAAAATGTTCGGGGGTTGTTTGATTAGTAGATTGTAAGTTATGAATTTAGAAGTTTGTGTAGACTTTCTTTGAAATGCTAAAATGTTGTCTTTGGTTGTTAGGTGGTGTTTGAGTAGTTGTTTCATGGATTGTTGGGGAGTAGGTTTGGGTTTGGAAGCATGTTGAAATGTGTGTTAAGTTAGGTGGCCTACTTTGTCATCTAACTTGGTTGTCTTAGTTGTTTAGTTAATGTTATGTTGATTGAAGTACTGTTAATTGATTGATGATTGTAGTTGTACCAGGGAACAACTTACTTTGTTGTTTCTTGGAATATGAAATGTTTAATATTATTTTCATGAGTCATGATAGTGTGTACCACCTCTCGGGCAGCGTCGGGCTGTCGGGTTGAAAATGGCATGACTATCATGTACTACCCCCAGCTCGCATGGGCGGAGATGCCATGGAGGGAGGGGCTAGATGAGGTACCTTCGGAATGTATTATTAGGTGTTATAAGAAGTTGGCAGAGATCGTGACGGCATACAAAGCTACACCAACTACAGTATCATTTCTCAACTGAATGGTTATTCATGTTGCTTGAATTGAATTGTTAATGTTGATGAAGTTTATTGATTGTTATTGTATTTGGGATGATTTCCCAAGTACTAAAGAGAAAAATGTTTCCAAAATATCTTTTGAACCCTCGCTGAACTTTGTGTTGTATAAACTCACCCTTTTTGCTGACTTGAGGTGTTACCGAGCCGGGGTTAGGGTACGTGCCTCAGGAGACAGAGTACGAGCCTTATGTGGACGAGTCAAATGTGCAAGAGTCTTGTCCTTGATGCCTTAGTTGGAATGCTTTTATGTTTTTTTGTAGTATAAAATATGTTGTAATGTTTAAAACTTTAAACTTTGTATTGTATAAGATGTTATAAAGATAGTAGAGAGTATAATGCTAGTATAGTAGTCTTACTTTTGGTATGTGAACAGGTTGCTAGACTAGTTTTACATATAATATGCATATGTGTAGTATAGCTTGTGGTATGTTGTTGAAACGGAGGCGTATGACTTATGGTTGGGTTGTTGTATGGTTGTTAAATGAATGGATTTGGTTGTGTTGAATGTTGATGGAGTTGTTGTTGAAGTTTGAAGTTGGTTGTGTGATGTTATTAAGGACTGGTTTAGAGTCCTAACGTCCATATTACAGACGTTATATTGCTGAAATTCTGTTGCGTCCTGATGGATCGTAAATGGGGTCGAGTTGAGGCATGACATTAATTGGTATCAGAGCGCATGTTTGGATGTCAGTCGAGTTATTCTCGGAATGTGGGTAATGGTCTAAGCATGCAAGTATGTACTAAGTGAAAGACAAGTGAAGTATATGATTATATGATTATGTGATTAACTGGTTTATGTGATCTATGTCCCTTACGTGAGTTTGTTTCCCACGTGATATTAATTGTCTATAGTTCGTCTATGTGTTATAACCTGTGATAACTCTTCTGTCTATGTGTTACAACCTGTGCTAACTCTTTGTTAGTAGAATAGTTGGACATCCAAGAACACGTGGTAGGCCTCAGAAAGATAATGAGGTACCGGGGAATGTGACACCAGGTCGAGATCAAGGTTACGACCATCTTGCAATGGCTATGGACCGGATGATGGAGGTCATAGTGGGGCAGTCGCATATTCTAGCAGGGCAGGCTGCTCAAGTACAGACCGTTCAGATACAAATGCAAAATGCACTGGGTCGTTATCGAAGAGGTAGTCTATTGAAGGAATTTTTGGGATATTTTCCACCAAGGATCAAGGGTAAGCCTGACGATCGAAAGGCTGAAGCTTGGATCAATAAGATTGAGAAAATATTTGACCCTCTGAATTATACCGATGATAGGAAGGTCATATTTGCAGTGTTTTTATTTGACGACGAGGCTGAGGAATGGTAGTATACGGTGAGGTCCAATTGGGAAGCTCGGGGTACTCCCTATATCTAGGCTACCTTTTTTCAGGAGTTTCAGGCCAAACATATCCCGAGGATTGCACGGGAATGTCAAGAGGAGAAGTTTACTTCTTTGGTTCAAGGTGATTCTATAGTGGCCCAATATGAGGCCAACTTTACGAGATTAACCCGTTATGCACCAGAGTTTGTGCAGGATCAGGAGCGGAAGACCCGGAGGTTAATTAGGGGTCTAAGGCTAGAGATTCAGGATGCAATGGCCTTGAATGAGTATGATGAGTTTTATGCAGCCTTTAATGTAGCTTCTAGGTTGGAGAAGAGAAAATGGAAGCAGACTGGTTCTAGTCAGGCCAGTAAGAAGCCGTTTCAGCCTCAGGGTCAGCAGGTTGTTTATAGGCCTTCAGTACAGCAGGGTATTTATAGGCCATCAGTGCAGCAAGGTTCTTATCGACCTCAGGGGCAACAGATTTCATACAAGCCCCAGTTTCAGCAGGGATCCTACCAGACGCAGTC
The DNA here is from genome assembly GCA_037974665.1 of Ehretia macrophylla. Lineage (NCBI taxonomy): Eukaryota > Viridiplantae > Streptophyta > Magnoliopsida > Boraginales > Ehretiaceae > Ehretia > Ehretia macrophylla. Next base: position 76,990,583 of record CM075764.1, on the reverse strand, counting down.
ATAGCAGAGGCCAGCACAGTCTCAGGGTCAGTATAGGCCATATGTTAAGAGACCTCAGCAGCAGACTGGTATAGCTACTTATTCATCTTTTGGTTCTTCAGGAGGCAGTGTTAGTGCTCTGACACTGTATTATGCTTATTGTAAACATAAGGGCCCTTTGGAGGCCGACTGCAGGGTGAAAGTAGGGACATGTTTAGGTTGCGGCAGCAACCAACACTGGGCGAGAGATTGTCCCAGATATTAGAGGTTTGAGGGTTAACCAGAGGCCCAGGGTTATCAGGGTAGACCTGCTGTGATAACCCGAACACAACATGCATTTAATGGCATTCAATTGCATTTAACTAAGTGACATTTTAAATGTTGGCATTGAATTTGTGTTTATTTTTAGTTAAACACTTATTTGTAGCTTTACTTTCATATTTCTTTTAAAAGTAATTAGAATATTACCTGAGCTAATCATGTTAACGGAATATCAACTACTTTTCATATCTGTGTCAATCGGTTTTATTTTTCTTGCACTTAAATGCTCGGATTTCACTTAAATGAAAAGTAGCTCCGAGCCGGAGTAAATTTTAATCTATAATGCTTTTCAAAATGATATAATTCTTAGATTCTTCGAGATTTAATTGTTATTCTGTTATTGTCGCGACGTGCATTGCATATCGAGGGCGTTAGCTAGAAAACGGATTCCAGTCCTCAGCAAATAGTGAAACTAGTATTTAGATGACTTAAATTTTATATTTTAATTGTTACTAGCTAGAATTAATTTTGGTGTTAGTTATTTAGCTTAAAAATGCATAAAAGTAAGCTATTTTGACTAGTTTTAAGTTGTTTGACCAACCTTGACCAAAGCTTTGACCCTTTTGACCTTTGACCTCTTTAAAATAGCCTAAATAACACAAAATAAAAAAAAAACAGAACTGAACAGCAGCTTAGCAGGGCCGAAAATGAGGAGAGAAAAAAAAAAGATTTCAACCTTCAAATCTTCAAATCTTCGCGTGAGCTTGCACGGGGTTGTTTCCGAGGCATCCGGCGTGGTTTTCCTAGCGTCTAGGAGCGTCTAAGGTGAGGGTTTCATCGTTATTTGTGCATTTAAAATATTTGTGTCTAAACTTTGATTTTTAGATTTTATGCGTAGATTGTTGTTTTAATCGTTTTGTTGCTTAAAGAATGTTCCTTGTTGATTGTAGAACGTGTATTTATAGCTTTTTAACATTTTCTGCAGTTAAATGTTGAGATTGCAATTTAAATTGATTAATGAATAGCAATTAGTGAATAGTAAACCCTTGAAACGTTGAAGTTGCCCCGTTATGCTGTCTGTTGATGTGAAAATGTGCTAGGTATGCTAGAATGCCTAAATGTGTAGTTTAATTGGAATGTGTAATAGAAAAACAGAGAAAAACGGCTTAGTGAAAGTCAGGGTCGTTTAGGTCAACTTTAGCGTTTTCTCATTTTGCGTGATGACATTGTTTCGGGAGCCCATGGAAGCACTTTTGGTGCAGTCGTGGTGTTGGTTGGGTGTTTGGTTGGTATAGTTGTAGTTCAAACGAGAAAGGGAAAAATCGGGGCTTTGCGCGAGTTCTAGGGTAAAGTAAGGTTTCGGGGTCTTTAGACGTGCCTTATGGTGACCTAGGAGGGTTGGCAAAGTCGGTTTCCAGAACTCGTGGCTCGTTTGGAAATGGTAACGTTTTGATAGTTGGGGCCGATTTGTATTTTTGTGTGTTTTCTTGACTTTATGCCTATAGAATGCTTAGAATTACTTGAAATACTTGTTTGAGTTGTTTTGGATTGAATTGCTTATCAATTGCTGCTATTGCGTGCGAGAGTAACCTACTTTGTTATTCTCCCACGTGTGGCTTTATCGCTTGTTTATCGCCTTATATCGAGTCCTGCATTGCATAGTGTCTCGCGCGTGAGTGATGGGCCTCTCTGGGTAGCCTAGGGTTGCCAGTGTTGGTTGCTCTAGCTCCGTTGCTATTCTCATTCTCGCTTGGGTTGCCTCCCAGGGAGATTTGGGTCGTAGATTGATGGATACTTCCGGGGTATTCCAAACTGGTGTTATAAGGTGGTTTGGGCCGGCGTGTCATCGTTAAAGTCATCGGAATCGTGATCGGTACATTACTCGCTCGAGTGAACCATAGCCTTCAAAGTGTGGTATAGCTTTGATTGGTTGTGTTAATGTTTTCTTTAGTTGTTTAATTGTATTGTTGTTTATATTGTATGCCTTTATTGATTGTATCGCTTAACTGTACCTTTTTGCATTGCACGATCTTCTTTCTCTCCGCTTCGATATATGTCTCGCCCTCACTGAGTATACGTGTTGTGTATACTCACTCCTCACCACCACATTTCAGGAAATGCCATGTTAGTTGGAAAGTTCGTGATTTCGTGAAAGTCCGTGCTTGAAGAGTTGTCTTGAGTGCCTATGTGACTTGAGTTGTCAAAGTTGTAAAGTTGTATGCTTTTATGTTGTATGTAATTATTGTTAAAAGAAATGTAATATAAATCTAGCTATGTAGTTGGAATGGTTTGATAAGTTAGATTATGTATATAGTTAATGTAGCTTAACTTCAATGCATGGTTGTAATGTCCAAAGGAAAAGAATTAGAATGGCATGATAGTTTATTTTATGCAGTAGCTTAGTATGGTTTAATTGCCTAGATTGCATGTACTTGTCAAAATGAAAAGATAGGTTAGTTTTTAAATTGGAAATGTATGTATACTTGCTGAGTTTAAATTGTTGAGAACCGAGGCTCGGATGGCCTTGAGGAAGTTTTGTATGGTTGGACACGGTGGTGGTCCATTTATATGCTATTACAGGTTTTACATTTCGCCTATAAACAGGGGAGACTCCGTCCGTTTTCCCTGAAAATTTATGCCCGAGTTTGGTTTGGGTTGTGTTTAGATCGATTGATAGAACTCCCGGTCTCGTGAGAGATCGGGGTGTTACAGGTGGTATCAGAGCTTGTTTAGCTCATAAGCCGGGACAGGGTCCTCGGTCTGGTGGGTAGTGTTCCTTGAATGTATGCTTGTTAAGTGTGTCTTGAAAGTGTTTGCGTGTATGTGAGATTGTGTGTCTTGACCTGAATGTGTGCTCCTATGTGATATAGTTATGTGTTATGTGTTAATTGTATGCTAAGTAAAGTGAAGTGTCTAGTTGTGCATTGAATTAACCTATTGAATTGGCATCGTGAATCGAATCGACCTCGTGAGTTGTTATTTGCTTGAATTATTGCTTGTAACGTGTGTATAGAATGTCTTGAATTAGCTATGCCGTGATTTGAATTGATTGTGTTGTGCTTGAATTGATTGTCATGTTTGAATGACTTTGATGATTAAATGGTTTTGTGAACTCTTGTGTAAACTTGCTTACATAATAGTTTAAGGCATGTGTATAAATGTGATATCTTGGCATTCATACATGTCCTATGGAAATGGTAAGTAAGTCCTCTTCCTCCCCTGAAGAAAGTGGTTCACAGTTGGCCTTTCAAGGTGTATGGATTGGTAGGAAATGAATGGTATTTGACTAGTCTTTATTTGGGAGTTGGTGTTTGCTTTTGGAGCTCGGTTATTGGCAAATCTCTATGGTCCTTCTCTGTGCTTAACAGTTGTGAAAAAGATAACTTTCTTTGGGGTTTAGGTATGATGGCTCTTGGTAGCATTCTTTGGCTTCCTTATTGGGTATTCTTTGGAACTTCTGTTGGCACTTCTTGGTAGACTTGGCTGTTGGGGTTCCTCTAAGATTATCTCCTATGCTTAGTAAAAATGACTTTCTTTGGAGTTCTACATGATAACTCTTTGGAGCATTTTCTTGATATTTCCTTGTTGGGCATTCATCGAGTTTTTCTATAATGGCATTCATGGAAGACTAGGTTGGGATTTTAATCAACCTTTGGTGTTCTTTCCGCATTCTTATGGGGAACTTTGATTTGAGTCTACTTACAATGATTAGCTTTGCGTGAGGCATACTATTTTGGTATTCTTTGTGGACATTTCTCAGTGGATTTGACAATCGGAGTTCTTATTGGATTTGCTGTATAATATTGTCTACAATATCTTTGTTCTGGTCTTCTTGATATTTTATTGGAAATCGTGATTGGAAATCGTGATTGGAAATCTTCAATAGCATATGGTGTACCTGCACGGCATTTCCTCTGGTATTTTACCCAATATTCGATAGCAATATTATTTTGGGAATCTACTTGGTTATTCAGCTTGGTGTTCATTCATGGACTTTTGATAAGTATATATATACGTTGGCGTAGATTTTGTATTTCCTGATCAGATGCTTCTAGAGCTATATATTGAAAGACTTCCTTGAAACTTTTGTAATATGATTGACTGGATTTCTTGTTTGGAGTCTTCCCGAGTGGTACTTGGGATTCTTGGTTAGACTCTGCCTCAGATTGTTTATTGGTATGTTCTAGGCTGTATAAAGGTTGCACTCGGCAAATGGCGAAGAGGTCTTGGAGCTTGGTCTCATATGTGCTGCATCTATTTTGGCCATCTTTTGACTTCCTTATTTGATACTTGTTGGATTTTTATAGAGGATTCGTATATTGGTAATATCTACAGTATCTTCGCTTTAGTCTTTATTGGCATCTTCTCGGCACTCTTAGTGGGGAATTCCTTTATGATATTCTTGACCAGCGGAATTCTTACTTGGATTTCAAGATGGTATTTTCAATTAAACCTTTATTCAGCCTTATTGTTTTGGAGTTTCCAGTCAGTACTATTGGGGCTTCTTAGCAAGGTGTTCTTTGAGTGTTCTTATTCGGTGTCTTGTTCAGCAACCAATGAAGAGTGGTCAGAGTTGGATTTCAAATGATGCAGAGTTCTATTGGAAGAAGAATTGCGAGGACGCAATTGTTTTAAGGGGGGAAGGATGTGATAACCCGAACCCGGCATGCATTTAATGGCATTCAATTGCATTTAACTAAGTGACATTTTAAATGTTGGCATTGAATTTGTGTTTATTTTTAGTTAAACACTTATTTGTAGCTTTACTTTCATATTTCTTTTAAAAGTAATTAGAATATTACCTGAGCTAATCATGTTAACGGAATATCAACTACTTTTCATATCTGTGTCAATCGGTTTTATTTTTCTTGCACTTAAATGCTCGGATTTCACTTAAATGAAAAGTAGCTCCGAGCCGGAGTAAATTTTAATCTATAATGCTTTTCAAAATGATATAATTCTTAGATTCTTCGAGATTTAACTGTTATTCTGTTATTGTCGCGACGTGCATTGCATATCGAGGGCGTTAGCTAGAAAACGGATTCCAGTCCTCAGCAAATAGTGAAACTAGTATTTAGATGACTTAAATTTTATATTTTAATTGTTACTAGCTAGAATTAATTTTGGTGTTAGTTATTTAGCTTAAAAATGCACAAAAGTAAGCCATTTTGACTAGTTTTAAGTTGTTTGACCAACCTTGACCAAAGTTTTGACCCTTTTGACCTTTGACCTCTTTAAAATAGCCTAAATAACACACACAAAAAAAAAACAGAACTGAACAGCAGCTTAGCAGGGCCGAAAATGAGGAGAGAAAAAAAAAGATTTCAACCTTCAAATCTTCAAATCTTCTCGTGAGCTTGCACGGGGTTGTTTCCGAGGCATCCGGCGTGGTTTTCCTAGCGTCTAAGAGCGTCTAAGGTGAGTGTTTCATCATTATTTGCGCATTTAAAATATTTGTGTCTAAACTTTGATTTTTAGATTTTATGCGTAGATTGTTGTTTTAATCATTTTGTTGCTTAAAGAATGTTCCTTGTTGATTGTAGAACGTGTATTTATAGCTTTTTAATATTTTCTGCGGTAAAATATTGAGATTGCAATTTAAATTGATTAATGAATAGTAATTAGTGAATAGTAAACCCTTGAAACGTTGAAGTTGCCCCGTTATGCTGTCTGTTGATGTGAAAATGTGCTAGGTATGCTAGAATGCCTAAATGTGTGGTTTAATTGGAATGTGTAATAGAAAAACGGAGAAAAACGGCTTAGTGAAAGTCAGGGTCGTTTAGGTCAACTTTAGCGTTTTCTCATTTTGCGTGATAACATTGTTTCGGGAGCCCATGGAAGCACTTTTGGTGTGGTCGTGGTGTTGGTTGGGTGTTTGGTTGGTATAGTTGTAGTTCAAACGAGAAAGGGAGAAATCGGGGCTTTGCGCGAGTTCTAGGGTAAAGTAAGGTTTCGGGGTCTTTAGACGTGCCTTATGGTGACCTAGGAGGGTTGGCAAAGTCGGTTTCCAGAACTCATGGTTCGTTTGGAAATGGTAGCGTTTTGATAGTTGGGGCCGATTTGTGTTTTTGTGTGTTTTCTTGACTTTATGCCTATAGAATACTTAGAATTACTTGAAATACTTGTTTGAGTTATTTTGGATTGAATTGCTTATCAATTGCTGCTATTGCGTGCGAGAGTAACCTACTTTGTTATTCTCTCACGTGTGGCTTTATCGCTTGTTTATCGCCTTGTATCGAGTCCTGTATTGCATAGTGTCTCGCGCGTGAGTGATGGGCCTCTCTGGGTAGCCTAGGGTTGCCAGTGTTGGTTGCTCTAGCTCCGCTGCTATTCCCATTCTCGCTTGGGTTGCCTCCCAGGGAGATTTGGGTCGTAGATTGATGGATACTTCCGGGGTATTCCAAACTGGTGTTATAAGGTGGTTTGGGCTGGCGCGTCATCGTTAAAGTCATCGGAATCGTGATCGGTACATTACTCGCTCGAGTGAACCATAGCCTTCAAAGTGTGGTATAGCTTTGATTGGTTGTGTTAATGTTTTCTTTAGTTGTTTAATTGTATTGTTGTTTATATTGTATGCCTTTATTGATTGTATCGCTTAACTGTACCTTTTTGCATTGCACGATCTTCTTTCTCTCCACTTCGATATCTATCTCGCCCTCACTGAGTATACGTGTTGTGTATACTCACTCCTCACCACCACATTTCAGGAAATGCCATGTTAGCTGGAAAGTTCGTGATTTCGTGAAAGTCCGTGCTTGAAGAGTTGTCTTGAGTGCCTATGTGACTTGAGTTGTCAAAGTTGTAAAGTTGTATGCTTTTATGTTGTATGTAATTATTGTTAAAAGAAATGTAATATAAATCTAGCTATGTAGTTGGAATGGTTTGATAAGTTAGATTATGTATATAGTTAATGTAGCTTAACTTCAATGCATGGTTGTAATGTCCAAAGGAAAAGAATTAGAATGGCATGATAGTTTATTTTATGCAGTAGCTTAGTATGGTTTAATTGCCTAGATTGAATGTACTTGTCAAAATGAAAAGATAGGTTAGTTTTTAAATTGGAAATGTATGTATACTTGCTGAGTTTAAATTGTTGAGAACCGAGGCTCAGATGACCTTGAGGAAGTTTTGTATGGTTGGACACGGTGGTGGTCCATTTATATGCTATTACAGATTTTACATTTCGCCTATAAACAGGGGAGACTCCGTCCGTTTTCCCTGAAAATTTATGCCCGGGTTTGGTTTGGGTTGTGTTTAGATCGATTGATAGAACTCCCGATTTCGTGAGAGATCGGGGTGTTACACCTGCAGGTAGTACACCTCAACAGTAGCGAGTTCAAGCTCGGGCCTACGCAGTTGACTTGGAGGAGTTGGTTGAGGCAGTGGTTGTAGAAGGTAACTTTCTTATACTCAATCAACTTGTTAAAGTATTGATTGATTTTGGTGCTACGCACTCTTTCATTACACCTACTTGTGTGCAACGAGTTAATCTGCAACCTAAGAAGTTACCTTATGTGGTTGAGATTAGTACTCTTTTGACTGATAAATATGTGACTGGCTTAGTATGTAAAGATTGTAAAATACATGTTAGGGGTCAGGATTTTTCTTTGGACCTTATCTTATTTCCTATCTGAGAGTATGATGTTATCATGGGTATGGGTTGGCTTGCCAAGTATGATGCTCAGTTAAACTGTAGAACAGAGGTGGTGCAGTTTCGGTTGCCAGAACAGCCAGTGGTCAAGGTAACGGGTCTTTCAACTGTACTTGGACCAGTTCGTGGTAATCTTCATTAGTGATATCTTAGTATATTCTTAGACTAAATAGGAGCACGAGCAACACATATGACTTGTTCTACAGAAACTTCAGGAGCATCCGTTGTTTGCGAAGTCCAGCAAATGTGAATTCTAGACACAACAAATATCTTTTCTTGGCCATGTGATTACTCAAAACGGTATCTCAAGGGATCCTACTAAGATTGAGGTGGTGATGTCTTGGAAAAGGCTGGAGAATGTTACGGAGGTTCGCAGCTTCCTTGGTTTGGTGGGTTACTACCGCAGATTCGTGAAGGACTTTTCTAAGATTGCGGGGCCACTTTCTAAGCTAACTCAGAAACGAACCAATTTTGCTTGGGATGAGAAGTGTGAGAGTGGGTTTCAGGAATTGAAAAAGAGGTTGACTACTACTCCGGTACTTCCATTGCTAGAGGGAGCCGATAATATGGTCATCTATAGCGATGCATCCAAGAAGGGCCTGGGTTGCGTACTTATGTAGAATGGTCGGGTTATCGCCTATGTTTCTAGGAAGTTAAAACCGTATGAGGTGAACTATCCGACTCATGATCTTGAGTTGGTAGCAGTTGTATTCGCACTGAAAAAGTGGCGTCATTATCTATGGGGCAATAAGTTTGAGATTTTCACTGATCACAAAAGTCTGAAGTACTTGTTCTCACAGAAGGAGTTGACTATACGGCAACGGAGATAAATGTAACTTCTAGGAGATTATAATTGTTCTATCAATTAACTGCCTGGGAAGGCGAATGTTGTAGCAGATGCTCTTAGCCGAAAGGCAAGTATTGCTTGTTTGGTAGTTAAAAAGTGGGAGGTGCTTGAGGAAGTTAATTACTAGAAACCCGAGTTGACTCAGGTTGGAGTGATGTGTTCACATCTACGGATTCAACCTTTATTGGTGTGTCAGATTAGAGAAGCCCAACAACTTGATGTAAAACTTCAGAAGATCAAGGATCAGATTACGGATGATCAATCTGACTTCAAATCACATGATGATGGTATTTTTCGATTTAGTGTGTGTTCCCGATGAATCGGGTTTGAGGAGAGGTACTCTGGAGGAGGCTCATAATTCTAAGTACACCATTCATCTCGGTGGAAACAAGATGTACCGGGACTTGGAATAACATTATTGGTGGAACAACATGAAAAGGGAGGTTGCTCAGTTTGTATCCAGATGTTTGTCTTGTCAGTGAGTGAAAGTAGAACATCAATGACCCGCAGGGTTACTTCAGCCGTTTGCAATACTAAAGTGGAAATGGGAATATGTTACGATGGACTTCGTCACTAGTTTGCCTAGAACACTGAGAGGTTGTGATGCAGTTTGGGTTATTATGGACCGTTTGACGAATACAGCTCATTTTATTCCGATGAGAATAGGAGATGAACTTGTAAAGTTGGTAGATCTTTATTTGGATCAGATTGTAAAACTTCACGGAATTTCAGTCAGTATTGTCTCTAATCGAGATCCTCGGTTTACTTCTCAATTTTGAGAGAAACTTCAAGAAACTTTGGGTACTGAGTTGAGTTTCAGCACAGCATATCATCCACAGACTGATGGTCAGTCGGAGAGAACTATTCATATTTTGGAAGATATGCTCAGGGCTTCCGTTTTAGACTTCAGAAAGAACTGGGAGAAACATCTACCGCTAGCCAAGTTTGCCTATAACAATAGTTATCAAGTGACTATTGGGATGGCACCTTATGCAGCTCTCTACGAATGTAAGTGTCGATCACTTTTGTATTGGAACGAGGTAGGTGAGATAAAGGTTATTGATCCGAGTATGATGCCAGAATTTCTAGAGAAGATTGAGAATGTCCAGTTGATCAGGCAGAGAATGTTGATAGCGCAGAGCCAATACAAGAGTTATGCTGATAAGCATCATCGGGATTTGGAGTTTGCAGTTGGGAATCGAGTTTTCTTGAAATTGTCTTCTCGTAAGGGTTTTGCTGGTCATGGCAAAGGTGGTAAACTGAGTCCAAGTTTTGCAGGGCCGTTTGAGATTACTGGCAGAGTTGGCAAGTTGGCGTACCGGTTAGCTTTACCGGAGAACTTCTCTAATGTTCATAATGTCTTCTACGTATCTACTTTGAGGAAGTATTATCTGGATCCTTCTCATATTCTAGAACCAGAGTTGTTATAGCTTCATGAAAATCTGACTTATGATGAACAGCCGATTCGCTTTCTAGATTAGATAGAACGGGAGTTGAGGTCGAAAAAGATTCCAATGGTTAAGGTATTGTAGAAGTATCTCGGGATTGAGTAAACTACTTGGGAAAGAAGAGATTAGATTTAGCAACAATACCCAGATTTGTTCCGCGCAGCGAGTAAGAAGTTCGAGGATAAAATTTTTTTAAGAGGGGGAGAATGTGAAACCCCAAAATTTCCTTTATGTGAAAGTATGCGTTTTGACTTGTTTATATGTTATATGAATTAAAATATCTTAATTACGTGATTATAACTTCTATTACATGATATGTGAGCATTCATGAAATTTTTATAAAAGTCTGCATTGAAAATTTTATCGTTGAGTTTTGTGAATAGTGTTTTAATACACATCTGATAGAATTTTGAAACTAGTCTTTTAAACATTTTAAAACCTAGTCCTCTGTTATTAATAGACCCGTGTTTGATAAAAACTGATTCTGAAATGAATTAGGAATTTAAAAGAATTTTTCATTTTCTTTTGCAAAAATAAGCCTTTTTTTTTAATTGTATGCATATATATGCTTACATATACTTACATATAAATGTTGTCAACTAAAAAATAGTCCTAATAAATATAGTATTAGTTAGATAGTATTTATATTACTATTTTTTGCCAAAAACAATAAAAATAGCTTAAGTTATCAACTTTGACCTTGAGCCTTGCTTTGACTTTTGCTTATAAGTTATCAACACACATTAAAACAAAGCAAAAATACCACATTTTACACACACATTGTCGTTAGCTTTGGGAGAGAAAATAGGGATTTTTCACTTAGGTTTCAAAGCAAATTTTCTAGGCAAATCTTCATTTCTAGTCCAAATCTTTTCATTCCGGGTTAGATTTTGCTAGTTGGGCACTTGTTCTACACATTCCTAACATCACTTTGCATTAAAGGTGAGGGAAAAATATAGTTCATTATTTCAAAGTTGAGTTGAGTTTTTGGTTGATGCATTGTTAGTTGTTATTTTGTTAAATTGATGTTAGATTATTGCTTAGAAGATGACAAGGACCAATTATATGCATTTATAGCCATTTTGAACCCTAGTAGCATGTATTTCTAATTTATGGGCATTTAAATTGATTTATTGGCTTATATTTAAATAATTGTTGTTGTAGTAGTTGGGAATGAATGGTTGTTGCTTCTATAGGCTTGTTAATTATTGTGTAGTAATGTTGTAATTCCAAATTTTCAATTTAAATGCCATAGCAAAAGGTCAAAAAATTCAGCCAAGGTGCATTGCCAAAATTAGGTTTGTTAGGCTTCTTTTGAATGGCTTTTGGTTGGTTTCTGAGGGGGTTAATGTAGTTGCATGTGTGGTGGAATGATAGGAAAAGGGTCGGGGGTTGTTCGATTAGTAGATTGTAAGTTATGAATTTTAGAAGTTTGTGTAGTCTTTCTTTGAAATGCTAAAATGTTGTCTTTGGTTGTTGGGTGGTGTTTGAGTAATTGTTTCATGGATTGTTGGGGAGTAGGTTTAGGTTTGGAAGCATGTTGAAATGTGTTATGTTGGGTGGCCTACTTTGTCATCTAACTTGGTTGTCTTAGTTGTTTAGTTAATGTTATGTTGATTGAAGTACTGTTAATTGATTGATGATTGTTATTGTAACGGGGAATAACCTACTTTGTTGTTTCTTAGAATATGAATTGTTTAATGTTATTGTCATGAGTCATGATAGTGTGTGTCACCTCTCGAGCAGTGTCGGGCTATTGGGTTAAAAATGGCATAACTATCATGTACTACCCCCTGCTCGCATGGGCGGAGATGCCATGGAGGGAGGGGTTGGATGAGGTACCCCCGGAATGTATTATTGGGTGTTATAAGAAGTTGGTAGAGATCGTAACGGCTTATGAAGCTATACCAACTAGAGTATCGTTTCTCAACTGAATGGTTATTCATGTTGCTTGAATTGAATTGTTGATGTTGATGAAGTTTATTGATTGTTATTTTATCTAGAACGATTTCTCAAGTGGTAAAGAGAAATGTTTTCAAAATATCTTTTGAACCCCCTTAGCTGACTTTCAGGTGTTACCGAGCCGTAGTTAAGGTACGTGCCTTGGGAGACTGAGTACGAGCCTTATGTAGACGAGTCAAATGTGCAAGAGTCTTGTCCTTGATGCCTTAGCTGGAATGCTTCTATGTTGTTTTGTAGTATGAAATATGTTGTAATGTTTAAAGCTTTAATATAAAGATAGTGGAGAGTATAATGCTATTATAGTAGTTTTACTTTTGGTATGTGAATAGGTTGCTAGACTAGTTTTACATATGATATGCATATGTGTAGTATAACTTGTGGTATGTTGTTGAAACGGAGGCGTATAACTTATGGTTGGGTTGTTGCATGGTTGTTAAACGAATGGATTTGGTTGTGTTGAATGTTGATGGAGTTGTTGTTGAAGTTTGAAGTTGGTTGTGTGATGTTATTAAGGACTGGTTTAGAGTCCTAATGTCCATATTATAAACGTTATACTGCCAAAATTCTGTTGCATCCTGACATATCGTAAGTGGGGTCGAGTTGGGGTGACACAATTGTTTGATAAAACCTAGAAGTAAGAGCAGAAAGTTTCCTTAATACATGCTTGAAGTATCCAAGCCACATTCATTTGTGGTTTCAATATGATAACCATTACGTCAAATATCTTTAAAACTTAGCAAATTTCTTCAGGATTTTCTAGAATATAATGAATCAACAATATTAAATTTTGTACCACATGGTAACATAATATTAGCTTGTCTAGAGCGTTCAATTAGATGAACTAGAAATAGTAAGTACATTAGCTCGAACACATATCAAATTAACCAAATAAGTTTTATTACGTAGTATAGTATGTGACGCCTCGGACCTAGCATGTAGTGAATAGTGACCATTTGAATATATTTATATGTTATTTTAATTGATTGAGTAAGTTTATGTCTTTATTTTTACTTTTGCACTTATTTAATAGCTTTAATTTTCCTTTTTTTTTTTAATGTGAACTAACACATACTTAATTCACATAAAAATGTTTTAACTATTATTTCGTAATTTATATTAACAGTGTACATAGACCAGCAGTCCCAAACTTTTCTCCCATTTCCTTAGCTGCTCCATTGGTTACTCAAGTCGTTCAAGAAATCGGGATTGTTCTTGACATCTAGTAGACTTATTTTCATTGTTTTTAAGCGAGCCCTGAGCTCGGAATAAAAATTAAAGTATTTTATTTTGCAAATCTCGTATTTTTCCCTTATTGCATTAGTGATTTTGGGCATACATTCATTAAAATTAATTGCATAGCATTTCGGGAAGACGGGTAGAAAAATTGTTTTGTGTCTCGCATGAAAAGTAAATACTAGACTACTTGTTTGGACTTTTAATTGAGCTAGATACTTTGGGCCCTTTTAATTGAGTTTCTTACAATTCATTTTAACTAAACCAAGCCAAAATTAACTTAGGCTTCTATTATATACATATATACATAAAATACATAGGAAAAGAAAAAGGGGAGATGGCCGACGGCCAACCAAGGAAAAAAAAGAGAAAATTTTTCTTGCTTCCTCCATTGTGTGATCTTCCAAGGCTTCTTGAGTGCGTTCAAGCTATCCTAGGCCTTCTACTAGCATCTACAAGCTTGGTTTGGTGAGGGATTTAACATATATTGCATTTTCAAGGTTTATGTCAAGTTTTTAAATTTCTAGATTTGTTGGTATATGCTAATATTATGCTTGATTATTGTATATTATAGTGTTTACATGTTATATAGACTTGCTTTGTGTAGTTAGTTGGCTTGGTTTGTGAATTAATGCATAGGGTGAATTGTAGAAGATGAAGAATGGTATTTTTTAGGGTTTTTGGTTAAATTTTGATTACGAGCTTAATTCCGTGTTATCTAATGACGCCATAGGTGCTATTGAACCTAGGTTAGTGGTTAGAATGGTTATAAATTGAATAAACTTATTAAATTGGCTTGGTTACAAAAGGGGCTTTGCATATAATTGTTGTCCAAGTGTAATTGAATGTCATGGTTAGTGTTTATTAGGTGAGGTAGTGTTTAAAATGCAATTATGGCATTGATTAGAGGGATGGATTAGGTAGTTGTAGTTTAAAGTGACCATGGGGCTTTTGTGCTAGAAGTGGTTAAAAGTGTGTTTTCATAACTTAAAGGGGTGTCATAAAGTGTTATTAGGAAGGTAGAATGATTGGATTGTGGGCTACTTGGGCTTCCAATTGTGCTAATAGACTAAAGGGAAAAGTGTCAAGTTAAGTCTAATGTTGGTAATTGCTTGGGATTCTACTTTTCATGTGGTTTTAATGACTATTGTGATACTTGTATGTTGGAACTTACGTGCAAGGGCAACCCACTTTGTTATCCCTCGATTATGTGTTTATCGAATTATATTGTTATATAGTTCTTTTTATTGTTATTCATGTTATCGTTTCGATGGTTGCACAACCTTATTGTCAACACGGATGCGATGGGCCTCTCTGGCCGACATCGGGCTTGCCAGGGTTGGTTGCTCTAGTCCTCCCTCACTCGCCTGGTTCGGAGATTGTCAGGGGGCGCTGGGTTGTAGGTATTAGGTACATCTGGAGTACCCATTGGTGTTTGGGATGCCGACATATCGAGATCAGGTTCGTGGTTCGTGATTCGTGGCTCGTGTTCAAAAATTGGAGTGATAAGGGTTATCGAATTGTATCCTTTTTAATTGTATGGTATTTAGTTGTTTAATTGATTCTATATTGAACAGTTACTGGTTCTTGTGTCTAGTTACTGCATTGCACGAAAGGATTTTCGAAAACGCCCCCAGTTCCCCATCCCTCACTGAGCAATTGTGTTTGCTCATTCCTCTTTTTAACATGTCTCAAGAGGAGCTGAGGTTGATCCCCAGTTGTTAACTGTAGAGGAAGAAGAAGAAGTTCAGATTGAGCAGTTGCCTTGATTTGTTGTTTGCTGAGGTTGGATGGCTTGTGTGAAGAATGTGAATATATTGTGTTTGTGTCCTATTTTGAGACCTTATGGTCTTGTATGTATTTGTGTTATCTTGGAGGATTGTATTATGAAGTTAAAGTCTTGTATGATTTGATAGATAGTAGTTGGCTTGTAATAACTTAAAGCTTTACTTTATTGCCTAGTTTAGCTTGCGTGCTTGTATGGGTTTAAACGGAGGATGGTTGAACGACTTAATATATAAGAAAGTTAAGTAGAAAAGATTATAGTGGTATGATAATCGAAATCTTGATATTAGAATCTCAATAGCTATATGCATGCTTGTATGTTTTATTTTGTCATAGTGGAAAGGCTCGGGCAGCCTTAGGGATTTGGGAAGTTATATTATAAATGTTTGTATATTGTTTGTGGCTATTTCTTCTGTGTGCAGGTTTGTGGATAGGCCTAGAAACAGGAGAAACTCTGTCCATTTTCTTTCGTTTTTCGTGACCTTGGGTTTTGGATTAGGGCTCCGGTCTCATGAGAGATCAGGGTGTTACATAGTGTGTGTGGTTGCACTATTTGTCAAACATATATCTTCATCGTTCATCATGAAAATCTGATAATATAACAACATTTACCCTATGAAAAGGGTTTTATATTGGGGACAAAAAGCAAAACGTTTCATGCTAAAAAGGATAAACAACTTGAAGAAAAAAAAAAGTATTACAATCGGTTTGGATATGTCCTTCTCCAATTAGATGATCTATTTTTCCACTAGGTTGAGCAACTTACTCTTTGTCATTCACCAAGGTTTTTTTCCACTAGATTTTCCTAATATGGTTTTTAATGAGGCAGTAGTGGAGCTTATAATAGGAATAATACTCTCTTTTTCCTTAGTTAAATTTTTATCCCACTGGATTTTTCTTGACAAGGTTTTAATGAGACATATTTGTTAGCTTGAGGGCTTTGATCCCGTATTTTGATGATAACTAAATATTATTCATATGATAACTATTGACTAATTACAACTTCTTTAAGTGTTGAATGTTTGAAATTAGTCATAGATTGGGAGATCCTTTTGAAGTCTTGAAAGCCAAAAAAGTGAAGATCTTAAAGAATCAAGAATTAGAAAGATAAAGATGATATGATATCAAGTTTGAGGATCTCTTCCAAGCTGATCTATCATGCCCAAACCTGGTCTATCGAGAACCAAGCTCAAGACACAACTACGCACATTCATTGAAGGCCTGAAGGATCAAGCTTGGACATTCCTCTAATGATAATTGAAAACATACACCATATAAATGACGATAAAAGGCAATAAACCATAAAACATCTAGAATCCATTCATAGCAATTAGGATAGGTGTTTGTTACAAGGCATATAACATACTTGGCTTCCAAACACAAAAGATAAATCTAGCCAGAGTGATCATGATCCAACATGACCATCCTTATATACAACAAAAGAAGCTAGGCTTCAAAATACAAGACTTAGCCAATTATACAATATAAGTTCGAATGCTTTATAATACAACATAATTACTAAAAGCATAAACATTGTATTCATAATCCAAATACATAAGCATAAGTCATGTTCCCATTCTTCTCTAGCACATAATCAATCCTCGGGTTCACCTGTAGCATGCATATAAAGAGGGTGAGCTAAATAGGCTCAATGAGGAACAAACGGGAGTTTTGGGAGGCTTTAACCTGAAAACTCTTTTGAAACACATTAGAGACAACATATAATCGCATTCGCATTCGCATCGCATTATGACTTGAATTCAACCAAGTTCTATATATTCACATTGTAAGTGTTGGGGATATGCCCTAATGCTATAGTTGAGATGACCTGATTTAGGGTTTAATAAGAATATTTATGTGTTTTATACACTATGTTATTTGTAGGATATTTATATTCTCCGCTTTGATATGAATGTGTCCCTAATGTTTATCCGAGAAGAAAAATGTTCTAAAAAGGTTTATGATATTTCACAGTTTTTCTTCGATATGATAAACATTAAGAATCGATTCATAGCCCTTCAGATTATTCAACCGGGACTAGAATAATCGAGTACGGGTTATCATTAGTTATTACATTTGATTAACATAGTAATGTTAATGATAAAGGATGGCGTGCGAAGTGCTAGAACAACATGATGATGTGGACTAATAAACATAAGAGTGATCGTCAATGTACGTATCATTGAATGTGACAATAAATAGTGAACTACATGATTTCAGGTTAATAGTTTACTATTTAGTTGCGAATTGTGCAAATTAATCCTCAGACTTGAGAAATTACGGCTGTCGGTTATATCAGGGGCTAAATACTGCGTTTGGACAATGCCCGTCTTCATGTCATCAATCCTAGTCATTTGAATTTAAATTGGATGGCTAGGATTAAGTCTTGAATAAAGACAAAAGAATCCTAGCCTTTACTTTTGAAGATAAGAGTTTTTTGCCAAATGTCAAGAGAGATAATAAAGTTAACATTTAGATTGTAATGACTACAATCCTAGGATTTGCATGGCTTTAACTTTAGAAGAAAGCAATTTTGATTGGCTATCTAATAAAGTAAGGTTATATATATATAAGAGTATGTTATATATATATAATAATAGATGACAATATTCTCTCTCCTTCCACTCACAATTTCAGCCAAAGCAAGAAGAAGAGAGAAGATTGATATCTTGTCATTCAATTATAATGATTGTGATCCAAGGCTTTGCATGTCTTTGTCTTCATCTTGCAAATAAGCTAGCAATTTTGATTGGCTAATTAACTTTGCAAGATTAACTTATAATATAGATTATATGTTAAACAAAAGATGAGAACTTCTCTCTCATACATACACACATTCGGCCAAAGCAAGAGAGGAGAGAGGAGAGAGAAACTTCATCTTCTTTCTTGAGCTAGGGTTTTCGGCCATAGCTAGTATTACAAGAAGATTTAGTTTTTTGATCAAAAACTACATATACATAGCTTTATACATTGAAGATATACTAGCACATTTCATCTTCAAGGTGTGGTAGAACTTTGGATACTTGGTGGACCAACTAGGGCCTTCAAGTAAGAAGGATTCAAAGGCTAATCTTCAAGCTTCATCATTTCCAAAGTTGTCTACAAAAGAGATATACCTATGAACCTCACTATTTCAATTTGTATAGTTGACATATATAACTTGTGTTGATAGTTAATGGATATGATAGAAAGAATGCATGTTGATCCTTGCTACAAAACTTGAAAAAAAAATTGTTGTTTGCCTATGTATGTTTCGGCTATAGCATGGTGTGTAACGCCCCAACTCGACCCCTCCTACAAACAGTCGGGACGCAACGGAATTTCGGCAGTATAACAACAGTAATTAGGACACCGAGGCTCTAAACCAACCTCTTCGCAACTCATACAATCAACTTCACAAACAATTCAACAATAAAGAATGCAACCATAATATACATTAAACATTCTTTTACCATTGCATCCATAGGTTATACGCCTCCATTCCAACATCATACATTTACTATATAACATACATTTCCAAAATAGATTATAACCAATCTACCAACCTAATCATGTTCCAAAACAAGACTACTAACCTAGCAACATTCAATCCATTATCTTTATAACATCTTATACATCATAAACTTCTACGTAAATATAACCAACTAGTTTTAATATACAATATAACAAAAGAGAACTACATCTCAGATATCAAGGACAAGACTCTGGCACATAGGACTCGTCCACATATGGCACATTCTCAGCCTCCTGGGGCACGTACCCGTAATCTTGTTCAATATCACATGTATGCATGCAATAATTGAGAGTGAGCTTATATAAAACAAGCCCACTGAAGATTCGACAGATCTCTTAACAATATTTATTATACTCCTTAGAAATAATAAACATCAATAACCATATAAATACAACAATAATAATAACCAATCAATAAAGGATACTCTAGTTGGTGTAGCTCCAAACACCATCACGATCTCAACCATTCTTCTTATAACTCCCCATTACTCACGCACCCGAGGTACCTCACTAGCCCCTCCTTCCATGGCACTTTCGCCATGCGAGCTGGGGGTAGCCTATGATAGTTATGTCGTTATCAACCCGACAGCCCGACGCTGCCCGAGAGATGGCACACACATACCAAGACTCATGACAATAATAATAATCATTCATATCTTAGGAGGATAACAAAGTAGGTTGCCTATCTCCCGGCTTCATCAATAATCAATAATCAACTAATAACATTTCAACAACATATAATCAATTAAACAATTAACAAATCAACAACCAAGTTAGATGACAAAGTAGGCCACCCAACTTAACATGCATTAATCCACTCAACCAAACCCGATTATAACCAAGAACAACCCATAATTCAACCACTCAAACACTATCCAAACAACTAAAGACATTATCTCAACATTTAAAGAAAGACAACTCAAACTTCTAAAAGTCATAATTTACAATCTATTAATCCAATGACCTCCAAACAAGTTTCTATCACTTACCCACTCAAGCAACTACATTAGCCCCCTCGGGATCCAACCACAATCCATCCAAATTAAGCCCAACAACCCTAAAACCTCAATGCACCATGGCTGAAATTTTTGAACTTTCACCACGACATCGCAATCAAAATTTCGGCATTACAACATTACCACCACGTATTTAGCAAACTTTTACAGGCTAACAGCAATCGATTTCAACCACCACAACTCCAATTATTCAACAAATAGCCAACAACTCAATTTTAATACCCGAAAAATAGAAATTCATTCTACAATGGTTCAAAACTTATATAAACTCATATAAATGATCCTTAGCATCCACTGAGCAATAATATAACATCAATTTAACATTTCAATGGCTAAAAATTCGATTATATGAATTATCATAAAAATGACATTTTGAGATCTAGAATTTTTCTCTCACCTTTGATGTTATTTGATGCAAGAAAGGTGTGCAATGAGTGCCCAACAAGCAAAAACAAACTTTGGTTCAAGTGTATTGGCTTTGTATTGCAAAATCTAAGAGAAAATTTGATCAAAAAACCAAGCAAAAATGGCTCCTATGTTTCGGCCATGTGTGTGAGAAAAGAAGGTGTTTGAGCTTTGTTTTATGAGTTAGTTTTGTTTTATTAAGCATATATAAACAAAGTCAACAAAAATAATGCAAAGTCAAAGTTGAAGCCTTTGTTAGTTTTTAGTATTTTCTAGTCTTTTAATTTAGTTTCTTGACTATTTTTACTCAAAACATTAGATTGACACTTAGACTATTTCAATTAAAATATTTTTGGGTGACAACAATTTTCTCATGCAAAAACTTTCACCCAACTCAGTTAAAAACGCTATTTTTACAAAAAGAAGTGTAAAAACCTTTAAAATTCTAAAAATGATTCAAAATCCGTTTTAATCAGACACAGGTCTATTTATATTCGAGGACGAGGTTTTAAAACACTGAAAATACCCCTATAAAAATTTTAGCGAACAGGTGTTCAAAACACTATTCACAAAAATCGTCGATAAAATTTCTGATGCCGATTTTGATAAAAATTTCATGAATGCACACTTAGCATGTAATAGGAATATAAATCACAGAATTAGCACATTCTAATTCATATAATACATAAACAGGTCAAAATACGCAAATCGAGGCAAAGATAAAATATGGGGTCTCACATTTTCCCCCCCTTAAATAAATTTCGTCCTCGAAATTCTTACTTACTGTACGAAAAAGATCTGGATACTGCTATTGCATCTTATCTCGCCTCTCCCAAGTAGCCTTCTCAATCCCATGATGCTTCCACAACACTTTTACCATTAGAATCCTCTTCGATCTCAATTCTCGTTCCATTTGATCAAGAATGCGAATCGGTCGCTCATCATAAGTCAGATTTTCACGAAGCTGTAACGGCTCTAGCTCTAGAACATAAGAAGGATCCAGATTATATTTTCGCAAATTAGACACGTGAAAAACATCGTGGACATTAGAGAAGTTCTTCAGTAAAGCCAACCGATATGCTAACTTGCCGACCCTGCCGGTAATCTCAAATGGCCCTGCGAACCTCAAACTCAGCTTACCACATTTACCATAGTGAGCAAACCCCTTCGAGGAGACAATTTCAAGAAAACCCAATCCCCGAATGCAAACTCCAAATCCCAACGACGCTTATCAGCATAACTCTTGTATCTGCTCTGCATTGTAAGCATTCTACGCCTGATCAACTGAACGTTCTCAATCTTCTCTAGAAGCTCTGGCATGATAGTCTGATCAATAGCCTTCATACCCCCTACTTCATCCCAATACAAAGGTGATCGGCACTTACGGCCGTAGAGAGCTGTAAAATGTGCCATTCCAATAGTCGCTTGATAACTATTATTATAGGCAAACTCGGCAAGTGGTAGATGTTTCTCCTAGTTCTTCCTGAAGTCCAGTACACAAGCCCTGAGCATATCCTCCAGAATCTTAATAGTCCTCTTAGACTGACCGTCGATCAGTGGATGATACGTTGTGCTGAAGTTTAACTGAGTACCCAAAGTCTCCTGAAGTTTCTCCTACAAACGAGAAGTAAATCGAGGATCTCGATCTGAGACAACACTAGATGGAATCCCGTGAAGTGTAACAATCTGATCTAAATAAAGATCCGTCAACTTTGTAACCTCATCTCCCATCCTCATCGGAATAAAATGAGCGGTCTTCGCCAAACGGTCCATAACAACATAAACTGCATCGTTACCTCTCGGTGTTCTAGGAAAACTAGTGACGAAGTCCATCGTAATATGCTCTATTTCCACTCTGGTATTGCCAACAGCTGAAATAACCCTGCGGGTCGTTGATGTTCTGCTTTCACTCGCTAACCAGTCAAATATCTATATACAAACTGAGCAACCTCCATTTTCATATTATTCTACCAATAATGTTGTTTCAAATCCCGGTACATCTTGTTTCCACCGGGATGAATGGTGTACTTAGAATTATAAGCCTCCTCTAGAATACCTCTCCTCAAGCCCTGTTCATCGGGAACACAAACCCTGTTCTGAAACCGAAGAATACCATCTTCATGTAATTTGAAGTCGGACTGATCATCCATGATCTGATCTTTGATTTTCTGCAGTTTTGAATCAAGTTGTTGAGCTTCTCTGATTTGAGACAGCAATAAAGGTTGAATATGGAGATTTGAACACATCACCCCAACCCGAGTCAATTCCGGTCTCCAATAACTAATTTCCTCAAGAACCTCCCACTTCTTGATAGCCAAACAAGAAATACTCGCCTTACGGCTAAGAGCGTCTACTACCACATTTGCCTTCCCAGGTAGATAACTGATAGAGCAATTATAATCTCCAAGAAGTACCATCCACCTCCGTTGACGCATATTCAACTCATTCTGTGAAAACAAATACTTCAGACTTTTATGATCAGTGAAAATCTTGAACTTACTGCCCCACAGATAATGACGCCACTTTTTTAGTGCGAATACAACGGCTGCCAACTCAAGATCATGAGTCGGATAGTTCACCTCATACGGCTTCAAATTTCTAGAAGCATAGGCAATAACCCGGCCATTCTGCATAAGTACACAACCTAAGCCCTCCTTGGATGCATCACTGTAGATAACCATATTATCGGTCCCCTCTGGTAGAGCAAGTACTGGAGCGGTAGTCAACTTCTTTTTTAACTCCTGAAACCCACTCTCACATTTCTCATCCCAAATAAAGCTGGTTCGTTTCTAAGTTAACTTAGAAAGTAGCCCTGCAATCTTAGAAAAGTCCTTCACAAACCTACGGTAATAACCTGCCAAGCCAAGGAAGCTACGAACCTCCGAAACATTTTTCGGCCGTTTCCAAGACATCACCACTTCAATCTTAGTGGGATCTACTGAAATACCACTCTGTGTAATCACATGGCCAAGAAAATATATTCGTTGCAACCAAAATTCACATTTGCTGAACTTCACAAACAACTGATGCTCCTGCAGCTTCTGTAAGACAAGTCGTAGATGTTGCTCGTGCTCCGATTCAGACTTAGAATAAACCAAGATATCATTAATAAAGATTACCACGAACTGGTCCAAGTACGACTAAAAAACCCGATGCATAAGGTCCATGAATGCTGCCGGTGCATTAGTCAGTCCAAAAGGCATAACTACAAATTCATAATGCTCGTACCAAGTCCTGAAAACAGACTTTCAACATCCTCTGTACAAATCCGAAGCTGATAATACCCCTGTCTCAAGTCAAACTTAGAGTAGACTTTGGCTCCCTGAAGTTGATCAAACAACTCGTCAATTAGTGGCACAGGATACTTGTTCTTGATGGTCACCTGATTCAAACCACGATAGTCAATACATAATCTCAAGGTACCATCCTTCTTCTTCACAAATAAAATAGGTGTTCCCCATGGTGAAGAACTCTGCTGAATGAAACCCTTCTCTAATAACTCCTGGAACTGTGTTTTCAGCTCCTTAAGTTCAGTTGGTGTCATCCGGTAAGCTGATTTAGAAATAAGTTGAGTACCGGGAGTCAAATTAATCACAAACTCAACATCTCTTTCTGGGGGCAATCCTGGCAACTCCTCGGGAAATACATTGGGATATTCAATGGCCTCTTACTAGGCTGACTAGGTCCAATTTGTTCCCCTTTCCTCTTTTCCAACCTAGATGCCACCTCAAAAGCCTCAGAAAATACATCATACTGATTCAGGGCCATTGCATCCTGAATCTCTGGCCTCAAACCTAACATAAACTTCCGGGTCTTACGCTCCTCATCAGCTACAAATTCCGGTGCGTACCAGGACAGTCTGGTAAAAGTGGCCTCATACTGAGCCACCGTAGCATTCCCTTGAACCAAGGATAGGAACTCGGCCTCTCTCTTTTCCCGTGCAATCCTCAGGACGTACTTAGCCTGAAACGCTCTAAGAAAGGTATCCCAAACATAAGGAATACCTCTTGCCTCCCAACCAGCTCTCACTGTGCGCCACCACTCCTCGTTTCATCATCAAACAAATAGACTGCAAAAGTGACCTTCCTCTCATCAGTATAGTCTAGAGAATCGAATATCTTCTCAATCTTATTAATCCAAGCCTCTGCCTTCCTATCATCTGGTTCACCCTGGAATCTAGGTGGATAGTAACCCAAGAATTCCTTCAATGTATTTCGCCCGTGGTAACCACCCTGTGTATTCATCATCTGTGCCTGCACAGCCTATGCCTGGGCAGCCTGCCCTACTAATAACTGTGCCTGTCCTGCCATGATTTCTGTCATTCTATCCATAGTTGCAGCAATACGGTCATCACCCCTATCTCGGCCCGGTGACACATTACCTGGTGCCTCATTATCTACCTTCGGCCTACCTCTTGTTCTCAGTCTACCCGTCATTCTACTATCAAAGAGTTAGCACAGGTTATAGCACATAGACAGGTTATAAACAATTATTAGCACATAGGTAACAAACTCACATAAAGCACATAATTTACTTAAGTATCAATCAGATAAACAAATTGATCACATAATTACATAGTCACTAAATCACATAATCACTTAATCACCTAATCATATTAACACATATTTCATTTTTCTTTCACTTCATACATACTTTCATGCTAAGACCATTACCCATGTCACGCCCCGACCCAACCCCCAAGCTAAAGGTTAAGTCCGGACCCGACACACGGACAGAGTCTCCCCTGTACCGTGGACATTCTGAAAACCTGTAAACACTTAAACAAGGTCCCAACAATACAATACAGCTTTTCTCAATTAAACAACAAAGCTATAAGGCCATCCAAGCCTTATAGTGCACAATAATTCCAAAACACACAAGCATGCGAGAACTAGTTGACAGCATAGTCTTATAATTATAACATTCTAGGAAATCAATAAAACAACTTAAGGGATAAAGCATTCTACAACAACTAACCACTCCCAAGCATGCAAGGAAATAAGACAGGAATAAAAGTTATTACAGTTCATAGACTTTCAAAGCTACAACCCAACCATCTAATCTTCGACTTATACAACAAGCATATACATAGCCCTTGGCTACAAAATAGTACATAAAGCAATTAGTTGAGCATTCCACATAGCAGCAAATTCAATGACCACCTCAAGTTATCAAGTACGGCAACTAAGGTAAAGGCTCGATCTGGACTTCTTCTTCCTCAACTAAATCAACCAGCTGGGGATCACCCTCAGCGTCTCCTGAAACAGATATCGAGGTATGAGCAACCACTGTTGCCCAGTGAGGGATATAGTCCCGGGGCGTGCAATGCAACAGATAATACAATTACACGACAATAGCACTTTAACAATTTAAGAAACAATGAAAACTTAAATAACCACATAATTAAAAGGATACATTTCAACAATCCCCTATACACCAATCTTCACTGGTCTTCAATCACGATCCACGAACCACGAGCACGATCACGATAAGCCGGCATAACCCCAAACACTCCAGTGGGTGTACTCCGGATGTACCCCGAAACCTACGACCCAACATCTCCTGGCAATCTCCGGACCAGGCGAATGAGGGAATAGGGTACGGAGTTTGAATATCCACCGGCAAGCCCTCTGCCGCCCAGCCGATATTCAACACATCCGCCCCGACACTATGGTTGCGCAACCACTATGCAATGCACTCAGCGATGGCAAGTTAACAACAATAATATAATCATTAACACATATGAGGATCAACAAAGTAGGTTGACCTCGATACAATTAGGATAGAAGCAAATGTAGAAGTTAATAAGCAGTTTACAAATGAACTTATACCAAATAAGTATAGAATCATTCCAAAAGCTCCAAATCAATTTAAAATCATATATAAACACTTAAGAAGCCCTGACATGGGTTTAGAAGTGCGAGACAACTTAAATTGCACCTAAACCTCTTTGTTTTTCGATCTATTTCTCTTCTAAACCAAAGTTAATGATTTCATTTTCAAAAGAAACGCTCCCAACCTTCTAACTAATCCCCAAGGTACCCTCTCAACCCTCGAACTCAAACAAATGCCCGCGTTTACCCCGAAAGTCCCAATTTCCCTCTTTTAGCTTTAAACCACACCTACATTGTCCGGGCTTCAAACAAGGGATATCAAGGCATCTATAGCACCTAGGTAGCCTAAGGAAACTAGAATTGAAGCCCGAATCCACCCGGAATCGCATTAACCCCAAAAGCCCCAACTTAAAGTCGGCTATTTTCCATTTTTAGGCGATTTAAGGGCAATGCAAGTGTACGGGGCTATTTGATTATCTTCACTAGTACCTAAGGCATCAATTAGAAGCATTAATTCAAGCCAATTCGAACAATTACACAAAACCCTAGAAAAATGTCACTATTCACCCTAGAAATCAAACTAACGATTCTAACCGTTTAAATTGCGAAACGACGGTTCAAAAGTGTTCTCTAGCATTCATATAGATAGTACATTAGCATAGATAACATTTACAATGGCATTTGATCATATTTCCAACGATTAAAGAAATGAGCAATTATTTAGAAATGCAAAAACAAGCTATGAAATCCCTCACCACTACGCGTAGGAGCACCTAGGAACCTTGCAAACACCCTACACTAGTTGCTCGAGGCTTGGCTTGGCTTGAATTGATGATTTGATGAGCAAAATCTCTTCCAAAAGCACAAGGGAGGCTGTCGGGTAAAGCACTGTTCACAAGCTGAAATTTCTTTTGTTTTTGTGTTATAATGTGTTGTGTTATGTTATATAAGGTAGGACTTGGGGTGGGGTCATGTTGGGTAATTAAATGGCTTCTAAAATGTGCGTTGAAAGTTTAGAAACGAGCCTAAGGTGGTAAAATATATGCTAGCTAATTAATTACCTAAGTTAGTTACGTAACACTATTCATTCAACTACTAAAGTCATTTTCTAAACGAGCCTTCCTATCGCCTTAAGCTCAAATGCACATTTTTCCCACTACTTTTACAATTAATATGATTTAATAAAAATGCTAGTTAACTAATAGAAAGCATTTTAAAAACGGAGTGAATAGTAGTCACAAAGTCAGTTAATAAGGCATAGAAGTAAATGCGCAAACAAGGGATGCAACAGTAATTAAATGCATGGCAAATTCTCGGGCGTCACATCCTCTCCCCCTTAAACTAATTGCGCCCACGCAATTCTTACATGATTCGGCGAATAACTCCGGATATCGATCCCGCATCTGATCCTCTCTTTCCCATGTTGCATCCTCTACTCCATGATGATCCCACAGAACTTTAACCATCGGAATGCTTTTAGTCCTCAGCTCCTGAACTTTCTGATCAACAATTCGAAGAGGTTTCTCTGTGTAGGTCAAAGTTTCACTGATCTCTAGCGGTTCCGGCTCAAGTATGTGAGAGGGATCTGGCTGATACTTCCGAAGCATGGAAACATGGAATACGTCATGAATTCTGCCCAGATTGGGAGGTAAAGCCAAACGGTAAGCCAAATCACCAACAGTTTCAGTTATCTCAAATGGTCCCACATATCGAGGACTGAGTTTACCTCCTTTACCATGCCGAATCAAACCCTTGCGAGGAGAAATTTTCAGAAATACTCGATCCCCTACAGTAAATTTCAGATCACGACGGCGTCTATCTGCATAACTCTTTTGCCGGCTCTGTGCTGTAAGCATTCTTTTTCTGATAAGCTGCACCTGATCAATCATCTTGTTCATTTCAGGTAAAAGAGTAGGGTCGATAGTCTTCATCTCACCAACATCATCCCAATAGAGAGGAGACCGACATTTACGCCCATACAGTGCCTCATAAGGTGCCATACCAATAATAGCTTGATAACTATTGTTGTAGGCGAACTCTGCTAGTGGCAAATACTTCTCCCAACTCTTACCGAAGTCCAGAATACAAGCCCGCAACATATCCTCAAGGATCAAGATAGTTCTCTCGGATTGACCATCTGTCTGAGGATGATAAGCTGTACTGAAATTCAAATTCGTGCCCAAAGCTTTCTGAATCTTCTGCCAGAACTGAGATGTGAATCTGGGATCTCTATCCGACACAATACTCTTTGGAATTCCATGAAGTCGGACCACGTTCTCAATATACAACTCTACCAGTTTATCAAGAGAATCAGACTTCTTTTTAGCAATAAAATGAGAAGTCTTGGTCAGTCTATCCACAATAACCCAGACTGAGTCGTTACCCCTCGAAGACCTCGGTAAATCGGATACGAAATCCATAGTAATATGATCCCATTTCCAAACAGGAATAGCCAAAGGCTGCAACAACCCTGCAGGTCTCTGATGTTCTACTTTAACTTTCTGACAGGTAAGACATCGGGCAACATAGTCAGCAATTTCTCTCTTCATATTATTCCACCAGAAATTCTGCTTTAAATCTTTATACATTTTCGTACTGCCTGGATGGATAGTATATCTGGAACTGTGTGCCTCAGCAAGAATATCCTTCTTCAGAGTTGAATCATTCGGAATACAGATTCTACCTTTGAATTTGAGAATACCATCGTCGTGCAGTTTGAAATCCGACTCTCCCCCTTTAGAATTCTCTAAGACTTTCAACAATTGAAGATCAGCCTGTTGAGCTTCTCGAATCCTGGATAACAACAGAGATTGAATCTGCAAACTTGCAAATTGAATACCAGAATTTGAAGTACTAGGCTTCCATAAGCACAATTCTTCCATGAATTCCCAATTCTTGATAATCAAGCTAGCAACAGTAGCCTTTCGGCTCAAAGCATCAGCAACAATATTGGCCTTACCTGGAAGATAGTTAATAGTGCAGTTATAGTCCTCTAGTAATTCCAGCCAACGCCTCTGCCTCATGTTCAACTCTTTCTGTGAAAACAGATATTTCAAGCTCTTATGATCTGTAAAGATTTCAAACTTGTTGCCCCAGAGATAATGGCGCCATTTCTTTAACGCAAGAATGATAGCTGCAAGTTCAAGTTCAAGATCATGAGTCGGATAGTTGAGTTCATAAGGCTTCAGTTTCCTGGAAGCATAAGCAATAACCCTGCCATTCTGCATCAATACACAACCCAGACCTTCCTTCGAAGCATCACTGTAGATCACCAGATTATCATAACCCTCAGGTAAAGCAAGAATAGGAGCTGTAGTCAATCTCTTCTTCAATTCCTGGAAGCTGGCCTCACATTTATCATTCCAGTCAAATACTGTTTTCTTCTGAGTAAGCTGAGTTAAAGGCCCTGCAATCTTAGAGAAATCCTTTACAAACCTCCGATAATACCCAGCTAAACCAAGGAAGCTACGAATCTCCGTGACAGTTTCAGGCTGTTTCCAAGACAACACTACTTCAATCTTCGCTGGATCAACAGAAATACCATCCTGCGAGATAATATGGCCAAGAAAAGCAACTTGTTTAAGCCAGAATTCACATTTGCTAAACTTTGCAAATAACCGATGCTCCTGAAGTGTTTGTAACACAATTCTGAGATGCTGTTCATGTTCCGCCTCAGATTTAGAATAAACAAGGATATCATCAATAAATATGACTACAAATTGATCCAGATAAGGACGGAATACCCTCTGCATTAAGTCCATGAATGCGGCGGGAGCATTAGTAAGACCAAACGGCAAGACAACAAACTCATAATGGCCATATCGAGTTCTGAAGGCAGTTTTTGGAACATCATCTTTCTTAATCCTCAGTTGATAATAGCCCTGCCTCAGATCAAATTTAGAGAATACCCTGGCGCCTTGCAACTGATCAAATAACTCTTCGATTAAAGGCAAAGGATATTTATTTTTGATGGTTACCTGATTAAGACCCCGGTAATCGATGCATAGGCGAAGAGATCCGTCTTTCTTTTTAACGAAGAGAACTGGCGCACCCCACGGTGAAGAACTCGGCTGAATGAATCCCTTCTCAAGCAAGCCCTGCAATTGAACTTTCAATTCCTGCAACTCAGGTGGAGCCATTCTGTACGGAGTCCTAGAGATAGGTGAAGTCCCCGGCAATAAATCAATCATGAACTCTATCTCTCTATCAGGCGGTAACCCAGGTAATTCCTCAGGAAAGACCCCCGGAAACTCTCTCACGATAGGTACATCATTCAATTTCAGTTGATCCCCAGGTTGATTAATCAAATAAGCAAGATAAGCCTCACAACCCTTGCTCAATAATTTAGATGCCCTAATAGAAGAAATAATAGGAGTTCCCGTAGATTTTCTACTACCAACTATTTTAAGTATGGGTTGGTCAGGCATCTCTAGATACACAATCTTCTTTCTACAATCAAGCTGGGCATAATGTTTACTTAACCAGTCCATCCCCAATATAATTTCAAAGTCATTGAAGGGTAGGATAATCAAATCAGCAGGAAAAACACGACCTTCAATAAATATGCTACATGCTCTGCAAATAGATCTAGTAACAAACTTCGGACCCATAGGAGTATAGACCACAATCTCATGCAACAGTTTATCATGTTTCAATTTAGCATTTTGTGCACAAGTAGGAGTAATAAAAGAATACGAAGCCCCGGAATCAATTAAAACCTTAACTGATTGATCATTAAGAAGAAAAATACCTTCTACCACAGCGGTAGTATCCGGAAGCTCCTCGGCATCCAAAGCAAATACTCGGGCCTGGCCTCGTGGTGGTGGTGCTGCAGCTGGGGCCCTGGTCTGAGAGTTCTGAGCTGATGTCTGACCCCTAGGGTTCTTAAATTTCTGACAGTCTTTAACCCTGTGCTGATCACTGCCGCAACCTGTACACTTGTTATGTTTCTTCCAACAAACATCCTCAGTGTGGCCCTGGCGCTGACAGAAGCTGCACTGCTGGTGACGTCTTCCAACAGTGCCTCCCGAAGGAGCTCTGTAAGTAGAGGTAGCTGAACTACCCTGCTGCGAATGGGAAACTGCTGGACGGAACTGACTCTGAGTCTGACTCTGAACTGGTCGTGCCTGAGTCTGAGTAGGCCCTGTGTAACTCTGAGTCTGTCTCGGCTGCGAACTCTGACCAACTGATATAGCTTGCCCCTGGTACCCTTGACTCTGAGACTGAAACCGTTTACTCGATTGACTGGTCTCGGCTAATACATCGGCTTTCCGTTTCTCATATCTCGAGGCAGCTCGGACTACTGCAGCATAGTTAGGAAAATCATTTGAAGACAAGTTCAGCATAATATCTCTCCTCAAACCCATGATGAACCTCTGAATCTTCATATCCTCCGGCTGAATTAAAGCTGGTGCATAACGGGAAAGCCGGGTAAAAGTAGCCTCGTATTGATCTACGGTCATGCTTCCCTGCCTCAAGTTTATGAACTCAGTCTGCCGCCTCTCGCGGGCAACTACCGATATATACTTGTCTCGAAATTCTCGGACAAAGTCGGCCCACGAATGATGACCTCCCTCAGCTACCCATTTCTCACTGATGGTATTCCACCAATCTTCAGCATCACCCTCGAGAAGGAAAGTAGCATAGGTAATCTTCCTGTCATCATGGCACTCCAGTATCGCTGCCACTCTCTCGAACTTCCTTAGCCACATCTCAGCTTTCATATCGTCCGGCTCCCCAAAGAAAGTATAGGCCCCATGATGTATAAACCGATCATACAGATTCCCTCCGGTAGGGCCACTACCTCCGGCTCTCGCAGCCTGATTTCCTGCAACGACCCCTGGTTGACCCTGTTGTGTAACAAACTGGGCAATAGTGTTCATAGCTGTGGCCATCGTGGCCAAGATCTGTGCAGTGCTCGGCTCTTGAACCTGCGGTGCATTTTCGGCCACCTCAGCTTCTTGCCCTTGTACCCCCTCGGGTTCTCCACCAACATTCGGATTATCAGCACGACGATGAGGCCCCATCACGAATAGCTAGAATGCAAAGTGTTATGACAGGTATATATATATATATATATATGCAATTTATAAGTAAACACATAAAGAAAAGTCCAATTAGATTCACATAAAATAAAGTACATAGAAGTTCAAATAAATATTCCACATTCTTGAAATAAACATAAATCACTAGATCATACTTGACATTCTAGACTCTTGATATTCTATTTCCATGCTAGCATGTTCATTCCTTATTCAAATTTCACTTAGGTCAATCAAAATCAAGGACTCATGTATTCACAAAGTCACATAACAAATCTCTACCCACAGACCGAGAAATTTAACCCGGCTTCATGCAATCTATAGCTCTGATACCACTTAAATGTCACGCCCCGACCCAACCCCCAAGCTAAAGGTTAAGTCCGGACCCGACACACGGACAGAGTCTCCCCTGTACCGTGGACATTCTGAAAACCTGTAAACACTTAAACAAGGTCCCAACAATACAATACAGCTTTTCTCAATTAAACAACAAAGCTATAAGGCCATCCAAGCCTTATAGTGCACAATAATTCCAAAACACACAAGCATGCGAGAACTAGTTGACAGCATAGTCTTATAATTATAACATTCTAGGAAATCAATAAAACAACTTAAGGGATAAAGCATTCTACAACAACTAACCACTCCCAAGCATGCAAGGAAATAAGACAAGAATAAAAGTTATTACAGTTCATAGACTTTCAAAGCTACAACCCAACCATCTAATCTTCGACTTATACAACAAGCATATACATAGCCCTTGGCTACAAAATAGTACATAAAGCAATTAGTTGAGCATTCCACATAGCAGCAAATTCAATGACCACCTCAAGTTATCAAGTACGGCAACTAAGGTAAAGGCTCGATCTGGACTTCTTCTTCCTCAACTAAATCAACCAGCTGGGGATCACCCTCAGCGTCTCCTGAAACAGATATCGAGGTATGAGCAACCACTGTTGCCCAGTGAGGGATATAGTCCCGGGGCGTGCAATGCAACAGATAATACAATTACACGACAATAGCACTTTAACAATTTAAGAAACAATGAAAACTTAAATAACCACATAATTAAAAGGATACATTTCAACAATCCCCTATACACCAATCTTCACTGGTCTTCAATCACGATCCACGAACCACGAGCACGATCACGATAAGCCGGCATAACCCCAAACACTCCAGTGGGTGTACTCCGGATGTACCCCGAAACCTACGACCCAACATCCCCTGGCAATCTCCGGACCAGGCGAATGAGGGAATAGGGTACGGAGTTTGAATATCCACCGGCAAGCCCTCTGCCGCCCAGCCGATATTCAACACATCCGCCCCGACACTATGGTTGCGCAACCACTATGCAATGCACTCAGCGATGGCAAGTTAACAACAATAATATAATCATTAACACATATGAGGATCAACAAAGTAGGTTGACCTCGATACAATTAGGATAGAAGCAAATGTAGAAGTTAATAAGCAGTTTACAAATGAACTTATACCAAATAAGTATAGAATCATTCCAAAAGCTCCAAATCAATTTAAAATCATATATAAACACTTAAGAAGCCCTGACATGGGTTTAGAAGTGCGAGACAACTTAAATTGCACCTAAACCTCTTTGTTTTTCGATCTATTTCTCTTCTAAACCAAAGTTAATGATTTCATTTTCAAAAGAAATGCTCCCAACCTTCTAACTAATCCCCAAGGTACCCTCTCAACCCTCGAACTCAAACAAATGCCCGCGTTTACCCCGAAAGTCCCAATTTCCCTCTTTTAGCTTTAAACCACACCTACATTGTCCGGGCTTCAAACAAGGGATATCAAGGCATCTATAGCACCTAGGTAGCCTAAGGAAACTAGAATTGAAGCCCGAATCCACCCGGAATCGCATTAACCCCAAAAGCCCCAACTTAAAGTCGGCTATTTTCCATTTTTAGGCGATTTAAGGGCAATGCAAGTGTACGGGGCTATTTGATTATCTTCACTAGTACCTAAGGCATCAATTAGAAGCATTAATTCAAGCCAATTCGAACAATTACACAAAACCCTAGAAAAATGTCACTATTCACCCTAGAAATCAAACTAACGATTCTAACCGTTTAAATTGCGAAACGACGGTTCAAAAGTGTTCTCTAGCATTCATATAGATAGTACATTAGCATAGATAACATTTACAATGGCATTTGATCATATTTCCAACGATTAAAGAAATGAGCAATTATTTAGAAATGCAAAAACAAGCTATGAAATCCCTCACCACTACGCGTAGGAGCACCTAGGAACCTTGCAAACACCCTACACTAGTTGCTCGAGGCTTGGCTTGGCTTGAATTGATGATTTGATGAGCAAAATCTCTTCCAAAAGCACAAGGGAGGCTGTCGGGTAAAGCACTGTTCACAAGCTGAAATTTCTTTTGTTTTTGTGTTATAATGTGTTGTGTTATGTTATATAAGGTAGGACTTGGGGTGGGGTCATGTTGGGTAATTAAATGGCTTCTAAAATGTGCGTTGAAAGTTTAGAAACGAGCCTAAGGTGGTAAAATATATGCTAGCTAATTAATTACCTAAGTTAGTTACGTAACACTATTCATTCAACTACTAAAGTCATTTTCTAAACGAGCCTTCCTATCGCCTTAAGCTCAAATGCACATTTTTCCCACTACTTTTACAATTAATATGATTTAATAAAAATGCTAGTTAACTAATAGAAAGCATTTTAAAAACGGAGTGAATAGTAGTCACAAAGTCAGTTAATAAGGCATAGAAGTAAATGCGCAAACAAGGGATGCAACAGTAATTAAATGCATGGCAAATTCTCGGGCGTCACAACCCACATTCCGAGAATACCCCGGCTGACAACTAAACATAAGCTCTGATACCATTTAATGTAACGCCCCAACTCGACCCCTCCTACAAACAGTCAGGACGCAACGGAATTTCGGTAGTATAACGACAGTAATTAGGACACTGAGGCTCTAAACCAACTTCTTCGCAACTCATACAATCAACTCCACAAACAATTCAACAATAAACAACGCAACCATAATATACATTAAACATTCTTTTACCATTGTATCCATAGGTTATACGCCTCCATTCCAACATCATACATTTACTATATAACATACATTTCCAAAATATATTATAACAAATCTAGCAACTTAATCATGTTCCAAAACAAGACTACTAACCTAGCAACATTTAATCCATTATCTTTACATCTTATACATCATAAACTTCTAAGTAAATACAACCAACTAGTTTTAATATACAATATAACAAAAGAGAACTATATCTCAGATATCAAGGACAAGACTCTGGCACATAGGACTTGTCCACATATGGCACATTCTCAGCCTCCTGAGGCACGTACCCATAATCTTGTTCAATATCACCTGTATGCATGCAAAAATTGAGAGTGAGCTTATATAAAACAAGCCCAGGAGGATTCGACAGATCTCTTAACAGTATTTACTGTACTCTTTGGAAATCATCATTTGAGCAGTAAACACATAATAAACATCAATAACCATATAAGCACAACAATAATAATAACCAATCAATAAAGGATACTCTAGTTGGTGTAGCTCCAAATGCCATCACAATCTCAACCATTCTTCTTATAACTCCCATTACTCACGCACCCGAGGTACCTCACTAGCCCCTCCTTCCATGGCACCTCCGCCAGGCAAGCTGGGGTAGCCTATGATAGTCATGCTATTATCAACCCAACAGCCTGATACTACCCGAGAGGTGGCACACACATACCAAGACTCATGACAATAATAACAATCATTCATATCTCAGGAGGACAACAAAGTAAGTTGCCTATCTCCCGGCTTCATCAATAATCAATAATCAACTAATAACATTTCAACAACATATCAACAATTAAACAATTAACAATTCAACAACTAAGTTAGATGACAAAGTAGGTCATCCAACTTAACATGCATTAATCCACTCAACCAAACCCGATTCTAACCAATAACAACCCATAATTCAACCACTCAAACACTACCCAAACAACTAAAGGCATTATCTCAACATTTAAAGAAAGACAACCCAAACTTCTAAAAGTCATAACTTACAATCTACTAATCCAATGACCTCCAAACCAGTTTCTATACCTCACCCACTCAAGCAACTACATTAGCCCCCTCGGGATCCAACCACAATCCATCCAAATTAAGCCCAACATCCCTAAAACCTCAATGCACCATGGCTGAAATTTCTAGACTTTCACCACAACATCGCAATCAAAATTTCGGCATTACAACATTACCACCACGTATTTAACAAACTTTTACAAGCTAACAACAATCGATTCCCACCACCACAACTCCAATTATTCAACAAATAGCCAACAACTCAATTTTAATACCTGAAAAATAGAAATTCATGCTACAACGATTCAAAACTTATATAAACTCATATAACTGATCCTTAGCATCCACTGAGCAATAATATAACATCAATTTAACATTTCAACGGCTAAAAATTCGATTATATGAATT
Source organism: Ehretia macrophylla (assembly GCA_037974665.1). NCBI lineage: Eukaryota > Viridiplantae > Streptophyta > Magnoliopsida > Boraginales > Ehretiaceae > Ehretia > Ehretia macrophylla. The sequence continues at coordinate 76,954,095 of CM075764.1, read as the reverse complement.
ATCATAAAAATGACATTTTGAGATCTAGAATTTTTCTCTCACCTTTGATGTTATTTGATGCAAGAAAGGTGTGCAATGAGTGCCCAACAAACAAAAACAAACTTTGGTTCAAGTGTATCGGCTTTGTATTGCAAAATCTAAGAGAAAATTTGATCAAAAAACCAAGCAAAAATGGCTCCTATGTTTCGGCCATGTGTGTGAGAAAAGAAGGTGTTTGAGCTTTGTTTTATGAGTTAGTTTTGTTATATTAAGCATATATAAACAAAGTCAACAAAAATAATACAAAGTCAAAGTTGAAGCCTTTGTTAGTTTTTAGTATTTTCTAGTCTTTTAATTTAGTTTCTTGACTATTTTTACTCAAAACATTAGATTGACACTTAGACTATTTTAAGTAAAATATTTTTGGGTGACAACAATTTTCTCATGCAAAGACTTTCACCCGACTCGGTTAAAAATACAATTTTTACAAAAGAAAGTGTAAAAACCTTTAAAACTCCTAAACCGATTCAAAATCCATTTTAATCAGACACAGGTCTATTTATATCTGAGGACTAGGTTTTAAAACACCCTTGTAAAAATTTTAGCAGACAGGTGTTCAAAATACTATTCACAAAAATTGTCGATAAAATTTCTGATACTGATTTCGATGAAAATTTCATGAATTCACACTTAGCATGTAATAGGAATATAAATCACCGAATTAGCACATTCTAATTCATATAACACATAAACAGGTCAAAATACGCAAATTGAGGCAAAGATAAAATATAGGGTCTCACATGGTGTCCATGCATGACTTTCTCGATCTTGAATCCTACTAATGAATATGTAATGACATGATCTCTAATGTTGCCTAGTACTTTCAAGTGCTATCAGAGCCTTGTTTGTATATCCATTAACTATTCATTTAAGTCGTGCGTTAGCTTGTAGATTTGAAAGTTTTTGAAGCTAAGTCTTTAGTCTACACACTTGCATGTTCAAATCTAGTTTAGATCTTTGATTGATAATGTAGATCTTGAATATATATATGTGTGTATATGTATTAACTTGAACTTGTATGTTTTACCTATATAGTAGATGGCCGAGAATCACATGTAGTATTTTGATGGTTTGTCCTCTTATTGAAAGTGCTAAGTTGTGAAGATAAATGAAGATTTGATCTTTGCATGTTGATATTAGACTTTGAATAAGTAGACTATATTAAAATGGCCAAAAAGGTACTTGTTTAAAAGGTCCTTTTTGGATGATTATAAAGTCAAAAGTTTAGAAAAGACAAGTCTTGCTTTTTTATTGTTTTGGCCAAAAATCCTCTTGGTTGTAGGAGATTGATTTTGCCTTTTGTTGTATATGAAAAGATGATAGTAGTTGCCTTGAAGTCCTCAAAAGTATATGTCTATTATATGCATGTGTTAGAATGAAAGTTTAAAAGATAGTTTTAAGCTTATTTTAATATGATCATGCATATGAATTAAGTCGACGACTACTTGATAATTAAAGGTGTTTAATAGTCAAGAATGCAACTCATCTATGTGTCTTGAAAATAGCAAAATGTATTTCACATAATTGAAGGCCTTTATGTTCTAATCTTGAAATTAGAAATAGTCTAATACGTTGTATTAGACTATTAAAGGACTATTGGGCTAAAGTTAATGTATGTAAGCCTAAAGAGACATGTTGATTTGGGCTTGGGCCTTATGTATATCTACTTATGCTTGATTTTAACCTATTGGGCCATTTTGTGTGAATGGGCCATGGACTTGTGTTTTTCTTTAAGTTTTGGGCTTGCACGTGAATATTATTAATTATAATGGGTTATGAATTAATGGGCCATTATGACTTGCATTAATAAAAAGGGTTTTATGATTATGTAATAGGGTATGAGCTTAGTTTAATTTTTCATGCTTGATGAGTACATTGAACTTGAATGCTAACATATTATATGTTGATTATTATATATTTTATATGAATAATCATGCATATTTATTCACTTTGAGAATAGTGAATTTGATCATGGATTTGGGCTTTAGGGTCAAAAGTTATTGGGTTATAATTTGAGACATAAGTCTCAATTTATTTCTTGTCTTTTAAGAGAATTATGTAGTGAGGTCATTTATGTAATTCTTCAAAGAGGAGCTAACAAGAAGGCCCATTGGATTTCCAAGGAGTTGGAGGCCCAATGAAGATTTCAATGAGTTGAAGATCTTATTATAGAATAGTTTTATTTCTATAGGCCCAAACCCAAGCCCATGATCCACCATTTAGCATTTATTGCATTTATATTATATTATTTGCTACAATTATGATTATTAGCTTATAGTATATTAAATGCATGACTGTATGATGAGATCGCAATGACTTCCTATGTGTAAAGTAATATTAGATTAACAAAAACAGTAAAAGGAGATTTATCGCAGTCCTCCGCCATCCTAGGACATTTAATGAGACCTAAATGAATACAATCCTTCTTACCCATAGGTAGAGGATATGTTTCAAAATAAGTTCATTAAAATCGCTAGAATAATACATAGATATATGGTTATCTTCCAGAATCTAACGACCAACATAGCCACAAAGGTTTGAGACCAAAGTGATTTAGGGACTAAAGTAGACCATACCCTATTTAGAGAAATAGACAACAAAGGAGTTGTTGACCTTTGGTATTCATGTTTCAACATAGCCACAAAGGTTTAAGAAATATGTCTAATCATAAGAACTTGGTCATCCCACTTAGAGTCTTCTCATAGATTCTTTTTTTCTCATTAAAGGAGTATGAGATTTAAAACAAGTAGTGGGAGCAGCTATTTTGTTTTACAATTTAATAGCTTTACATATATTTTTATTAGCCTGCAATCTTACTTTCTGTTATATTTACTTTTTTCTACAGTTTGTATACAATGGCTTCGTTCATTAATCCTATTTTATCCATCCTTAATCATGATTATTTAATTGGACCAAACTTTGAGAAATGGCACAAAAGTTTAAGGTTAGTCCTCCGATTTGAGAGAATTAAGTATATTCTGGATGTCCCGACATTTGCTCCTATAGATGAGACTGCATCCAAGATCAACAAGATCACTTACTATAAATGGGTCCAGGATGACATACGCTCTAGGGGATACATTCTTTCATCAACGAGTAATGATCTGCGACGATTCTATGAGGGGCTACCTCATTCCGTAGATATCATTCGTTGTTTGGAGGAATCCTTTGGTAAGCGCAGTCAATGTATGAGATTCCGGTTGACCCGTGAGCTTTTTAGTTTGAGACTTGAAAAGGGAGGTGACGTGAGGCAGCACTGCCTCAAAATGATTTACTTGGTAACTCAATTGGAGGCATTTGGTTTCGTCATAGACCCCCGGCTTCGATAGACTTGATCTTGCAGTCTCTTCTACCATCCTACTCTCCCTTGATCTTGGACTTTCACGTACATAGAATTGAGGTCACATTGAATAAGTTGCCAGATAGTCTGACTAGCTGGCAGAATCTTAGTTTGGATGCAACACCTAATCCCCATGTCGAGTCCTTTCTTTCTGTGGCTGAACCTAGCCAAAACAGAAACATTAGAAGGAGGAGGAGGAGGAGACATAGGAGGAACCGAGCTATGGCATTCTTATTGGGAGATCTCTCATTAGGAGGGGATTGAGTAGTAGACCCTAATTATGCATGATTTGGTTGTTTTGGATCGGCTTGGTATGCGATCCCAGTTTTGAAAAATGTTTGTAAATGTTTGGATTAGTTTGAGTATTTCTTTAGAAATAGTAGTGACTATTTTCAATCATTTCTAGCTATGGGATAATTTTGGAATTGATCCTATGTAATAAATGATTGGCATTTTGTATAATTTTCATTATAGTAATAAAATGGTCAGAATACATATCAAAGGAAAGAATGTCTTCAAACACAAACCGCATAAACATTTATATTTCATTGCTTAGCATTTATTGAAATGGCCCAATACTAAATCACACTTAAAATGTATGAAACCTTGAAATGGTCATGAGTTAAAGACTTGAATTCTTTTATGTATCTATTCAAATGAGTTTGATAGATTAATCATTTTTTTGACAAAAGAGTTTGTTCAAAATAAATAATTGAAAGAGATGGAGCTTATGAGACTTGTCCACAATATGTTGAGTTATAAAAAAAGAATAGAGATTGCATCTTTTATCACTGAAATCTTTCAAATTGATTTTAAACTTAACCATGTTTTAATTCTATGGCTGGAAAGAATTTAAAACTTCTTCATGCATAGTTTCTTTAGTGAAAGATAACTATGATGAAATGAATGATGGGTGTATTAAAATGAAATGATAGAGATCTCTTTCATTAATAAATGAAGATGATATCTAAATTTATAAGAATAGTTAGGGGGAGTTTATACCCTTAACAGATCTTGTGAATTTATGATACCATCATTCACCAAGGTCCAACCGAATTTTATATCTCTTGGGTAAGCCGATCATGTCTTGTAGTATCATGTCTATGAAGTATAATGATATGATTATTTGTTTTCTCAAAGCCTATACACCAAGTCATGATCTTAAAGTTTTTAAGATGGAGGAATCTAAGAAATTTTTGTCTATATTCTTTATGGCAGAGTATCCGTCTTTTCTTGTAGATTTTCTTCTGACTATTAAGGAAAGGTTGCGAATGGTTTTTGCACCTAATCCTTTGGTTGTTTGCATTCTCCTTTAATGCAATGGCAAATACAAGGTGCGATATGATGTAATAAGTTACATGATAGATATCGAAGAGCGATCTCTATATGAACTTTAACCCAAAATTTTAAGATTTGTGAAAATAGTAAAATTCTTAGGGAAGAATTCACTAAAAGGATGAAAACATTATTTATAATAGATTTTTGATATGATTGTAATGTCTTGGAAAGTGTTCCGAATAGCGAATAACAGTTATTCCGTTACTAAAAGCCAAGATGCATACTTGTTTTTATGGTGTTTGGATAGTGTATGGTTCTATCTGTTATTGGTAACCAATATTTTCTAATGTAGTGACTATAATAGAGGGTTTTTTGTACAAGCTTAAAAGAACCTGATCTCATCAAGAATCCGAACATAAAAAGTTAATTCAAGAAATGTGTTTCATAACAGAAAATGGTTTAACAAAAAAGGTTCCTATAGATGCTTCTATAGTTGACGCACTAATCCTATAAAAGTAGTTACAGTTGATCACCGTCGTAGAAAAGATGAGTATATGGATAAGATTGTATAGTGTGCTAATTCTATAGCTGATAGCATTAGTGCAAGTGAGAGATTGTTGGGGATATGCCCTAATACTATAGTTGAGATGACCTGATTTAGGGTTTAATAAGAATATATATATATATGTGTTTTATACACTATGTTATTTGTAGTATATTCATATTCTCCGCTTCGATATGAATGTGTCCCTAATGCTTATTCGAGAAGAAAAATGTTCTAAAAGGGTTTAGTGTAACGCTCGAGATTTTAGCCGTACATTCATTTACTGTTGTATCCATTGTTTGCGCATTTCCTTCTGTACTTTATTAACTGTCTTCTTTAGCTACTATTCATCCCATTTTCAAACTACATTCTATTAGTGAATTAGTATTTTTATTAAATCACATTAATTGTTAGAGGAGTGGGAAAAATGTGCAATTGAGCTAGAAGCGATAGGAGAGCTCGTTTAGAAAATGATTTTCGTAGTTCAATGAATAGTATTACGTAACTAACTTAGTGTTTTAATTAGCTAGCCTATGTTTTACACCTTAGGCTCGTCTTAAAGCTAGCAACGTGCATTTTAGAAGTCCACTTAAGCAACCACTTGACCCCACCTCAACTTAACCTCACTATATAACCTTATAAGCACCAAAACACAAAACAAAAGAAAACAAATGTGCAGAATTTACTGTAGCAGGGCCGAGAACACCAAGGAGAAGGAAAAAAGGTGATTTTGTTCTTCAACTCTTCAAGCCAAGCCAATCCAAGCCCAGAGCTAGTAGTTTAGGGTCTGTGCAAGCTTCCTAGGTGCTCCTACGTGCATTGGTGAGGGATTTCACGGCTTATTTTCGCATTTTAAAATAGTTGTCAATTTCATGATTTGTTGAAAATGTGACCAAATGTTATTGTATTGATTATCTATGCTATAATACCTTGTATATGAGTGCTAGAGAACATATTTGAGCCATTGTTTCGCCTTTTAAATGGTTAGAATCGTTAGTTTGATTTATGAGGTGAATAGTGACATTTTTCTAAGGTTTTGTATAATTGCACGTATTAGCCTGATTCAACACTCCTAATAGATGCTTTAGGTGCTAATGAAGATAGTCTAATAGCCCCGTACACTTCAATTGCTCTAAAATCGCATAAAACATGAAATAGTCGACCTTAACAAAGGGGTTTCGGGGTTAATGCGAATCCGGGTGGATTCGGGCTTCACTTTTAGTATTCTTAGGCTACCTAGGTGCTATAGAAGCTTTGTTAGCCCTTGGTTGAAGCCCGGATGAGGTATGTGTGGTATAAAGCTATAAGAGGGAATTTGGGGCTTTCGGGGTAATTGCGGCATTTGAATGGGTTTGAGGGTTGAAAGGGTTCCTTGAGGGTTAGTTAGGAGGTTGGTATAGTTTCCTTTTGAAATTGAATCATTAACTTTGGTTTGGAAGAGAAATAGTTTGAAAAACAAAGGGGTTTAAGTGCAATTTCGGTTGTTCCATGCTTCTAAGACCTTGGCTTGACTTCTCGTGGGTTTAAATGTGATTTCAAGTTGATTTGGAACTTTTGGTGTAATTCTAAATGTAACTTGGATATGCCCATTTGTAAAACTGCTTATTTGCTTGCATAATTGCTTCAATTCTAACTGCATTGAGGTCAACCTACTTCGTTGATCCTCCTACGTGTTATTGCTTATATTATTGATATTATCTTGCCATTGTAAAGTGCATTGCATAGTGGTTGCGCAACCATAGTGTCAAGGGCAGTTGTGTTGAATATCGGATGGGCGGTAGAAGGTTTGCCGGTGGATATTCAAACTCCGTACCCTATTCCCTCGCTCGCTTGGTTCGGAGATTGCCAGGGGGTGTTGGGTCGTAGGATTATCAGGGTACATCCGGAGTATACCCACTGGAGTGTTTGGGATTATGCCGGCTTATCATGATCGTGATCATGGTTCGTGGATCGTGTTCGTGGATTGAAGATTTGGTGTTGGGGATTAAGTGAAATATATCATTTTTAATGTGTGGTTATTTAAGCTATTGTTACTTCTTAAATTGTTTAATTACTATTTTTGTTTAACTGTTTTACTTGTTGCATTGCACGCCCCGGGAGATTTTATCCCTCACTGGGCAACAGTGGTTACTCATACCTCGATATATGTTTCAGGATGTGCTGAGGGTAATCCCCAGCTAGTTGAGGTGATAGTAGAAGAGGAGGAAGTTTAGACTGATCCTTTACCTTAGTTGTTGTGCCTGATAGCTTGAGGTGGTTTTTGTTCTTGCTGCTATGTGGAAGACTTATTTGTTTATCTTATGTTCTATTTTGTAGCCTAAGGGCTATGTATATGCTTGTTGTACAAAGTTGAAGGATAGTTGGTTGTGGTGTAGATTTGGAAGCCTATGTCTTGTAATAACTTATGTTTCTGCTTTAATTACCTTGCATGCTTGGAAGTGAATGTTCTAACTCTAGCCACTAGCATGCTTGTGTGTTTTGGGACTATTGTATGCTTCAAGGCTCGGATGGCCTTGAACCTTTTTTGTTTAGTTATGAAAAGCTTGTCTTATCTTGTTGAGGCTTTATTTGAGTGTTTACAGGTTTTCAGAATGTCTACGGTACAGGGGAGACTCTGTCTGTGTGTCGGGTCCGGACTTAACCTTTAGCTTGGGGTTAGGTCGGGGCGTTACATTTTAGGTGGTATCAGAGCTATAGATTGTATGAAGTCGGGTTAAATTTCTCGATCTGTGGGTAGAGATCTGTTATGTGACCTTGTGATTGTATGAATTTGTGGTCCTTTGATTTGCCTAAGTGGAATTTGAATTAGAAAGGAACATGCTAGCATGATAATGGAATGTGAAAGGTCTCTAAGAGTTAATGTTTGAAAGTGAAAAGTCTAGAATGTCAAGCATGATTAAATTACTATGAATCTCTTGTATGTGAATATTCTCCTAATGTAATATGTGACTTGTGTGAATATATTTGAACTTCTTCCTATGTGCTTTACCTATAATTTATGTAAATGCCTGTCATAATACTTTGCATTCTAGCTGTTGAGATGAGAAGAAAGGGCAGACCGGGGAGAGAGCCGGAGGAAGCTCCTAGGCAGGGTGTACTCGGATAGGGTGAAAGAGTAGCAGAGAATGCATCACCGCAGGGACCAGAACCCAGCATTGCACAGATTCTGGCTACTATGGCTACTGCAATGAATACTATTGCACAGTTTGTAACTCAGCAAGGTCAGGCAGGGGCTCCTAGGGGTAATCAGGCCGTCAGAGCCGAGGGTAGTAGTGCTGCTGGAGCTAATTTGTATGACCGATTTTTACATCACGGGGCCTATAGTTTCTTTGGAGAACTTGATAATATGAAGGCCGAATTATGGTTGAGGAAATTTGAAAGGGTAGCTGCAATTCTAGAGTGCAGTGATGAGAGAAAGATTACTTATGCTACATTTCTGCTAGAGGGTGACGCCGAGGAGTGATGGCGTACTATTAATGAGAAATGGGAAGCTGAGGCGGTTCAACATTCATGGGCAGACTTCGTTCGAGAATTTCGAGATAAATATATATCAGTGGTTGCCCGTGAGAGACGTCAGACAGAGTTTATAGCTTTGAAACAGGGAAATATGATAGTGGATCAATATGAGGCTGCTTTTACTAGGCTTTCCCGTTATGTGCCGGCCTTGGTACAACCAGAGGATATGAAGATGCAAAGGTTCATTATGGGATTGAGGAAGGATATTATGCTTAGTCTGTCTGTGAATGATTACCCTAACTATGCTACAGTGGTCAAAGCCGCCTCGAGGTATGAAAAATGCAAGGCAGACGTGTTGGCGGAGACTAGTCAATCGAGTAAGCGCCAGTTTCAGTCTCAGAGTCAGGGGTACCAGAGGCAGACTATTCTAGTTGGGCAGAGTCCACAGCCGAGGTAGACACAGAGTTATACAGGGCCTATTCAGATTCAGTCGCGACCAGCCCAGAGTCAGGGGCAGACCCGACTAGCAGTAGTTCGTTCTCAGCAGGGTAGTTCAGCTACCTCTACTTACAGAGCTCCTTCGGGAGGCACTGTTGCAAGATGTCACCAGCAGTGCAGCTTCTGTCAACGCCAGGGTCATACTAAGGAGAATTGTTAGAAGAGATTAGGCCGATGTACCGGATGCGGCAGTGATCAACACAGGGTTAGAGACTGCCAGAAATTCAAGAATACCAGGGGTCAGACATCTGGTCAAGGCAATCAGACCAGGGGTTCAATTGCAGCACCAGTACCACGGGGTCAGGCTCGAGTATTTGCCTTAGATGCTGAAGAGCTTCCAGATACGACCGCTGTAGTAGAAGGTACTTTTCTTCTTAATGATCAATCAGTTAAGGTTTTAATTGATTCCGGGGCTTCGCATTCATTTATTACACCTATTTGTGCACAAAATGCTAAGTTGAAACATGATAAACTGTTGCATGATATTGTGGTTTATACTCCTATGGGGCCGAAGTTTGTCACCAAATCTATTTGCAAGGCATGTAATATTTATATTCAAGGTCGTATTTTTCCTGCCGATTTAATTATTCTACCTTTCCGTGACTTTGAAATTATATTGGGAATGGACTGGTTAGGTAAATATTATGCCTAGCTTGATTGTAGAAAGAAGATTGTGAAACTAGAAATGCCCGACCAGCCCGTACTTAAAATAGTTGGTAGTAGAAAATCTACGGGAACTCCTATCATATCTTCTATTAAGGCATCAAAAATGTTAGGTAAGGGTTGTGAGGCTTACTTTGTTTATTTGATTAAACAACCTAGTGATCAATTGAAACTGAATGATGCACCTATCGTGAAAGAGTTTCCGGGGGTGTTTCCTGATGAATTACCTGGTTTACCACCTGATAGAGAGATAGAGTTTGTGATCGACTTATTACCAGGGGCTACGCCTATCTCTAGAACTCCGTACAGAATGGCTCCACCCGAGTTGCAGGAATTGAAAATTCAGTTGCAGGGTTTAATGGAGAAAGGATTCATTCAGCCGAGTTCTTCACCTTGGGGTGCACCGGTCTTATTTGTTAAAAATAAAGACGGATCTCTTCGGCTATGCATTGATTATCGGGGTCTTAATCAGATAACAATCAAAAACAAATATCCATCGCCTTTGATTGAGGAATTATTTGATCAGCTGCAAGGTGCCAGGGTATTTTCTAAATTCGATCTGAGGCAGGGCTATTATCAGTTAGGGATTAAGTCTGATGATGTTCCCAAAACTGCTTTCAGAACTCGGTATGGACATTATGAGTTTGTTGTTCTACCGTTTGGGTTAACTAACGCTCCTGCCGCATTTATGGATCTGATGCAGAGAGTATTCCGCCCCTATCTAGATCAGTTTGTGGTTATTTTCATTGATGATATTCTTGTCTATTCTAAATCTGAGGCGAAACATGAACAGCATCTCAGGATTATACTACAGATTCTTCAGGAGCATCGATTATTTGCAAAGTTTAGCAAATGTGAGTTCTGGTTAAGACAAGTCACTTTTCTGGGCCACATTATTTCTCGGGATGGAATTTTCGTTGATCCAGCAAAGATTGAGGTTGTCATGGCATGGAAATGGCCGGAGACTGTTACAGAAATTCGCAGTTTTCTGGGTTTAGCGGGTTATTACAAAAGGTTTGTCAAGGATTTCTCTAAAATCGCTGGGCCTTTGACTCAACTCACTCGGAAGAAGACTATATTTGACTGGAATGAGAAATGTGAGGCTAGCTTCCAGGAATTAAATAAGAGATTAACCACAGCTCCTATTCTTATTCTACCTGAGGGTACCGATAATCTGGTAATCTATAGTGATGCTTCTAAGGAAGGTTTGGGCTGTGTATTGATATAGAATGGGAGAGTTATCGCTTATGCTTCCAGAAAACTGAAACCTTATGAACTTAATTACCCAACGCATGATCTCGAGCTTGCAGCTATCATCTTTGCGTTAAAGAAATGGCGTCATTATCTTTGGGGTAATAAATTTGAAATCTTTACTGATCACAAGAGTCTGAAATATCTCTTCTCTCAGAAAAATTTGAATATGAGGCAGAGGCGTTGGTTGGAGTTGCTTGAGGATTATAATTGTACTATCAATTATCTGCCAGGTAAGGCTAATATTGTTGCTAATGCCTTAAGCCAAAAGGCTACAGTTGCTAGTCTAATCATCAAAAATTGGGAGTTCATGGAGGAATTATGTTTATGGAAGCCCAACATTTCAGATTCTGGTGTTCAATTTGCAAGTTTGCATATTCAGTCTCTTTTATTATTCAGGATTAGAGAGGCTCAGCAAGCTGATTTGCAATTGATGGAAATCTTAGAAAAGTCGAAAGGGGGAGAGTCGGATTTCAAATTACATGATGATGGACTTCTTAAGTTCAAAGGCAGAATTTGCATTCCTTCTGAGCCAGCCTTAAAGAAAAAAATTCTTGCAGAGGCTCAAAATTCTAAGTATACTATCCATCTAGGCAGTACCAAGATGTACAAAGATCTGAAACAGAACTACTGGTGGAACAACATGAAGAGGGAGATTGCTGACTATGTTGCTAAATGTCTTACATGTCAGAAAGTTAAAGCTGAACATCAGAGACCAGCAGGGTTGTTGCAGCCTTTGGCTATTCCTGTTTGGAAATGGGATCACATTACCATGGATTTCGTGTTAGATTTACCGCGGTCTTCAAGGGGTCATGATTCAGTCTGGATTGTTGTGGATAGATTGACCAAAACCTCTCATTTTATTGCTACTAAGAAGGCTGAATCTCTGGATCGGTTGGCTGAAATTTATGTTGAGAATATTGTTAGACTTCATGGAATTCCTAAGAGTATTGTGTCAGATAGAGATCCCAGATCACATCTCAGTTCTGGCAGAAGATTCAGAAGGCTTTGGGCACGGCATTGAACTTCAGTACTTCTCATCATCCTCAAACTGACGGACAATTTGAAAGAACTATCTTAATACTTGAGGATATGCTCCGAGCGTGCATTTTGGACTTCGGTAAGAGTTGGGAGAAATACTTACCTCTTGCAGAATTTGCTTATAACAACAGTTATCAAGCTACTATCGGTATAGCACCGTATGAGGCTTTGTATGGGCGTAAATGCAGATCTCCTTTATATTGGGATGAAGTTGAAGAGTCGAAATCTATTGATCCTACTTTATTGCCAGAGATGAATAGAATGATTGATAATGTTCAGCTTATTAGAAAAAGAATGCTAACAGCACAGAGTCGGCAAAAGAGTTATGCAGATAGACGCTGTCATGATCTGAAATTCGCCGTTGGGGATCGAGTATTTTTGAAAATTTCTCCTCGCAAAGGTTTGATTCGGCATGGTAAAGGAGGTAAACTCAGTCCTCATTATGTGGGACCATTTGAGATAACTGAAACCATTGGTGATTTGGCTTATCGACTAGTTTTGCCTCCTAGCCTGGGCAGAATTTATGATGTCTTCCATGTTTCTATGCTTCGAAAGTATCAGCCAGATCCTTCTCACATATTTGAGCCAGAATCGCTAGAGATCAGTGAGACTTTGACGTACACAGAGAAACCTCTTCGGATTGTGGATCAGAAAGTGCAGGAGCTGAGGACTAAAAGCATTCCAATGGTTAAAGTTTTGTGAGATCATCACGACGTAGAGGATGCGACGTGGGAGAGAGAGGATCAGATGCGGGAGCGCTATCCAGAGTTATTCGCCGATCCATGTAAGAATTGCGTGGACGCAATTAGTTTAAGGGAGAGAGGATGTGACGCCCGAGATTTTAGCCGTACATTCATTTACTGTTGCATCCATTGTTTGCGCATTTCTTTCTGTGCTTTATTAACTGTCTTCTTTAGCTACTATTCATCCCATTTTTAAACTACATTCTATTAATGAATTATCATTTCTATTAAATCACATTAATTGTTAGAGGAGTGAAAAAAATGTACAATTGAGCTAGAAGCGATAGGAGAGCTCGTTTAGAAAATAATTTTCATAGTTCAATGAATAGTGTTACGTAACTAACTTAGTGTTTTAATTAGCTAGCCTATGTTTTACACTTTAGGCTCGTCTTAAAGCTAGCAACGTGCATTTTAAAAGTCCACTTAAGCAACCACTTGACCCCACCTCAACTTAACCTCACTATATAACCTTATAAGCACCAAAACACAAAACAAAAGAAAACAAATGTGCAGAATTTACTGTAGCAGGGCCGAGAACACCAAGGAGAAGGAAAAAAAGGTGATTTTGCTCTTCAACTCTTCAAGCCAAGCCAATCCAAGCCTAGAGCTAGTAGTTTAGGGTGTATGCAAGCTTCGTAGGTGCTTTTACGTGCATTGGTGAGGGATTTCACGGCTTATTTTCGCATTTTAAAATAGTTGTCAATTTCTTGATTTGTTGAAAATGTGACCAAATGTTATTGTATTGATTATCTATGCTATTATACCTTGTATATGAGTGCTAGAGAACATATTTGAGCCATTGTTTCGCCTTTAAAACAGTTAGAATCGTTAGTTTGATTTATAAGGTAAATAGTGACGTTTTCTAGGATTTTGTGTAATTGCACGTATTAGCTTGATTCAACACTCCTAATAGATGCTTTAGGTGCTAATGAAGATATTCTAATAGCCCTGTATACTTGAATTGCTCTAAAATTGCATAAAATGTGAAATAGTCGACTTTAACAAAGGGGTTTCGGGGTTAATGCGAATCCGGGTGGATTCAGGCTTCACTTTTAGTATTCTTAGGCTACCTAGGTGCTATAGAAGCTTTGCTAGCCCTTGTTTGAAGCCCGGATGAGGTATGTGTGGTATAAAGCTATAAGAGGGAATTTGGGGTTTTCGGGGTAATTGCGGGCATTTGAATGGGTTTGAGGGTTGAAAGGGTTCCTTGAGGGTTAGTTAGGAGGTTGGTATAGTTTCCCTTTGAAATTGAATCATTAACTTTGGTTTGGAAGAGAAATAGTTTGAAAAACAAAGGGGTTTAAGTGCAATTTCGGTTGTTCCATGCTTCTAAGACCTTGGCTTGACTTCTCGTGGGTTTAAATGTGATTTCAAGTTGATTTGGAACTTTTGGTGTAATTCTAAATGTAACTTGGATATGCCCCTTTGTAAAACTGCTTATTTGCTTGCATAATTGCTTCAATTCTAACTGCATTGAGGTCAACCTACTTCGTGGATCCTCCTACGTGTTATTGCTTATATTATTGATATTATCTTGCCATTGTAAAGTGCATTGCATAGTGGTTGCGCAACCATAGTGTCAGGGGCGGTTGTGTTGAATATCGGATGGGTAGTAGAGGGCTTGCCGGTGGATATTCAAACTCTGTACCCTATTCTCTCGCTCGCCTGGTTCGGAGATTGCCAGGGGGTGTTGGGTCATAGGATTATCGGGGTACATCCTGAGTACACCCACTGGAGTATTTGGGATTATGCCGACTTATCGAGATCGTGATCGTGGTTCGTGGATCGTGTTCGTGGATTGAAGATTTGGTGTTGGGGATTAAGTGAAATATATCCTTTTTAATGTGTGGTTATTTAAGCTATTGTTACTTCTTAAATTGTTTAATTACTATTGTTGTTTAACTATTTTACTTGTTGCATTGCACGCCCTGGGAGACTTTATCCCTCACTGGGCAGCAGTGGTTACTCATACCTCGATATATGTTTCAGGATATGCTGAGGGTGATCCCCAGCTAGTTGAGGTAATAGTAGAAGAGGAGGAAGTTCAGGCTGATCCTTTACCTTAGTTGTTGTGCCTGATAGCTTGAGGTGGTTTTTGTTCTTGCTGTTATGTGGAAGACTCATTTGTTTATCTTATGTTCTATTTTGTAGCCTAAGGGCTATGTATATGCTTGTTGTACAAAGTTGAAGGATAGTTGGTTGTGATGTAGATTTGGAAGCCTATGTCCTGTAATAACTTATGTTTCTGCTTTAATTTTCTTGCATGCTTGGAAGTGAATGTTCTAACTCTAGCCACTAGCATGCTTGTGTGTTTTGGGACTATTGTATGCTTCAAGGCTCGGATGGCCTTGAACCTTTGTTGTTTAGTTATGAAAAGCTTGTCTTATCTTGTTGAGGCTTTATTTGAGTGTTTCCAGGTTTTTAGAATATCCACGGTACAGGGGAAACTCTGTCCATGTGTCGGGTCCGGACTTAACCTTTAGCTTGGGGTTGGGTCGGGGTGATACATTTAGGATATTTCACAGTTTTTCTTTGACATTATAAACATTAAGAATCGATTCATAGCCCTTCAGATTATTCAACCGGAACTAGAATAATTGAGTACAGGTTATCATTTGTTATTACCTTTGATTAACATATTGATATTAATGATAAAGGATAGTGTGCGAAGTGCCAGAACAACATGATGATATGGACTAATAAACATATAAGTGATCATCAGTGTACGGATCATTGAATGTGACAATAAATAGTGAACTACATGATTTCAGGTTAATAGTTTACTATTTAGTTGGGAATTGTTCAAATTAATCCTCAGACTTGATAAATTACAGCTACCGGTTATATCAGGGGCTAAATACTGCGTCTAGACAATGCTTGTCTTCCATAAGGTGGGTTACGGCCTTTCGCGTTTTAGTCTTGTGGTATAAATCGACAGGTAATTGTCAAGATAGGATCTGTTAACCTCCGGCGTAAGGCGATGTCCTATGATATCTAAGATCGGTCGTTCAACAATGAAGTTGTTGGCCAAGGCGAGTATGAAGTGATGGAAAGGGGTTTTTCCATGGTAGTCATCTCTCGTTTCACTCGTTCAGGTTTTTACATAGTATTAGAGGTGGTCTTAACCATTTCATGGTCCTTTCCTGATCGAGGCATTCTTAATAGAAGGATCGGACTGCACGCTAATTCTCGACGGCTAAATGGATTCATAAAAAATGTTGTCTTCATTATCGTATACATTCTCATGGTACGTTCGTTGCTAGTGCGTCACTCATGAGTATGAGGGTATTTCGGTAAATAGCGGAGACATTTTTGAAATAGATAAGGAGGTTTATCAGTCCTCCATCGGTACGCGATTGTGAATCTAGAAGATCACACACTAATAAGTATCATGAATAAGTTCGCCGGGAGCTTGTATAATGTTGTTGGTGGCTTTAAGGTGTTAAGAGTCATCTATGTTGGTATTTGGACCAAAAGTATAGTTTTGAAAAGTTTTGGGGTCAAATTGCAATTATCAAAACTTTTTGGAGCCAAACTATAATTATTGAAAAGTAGTTTCAATATATTTATTCTAATAGAGATTCGAATGGATATGTGTGTGTTATGGTGATAAAATTTATAAAATGTCACGTCATCATCCTAATTGTCAAAAGGTTAATTGCAAATTAATGACTAGATATGTACATGTGGCGTATGCATGTAAAGATTGATGACTAGGATAGTCCATGTCATCAATCTTAGTCATTTGAATTTAAATTGGATGGCTAGGATTAAGTCTTGAGACAAAAGAATCATATCCTTTACTTTTGAAGATAACAGCTTTTTGCCAAGTGTCAAGAGAGAGAATAAAGTTAACATTTGAATTGTAATGATTACAATCCTAGGATTTGCATAGCTTTAACTATAGAAGAAAGCAATTTTGATTGGCTATCTAATAAAGTAAGATTATATATATATATATATATATATATATATATATATATATAAGAGTATGTTATATATATATAATAATAGATGACAATATTCTCTCTCCTTCCACTCATAATTTTGGCCAAAGCAAGGAGGAGAGAGAAGATTGATATATCAATCTTGCCATTCAATTATAATGATTGTGATCCAAGGCTTTGCATGTCTTTGTCTTGATCTTGCAAATAAGCTAGCAATTTTGATTGGCTAATTAACTTTGCAAGATTAACTTATAATATAGATTATATGTTAAACAAAAGATGAAAACTTCTCTCTCATACATACACACATTCGGCCAAAACAAGCGAGGAGAGAGGAAAGAGGAGAGAAAAACTTCATCTTCTTCCTTGAGCTAGGGTTTTCGGCCATAACTAGTATTACAAGAAGCTTTAGCTTTTTTATCAAAAACTACATATACATAGCTTTATACATTGAAGATATACTAGCACATTTCATCTTCAAGGTGTGGTACAACTTTGGATACTTGGTGGACCAAGTAGGGCCTTCAAGTTAGAAGGATTCAAAGGCTAATCTTCAAGCTTCATCATTTCCAAAGTTGTCTACAAGAGAGGTATACCTATGAACCTCACTATTTCAATATGTATCGTTGACATATATAGCTTGTGTTGATAGTTAATGGATATGATAGAAAGAATGCATGTTGATCCTTGCTACAAAACTTGAAAAAAAATTGTTGTTTGCCTATGTATGTTTCGGCTATAGCATGGTGTCCATGCATGACTTTCTCGATCTTGAATCCAACTAATGAATATGTAGTGACATGATCTCTAATGTTGGCTAGTACTTTCAGTAAGGATACTGCTTAACATTGTTGATGTCGTCACTTTATAACTCCCTCACGAACACATCCCATAACGCTTATTACTCCCGCGAGTGTACTCCGGATGTACACGAATCTACGACCCAACCCCCATGGCCTTCACTGACCACACGAGAGAGAGACTAGTACATGGTAGTCATGCAATTACCGGCAAGCCCTATGCTGCCCAGCACGACATGACAGTACCATGATGCACTAAAGGTTGCAACCTATCACATAAGGGTATCTACCCAACGCTTAGCATCGCATAACACACGCACACGAGTACAATAACTGTGAAACCCCACTTTTCTATCTTGTCTCATTTTGCGTGCTTATACTCGTTTTGCGTGATTTGACCTGTCTATGTGCTATATGACTTAAAATGTGATAATTTTGATATTAATACTCCTAGAACATTCTAAATGTGCATTCATGAAATTTTCATCAAAAACGGAGTCAGAAATTTTATCGTCGATTTTTAGTGAATAGTATTTTCAAAACACGTCTGCTAAAATTTTGAAATTGGTCTTTTTAACCCTTCTAGACCTAGTCCACGGACTTTAATAGACCTGTGTTTGATGAAAACGGATTTCAAATTGGCTTAGGAATTTATTAGGATTTTTACACCAACTTTTGCGAAAATCGAGTTTTAAGCCTACTCGGGTGAAATTGTTTGATTGTAAAACTTCTTGTCACCTAGAAATAAATTATTTGAGATAGTTTAAGTGTTAATTTAATAGTTGAGCAAGAAATACTCAAGAATTGAGTTAAAAGACCAAAAATACAATTAAAAGACTAATTTAAACTAACTTTGACTTTATTTAAATGTTGACCAATATGCATATATCACCAACACACACAAGAAAAGCACAAAAACACCTTCATTTTCACTTAGATGGCCGAGAGACCATAGGAGAAAAACCAAAGCTTTTCTTCAAAGTTTTCCAAGCAAATTTTCAAAGAAAAACCTAGTTTTTATCCGTAGAACTTCGTGCTGAGTTGGATTCCGCTTGTTGGGCACGCATTGCATGCATTTCTAGGCTTATATCACATCAAAGGTGAGAGAAAAATTCTAGATCTCAAAACTTATCTTTTGTGTTTTTGCGTAGAATTGATTATCGAACTGTTAAAATGTTAATCTGATGTTAGATTATTGCTCCATGCATGCTAGGGATCATTTATATGTAATCCTACGAGATTTGAACCGTTGTAGCATAATTATTTATTTTCGGGTATTTAAAATTGATTAATTTGCTAAATGTTGATTATCTTGAGTTGCGTTGATCAAAATCGATTGCCGTCGATTTCTAAAAGTTTGATAATTACGTGGTAGCGCTATTGTAATGCCGAATTTTCGATTGTGATGTCCGTGCTAAAATCCAAAAATTTCAGCCATGACACACTAGGATTTTAGGGTTATTGGGCATGATTTGGATGTGTTTTGGTTGGTTTCCGAGGGGGCTAATATAGTTGATTGAATGGGTGAGTGATAAAAACTTATTTGGAGTTGTTTGGATTAGTAGAATGTAAGATATGAATATTTGAAGTTTAGGTTGTCTTTCTTTAAAATGTTAGATTATGCCTTTAGTTGATTGGGTGTGGTTTGAGTGATTGAATTGTGAGTTGATGATGGGTAAACTAGGGTTTGATTGTGTGTTGAATGCATGTTCGGTTGGATGGCCTACTTTGTCATCTAACTTAGTTATTTGTTGTTAAATTGATTATTGATGTTATTATGATGATAATATGAATATTGATTGATGATTGATGCCGGGAGATAGGCAGTTCTGCTAGACTGTCCTCCTGTGAATGATTGATGTTTATTATTATTGCTGAGTCTTTGGTATGTGTGTGCCACCTCTTGGGCAGCATCGGGCTGTCGGGTTGATAACGGCATGACTACCAGAGACTGCCTCCAGTTCACATGATGGAGGTATCATGGAGGGAGAGGTTATTGGGGTACCTCGGGTACGTGAGTTTATGGGAGTCATAAGAAGGCTGTTATGATCGTGATGGCATTTGGAGCTATACCAACTAGTGTATCCTTTATTGAATGGTCATTATAGATTATGTGATGATAGTATTATTGATGTTATTATGTGTTTGCTTGCTCAAATGATTATTTCTAAGGAGTATAGTGAATACTGTTAGAGATCTATCGGATCCTCACTGGGCTTATTTTATATAAGCTCACTCTCTATTATTGCATGCTTACAGATGTTCTTTCGCAAGACTACGGGTACGTGCCTCCTGAAGAGAAAAATGTGAAAAATGTGCCTTACGTGGATGAGTCTTATGTTTCGGAGTCTTATCCTTGATGTTGTATTGTTTGACTATCTTGTATATTAACTTAATAGACTTTTATATGCTTTGTAGTTCATGATGTAAAAGATGTTAAAAAGATGATGTTCTAAATGAAGCTAACTTAGTAGTCTTTCTTTTGTCTATGAATAGGTTGCTAGGTTGGTTTCAACATATTTTGCAATGTATATTAAAGTTCATGTATTATGTTGGAACGGAGGCGTATAATGAGGAATGATTATTGTATAATATGGTTATGATGTATGATGTTATTTTATTGAGGGGTTGTTTGTTGTATGGTTTATGGAGTTGATGTATGATGTTCTATTGAGGTTGGTTTAGAGCATCGGTATCCTATTTACTGTCGTTATACTGCCGAAATTCCGTTGCGTCCTGACTGATTATAGGAGGGGTCAAGTTGGGGCATGACAACAACAATCATACACATACGCATCACTTTGAGAGGACAACTAAGTAGGTTGCCTCTCAATACATTTAACATCAACTAACACATTTAAACGGTGACAAAGTAGGTCACCATGTCATTAGCAATATCGCGGAACGTTCATTCATATGCAACACAATTTGAACACACATTAACGTATTTACGTGCTCTCATTTCAATTGTAACTCAATAGGAACTCAATAGCATGATCATAGACCTCACGATAGCTCAATTATACTAAAGACATGATGTTTTGGTTTCAAGGCTAGTTCATGCTTGCTCATGCTACCGCTCTTACTTCTAAACACTTAAATTATGCAATAAACATATATGCATACTTATGAACTTCATATTCAAGCTTAGAACCAAGATTAACTAGCATTTAACCACCATACAACATAAAACACATGGATTGGAAAATCTAGACAACACATGCATTACTTACTCAATTCAGTTAACAAACTTAAAGTCCTCTAAAAACTCTGAAACTGCACAGAGACATAAATCTTTAAGTGTAGATAGTTCTAGAATCAAACAGAACTCAATTTGGAGTTATAATCATAAAGATATGGCCTTTAGAAAAATATTGTACAAATTTGTCCAGCATATGCTGTAACACCCCGATCCCTCACGAGTCCGGAGCCCCGATCCAAAACCTAAGGTTATGAAAAACGAGGGAAAATGGACGAAGTCTCCCCTGTACTTAGACCTATCCACAAACCTGCACGCAAAAGAATTCATACAACAACATCCCAAAACATATTTTTTTAAAGTTCCAAATCCACTTCTTAAGGCTTTTCTAACTTTCTTTCCTTAGATGGGTACCTACAAGCTAGGCTCAAATTTAAACATTACTAATCTATTACACTTACTAAGTTATCATACAATTCTAATTAACTTTAATTTAAACTAATATTACATCTCTTATAATAGTTACAATCGAGACTACAAAATAGGATACAAGTCAAGCTATTCTATTACTTTACATAAATTCACATAGGTCATCCATTTAATACTACAAGCAATCACGGGGACACAGGATCCTTCTCTTTTGCCTCATGAACTAACTCTGCCAAGCCTGAAAATGTTAGAAAAAGGGAGTGAGCAAACAATGTTGCTCAGTGAGGGAGGGAAACAAATATCCGGGGAGTTTTGAAAACCTTTCGTGCAATACAAATAAATCACATAGTCAATTAACAAAGAAAAGTACTAACTCAAAATACTAAGGTTATGTACCACATCTAAATATACTATATATATAAACATTAACTACATTTAACTATTTAAAGACAATAAGGCTAACACAATAAACTCAATTAACTTTATTAGACTATACAATATGCAACTAACTAATAATTATTAAAGAAGGCAATCAAACACAATAAAACAAGTACCACAAGTAAATCCAAGAATACAATACCAAGACAATGTGTTATTCAAATAAACAAGCAAAATAACACACATACGAAAGAACTTAAGTAATAGTAACTCTCCAAGGACTTAGGGCCCAAGCAAGAGTTACTCAACAAAAGAATACAATGTTGACCACGAGCATGAACCATACCAGCCATGAACCATAATCCACGAGCTACGAACCACGAACTCAATAAGATGATAATCAATAAGTCGGCATCCCTATACACCAAACGGGGGTACTCCGGATGTAACACCCCGTTAATCCTACGACCCAACTCTCCTAGGGCGGCATCCCTAGCGAGAGAGGGACTGGGTACCATGGTAGGCGAGGTATACTGGCAAGCCCTATGTCGCCCGGCTTCCCCAACACTACCATGCCCAAATGGTTGCGCAACCATGAAAACAATAGAAGCAAAAACAAGATAGCAAGATATGTACGAGACACTAAAGGTGGCTCCTACGGGCTCAAGAGGTGGCCCAAGGCATTTTACCCCACATAACACTTAGTTCTCGCACATTTAAATGCTTAAACATAAAGAACACAATATGGCACTTAAAAAAGTAGCACATAATCACGTAGCAATATAAATAAGCATGAAATGCCATGTAAGTGAGGAGTGAAAAAGTAGGCCACTACTTCATGCGAATGCACACGATTATGCAATAAATACTCCAACAAGCTTTACTATTCACCACCTAACTACACCAATAGATAAACATCATATACAAGCACATTTTAACACTTAACTAGTCAATTGAAAGATATTTACTAACAACTATTTCAATTTCCTACAAACTAGCCATTTAGTCTAATTACAAGCACATATTAAACGGAATCCACGCAAACCACAATCCAACAAATCTATCTTTCTAAAGACACTTTATGACACCTTTATAAGCTAAGAAAACTCATTTTAAATTACACCTACCACAAAGCCCCCAAAAGCCTTTTAGTCACTTTACACTACAACTATCCAAACCACGCCATAAATCAATACCATAATTGTTCCATAGTCACTACCTAACATAATTAACACTAACCAAGGCATTCTAACATACCCAGACAACCAATCTATACATGGGCCCTTTAGTAGTCAATCCAATTAAGTTTACTCAAGTTCTAACCATTTTAAACTCTAACCTAGGTTCAATAACACCTATGGCATAATTAGATATCACACAATTAAGATCATAATCAAGAATTAACAAAAAGCCCTAAAAATTACTATTCATTATCTTCAACATTTAACCCTTTGCAAAATTTCACATTCCACGCTATTCAATCACATAAAACAAGTCTATATAGCTAGTAAATACTAAAATATACTATAATCAAGCTTTATATTAGCAAATATCAACAAATCTAGAAATTACATATCAAAGCACAAACTTTAAAAATGCAAGATTATGCAATCCCTCACCCAAATTGTCACGCCCCAACTCGACCCCTCCTACGATCAGTCAGGACGCAACGGAATTTCGGCAGCGTAACGACAGTAAACAGATTTCCGAGGTTCTAAACCAACCTCATAAAACATCATACATCCAGTAATTCCTCAATTAAATCAACAACATACAACGCAACTATTTCATACATTAAATATTCTTTCATCAACTCATTCATAGTTATGCGCCTCCGTTCCAACATAACATACAATACCTCAACCTTATCATACATTTCAAAAATAAGTTGAGACATATTTACAACTTAACCATAGACAAAAGAAAGCCACTAAGTTAACACCATTTGGATCATCATCTTCCAACATCTATTACAATAAGAGCCACAAAGCATATAAAAGTCTATTTAGCTAATATACATGACATTAAACAACGTATAATCATGGATAAGACTCGGGAACATATGACTCGTCCACGTAAAGCACATTTTCCACATTCTCCTCTTCAGGAGGCACATACCCGTAATCCGGCTCTGCAACACCTGTAAGCATGCATTAATAGAGAGTGAGCTTATATACATAAGCCCAGTGAGGATCCGATAGATCTCGACAGTATTCACTACGCTCCTTGGATTTAGTCCTTTGAGCAAGTAAACACACAACAACAATAATAATGCTATCATCACATAACAACATAAATAATGCTATCATCTCATAACAACATAAATAATGCTATCATCACATAACAACATAAATAATGATATCATCTCATAACAACATAAATAATGCTATCATCACATAACTATATGACCATTCAATTAAGGATACTCTATTTGGTGTAGCTCCAAACGCCATCACGATCTCAACCGTTCTTCTTATAACTCCCCATTACTCACGCACCCGAGGTACCTCACTATCCCCTTCCCTCCATGACATCTCCGTCATGCGAGCTGGGGGTAGCCTATGGCAGTCATGCCGGTTTCAACCCGACAGCCCGACGCTGCCCGAGAGGTGGCACACACATACCAAGGCTCCATATTCATCAATCATCATGCAAGCATAAATCAATCAATCAATTGGGAGATCAGCAACAAGAGTGCCCGATTCCCGCATTCAATAATAATCAATCAATATCATTTTATCATCATCAATAATCATATCATCATCATCAATAACATCAATAATCAATTAAACAACAAATAACTAAGTTAGATGACAAAGTAGGCCATCCAACCGAACATGTATTAAACACACAATCAAACCTTAGTTTACCCATTAACAACTCACAATTCAATCACTCAAACCACACCCGATCAACTAAGGCTCAATTCAATAATTTAAAGAAAGATAACCTAAACTTCAAATAATCATATCTTACATTCTACTAATCCAAACAACTCCAAATCAATTTCAAACACTCACCCATTCGATCATCTACATTAACCCTCTCGGAAATCCACCATAACACCTCTAAATCATGCCCGATAACCCTAAAACCCTATGACGTCATGGCTGGATTTTCCGGATTTTCACACGAACAATGTAATCGAAAATTCGGCATTACAACAGCGCTAACACATAATTATCAAGTATTTAGAAATCGACGGCAATCGATTTCGAGCAACGCAACTCAATTAAATCAACTTTGAACATTTTAATCAAAATTAAATACCCGGAAAATAAAATTTATGCTATATCAAATAGAAATTCGTAGTATTAGTATATAATGATCCCTAGCATGCAAGGAGCAATAATCTAACATCAGATTACAATTCTAACGGTTCAATCTTCATTTATACGCAAAAACACAAAAATGACATTTTGAGATCTAGAATTTTTCTCTCACCTTTGATGTGTTTTGATGCAAGAAATGTGTAGAATGGATGCCAAACAATCAATTTCAAGCTTTGAATCACTCAATTCGGCTTTGAAACGCAAAATCTGTGAGAAAAATGCTTTGAAAATGCCTTATCTTTCTCCTCCAAGGAGCCACGGTTTTGTGTGTGTTTGTGGAGTGTGTTTTGTGTTGTGTGAGTGTGTGTTGATGACATTATATAATAAAAAGCTTGGTCAATTAAAAAAATGCAAAGTCAAAGTTAGTTTTAATAGGTATTTTTGTGTTTTTAATGACTTTAATTGCATTTTAGTGCTCACCAAGTTAAAAATAATTATGCCACCCCCAAGATATCTCAAGTGGATTATTTTTAGGTGACAAGAAGTTTTACATTCAAAGAATTCTACCCGAGTTGGCTTAAAACTCGATTTTCGCAAAAGTCGGTGTAAAAACCCTAATAAATTCTTAAGCCGATTTTAAAACCGTTTTCATCAAACACAGGTCTATTAAAGTCCGTGGACTAGGTCTAGAAGGGTTAAAAAGACCAGTTTCAAAATTATAGCGGACGTGTTTCGAAAACACTATTCATTGAAAATCGACGATAAAATTTCTGACTCCGTTTTTGATGAAAATTTCATGAATGCACATTTAGCACGTATTAGGAGTATTGACATCAAAATTATAACATTCTAGGCCCTATAGCACATAAACAGGTCATATGCACGCAAAACGAGACAAAGCACGTAAATCAAGTTAAGGCAGAAAAATGGGGTTTCACATTCTCCCCTCCTTAAAACAATTGCGTCCGCGCAATTCTCGAACTGATAGACAATTAAATCCTCAATCGTTACGCATAACAATACTTCTCTTAGTTCCCATTTATCTCTTAGGATGACAACTAACCAAATACCTCAAAAGAACAAACTCTGATGACTGCAAGTTGATGATCATAGTTCCAAGACAATCTCCAATTCATAATTCTCTCCTACCTAATATCTTATTGCATATGAAATGAATCACAACTCCAAAGTCCTAGCATGACACCACTACTTATCAATCATCTCCTACTACACAAAAGAGTTCTATGAACACCCCGAGGGTTTTAAAAACTCAATCACGATAACATGAATGATTACTGATCAAAGAAATATCTCAAAAGTGACATTTGTCAGAATATGGCTCTTATGACATTTACGAGGAATTAAGAATATGGAAAGTCATATTTGAGCCAACAATCAAGGGAGCAAGAGGTCAAACAAGTTAGAGAATCAAGAGGTTAATAGTTTAATAAGGAAGCATGATAACTAAGATAAGGAATGTCTCAGCACCTATTAGTTAAATAAGTACGAACAAAGGATGATGACGAGTCAAAACAGTGCTGAGTATGTTGAACAAAAATTCCAGAACAAGTAGATATTTCAATTCTCGATGATTGTTCAAGGAACCCACAAGTAAGTTGTGCTTGAGGCGAAATGAAATTAAGAAATAAGAGATGATTAATTCAATAGAAACATGAGTGGCAAGAGTATCTCAGCACGCAATACCAAAGAAGTACGAATAAGAAATGATAACAATAGGACAGTGCCGAGTGCTTTGAGTGAGCAATTACAAGCAAAGTAATGACTCTGGATTTAATAATAAAACAATAGGATTAACAAAGATCAACAAGAATGACAATGATGTACTTAGGTAAGGAGTACATCAAACAAGTGAAATCGAATAAGTAAAATGGTATACCCACAGAGAGATTACTTTCAAATGAATAGTAATAGGATGAAATAAAATACTGAAACGAATGGCTGGAGATATAGAATGAAATGTAGAAGTCTCAAACCTTAACTCCAATAAACGACATTGCTATAAGAAGCAAATATGAATATTAAGAATAGAAGCAATGTCAAATGAGTATAGGATCTATTAATCCAGTAAGCAAAACTTTCAAGAAACAAATGATATGCTAGAAAAGTGTAACTCTCTCTCAAATAAGTGAGAATAGAGTAGAACAGAATAATAAGACCGATAGAATTATGAAGCACAAGAAGGGTGTCCCACTTACACACTTAAACACCAACAAGTCAAATCCTACAATCTATCTTCCTCCAAAACAAGACACTAAGGAGATCTAGAGAACCTAAAGAGTCATAACAATCACCAAACAAGATAAATCACTCCAAAATTTTACATTCCGTACCAGACCAATCACTAAACAAGATAAATCACTGATTACCCAACAAGATTAACTAATGAAGACTCCAAAATCTGATAACACAATACAGATTCATATTAACCCATTATAACACAAGAGAATCCTCAATCAACAATTTAGAAAGTCATACCACCTAGAACTCAAAAGCTTAATGTAGGTAAGTAAATGTTCAGTCACCAAAATGCATTCTTATTTCCTCAAATAATTCTATCTCCGAACAATTACATCTTCGAATAGAGTAACTTTAGTCAGGAATCACTCCAATTGTCTCCAAGGTTTAAAGATCAAAACTCCAAAATACACATTAATAATATAAAAATCCCAAATAGTAGACATATTCACATGTTATACCACACTTCATTCCATTCACAAATATACATCACTAATTCCTCAAATAAATTCATTCTAAAATAACCTCAAGAAAGTATAATCTGAGTTGAGACTCCAAAAGTGTCTAATCACAACCTCACAGAAACCTCAACTTATTATCCATCTCCAAGTAATAACAAGTTAAACATGGCAACAAAAGTAATTATAATCATCAAGATACATTGCTATTTTCCTCGAACAACTTCATTCTCGCTAAAGGAACATCAAGATCAATCCACTAAGCCGAAACTAAAATCCATAAACATAACAATTAAAATCTAACTGATAAACTTCTAGAATAATAATAATTCAAAATCATGGCCTATCTCTATTTCCGAAAATTCTTACAGTCACCCTAGACATTAAAAGGTCACTCACGAGTTAAAACATGTATGCAACTATATCATATGAAAGACAAGTATAACGTAATGCGCAATTATCATACAATGCAACATTATCACATAACACACAATTCAACATATAAGAAGCCAACATCACATAAACAGGTTATATCACAGAAGTAAGTTATAAACAATTAAAGTCACATAAGCAACAAACTTCACATAAGACAAGTTGATCACGTAACTCACATTGGTCACTTAAAGTACATTGAGCACCTAAAGCACGTTGTTTCACATAAGCTAGTTATAAACAATTAAAAGCACATAAACAACTAACTTCACACAAGGCACAAAATCACATAAAACACAATTGTCACATAATACACATTAATCACATAATGCACATTAATTACAACACATTGAGTACGTATAGCACGTTATCACATAAAACATATTGACCACATTAGTTCACTTAACACACAAGGCATACTGGTCACATAGAAAGTTAGACACATAAGTAAATTAATCACATAAACATATTAACATATGTTTCACTTTTCTTTCACTTAATACATACTTGCATGCTTAGACCACTACCCACATTCCGAGGATACCCCGGCTGACAGCTAACATGCGCTCTGATACCACTTAAACTGTCACGCCCCAACTCGACCCCTCCTACGATCAGTCAGGACGCAACGGAATTTCGGCAGAGTACCGACAGTAAATAGATTTCCGAGGTTCAAAACCAACCTCATAAAACATCATACATCCAGTAATTCCTCAATTAAATCAACAACATACAACGCAACTATTTCATACATTAAATATTCTTTCATCAACTCATTCATAGTTATGCGCCTCCGTTCCAACATAACATACAATACCTCAACCTTATCATACATTTCAAAAATAAGTTGAGACATATTTACAACTTAACCATAGACAAAAGAAAGCCACTAAGTTAACACCATTTGGATCATCATCTTCCAACATCTATTACAATAAGAACCACAAAGCATATAAAAGTCTATTAAACTAATATACATGACATTAAACAACGTATAATCATGGATAAGACTCGGGAACATATGACTCGTCCACGTAAAGCACATTTTCCACATTCTCCTCTTCAGGAGGCACATACCCGTAATCCGGCTCTGCAACACCTGTAAGCATGCATTAATAGAGAGTGAGCTTATATACATAAGCCCAGTGAGGATCCGATAGATCTCGACAGTATTCACTACGCTCCTTGGATTTAGTCCTTTGAGCAAGTAAACACACAACAACAATAATAATGCTATCATCACATAACAACATAAATAATGCTATCATCTCATAACAACATAAATAATGCTATCATCACATAACAACATAAATAATGATATCATCTCATAACAACATAAATAATGCTATCATCACATAACTATATGACCATTCAATTAAGGATACTCTATTTGGTGTAGCTCCAAACGCCATCACGATCTCAACCGTTCTTCTTATAACTCCCCATTACTCACGCACCCGAGGTACCTCACTATCCCCTTCCCTCCATGACATCTCCGTCATGCGAGCTGGGGGTAGCCTATGGCAGTCATGCCGGTTTCAACCCGACAGCCCGACGCTGCCCGAGAGGTGGCACACACATACCAAGGCTCCATATTCATCAATCATCATGCAAGCATAAATCAATCAATCAATTGGGAGATCAGCAACAAGAGTGCCCGATTCCCGCATTCAATAATAATCAATCAATATCATTTTATCATCATCAATAATCATATCATCATCATCAATAACATCAATAATCAATTAAACAACAAATAACTAAGTTAGATGACAAAGTAGGCCATCCAACCGAACATGTATTAAACACACAATCAAACCTTAGTTTACCCATTAACAACTCACAATTCAATTACTCAAACCACACCCGATCAACTAAGCCTCAATTCAATAATTTAAAGAAAGATAACCTAAACTTCAAATAATCATATCTTACACTCTACTAATCCAAACAACTCCAAATCAATTTCAAACACTCACCCACTCGATCAGCTACATTAACCCTCTCGGAAATCCACCCTCACACCTCTAAATCTTGCCCGATAACCCTAATACCCTATGACGTCCTGGCTGGATTTTTCGGATTTTCACTCAAACAATGTAATCGAAAATTCGGCATTACAATAGCGCTAACACGTAATTATCAAGTATTTAGAAATCGACGGCAATCGATTTCGAGCAACGCAACTCAATTAAATCAACTTTGAACATTTTAATCAAAATTAAATACCCGGAAAATAAAAATTATTCTATATCAAATAGAAATTCGTAGTATTAGTATATAATGATCCCTAGCATGCAAGGAGCAATAATCTAACATCAGATTACAATTCTAACGGTTCAATCTTCATTTATACGCAAAAACACAAAAATGACATTTTGAGATCTAGAATTTTTCTCTCACCTTTGATGTGTTTTGATGCAAGAAATGTGTAGAATGGATGCCAAACAATCAATTTCAAGCTTTGAATCACTCAATTCGGCTTTGAAACGCAAAATCTGTGAGAAAAATGCTTTGAAAATGCCTTATCTTTCTCCTCCAAGGAGCCACGGTTTTGTGTGTGTTTGTGGAGTGTGTTTTGTGTTGTGTGAGTGTGTGTTGATGACATTATATAATAAAAAGCTTGGTCAATTAAAAAAATGCAAAGTCAAAGTTAGTTTTAATAGGTATTTTTGTGTTTTTAATGACTTTAATTGCATTTTAGTGCTCACCAAGTTAAAAATAATTATGCCACCCCCAAGATATCTCAAGTGGATTATTTTTAGGTGACAAGAAGTTTTACATTCAAAGAATTCTACCCGAGTCGGCTTAAACCTCGATTTTCGCAAAAGTCGGTGTAAAAACCCTAATAAATTCTTAAGCCGATTTTAAAACCGTTTTCATCAAACACAGGTCTATTAAAGTCCGTGGACTAGGTCTAGAAGGGTTAAAAAGACCAGTTTCAAAATTATAGCGGACGTGTTTCGAAAACACTATTCATTGAAAATCGACGATAAAATTTCTGACTCCGTTTTTGATGAAAATTTCATGAATGCACATTTAGCACGTATTAGGAGTATTGACATCAAAATTATAACATTCTAGGCCCTATAGCACATAAACAGGTCATATGCACGCAAAACGAGACAAAGCACGTAAATCAAGTTAAGGCAGAAAAATGGGGTTTCACACAAATATTGCTTGAAGATACCAAGAAAAGGATTGTAGAAGCTAGAAACCACTTGTCCAAAGCTTGGATGATACAATTTGTGGCAAAACCTAGAAGTTTTCATCTTCTTTTTCTCCTATGAAGCTCTCGACTCTCTCTCTCTCTCTCTTTTGCTTTTTTATGTTTGTTATGTAATATATGTATATATTATTTGTATATAGATATATAGGTAGATATATAATAAGTTGGGCCTTGAGTTTATTTAGGAAAATATTGTATAGATTAGTTAAATATGGTTCAAAGTAAATGCAATAAGTAGTCTAGTTTTCTACTATTCATACGATACATAAAATAATTTTTCTACCCGCCTTCCCAACGTGCTATACAAATAAAAATTATGAATGTATGCCCAAAAATAAGTGTATACTGAGGAAAAAATATGAAATTTGTAAAATAAAATACTTTAATTTTTACCCTGGGCTCAAGGCTCATTTTAAAAAAATAAAATTTAATCTATTAGGTATTAGAAATAACCCCGTATAATATAAATGACAAAATAATAGTTAAAACATTTTATTTAAATTAATTATATGTTAGTGCAACTTTGAAAGAAATAAGAAAAAGTTAGGCTACCAAGTAAATTCAAAAACTAAAATAAACACATATACACACATAACACTAAAACTGGCACAAATTTATATACAATTAAGTATGATGTGCTACATGCTAGGTTCAGGTTGTTACACACTCCCCCTTAAGAAAATTGTGTCCTCGCAATTCTTTGTTCTCAAAAGGATCCCACATCAACTGTAACAACTCTGATCGGAACTGTCGCCAAATGAGTGTACTACCCAAGAATACCAATAAGAATACCCACAATGATATCACTGAGAAATCCAATAAGAATACCAGAATAACCTCACAGAAAGAAAATCCCGAGTAAGGTAGCCAAATAAAGGCTCCTATGAAAATACCAATTAGAAGTCTGAATATGAATATCATAAGAGAATCCCATCTAGTAGTGTCGAGGAATACCAATAGGAAATCCGTATATGAATACCAAAGAAATGCCATATTAAGAAATCCAAATAAGAAGTCATATTAAGAACACCGGTGGAACATCTTTAAATGTGAACTCCTCCAAATAAAAGTATTAGACAAGAATTCCATATATGATACCAAATGAAAGATCCATCTGACATTCCCAGGTGATATTTCTGATGGAAATGCTACTAAAGACCAACTGTCATCAAATAACCCCTGACAAGAATGCCAAAGAAAATACCTCACAAGAAGCTCAATTGTAACCAACATCTCCTTGTAGGTCACAAGTCATATATATATAGATGGTTCTAGATGCCTTAATTGTGGAACCCCACTTTTCTATCCTATCTAGTTTTGCGTGTTTATTCTCGTTTCGCGTGAATTGACCTGTTTATGTGCTATATGACTTGAATGTGATAATTTTGATATTAATACTCCTAGAACATACTAAATGTGCATTCATAAAATTTCCATCAAAAACAGAATCAGAAATTTTATCGTCGGTTTTGGTGAATAGTACTTTTGAACACCTGTCCGCTAAAATTTTTACAGGGGTGTTTTAAACGTCTTAAAAACTAGTCCTCTATTATTAATAGACCCATGTTTGATAAAAATTGATTCTGAAATAGAATAGTAATTTAAATAGATTTTTCGGGCAAAAAAATAACGTTTTGAGCCAAATAGTGATTTCTTCTAAACCCGATTCTTGCATTGACTTTCATTGACCTAGTATATATATTAATATAAATGTATTTATATGTGGTATTAAATGATTTTAGATTAATTGTGTATTCAAAAGACATTTGAAAATAAATAATATGACTTTTCACATTCTTTTGCAAAAATCGCATTTTAAGCCAACTCGGGTGAAATTGTTTGATTGTAAAACTTCTTGTCACCTAAAAATAACCTACTTGAGCTATCTTGGGTGTTGCATAATTTTTTTGAACTTTGGTGATCAAGAAAATGCATTTAAAGTCAAGAAAACACAAAAAAAACACTAAAGTTTCAACTTTGACTTTTTCTATTTCGTTGACTTATGCATATAAATCTCTACACACACTAAAAACAAAGCAAACACCACATTTACACATACCTTGCAGCCGTGAAAGCTTAGGAAACAAAAGAGATTTTATTCAACTTATTTTCAAAGTAATTTTGCCTTAGAAAACTTAGTTTTAGTCCGAATCTTTTCAAACCGGGCTGGATTCCGCTGGTTGTGCACCTATTGCATGCATTCCTAGCTTTACTTCAGATCAAAGGTGAGAGAAAAATTCTAGATCTCAAAATATCATTTTTATACTTTTGCTCATAAATGAAAATTTAACCGTTAGAATTGAAATCTGATGATAGATTATTGCTCCTTGCATGCTAGGGATCGTTATATACCAATACTATGAATTTCTGTCGGATGTAGCATAATTTTTATTTTCCGAGTATTTAATTTTGATTAAAATGTTCAAAGTTGAATTAAATGAGTTGTGTTGATCGAAATCGATTGCCGTCGATTTCTAAATACTTGATAATTACGTGTTAGCGCTGTTGTAATGCCGAATTTTCGATTACATTGTTCGTGTGAAAACCCGGAAAATCCAGCCAAGACATCCTAGGGTTTTAGGGTTATCGGGCATGATTTGGAGGTGTTATGGTGGATTTCCGAGAGGGTTAATGTAGTAGGTTGAATGGGTGAGTGATAGAAACTGATTTGGCAATGTTTGGATTAGTAGATTGTAAGTTATGAATTTTAGAAGTTTAGGTTGTCATTCTTTAATTTCTTGAACGATGCCTTTAGATGGTTGGGTGGTGTTGAGTGATTGAATTGTGAGTTGTTGATGGGTAAATTAGAGTTTGATTGTGTGTTTAATGCATGTTCAGTTAGATGGCCTACTTTGTCATCTAACTTAGTTGTTTGCTGTTTAATGTTATATTGATGTTATATTGATGTTATATTGATGTTTTATTGATTGATTATTGAGTACGGGAATTGGGCACTTTTGTTGCTGATCTCTCGGAATATTGATGATTGATGTTTATTATTATTGCTGGGTCTCTGGTATGTGTGTGCCACCTCTCGGGCAGCATCGGGCTGTCGGGTTGATAACGACATGACTATCAGAGATTGCCTCCAGCTCGCATGACGGAGGTGTCATGGAGGGCGAGGTTATTGGGGGTACCCCGGGTGCGTGAGTAATGGGGAGTTACAAGAAGAATGGTTGAGATCGTGATGGCGTTTGGAGCTACACCAACTAGAGAGAGTATCCTTTATTGAATGGTCATATAGTTATGTGATGATAGTATTATTTATTGTTATTGTGTGTTTACTGACTCAAAGGATTATTCCAAGGAGTTTAGTAGACCTTGCTCGAGATCTATCGGATCCTCACTGGACTTATTTTATATAAGCTCAATCTCTTTTATTGCATGCTTATAGGTGTACTTGAGCAGGATTACGGGTACGTGCCTCCTGAAGAGGAGAATGTGGAAAATGTGCCGTATGTGGACGAGTCCTATGTGCCAGAGTCTTGTCCTTGATGCTTGAGATGTTGTATACTCTATTATCTTGTATATTAACCTAGTTGTCTTTTATTTTCCTTGTAATTTATGATGTATAAGTTGTAGTAAGATAATGAACTAAATGATGCTAACTTAGTAGTCTTTCTTTTGTTATGATCTAGGTTGCTAAGTTTGTTTATAATCTATTTTGATATGTATGTATAGCCTATGTACTATGTTGGAACGGAGGCGCGTAACTATGAAGGAGTTGATGAAAGAATGTTTAATGTATGAAGTGGTTGTGTTGTATGTTGTCAATTTGATTGTGGAATTGGTTGGTGATTTATGGAGGTTGATGCATGTTGTTCTTAAGGGTTGGTTTAGAGCTCGGATGTTCATGTTACTGTCGTTATGCTGCCGAAACTCCGTTGCGTCCTGACTGATCGTAGGAGGGGTCGAGTTGGGGCGTGACATTTAAGTGGTATCAGAGCTTGATTAGCTGTCAGCCGGGGTATCCTCGGAATGTGGGTAGTGGTCTAAGCATGCATGTATGTATTAAGTGAAAGAAAAGTGAAACATATGTTAATATGTTTATGTGATTAATTTACTTATGTGTCTAACTTTCTTTGTGACCAGTATGCCTTGTGTGTTAAGTGAACTAATGTGGTCAATATGTTTTATGTGATAACGTGCTATACGTACTCAATGTGTTGTGATTAATGTGCATTATGTGATTAATGTCCATTATGTGATTAATGTGCATTATGTGCTTAATGTGCATTATGTGATTAATGTGTATTATGTGACAATTATGTTTTATTTGATCAAAGTGCCTTATGTGAAGTTTGTTGCTTATGAGACTTTAATTGTTTACAACTTATTGTGTGATATAACTTGTTTACGAGATATTGGCTTCTTATGTGCTGAATTGTGTGTTATATGATAATGTTGTTTTATATGTTAATTATGTATTATGTTGTACTTGTCTTCATGTGATATAATTGTATATATGTTACAACTGCGGGTGACTCTTTTGGGTGAAGTAAGGATGACTGTCAGAGCTCTTGGAATCAGAGGAAGACTTCGTAGGAATGAATTCATGTCTTTGAAACAGGGTAGCCTATCTGTTACGCAGTATGAGGCCCGATTTCATAATCTGTCACATTATGCTCCGGGTATGGTGCAAACTACTGAAAAGAGGATTAATAGATTCGTTCGAGGGTTGAGGCCGGAGGTTCGAGATAGCTTGACTTCTTTTCAGTTTTCCACATACGGTGAAGCCCTTACTACTGCAACAAGAGTTGAGAAAGGAAAGAATGAGTTAGGGGCAGGGCCGAGTCAATCGAGTAGAAGACTTTCTCAGTTTTAGGACCAGCAAAGATATTTTCATCCTCGAAGTCGGCAGAGTCAGCTCCAGGGGCAAAATAGGCATGTAGACTTAAGGATACAGCGAAGCAGTTTAACGGTTTCGCCAGTTCAGGGTTTCGTGGGTAATAGTGTTGCTCTTCATGTTCCATTTTGTGATTTCTGTACCAAGAGGGGTCATGTTGAAACCGAATGCTAGAAGAAATTGGGAAAATGTCTAAGTTGCGGCAGTGATCAACACATGAAAGAGGACTGTCATAAATGGCAAAATGATCGGGGTTTGACTATAGTCAGGGATGCCCAGGAAAAGTCTACTATAGTGAGAGTTCAACAAGATGATTCAGTTACCTTATTGGTTCCAAATTCTTCAGGGAATCGTGCTGCAGATCAAGTCATACATTGTACTTTCTGTCGCCGAAAAGGCCATCTCGAGTCTAACTGTCAGAATAAGGCAGGAACATGTTTGGGTTGCGGCAGCAATCAGCACAGAGCGAGGAATTGTCCTAGGTATTCGAGGTCTACGGTCGGTCAGTGACCCAAGGTTACCAGGGTAGACCTGCGGGCAGTGCATCTCAACAGCAGTAGTGAAAGGTAATTTCTTATTCTCAATCAATTAGTTAAGGTATTGAATGATTCCAGTGCTACATATTCTTTTATCATGTCTACTTGAGTGCAATGCGCTAGTATGCGAGTAGAAAGTTTGCCCTATATGGTGGAAGTTCGCACGTGCATTATATCAGTTGGCGATTGAGTAATATGTGACGCTGAAGCATATAAAATTCCGATTAGGGGTCAAGCTACTTTACGACTACATAATTGACTATTGGAATTCTCATTTGGTGATCCTATTCGACATTCTTCCTTTGAATTTCCATATGAATATTCTTATTCGGTATACTTGATTGGAATTATTCTTTGGTATTTTCTATTAGTATTCTTATGCGGAATTATTATATGGTGTTATCCCGAGTTCTTATTTCGGGATTATTATTCGGTATTCTCCAACGGTAATCTTGTTCGAAGATCTCAATTGGTATTCTTGATTGGTGCTCTATTACGGGATCTATGTTTGGCGTTCTTCTTCGGTAATTTATTTGAGATTCTTATTCGGAAATTCTAGTCAGTGTTCTTATTCAGCGTTCCTAATTAAGCTTCTTGTTTGGGGATTCTTATTCGATGATCTTATTCGGTATTCCTACTTGGTGTTCTTGGTTGGTATTTGGAATTTGGTATTTGGTCTTTCAATCAGTATGTTTGAGTTAACACCTGAGTTTATCTTCGGATCGATGCAGAATTGCGCGGACGCAATTGTTTTAAGGAGGGGAGAATGTGGAACCCCACTTTTCTATCCTATCTCGTTTTGTGTGTTTATTCTCGTTTCGCGTGAATTGACCTGTTTATGTGCTATATGACTTGAATGTGATAATTTTGATATTAATACTCCTAGAACATACTAAATGTGCATTCATAAAATTTCCATCAAAAACAGAATCAGAAATTTTATCGTCGGTTTTGGTGAATAGTACTTTTGAACACCTGTCCGCTAAAATTTTTACAGGGGTGTTTTAAACGTCTTAAAAACTAGTCCTCTATTATTAATAGACCCATGTTTGATAAAAATTGATTCTGAAATAGAATAGTAATTTAAATAGATTTTTCGGGCAAAAAAATAACGTTTTGAGCCAAATAGTGATTTCTTCTAAACCCGATTCTTGCATTGACTTTCATTGACCTAGTATATATATTAATATAAATGTATTTATATGTGGTATTAAATGATTTTAGATTAATTGTGTATTCAAAAGACATTTGAAAATAAATAATATGACTTTTCACATTCTTTTGCAAAAATCGCATTTTAAGCCAACTCGGGTGAAATTGTTTGATTGTAAAACTTCTTGTCACCTAAAAATAACCTACTTGAGCTATCTTGGGTGTTGCATAATTTTTTTGAACTTTGGTGATCAAGAAAATGCATTTAAAGTCAAGAAAACACAAAAAAAACACTAAAGTTTCAACTTTGACTTTTTCTATTTTGTTGACTTATGCATATAAATCTCTACACACACTAAAAACAAAGCAAACACCACATTTACACATACCTTGCAGCCGTGAAAGCTTAGGAAACAAAAGAGATTTTATTCAACTTATTTTCAAAGTAATTTTGCCTTAGAAAACTTAGTTTTAGTCCGAATCTTTTCAAACCGGGCTGGATTCCGCTTGTTGGGCACCTATTGCATGCATTCCTAGGTTTACTTCGGATCAAAGGTGAGAGAAAAATTCTAGATCTCAAAATGTCATTTTTATACTTTTGCTCATAAATGAAAATTTAACCGTTAGAATTGAAATCTGATGATAGATTATTGCTTCTTGCATGCTAGGGATCGTTATATACCAATACTAGGAATTTCTGTCGGATGTAGCATAATTTTTATTTTCCGAGTATTTAATTTTGATTAAAATGTTCAAAGTTGAATTAAATGAGTTGTGTTGATCGAAATCGATTGCCGTCGATTTCTAAATACTTGATAATTACGTGTTAGCGCTGTTGTAATGCCGAATTTTCGATTACATTGTTCGTGTGAAAACCCGGAAAATCCAGCCAAGACATCCTAGGGTTTTAGGGTTATCGGGCATGATTTGGAGGTGTTATGGTGGATTTCCGAGAGGGTTAATGTAGTAGGTTGAATGGGTGAGTGATAGAAACTGATTTGGCAATGTTTGGATTAGTAGATTGTAAGTTATGAATTTTAGAAGTTTAGGTTGTCATTCTTTAATTTCTTGAACGATGCCTTTAGATGGTTGGGTGGTGTTGAGTGATTGAATTGTGAGTTGTTGATGGGTAAATTAGAGTTTGATTGTGTGTTTAATGCATGTTCGGTTAGATGGCCTACTTTGTCATCTAACTTAGTTGTTTGCTGTTTAATGTTATATTGATGTTATATTGATGTTATATTGATGTTTTATTGATTGATTATTGAGTACGGGAATCGGGCACTTTTGTTGCTGATCTCTCGGAATATTGATGATTGATGTTTATTATTATTGCTGGGTCTCTGGTATGTGTGTGCCACCTCTCGGGCAGCATCGGGCTGTCGGGTTGATAACGGCATGACTATCAGAGATTGCCTCCAGCTCGCATGACGGAGGTGTCATGGAGGGCGAGGTTATTGGGGGTACCTCGGGTGCGTGAGTAATCGGGAGTTACAAGAAGAATGGTTGAGATCGTGATGGCGTTTGGAGCTACACCAACTAGAGAGAGTATCCTTTATTGAATGGTCATATAGTTATGTGATGATAGTATTATTTATTGTTATTGTGTGTTTACTGACTCAAAGGATTATTCCAAGGAGTTTAGTAGACCTTGCTCGAGATCTATCGGATCCTCACTGGGCTTATTTTATATAAGCTCACTCTCTATTATTGCATGCTTATAGGTGTACTTGAGCAGGATTACGGGTACGTGCCTCCTGAAGAGGAGAATGTGGAAAATGTGCCGTATGTGGACGAGTCCTATGTGCCAGAGTCTTGTCCTTAATGCTTGAGATGTTGTATACTCTATTATCTTGTATATTAACCTAGTTGTCTTTTATTTTCCTTGTAATTTATGATGTATAAGTTGTAGTAAGATAATGAACTAAATGATGCTAACTTAGTAGTCTTTCTTTTGTTATGATCTAGGTTGCTAAGTTTGTGTATAATCTATTTTGATATGTATGTATAGCCTATGTACTATGTTGGAACGGAGGCGCGTAACTATGAAGGAGTTGATGAAAGAATGTTTAATGTATGAAGTGGTTGTGTTGTATGTTGTCAATTTGATTGTGGAATTGGTTGGTGATTTATGGAGGTTGATGCATGTTGTTCTTAAGGGTTGGTTTAGAGCCCGGATGTTCATGTTACTATCGTTATGCTGCCGAAACTCCGTTGCGTCCTGACTGATCGTAGGAGGGGTCGAGTTGAGGTGTGACATTAATCCTAGATATACAAATATAAACACATATGAATATCAGCTATATTGACATAAAAGAATTCATTCCTGTTCTTACTTGTTTTGCGAAGCTCTCCCTGCTAACCAGTCTACTGTGCTGGCACATTATCTGCAACTCTAGGTTGACTACCCTGTCCGAAAGTCCACCTCCTAGCACTCTTAAATCTGAGGCATTCCTTGACCTTATGTTGGTCACTGCCACATCCCATACATCTGTTAGTCCTTCTCCAACATTTGATAATATTATGACCCCCACAGTTGTAAAAAGTGCATCTTTGGAGCTGATGGGGTCTTTTGTTTTGCTGACTCAGTCCCACCTCAATTTCAGTTTTCCTCTTCTCAACCATAGGTGGCACCCTCAAAGTCTCTCGCTGAACTTGCTACTCAAATACTTGTGCCAATTTAGTCTAAGCATCTGCCACCTTTATCAACGCATGTTCTCCGGTCGATGTCAGATTAACTGCCCTTTGTTCCTATTGCCTCACATCTCTGGAAGATCTACTACTGGCCAACTTTCTATAGGGGGAAGAGATTACTTACCAGTTCAAAGGGTAATATATGTATGCACGCAGTGGAAAGCATATAAGGTACATATATTAATAAATATACCATATAGAGGCACACATAGTCACATATTTGTACATCTAACACATTCTTCATACTTTACATAAACAAATCACATAGAATCACATTTTCATTCAAGAAACACAAGTCTCACATGCAAGCATATGCCTATTCAAAGCACACTTCATGTGAGACCCCGAATTTTCCCTTATTTGCAATTACGTGTTTTCACTTGTTTATATATATTATTTGAACTCATATACGTGAATATGTATGAATTACACAAAAAATACTAAGTTAAATGTGCATTTCAGTTTCATTTGACTTTTGAAAAATGCGGACTTTTGGTCTTCTTTGACTTTTGACCTTTCATCTTTTTGACCAAACTAGGTTTATTTGTAAATACTACTCATTTTACATGATATATGTGCATTCATAAAACTTTTATATGTGAATTTATAGGTGATATTAAGTGATTATATATTGGTTGTGCATTTAAAACATATTTGCAAAATAAATAATGTGACTTTTTAACTTCTTTTTCAAAATCGGGTTTTATAGCTTGGATGTATGTATATGCATGCTTATATAAAATGTTGTCAACTAATTTTAGACTACTAAATATAGTATATAAGTTAGATTTAGCATATATATGTATTGTAGGCTAAAAAAAACTAAAAACACAAGGTTGACAACTCTGACTTTTTGCAAAATGTTGACCAAGCCTTTATATATGCATAATATACTCATAATACATAAAACAAATAGCTCACAACATACTAATTTCTCACCTAGTAGGCCGAAAATCCAAGGAGAAAAAAAGAGCCATTTTTGCTTAGGTTTTCAACTAGATTTCTTCATAGATTTTGCAATTCAAGTCCAAATAACTTTATTCAAAGCTTGAAATTGCTTGTTGGGCATCCATTCTACACATTACTAACATCATTTGGCATCAAAGGTGTAATACCCGAGCCCGGAATGTGAAATTTTCCTATTTATTTTTCTGAAAATTATATTTTTCTTAAATTCTTTGAAATTTAATTGTTATTCCTTTATTGTCGCAAAGTGCATTGCATTTCGAGAGCAATAGTTAGAGAGCGTTTTCTAGTCCTCAACAAATAGTGAAAACTAGTATTTAGTGTTTTAATTTTAATATTTTAGTTGTTGTTAACTAGAATTAGATTTGTATTAGTTGTTTTAGCCTTAAAATGCAAGAAATAAGCTTATTTGACCAACTTAAGTAACCTTTGACCAAAGCCTTGGCCATTTGACTTAGCTTGTCATCTTTTAATAGCTTATAATAGCAAAAACAAAACAAATGAAAGCTGAAAAACATAGGAGAAGGCCGAAACTTTGAGGGAAAAAGAAAAAAAATTCAACTTCCAATCTTCAAAACTTCGCGAGAGCTTGAACGGGGTTGTTTCCGAGGCTTCCAGCGTGGTTTTCCTAGCGTCTAGGAGCGTCTAAGGTGAGGGAAGCATCTTTATTTGCGCATTTGAATGTATGATATACAAACTTTAATTTTTAAGAATTTTGCGTAAATCGTTGTTTTATCCGTTTTGATGCTTGAACAATGATCCTTGACAATTGTAGAACATGTATTTGTAGCTTTTTAGCATTTTCTGTGGTTGAATATAGCATTTGCAATTTAAATTGACAATGGAATAGTAAATTATAAATAGTAAACCCCCATTTCGTAAAAGTTGCTCCGTTTTGCTTTCTGTTGATGTGAGAAGATGCTAAATATGCTAGAATGCCTAAATGCATGATTTGTTTGGGTTGTGTAATGAAAAAACGGAGAAAAATGCCTTGGTACATGTTGGGGTCGTTTCGGTTGAGTTTAGTGTTTCCTCGTTTTGCGTGATGGCATTGTCTCGGGAGGCCATGGAAGCACTTTTGGTGTGGTTATGACGTTGGTTGAGTGTTTGGTTAGGGTAGCTATAGTTCAAATGAGCAAAGGGGAAAATCGGGGCTTTGCGGGAATTCTAAGGTAAAGTAAGGTTTCGTGGTCTTTAGACGTGCCTTATGGTGACCTAGGAGGAATGGTGAAGTCGGTTTCCAAAACTCGTGGCTCGTTTGGAAGTAGTAGCGTTTTGAAAGTTGGGGTCGTTTTGTGATTTTGTTGGTTTTCATAGTATTATACCTGTAGAATGCTTATTATTGCTTGTTATGCTTGTTAAAGTTGATTATGATTGCAATGTTTACTAACCGTTGCTATTGCGTGTGAGAGTAACCTACTTTGTTATTCTCCCACGTGTGGCTCTATTGCTCGATTGCTCGATTGTTGCATTGAATATTGTATTGCATTCATAGAGTTAAGGGCGGTGTGATGGGCCTCTCTGGGTAGCCTTGGGTTGCCAGGGTTGGTTGCCCTAGCTCCGTGTCCTATTCCTTTTCTTGCTTGGGTTGCCTCCCAGGGAGATTTGGGTCGTAAAATTGATTGGATACTTCCGGGGTATTCCAAATTGAAGTTATAAGGTGGTTGGGCCGGCGCGTCGTCATCGGATTCGT
This sequence comes from Ehretia macrophylla, assembly GCA_037974665.1. Classification (NCBI taxonomy): domain Eukaryota; kingdom Viridiplantae; phylum Streptophyta; class Magnoliopsida; order Boraginales; family Ehretiaceae; genus Ehretia; species Ehretia macrophylla. The sequence goes on along the minus strand of CM075764.1, from coordinate 76,910,955 downwards.
GATTGAGAGTTGCTCGTGGAAAGTGAATTGTATCCTTTAATTGAATGGTTATAGTCTTAATGTTTGTCTGGATTTATTGTTGGCTTTGCTTGTATCTCTATATGATAATTGATTGATCTACTTGACTATTTGCATTGCATTCTCCTCTCACCTCCGTCCTTGAGACCAATTACCCTCGCTGAGCAATAGTTTTTGCTCATTCCTTTCTATACTATATTTTTACAGAAGTAATTGAAGCAGATCCTATTGAGGTAATTAAGGAGGAGGAGCAAGTGGAGGTGTTTCCTTGATAGCACTTTCTTTGCTTAGCTGGTGGTTGGTTGCCAGTCTTTTGTGCGGGCCATGCTTGATGTGTATATTGCTTGGTTGACGCTTCATTTTGGGGCTTGTAGCCTTGTATGTAATTTCTATTTTGAGGCCACTATGGTCTTATGTTGTAAAAGTTTAAAGGTTGCAAAGTTGTAAAGATATACTCACGTGACTAGTACGAACTGCATGCTAATGGTTTAACTGCTTAGTGGCATGAATACTTGTGTAGTATGCATGACATTTTGGTTTGCAAAGTTGGTTAATGAGAATATGTATGTTTTTAAAAGAAAGTCGTCTTGTTTCAAATGATTATTGTGGTTTTCGCGAATATTATGTTGAATGTAGGGTTTTCGGATCGTCCATGGTACAAAGGAGACTCCATCTGTGTGTCGGGTCCGGGCTTGGCCTTTTGCGGGGTCGGGTCAGGGCGTGACATCTTTAGGCGGTATCAGAGCATGATAGTATTGCAAGAGCCGGGATATGTTTCTCGGTCTGTGGGGTAAAGGTCTAGAATGATAAAGTGTTATTGTATGATTGTTAAGTGAAAAGTGTTATAGTATGGCTATGTGAACTTGGGTGCTTATGTGTTTAAGTGAATTAGCTTGACATGTCAATCTTGTGTTATGTGAATTGTGTGATAGGATATTTGATTGTCATTGACTTAAGTGTTATCTAATCTTATGTGCTATATTTCTGTCTATAAACTGCTTTTATATGTGGCCAGCTATTGTAAGTTGTTACTATGCCGCCACGACGTAGTACTCAAGGTCAAGGGGCAGATGAAGAGGCAACAGAACAAGGTCAGCAACCGATGCCTGAACAGTTTATGGCTACTATGACCACTGCAGTTGACCGAATTACTCAGGTACTGCATGAGCAGAGGCAGGAGATGAATAATAATCCCCAGAGAAATCAAGCTAATCCTGGTGGACAAAGGCATGGGGCTGAGAATAATCAGTTGGAGAAATTCCTTAGGCACGAGCCGGGTAAGTTCTTCGGAGAGCCGGATGACGAGGCAGCCAAGAGATGGATTAACCGTGTTGAGAAAATTTATGCTGCTTTGAGGTACACTGACGAGACAAAGATAGCTTATGCAGCATTCCTGTTTAAGGGCGACGCAGAACAATGGTGGAACACTGTTAGGTTGAGGTGGGACTGTGAGGATGTTCCGCATTTGTGGGATGATTTCGTGAGTGAGTTTCGGGACAAGTATATTCCTAAGATGGCTAGGGAAAGGCGGGAAGACGAATTTGTGGGCCTGAAGCAAGGAAACATGACTGTCGCACGGTATGAGGCTAGGTTTGTCAGCCTGTCGAGGTATATGCCTGAGCTCGTGTGTGACGCCCCGATCCCTCACGAGACCGGATGCTCTAATAACCATGCTATTCTCAACCCAATACCAAACCCGGTCACAAAATTTTAGAAAAAAACGGACATAGTTTCCTCTGTACCGCGGACATTTTTCAAACCTGTAAATGCTCAAAATAGCCACAATATACTAAAACAAGCTTTTATAATTAAAATTCAAAGGTTCAAGGCCATCTAAGCCATGAGACAAACAACAGCTCCAAATCACACATGCATGCACCCAACTTAACTTTTTATTAAACCTTTTTAACATGCCATTCTATGATAACATTAGAGCAATTTTAGAAGTTGAAATCAACACCTCTAAACATACACCCCCAAGCATGCAAGAACTAAAAGGAGAATTAAAAGTTATTACAAGCCATAATATCTCAAAGCTAACATTACAACCAACTACTTTCAACTTGCAACTACAAGAATATACATAGCCTTAAGGCCACAAAATAGATCATGCTATAGCAATAAAAGTACACCATGTAACAACAAGAAGGCAAATCCACCTTAGACAACAAACACACAAAAACTAGGGCAAAGGCTCAGCCTGAACTTCTTCCTCTTCCACTAGCACCTCAACTAGTTGGGGTTCACCCTCAGCACTTCCTGAAACATATATCGAGGTATGAGCAACCACTATTGCCCAGTGAGGGATATAGTCTCCCGGGGCGTGCAATGCAACAAGTAAAGCAATTGGACAATAAAGCAGTTAATCATTCAGAAATAACAAGTTCTAGTAACCACACAATAAAAGGATACATTTCACTTAACCCCATACTCCATATCTTCAATCCACGAACACGATCCACGAACCACGATCTCAATCTCGATATGCCGGCATCCCTTACACCAATGGGTACTCCGAATGTACCCGATCCTACGACCCAACACCCCCTGGCAATCTCCGGACCAGGCGAGTGAGGGAATAGCAGACGGAGCTAAGGCAACCAACACTAGCAAGCCCGATACCGCCCAGCGAGGCCATCGCATCCGCCGCGACAATGAGGTTGCGCAACCATGATGCAATGCGAGAATGATAACAATTACAATATAATCAGTAAACACATTTAAGGACAAAAAGTAGGTTGACCTCAATGCAGTTAGAATAGAAGCAGTTTATACAAGCAAATAAGCAGGTTTACAAAGGGGCATATACAAGATATAATTATAATTACATCAAAAGTTCCAAACCAACTTGAAACTACATTTAAACATTCAAGAAGCCATGCCAAGGTCTTAGAAGCGTGAGACAACCGAAATTGCACCTAAACCCTTTTGTTATTCAAGCTATTTCTCCTCCAAACCAAAGTTAATGATTCAAATTCAAAGGGAAACTCTACCAACCTTCTAACTAACTCTCAAGGAACCCTTTCAACCCTTTAACACATTCAAACGCCCGCAATAACCCCGAAAGCCCCAAATTCCCTCTTATAGCTTTACACTACACCTACCTCATCTGGGCTTCAAACAAGGGTTAGCAAAGCTTCTATAGCACCTAGGTAGCCTAAGAATACTAAAAGTGAAGCCCGAATCCACCTGGATTCGCATTAACCCCGAAACCTCTTTGTTAAAGTCAACTATTTCATGTTTTATACGATTTTAGAGCAATTCAAGTGTACAGGGCTATTAGACTACCTTCATTAGCACCTAAAGTATCTATTAGGAGTGTTGAATCAAACTAATACGTGCAATTACACAAAACCCTAGAAAAACGTCACTATTCACCTCATAAATCAAACTAACGATTCTAACTGTTTAAAAAGCGAAACAATGGCTCAAATATGTTCTTTAGCACTCATATACAAGGTATAACAGCATAGATAATCAATACATTAGCATTTGGTCACATTTTCAACAAATCAAGAAAATAGCAACTATTTTAAAATACGAAAATAAGCCATGAAACCCTCACCAATGCACGTAGGAGCACCTAGGAAGCTTGCACATACCCTAAACTACTAGCTCTAGGCTTGGATTGGCTTGGCTTGAAGAGTTGAAGAGCAAAATCACCTTTTTCCTTCTCCTTTGGTATTTTCGGCCCTGCTACAGTAATTCCTGCACATTTGTTCTTTTGTTTTGTGTTTTAATGAGCTTAGGTGAATTATATAAGGTTAAGTTGAGGTGGGGTCAAGTTTGGGTATTTAAAAGGTCACTAGAATGCGCGTTATTAACTTAAAAACGAGCCTAAGGTGAAAAGTAATGTTAGTTATTTAAATCTCTAAGTTTGTTACGTAATACTATTCACTTAACTACTAAAAACATTTTCTAAACGAGCTCTCCTATCGCCTCTAGCTCAATTGCACATTTTTCCCACTCCTCTAACAATTAATGTGATTTAATAAAAATGCTAATTCACTAATAGAATATAGTTTGAAAATGGGATGAATAGTAGCTAAAGAAGACAGTTAATAAAGCACAGAAGGAAATGCGCAAACAATAGATGCAACAGTAAATGAATGTACGGCTAAAATCTTGGGCATCACATCGTGCACCCAGCTAGGAGGATGATTAGTAGGTTTGTTCGTGGGCTGAGAATGGATATACAGTTGCATTTGACTGGGCAAACTTATACTACTTTTCCCGAGGCATTCCAAGCAGCCTCGAAGTTTGAGAAACGGAAGGCAGAGATGATAGCTGAGAGTAGCCAGCCGAGTAAAAAATAGTACTTGGGCCAGAGCAGCCAGAGTCAGTAGAGGCAGTATCATACTTTTGTTCAGGTTCCGCAGCAGCGTCCATATCAGCCTCAGTATCAGATTCAGGGGAGACCAGCTGCGACTAGACCCCAGTAGGGAGGTACAGTTCCTACCACTGCCAGAGCCCCCGCACCTACGGGAAACACTGTTGTAAGGCAAAATCAGTAGTGTAACTTTTGTAATCGATCAAGGCACATTGAAGCTAATTACTGGAGAAATAGTGGTAAGTGCACTGGTTGTGGGAGCGATCAGCATAGGGTGAAAGATTGCCCTAAGTTTAAGAATGTTCAGGGCCGTACTAGAGGCCAGGGTGTGTAGAACAGGGCTGCAGGTGCAGGTCAAGCACAGAAGGTTCAGGCTAGGGTCTTTGCACTAGATGCGAGGGAGCTGCCCGACACTACAGCAATAGTAGAAGGTACCTTTCTTCTCAATACTCAGCCAGTTAAAGTTTTGATTGATCCCGGAGCTACGCATTCATTTATAACTCCTGCATGTGCACGATATGTGAATGTTTGCATTGATAAACTGCCACATAAAGTTGAAGTTAGTACGCCTTTGGGTGCGAAATTTGTTACTGAGTCTATTTGCAAATCTTGTGTTATATGCATTAAGGACCGTAAATTTCCTGCTGATTTAATTATACTGCCCTTCTGTGACTTTGAAATCATTTTGGGAATGGACTGGTTGGGGAAATACTATGCTCAGTTGGATTGTAGAACAAAAATTGTTTATCTTCAGATTCCTGACCTACCGGTACTAGAGATTGTTGGAACTGCAGGGCTGCCAGAATACCCCTTTTATCATCAATCAAGGCTTCTAAGTTGTTGAATAAAGGTTGTAAAGCTTACCTAGCTTATCTAATCAATCAGCCTATTGATAAGTTGAATTTGAATGAGGTTCCAATTGTTAAAGACTTCCCTGGTGTATTTCCCGAGGAATTACTGAGTTTACCACCGGATAGGGAGATTAAGTTTGTGATTGACCTTATGCCGGGCACTGCGCCAATCTCTAGAAGTCCTTACAGAATGGCACCGGCTGAACTTTAGGAATTGAAAATTCAGCTTCAGAACTAGCTTGAGAAAGGGTTTATACAACCTAGTTCTTCGCCGTGGGGTGCGCCTGTGTTGTTTGTGAGAAAGAAAGACGGCACGCTACGGTTATGTATTGATTACAGGGGACTTAATCAAGTCACGATTAAGAAAAAATACCTATTGCCGTTGATTGAAGAATTGTTTGACCAGTTGCAGGGTACGAGTGTTTACTCAAAATTTGACTTGAGGCAGGGTTATTATCAACTCAAGATTCGGAGTGATGATATACCTAAGACGGCATTCAAGACTAGATATGGCCACTATAAATTTGTTGTGTTACCGTTTGGATTGACGAATGCACCAGCCGCATTCATGGACTTAATGCAGAGGGTTTTTTGACCTTATCTTGATCAATTTGTCGTAATCTTTATTGACAATATTTTAGTATACTCTAAGAATGAGGCTGAACATGAACAACATTTGAAGATTGTGCTACAGACTTTGCAAGAAAACAAGTTTTTTGCTAAATTCAGCAAGTGCGAATTCTGGTTGAATCAAATATCTTTTCTGGGCCATATCATTTCACATCAAGGAATTTCAATAGACCCAACTAAGATTGAAGTTGTTTCATCCTGGAAGAGACCTGAAACGGTGTCAGAGATTCGGAGCTTTCTAGGGTTGGCAGGTTACTATCGGAGGTTTGTTAAAGACTTTTCCAAAATTTCAGGGCCTTTAAGCCAGTTGACTCGAAAGAAAGTTACTTACAACTGGGATGCTAAATGTGAATCCAGTTTTCAAGAACTGAAAAAGAGACTAACTACAGCTCATATACTAGCTGTACCTGAGCGTACAGAAAACTTTATTGTCTACAGTGATGCATCTAAAGAGGGTTTGGGCTGTGTTTTAATGCAGAATGGTAAGGTGATTGCCTATGCTTCTAGGAAGTTGAAACCATATGAAGTTAATTACCCTACACATGATCTTGAGTTAGCTGCAGTTGTGTTTGCTTTAAAGAAGTGGCGTCATTACTTGTGGGGTAGCAGATTTGAAATTTTTACTAACTACAACAGTCTCAAATATTTATTTTCACAAAAAGATTTGAATATGAGGCAGCGAAGATGGCTAGAGCTATTAAGTGGCTACAATTGTTCTATAAACTACATGCCAGGTAAGGCCAATGTTGTTGCAGATGCTTTGAGCCGAAAGGCTACTGTTGCAAGTTTAATTATCAAGGATTAGGAAACTTTGGAGGAAATTTGTTCATGGAAGCCAGAAGCTACTGAAGTAGGGATTCGATTTGCTAGCTTACAAATTCAGTCGGAATTGCTAACACGAATCAGGGAGGCTCAGAAGACTGATCCTCACACCTTGAAAATCCAAGAGAAAGCAAAAGGGGAAGAGTCGGAGTTTAAATTATATGTAGATGGTATCTTCAGATTCAGGGACAGAGTGTGTGTTCCTGGTGATCCGACTTTGAAGAATGAGAGTATGTCCGAGGCACATAATTCAAGATATACGATTCACCCAGGCAGTACTAAAATGTATAGAGATCTGAAATAACACTTCTGGTGGAACAATATGAAGAGGGAGATTGCTGGGTATGTATCTAGGTGTTTAACTTGCCAGAGTGTTAAAGCTGAGCATCAGAGGCCAGCTGGGCTTTTGCAACCGTTGTCGATTTCGCAATAGAAATGGGTGCACATAACAATGGACCTTGTGACCGATCTTCCGAGATCTCCGAGAGGATGTGATTCTGTTTGGGTTGTTGTGGACCGACTGATAAGGTTTCACATTTTATTTCCGTGAACAAATAGGATAGCCTTGATAAACTAGCTGAGCTTTATGTTGCTAATATTGTGAGACTTCATGGGAGAATTGGGAGAAGTTTTTACCTTTGGCGGAGTTCGCCTACAATAATAGTTATCAATCTACTATAGGTATGGCTCCCTACGAGGCGTTGTACGGTCATAAATGCAGATCCCCATTGTATTGGGAAGAGGTTGGAGAGATGAGAACAGTTGATCCGACTGTGTTACCTGAGATGATTAAGATGGTGGATAATGTTCACCTTATTCGCCAGCGTATGCTTACAGCTCAGAGTCGTCAGAAGAGTTATGCGGATAAGCACCGTCGGGATCTTGAGTTTGCTTTGGGAGATCGGGTATTTCTTAAGATTTCTCCTCGAAAGGGGTTGATTCGGCACGGTAAGAGCGGGAAACTTAGTCCCAGGTATGTGGGTCTGTTTGAGATCACTGAAAAGGTGGGTCCTTTGGCTTATCGGTTAGCTTTACCTCCGAGCTTGTCGAGACTGCGCGATGTGTTCCACGTGTCAATGTTAAGGAAATATCATCCAGATCTTTCACATGTACTTGAACCAGAGCCTTTGCAGATTGAGGAAAAGTTAACTTATGAGAAGAGACCGATTCGAATTGTGGATCGGAAAGTTCAGGAACTTCGCAGGAAGAGTATTCCGTTGGTAAAGGTTCTGTGGAATCATCACGGGTTTGAGGAAGCAACTTGGAAAAGAGAGGACCAGGTTCGGAGTCAGTATCCGGAGTTGTTTGTTGACCAGGTAAGAATTGCGTGGACGCAATTGTTTTAAGGGGGAGAGGGTATAATACCCGAGCCCGGAATGTGAAATTTTTATGTTTATTTTTCTGAAAATTATATTTTTCTTAAATTCTTTGAAATTTAATTGTTATTCATTTATTGTCGCAAAGTGCATTGCATTTCGAGAGCGATAGTTAGAGAGCGTTTTCTAGTCCTCAGTAAATAGTGAAAACTAGTATTTAGTGTTTTAATTTTAATATTTTAGTTGTTGTTAACTAGAATTAGATTTGTATTAGTTGTTTGAGCCTTAAAATGCAAGAAATAAGCTTATTTGACGAACTTAAGTAACCTTTCACCAAAGCCTTGACCATTTGACTTAGCTTGTCATCTTTTAATAGCTTATAATAGCAAAAACAAAACAAATGAAAGCTGAAAAACATAGGAGAAGGCCGAAACTTTGAGGGAAAAAGAAAAAAAAATTTCAACTTCCAATCTTCAAAACTTCGCGAGAGCTTGCACGGGGTTGTTTCCGAGGCTTCCAGTGTGGTTTTCCTAGCGTCTAGGAGCGTCTAAGGTGGGGGAAGTATCTTTATTTGCGCATTTGAATGTATGATATACAAACTTTAATTTTTAGGAATTTTGCGTAGATCGTTGTTTTATCCGTTTTGATGCTTGAAGAATGTTCCTTGACAATTGTAGAACATGTATTTGTAGCTTTTTAGCATTTTATGCGGTTGAATACAGCATTTACAATTTAAATTGACAATAGAATAGTAAATTATGAATAGTAAATCCATGTTTCGTAAAAGTTGCTCCGTTTTGCGTTCTGTTGATATGAGAAGATGCTAGATATGCTAGAATGCCTAAATGCATGATTTGTTTGGGTTGTGTAATGAAAAAACGGAGAAAAATGCCTTAGTACATGTTGGGGTTGTTTCGGTCGAGTTTAGCGTTTCCTCGTTTTGCATGATGGCATTGTCTCGGGAGGCCATGGAAGCACTTTTGGTGTGGTTATGGCATTGGTTGGGTGTTTGGTTAGGGTAGCTATAGTTCAAACGAGTAAAGGAAAAAATCGGGGCTTTGCGGGAATTCTAGGGTAATGTCGGGTTTCGTGGTCTTTAGACGTGCCTTATGGTGACCTAGGAGGAATGGTGAAGTCGGTTTCCAAAACTCGTGGCTCGTTTGGAAGTAGTAGCGTTTTGAAAGTTGGGGTCGTTTTGTGATTTTGTTGGTTTTCATAGTGTTATGCCTGTAGAATGCTTATTATTGCTTGTTATGCTTGTTAAAGTTGATTATGATTGCAATGTTTACTAACTGTTGCTATTGCGTGTGAGAGTAACCTACTTTGTTATTTTCTCACGTGTGGCTCTATTGCTCGATTGCTCGATTGTTGCATTGAATATTGTATTGCATTCATAGAGTCAAGGGCGGTGTGATAGGCCTCTCTGGGTAGCCTTGGGTTGCCAGGGTTGGTTGCCCTAGCTCCGTGTCCTATTCCCTTTCTTGCTTGGGTTGCCTCCCAGGGAGATTTGGGTCGTAGAATTGATTGGATACTTCTGGGGTATTCCAAACTGAAGTTATAAGGTGGTTGGGCCGGCGCGTCGTCATCGGATTCATGATTGAGAGTTGCTCGTGGAAAGTGAATTGTATCCTTTAATTGAATGGTTATAGTCTTAATGCTTGTCTGGATTTATTGTTGGCTTTGCTTGTATCTCTATATGATAATTGATTGATCTACTTGACTATTTGCATTGTATTCTCCTCTCACCTCCGTCCTTGAGACCAATTACCCTCGCTGAGCAATAGTTTTTGCTCATTCCTTTCTATACTATATTTTTACAGGAGTAGTTGAAGTAGATCCTATTGAGGTAATTGAGGAGGAGAAACAAGTGGAGGTGTTTCCTTGATAGCCCTTTCTTTGCTTAGCTGGTGGTTGGTTGCCAATCTTTTGTGCGGGCCATGCTTGATGTGTATATTGCTCGGTTGACGCTTCATTTTGGGGCTTGTAGCCTTGTATGTAGTTTCTATTTTGAGGCCACTATGGTCTTATGTTGTAAAAGTTTAAAGGTTGTAAAGTTGTAAAGATATACTCACGTGACTAGTAAAAACTACATGCTAATGGTTTAACTACTTAGTGGCATGAATACTTGTGTAGTATGCATGACATTTTGGTTTGCAAAGTTGGTTAATGAGAAGATGTATGTTTTTAAAAGAAAGTCATCTTGTTTCAAATGATTATTGTGGTTTTCGCGAATATTATGTTTAATGTATGGTTTTCGGATCGCCCACGGTACAGAGAAGACTATGTCTGTGTGTCTGGTCCAGGCTTGACCTTTTGCGGGGTCGGGTCGGAGCGTGACAAAAGGTGAGGGAAAAATATAGTTCATTATTTCAAAGTTGAGTTGAGTTTTTGGTTGATGCATTGTTAGTTGTTATTTTGTTAAATTGATGTTAGATTATTGCTTAGAAGATGACAAGGACCAATTATATGCATTTATAGTCATTTTGAACGGTAGTAGCATGTATTTCTAATTTTTAGGCATTTAAATTGATTTATTGACTTAGATTTGAGTAATTGTTGTTGTAATAGTTGGAATTGAATGGTTGTTGCTTTTATAGGCTTGTTAATTATTGTGTATTAATGTTGTAATGCCAAATTTTCAATTTGAATGCCATAGCAAAAGGTCAAAAAATTCTGCCAAGGTGCGTTGTCAAAATTGGGTTTGTTGGGCTTGTTTTAGATGGCTTTTGATTGGTTTTCGAGGGGGTTAATGTAGTTTCATATGTGGTGGAGTGATAGGAAAAGTTCGGGGGTTGTTTGGTTAGTAGATTGTAAGTTATGAATTTTAGAAGTTGTGTAGTCTTTCTCTGAAATGCTAAAATGTTGTGTTTGCTTGTTGGGTGGTGTTTGAGTAGTTGTTTCATGGATTGTTGGGGAGTAGGTTTGGGTTTGCATGCATGTTGAAATGTGTGTTAAGTTGGGCGGCCTACTTTGTGATTTAACTTGGTTGTCTTAGTTGTTTAGCTAATGTTATGTTGATTGAAGTACTGTTAATTGATTGATGATTGTTGTTGTACCGGGGAACAACCTACTTCGTTGTTTCTCGGAATATGAAATGTTTAATGTTATTGTCATGAGTCATGATAGTGAGTGCCACCTTTCGGGCAGCATCTAGCTGTCGGCTTGAAAATGGCATGACTATCATGTACTACCCCCAGCTCGCATGGGCGGAGATGCCATGGAGGGAGGGGCTAGATGAGGTACCTCCGGAATGTATTATTGGGTGTTATAAGAAGTTGGTTAAGATCGTGATGGCGTATGGAGCTACACCAACTAGTGTATAATTTCTCAATTGAATGGTTATTCATGTTGCTTGAATTGAATTGTTGATGTTGATGAAGTTTATTGATTGTTATTGTATCTAGGATGATTTCCCAAGTGGTAAAGAGAAAATGTTTCCAAAACATCTTTTGAACCCTCGCTGAGCTTTGTATTGTATAAGTTCACCCTCTTTGCTGACTTTCAGGTGTTACTGAGCCGGACTTAGGGTACATTTCTCAGGAAACTGAGTACGATCAATATGTGGATGAGTTCAATGTGCAAAAGTCTTGTCATTGATATCTTTGCTGGAGTGCTCTTTTTGTTGTCTTGAAATATGGAACAAGTTGTGTTGTATTTACTTTGGTGTTGTAATGTATAAAATGCTATAAAGATAATGAAAAGTATAATGCTAGTTTAGTTGTCTTACTTTTGGAATATGAATAAGTTGCTAGACTAGTTTTATATCTGTTATGCATATGTATAGTATAGTTTGCGGTATGTTGTTGAAACGGAGGCCTATGACTTATGGTTGGGTTGTTGTATGGTAGTTAAATGAATGGTTTTGGTTGTGTTGACTATTGATGGAGTTGTTGTTGAAGTTCCAGGTTGCTTGTGTGATGTTATAAATGACTAGTTTAGAGTCCTGTTGTTCATATTGCAGACGTTATATTGCCAAAATTCCGTGTGTCCTGACTGATTGTAAGTGGGGTCGAGTTGGGGAGTGACACTTCACATTTTTATAGTATTTGATATGTGTTTATGTCATTTAGCGTACATTTATATCGTTCTACGTGTATTTATCTCGTTTTACGTGCAATTATATGCATTTACGTGCATTAATATTATACTATGTGTAATTACATATATTTTAGTGTTTATATATTTTAATTATGTGTTATGTGCAAAAGAAATAAGTTAGAAATTAAGTTAGAATCATAGAAATTAAGTAGAATAATTTTCAGGGTAACTTTGTAAACATTAGAAAACTTTGGGGCCAAAGTACAACTACCTAAACCTTTACTTGGGCACCAAGTAAACCACTTAGAACTAGGATTGATCTTTGTTAAATTGCTCATAGAACCCTATGGCTACAGGAAGAAAGAAGACATGAAATTTTGCAAAAACTAACAAACATTTGGGGTCAAATAGTCTAGCTTATAAAACTTTTAGGGTCAAATAGCAATTATCAAAAGTTGAACTTGGGCACCAAGAATACACTTATAACTAGAGTTGAAGTTCCTAAAATTGCCCTAGGACCCATCGGGTATAGAAGGAAAAAGAATAAGCTTGTTTTGCAAAAATAGAAAATGCTTGGGGTCAAATTAGAATTAGGCAAAAACCTTGTCTTGTCTATTAAGAAAATCTTCCACCAACCCCCCCAAACCCGTGAACCCCAAGAGAGGAAGAGAGATCTTTGTGAGCAAAATTTTGTAGGAAATTGGTGAAGAACAAAGAAGATTTGAAGGCAATTCAATAGGGTTTGCTAGGAGATTTCATCATCTAGGTTTCAAACAAGTTGTGTTGCATCTTTTCTTGAAGAGTCAAGGTGAGCGGATTATATAAAAATCATGATTTTGAAGTTATAAAGGCATGATTGTGGTTATATAGCTTTATTTGATGTTCAATCTTGCAAGACTATGGTTATCTTCAGTTATTTCATGTTATACAAAGTTAGCTATGCTTTAGAGTTTAATTGCTTCTTGAGGTTAAAGCTTAATGTAGTAGGTATATATATTGTGTATTGAAGATGCTTGAAGTTAGTAATTGAAGTAGTAAACTAGTTAGAAGCTGAAATTGTGTAGTGGACAAATTACTGTACCCAATTTTCAGAGTTGTTTTGACATAGTAAATGAACTCGAAACTGAATGAAACTTTTAAAGGAGTTAGATGGATTAATTTAGAGAAAATTTTGTTTTCGAAGCAGAAGCTAATTCAGTCTTTTTAACCCTCTGACGAGGCCATTTTTGAAAGGTAGCAGAAAACGTAGGAATATGGACAGATTATTACCACCAACGTCTATCGCATTTCAGACATAGAAAACGAACTCGGAATTGAATGAAACTTATATAATAACTAGATTAAGTAGTTTAGAACAAACTTTGTGTTTTGCACAAAAGCTAATTCCAACGTTTTAAACCTCTGAACTGGCCATTTTTGAAATGACTCAGGAAAAACATGTAATCTAGTCAGCTTGACATAGTTGCACTAAATCGGCTATAACTCAGTGAATTTATATCGAAATTGAGTTATGTTTGATTCTAGGACTATCTACACTCGAAAATATTCGTTTATGTATAGAAATTAGATTATTTTGAGGTCTTTAACCTAGGTAACTAATTTGTTAAAGTTAAGCTTCTGCTGAGAAATTTGTAAATGTTTAACTAGGTTGCATTGATGCTACCTTGTTTCATGGGCACTATAGAGGTTATTTGTTGCGTGATAAGATGTATACAAATGTTGAACTTGCATTGTACATAAAGTCCTATTTGAATGGAAATTGCTTGATGAAGTATTGAACCTACTATGATCTTGTTTGACATCATTACATGATATACGCTTGCTTGACGAAGGCAACCTAGTTTGTTGTCCTCCAATATGCTCATATTTATTAGTGCCCTCTCTCACTGGGGAACTATAACCCTAAGGGGGAGTTGGGACGTACTTGTTCAATTGATATGTACATGCGGCAAGGTTGCAACCATTAAATGATTCAAGTAATCTAATGAACCCTATGGTAGAAGTTTCGGATACGCCTAGGCGGCATAAGGCTTGCCAGGATGATCTCGGCTACCATGATAATTTGTAGTGTATATCCGGATTTCACCTTCTTGTTTAACATATGGGGAAAATGATATTGACAAAAGACTTGAGACTAGCCATCTCTACGAATGCTCGTGCAATTGTATCCTTTTCCTATTCTCGCTTGGGCCCTAGAAATCCTCGAAGAGTAGAATTGCTTGCTTGTTATTGTTTCACATGATTTCCCATTATATGTAAAGTACCTAACTTCTTCACAAATGTATCTGCATGGCATTCAAAGGTTTCCGACTAGTTTACAAACAGGAAAATGTATTCGAAAACCCTTCCCAGATTCCTTCCCTCATTGAGTTTTGGTGTCGGATAAGCTCACCCCGTTTTATGTTCCCCTTTTTAGGTGTAAATGAGCCAGAATACGTTCCACAAGTTGATGAAAATATGTCTTTATGTGATGATGCCGTTGTCTGTCTTCTTAGGTCATGGCCTATTTACTTGGGATAAGTCTTGATTTGATGGGTATATGCAAGGAAAAATATGTTCGTGACTTTAATCATTAATGATGAAGTTTGTATAATATGTACCAACGTAGATTGTTGTTTTGGTATTCATGGACTTCTACTCGACAGTCTAAGGACCCTATCCCGGCTTATGAGCTATCTAAGCTCTAATACCACCTATCACGACCCTATTTTCGCTAATACCGTCTCTGATACCATAAAGAAAGAAATTAATATCTAAGCTTACAAGAACATCGAACAACCTAGAATCGTGATGCCACGGACTTAAGAAGATCATTCCTTCTAAGTCCGCTAAGGCACATTACATTAGCCCGACTTCTATTATCCATAAAACAATACATCGAGCCATTAAAACATCTCAAATACATTCCAACCAATACATCAAAACATGACAATAAAAGTCTTCCAAACTTTCCAAGTTAGACATCATCTTACAAAATTAGAAGTCTTTGCTTATAATAGGAACTACCTAACCATAATTGAGTACAAACAACATGTTCAACCAAGGCACACCAAATATAAGTCTAGCTATCACTTCCTAACTCCTTGAAAATGGGCATTATAACGCTTGTAATACACCACTTAAGACAAATGACCCTGTACAAACATTCATGCAACAATTATACAATACACAACCTGGACGTTCTCATAGAGATAAAAAATCACAAAGCCATCTAGCAACCTTACTAGTCTGGACGCGACGGAAAACGAACAGAGTTTCCCCTGTATTGAGGACAATCCAAAACCTGTTCATTCAAACTCAATAACAAGCATTTAACAACAATTCAAACCTATCAACATGTACATAGCCAAGCTTTGTTCAACCTACCAAAAAGCCCATCAAACCAACATATAACCACAATATAAGTCGTTTGTCACACTATACCAACATAATCATAAAGATACATACCGCAAAATGAAATTCATAAGCCTATCCACCTATATAACACAAAATGGACTTATGAAACTAAGTTACAAGTCTACCAACTTAAAGTAAACCATAACATACATATTACATAATTGCATGAATTCAAATAAACTAGCATAGGAATAGCTTTACAACAGAAGACTTCTAAACTTATACTAAGCAACTTAAGCAACATATTACATAATCCAAATAAAGTCTCCAATACATCATGAACATAAGCAACATATACAATAACCAAGTAAGCCAAACAAGTCATCACTCTAATCATACCGAGGCACGATCTTAGCTCCACCTGAAATATTAGCAAATGGGGGTGAGTTTCCACGAACTCAGTAAGGGGAGAAATAAGAAAAGTTTTGAAAATCATTTTAGAATTTGAAAACTCCTTTTGAAAACATGGCATGAACAAGAACGTGCAACAAGTATAAATGTGCGAGAATGTAAATATCCACGTAGTAAGTGTACGCTCATTTTGTTGATGTCGATTCCCCATACGCCAACACGGATGTACTCCTAATGTACATCAAATCCTATGACCCAAACCCTTGTGAAACTCTCCGTTCACATCGGGATAGGGATTAAAACCCCGATAGTCATGTCATCGCCTGGCAAGCCCTATGCTGCCCAGTGCAACATGAATGCTACCTTGTTTGTTTTAAAGGTTGCAACCTTTCACGACATATTGTATTCAAGACAATCACATTCACGCAATCACGACAATTAGAGGAAACAACAAAATAGGTTGTTTCCCGAGCATGTTCACATTTCAAGTTCATTTAACAAGCTATATCTAAGCATTCAAGCACTTAAACCACACTTAGTTCATGCAATTCCCCTTCAACCAATTCAATTACATTAGCAACCATACAAGTCTAGACCACACATTCAACAACTAATGAAGTTAAATCAACAACCTATGCAATTCTTAGCAACATACAAGTCCAATTCTAGCAACCTACAATGCAATAACTCAACCACAAATTACCCCAATCATCACCTAGCATAAAACCAACTTAGCACACATTTAAAACACCACGAGGGAAGCCCAAAGGCCACCCAAACATGGCTGACCAATGTTGGATAGCCCATTGTCCAACGCTGGAAAAATCAGCCACCAATCATCCCTTGTTTTCGTGCCATTTCGCATTATCGAGCAATTTGGCTATGCTACGTTGATATAATAACGTGTATAGACTTCATATAAAGGCTAGGAATCAAATTATAACTCATATGTAGGCATTTAATTCAAGACACAACACCTAAAACTCAACTACAACAAGTTATGAATATACACAAGCTAAAACACAAGTAATTGGTTCTCTAAAGCCTACTTAACAAGAATTAGAAGTAGGAATGGAAATGGGGTGGGTTAGGGGCGGGGATGTTGGAGATATGCCGTAATGCTATATATTTAGATGACCTATTTTAGGAATATATTGGCATTAACTTGTACCTAATAGCATTTACGTCTATATGTTTGTTTACATATTGACTTGTTTGTGACGTTCATATTCTCTGTCATTCCCATTATATGAATGTGTCCTTGATATTTTTCGAAGAAGAAATATATTCTAAAAGTGTTTAGAATATGTTGGCATATTTCTTCGATAAGATAAACATTTAAACTGATTTATCGCCCTCAGATTATTTGACCGGGACTAGAATAATCAAGTACGGGCTATCATATATAAGTTACCTTTAATTAATATAGAGATGTTAATAATAAAGGATGGTGAGCCTTGTGCCATAACAACATAGGGATGCGACTAACTTATATATGGGTGATCGTTAGTTGAACGAATCACTGAATATGACAAGAATGACTAAAACTATATGACTTTGGATTAATAGTTTGTCATTCGTTGTGAATTGAGCAAATTAATCCTTTGACTTGAGAAATTACGGCTGCCGGATATATCAGGGGCTAAATTTAGCGTTTGGTCAAAGTTCGCCTTCATAAATGTGAGGTACGGCCTCTCGCAATTTAGTTTTGTGATATAGAGACCGACAAGTAATTTTCAAGATAGGATCCGTTAACCTCCGACATGAAGAAATGTCCTATGCAATCTTATATCGGTTGTTGAATGAGGAAGTCCTCCGCCGGAGCATAAAAGATGGAATGATGGAAATGAATTTTTCCATAGGTGTCATCTCTCATTCCACCGAATAGATCTACGCATAGAATCATTTAGTGGACTTAATCGTATCATGCTCCCCATAATGATCGGAATATATTTAATGGAAGGATCGGACTGCACGTTAATTTACGACTATAAATAGATTCATAAGAGTTGGACTTCATTACTGTAAGGACCCATACTTAAGTCTCAATCAGTAATATATGAAATAAGTGTTATTAGTTTTATTTTAAGAATAAGTGTTAAATCAGCATATCAAACTAAGCATTCGTTTCAATTTGAAAGAAAATTAGTTTGGAAGGAATGGTAAACTGCAGATCTTACCTTACCTACTATTGGAATTTAATAACTTTCATAGTTTGATTGAACTTAGTTAAGATTTGTATTTATTTGAGGCCTTACTACTAAGCATGGATATGTCCTAGAAAATGATTAAGGAATAAAAGGAAGGGATTAGGGTTTTTGGTAGAACCGTTTGGAATGATATTTAGCCTACTATTAAATGATTATAATTAGTTAACCTTTACTTAAATAATTTATAAAGTCTTCAACTATATTAGATTTATATGGAAGTACTTAGTGAATGTAGTTGAGGTATTGGGAATTATAAAGATAATAGTAAGACTTACCCTAAAAAATAAAAGAATTATTGGAATATATTTTACTAGGATAACATGAAGTAGGACTAAAATAGAATGATATTTCTTGAAGTAGTTGAAACTAATAAATATAAGAATATTTAGGGTTGATACTAAAATATCCTAACTAGTTTACAAGGTGATATTAAAAGATTCCAAATAAATTAGGGATGTTCATTGTTAGAATGAAATAATTCAAGATTTATTATAATTGTAAATGGTAGAATTAGATTAATTAAACTGGAATGTTATTACAAACTAATGGATAGAGCAATCTTAGCTTGAATAAAATATTAATACTTTACTATTAGATACTTATAAATTAGTTAAGAATTTGATATAGCATTTCAAATATGACTTCCTAATAAACTGATTAGACTAATTATTTCCTAACTTAACGTACGCGTTCCACTAATTTTGGTAAACTCAACACACAGTATCATCAACCCGACTCCACCATCGCCTAAGTTATTAACCATGCCTAGCCACCCGACACCACCACTGTGACCATGCACGCAGCTACCTCACCATCGTGGGTCATGATCTCACGTTAACAAGCCGCAGATTATTATCAACTACTTAGCCTGGTAACGTCCAAATGAGCAGCCTGCTAGGTAAGGCCAAACTCCATCGCGCACAAAGTCTACCAGTCATGATTATTACCTAAGTATGTAGTTGTGATAATTATTGATTCAATAGCAAAGCCACTAAGCAACTCTATGAAACATTAGTCTGCAAGATGGCGTTAACTAGGAGCCTCGGACGTTGTATGCATGTCATTCCTTAGCATTAGAGCACGCAACAGCTTAGGATTAATAACCTTCCATTGTGGTGTCATGCATGACGGATAGATCATCATGGCTACTCGAAAAATTGCTTGTACCTACAGAATAGCTTCTCATTACTGTCAAGTGGCAAACGAATTACGATTGATTCAGTACTTATCTTGCAATGTAGTTGTTACATGAGGACATTTAGAAATTATAGGCTTGAACTATGCGGTCCAATAAGAGCACGACCGAGATATTATAAATAAGCTGCTAAGTTTAGGTTCTAGCACACACAACACAAAGAAAAACAATAGACTTTCATTAAGCTTTTAATATTCCTCTTAAAATTTAAAAACAACTTATGATTTACACAAAGTCAAGGTGCGGGTTTCTTTTTAAATGCATTACTATCCTTTTATGCTTATGTTAACCACTAACTGACTGTTTCTCTTTTCAAAAATTAGATGGCCATTTAGTATTGTTGTTACCTAGTCAATTCTATTAGTTCTCAAAGGGTGGCTACATGTGTATGGACAAATTAAGGATTTGATTTAATAGTAAAGTTTATATGTAAGATTACAGGTTAAATAACATAACTATTTAACCCTACCAACTATCAAATTAACACTAGTTCCTTAATAATATCTAACCCTATCTAATATAGGACTTTGTGGGATTATTATTTCCCCTTTTATAGGTTAGGTCTACCAACCATATTTTCATATCATTTCCAAAATACTTAATTAACTAGGGTTTTAATTAAAGATTATCTACCTTGCTATTTACACTGCCTACTTAACTTCCTGCGTATTATTAATAATGACCAGACATTTTTAGTGACAACAATGAGTTGAATTTTTATATCAACCTTTACAAGATAATTTATTTGACATGATAATAGCTAGATTATTTGAGCTACCAAATAGTGAAGTTATTTATCTGTTGAATGTACTTGACCAAGGACAGCCTCTTTTGTTGTACCCCACTTATGTGTTATCAACTTGCGTGATTGTTCCTATTAATTGTGTGTTATGTGATTACTTGTGCATGTTTGTGTGTTCCTGGAATTGGGGTTTACAACCTTAGGCACGATAGCTGTTACGAACGTCGGGCGGCATAGGGCTTGTCGGTGTTCCCGTGACTATCGTGGTCCTATTCCCTCTCCCGTTTGGCGATCTCTACCCTTGGGAAGTTGGGTTGTAGATTTTGGGTACAATCCAAAGTACCCTCTTGGGAGAGATAAGAAGTTGTGATCTTGATCCGGTCGGCCACCTTGTGAAGTGAAGACAAAATGTATCCTTTGCAACGTGATTTGTAAATGTTACTTATATATTGATATACTTGAATTGCATTGCATCATGATTTTCAAAAGCTCGAAAACGTTTCCAAAACTTCCCCGCACTGAGTTCTTTTGTGCTCACAACCTTTTCTTCTCCTTCCCCCATCTCCCCCATCCCCCAACATTTCAAGTGAAACAGAAGAAGTAGAACCGGAATATAATAATGTACCTATTTTGTTTCCTGAAGGACCTGGATCTCCTGGTCTCGAGGGATGTTGACATCATCATACACCGACATTACTTTTTTAATGAAGAACTTGTGGACCTGGACGTACCACACCACCTGGTATATGACGTTATAATTAATGATGTGGTGATGGATATCAGGTTCGGCCCATGCATGACAGCCTATATTATCAACTACGGTTATATATATGAAGAGTATATATGATAAATTAGTTAAACAGACTCGTTTTCTTGAATATAGGGTCTGGTAGTTAGGATGTTTGCAATCACCGTTGTAACTGGAAAGTTTTCTTTTAATACATATATAAAAGCCTAGTTTGTCCTTTATCCATTAATTATATAACAATTGAATGAGTGTGGTTTTGTTTACTTAGACCCTCCACCTAGTCCTGAGAAAGGTTGGGGTTTTGGGGTCATTACAATTACCATATAAATTGTCATGATATGTATGATGCTAGTGTGTCACTCTTGAATGTGAAGGTATTTCATCGAATGACGAAGACATTCTTATAATAGATTAAAAGCATTTAATATTCCTTCATTACTATACAGTTATGAATCTAGAAAGTCATACACATAAAGAGTGTCAAGAATAAAGCATTAATTGAGCTTGTAATACATTTTGGAATGTTAATTATTAAGTGGGCCAAAATTGTAATTACTGAAAGTATTGGGGCCAAAGTGCAAATACTGAAAGTATTGAGGCCAAAGTATAAATACTAAAAAATATTAGGGCCAAAGTGTAAATACTGAAAGTATTGGGGCTAAAGTACAAATATTAAAAAGTATTGGGGCCAAAATGTAAATATTAAAAGTATTTAGGCCTAAATATAAATATTGAAAGTATTGGGGATAAAGTATAAATAAAAAGAGGGTCAATTTTCAATTAATTATTCTAATGGGGATTAGAATTAATTATTGGATAGTCTTCATTAGAAGACAAAAGACAACTTGCACTAGAAGACAAAAGACAACTTGCACAAAAAGACAAAAAATAACTTGCAAAACACAAAAGACCAAACTACCCTCTCTTGGTAGCATAGGGTCAGCCAAGGCTCTATAAATAGAGCACATGAGAAGTTCTTTTTACATTCATGCTTGCTAGAATTTTTGGCCAAAGCATAAGCAAGACAAGAAGTCTTTATTGTCTTCTAGTCTTTTCTTTTGTTCTCTCCCTTTCTCGGCCCAAGGTAGAAGAAACACTTGGTATTTCTCTTTTGCACTTTCAATTACATACCAGCTTTGCTTTGCTATCGGGAAGCTAGCACATTTATTCGGTTGGTGGAGTTTGTTTTTGGATGCTCGTGTGTATCGATCTAGAACCTCTGCACTTGTGAAGGAGGCTCGTCCATGCCATCTCGTTTCCATCAACCGTTTTGACTATCAAAGTGAGGTATACCATTTTATCTCTCATTCACTTTGTAATATATTTGATATATTATGCATTACATGTTGATTTTCTTGGACTTTACTTCGAAAATGCTTGTGATTACAAATGATTATGTTGAAATTTTTAAAATGCTCAACGCTTCCGCTTTAACTTTGATATGTTGTGAATCACGCGTTCCCGAGTCGATCTCCCCTTTCAAGTAGTATCAGAGCCACGATTTCTAAAGTCCATGAAATCACATGTATAGCCGAAGATCTAATCTTTAAAGTATGTAAAATGGCTGAATCTCATGATTTTCCATATATGCATGTAAACATCTATCATTGTATACAATGGAACATGTAACATGCAAGTAGAACATTTTCTCCTAGCCTTGCCCGTTTTTATTTTTGGCTTTGAGGTTAGTTTTTGAGAAATGAGCTCCTTCATGTGTATTGTACATTATATACAATGAATCATAGAACATGCAAGTTGAGCACTTTCTTCTAGCCTTGGCCATTTTTATTTTTGGCTTTAAGGTTGGTTTTTGAGAAACGAGTTTCTTCATGTGTATTGTACTTCATATACAATGGAACATAGAACATGCTAGTAGAGCACTTTCTCCTAGCCTTAGCCGTTTTTATTTTTGGCTTTAAGGTTGGTTTTTGAGAAACGAGCTCCTTCATGTGTATTGTACTTCATATACGATCGAACATGGAACATGCTAGTATAGCACTTTCTCCTAGCCTTAGCCTTTTTTTTTGGCTTTGATGTTGGTTTTAGAGAAACGAGCTCCTTCATATGTATTGTACATTGTATATGATAGTACATGCAATCTATGAGTTTACATGCATATTAACAAGATGTTGCTAATGAGTATTTAAGATTAGATGGTTGTGTTATCTTTTGTATGTGATGCATAAGATATATGTGCTATCTTGTTTGTTTAGCTTAGATTGTATATTGGATATGCATGATCTTGGCTTTATGAGTATGAATGGTTGGTTAAATGGTGAATTTGATCATAGACTTGTTAATTGAATGGTTGTAATTTCAAAAAAGTTTTGTAATTATTTGATTCATTCAATGGTTTGTAATTAAGACATAAGTCTCACATTACTTTCTTGCAATTGAGAGAATCTAGTAGTGAGGATTATGTGTAATCTTTCAAGAAGATTCGCAAGAAAAACCAACGGAGGCATCCAAGGAGTTGGAGGTCCTATGGAGAACACAAGGAAGTTGAAGATCTTAAAGGCATTTGATGTGCTTTAGGATATTATAGTTTTTCCTTGAATGTGTTCTAGATCCAAGTCCATTATCCACCATTCATTTGTGTTGCATGCATGTTAGCTATGTTACTTGTTTTATGAGATAATAGCCGATAAGTAGCCTTGTGTGCATGATAGGATCTTAATGTATGATGCATGCATATGTGTTTATTTGTTTGCTTATATATGATATTCGCTTATAAATAAACTAATGTGCAAAGTGAGACCTTAACAAATTCAAAAACTCCCAATGTGCAAACTAATATTAGATCCATAAAATGTGTTTTATTGTAGTCATCTTCCATCCTAGGACTTAACGAACTTAAAGTGATCATATCAGGTCTAACCCGAAGGTAGAGGGATATAATTCGTAATGAGTTTAATTAAGTCGCTAGTAGAACCTAATGATGTAGTTATCTTCCAAAATCTAACGACCAACATAGCAAAAAAGGTTTGTGGTTAACAGATTCAATTTGTCGGATAACTAAGAGATGGCGGATCTGATCTAACTAGATCACTTAATCAACATAGCCACAAAGGTTTGAGACCAAAATGATTTAGGGACTAGAAATGACCATAGCCTATTTTTTGAAATAGACAACAAAGTGTTGTTGACTCTAAATGTTTATATTCCAACATAGCCACAAAGGTTTGAGGTATACAAATGATTAAGAGAATTTGGTCACCCACTAATGAATCTATATAGATTTACGTCTCTCATTTAGGGAGTGTGAGATTCGATAAAATTAGTGGGAGGAATCATTTAATTAAAGTCCAAGTTAAATGATTAAACGAGTTAAAGTCAACTAGCAATCTTATTTTACCACATGATTTTGGCTACATGTATGAACCCGTATTTATTTTAATATTCTAGACTTATATCGCATAAATCGGACCAATCTATAATGATTAATGTTGTCTAAGCATAGTTCTTAGAAACTTAATCATATGATTAGATTAGAATGCTCTAAAGTTTCCTTCTTGATAATGCATCAAAAGGAAAAGGTGTGATACTTATGGTTGAAAAGTAAAACAACTTTAATATGCTATTGAGTTATATTCTTTTGTTGATTGTATAAGTGTATACAAAATATAAAAGGAATATGATTCTAAAACTACAAAAAGTTGTGTGGTAAGCATATTTCATTGGCACTATATAGGAAGTCAATTCATGGTCGTGTTTCATCTTTGATTATCCGTAATACAAAGAAGGAAGGCATGAATTAGATGATTTCTATTAGCTAGTAGAAGCATAATTTAAAGGATAATTAAGGATTGTAGAGATATATGTAAGAGTGTTTACATAACTGATAAATCGGACATTAAAAAGATGATTTATTCAATATATCTTTATAGGTTGAATGTCAAGACTATGAAGCTATAATGAATGGTAAATCTCCTTTGTTAATGATTGTTATTACTTTATGGTTTTGATTCTTTTGTGATATAAGTGTATGTGCATTTGAAAGAATCTTAATCAAAGTGCGCTTTGGAAGCATGGAATGGTTTCAGTGTTAGCAAATGGAACAATGGTTGTTGCATTAGCTAAAGGACAATTAATTTGTATATTTTCTATACACTCTTAATATGGACGAAAGAATGTATGACAAATATATTGCTAACTGTTATAACCATATACCGAATATATCTTGGGATAAAGTTTGTAATGCAAGTCAATTGTAGTTTCTTCATAACTTAGTTAGTTCCAATATTAAGATGGTGAGAAAGTTGGTTTTTGGATCAACTTATGTATCTTATTTTGGGAAAGTAACCAAGTCATCCTTTGTTTAATAAAGAGTTAGTAACCAAGTCATCCTTTGTTTAATAAAGGGTTAGAGATACTAAATTGTTTGGATTAGTACATGGTGATGTATGAGCTTTTTGTGAATAAGCTATAATTATGCTTTCTCCTTTATGTAACCTACTTATGATAGTCATAGTAAGGGTATGTGTTCTTGTTGAAGAACCTATCTAAAATCTTTTGAAAAAGTTCAAAGAGCATTAGACTAAAGTAGAGAAACCATATAGGAAAAAGGTATTATTGTATTATGATATGATCATGATTCTAAAATACTTAAGTACTATTTGGATGAATATCTCAATCTTACGGTATAGTATCGTAATTAACAACACCCGATGTATCACAATTAAATAGGAGTTTCTTAGTGAAGAAATTGTGTTTTGTATGACTTAGTACAAAAGTTGATTATTTGAACTAATCATACTATTTACTTGTGGGTTGTACTTTCCTTATTTCTTCTATTGAATAGTTAAATTCCCACCATTGCTAGAACTTTACATGTGATAAGAGTTGGATGGCAACCAAATATTAAAGGAGGTAATATTTGAATTGTCCTACTTTTATTGAAAAGCTTTTAAAGGACAAGTGGGAGTTTGGGGTTGAAAGGTAATTTCATGTTGTATCCTTGTTTTATAGGATGTAATTTCTATTTTATGATCAAGTTGTATTGATCTGTTAGATTGTGATCATTCTTGAAGAAAAGGTTTTATTCAAGAAGGTTGATGCATTCTAACTAAATAGAAATTGACGAAGTGCCCTCTAAGCCACAAAATCACCTAGACCTAAATATTGAATCTATTCATTTCGGTCCAAAATGTCATCACACAAGATCTTTGCAAATCTTGTAGTGTATCTTATCCTCTAGACAATATAGGGATATCTTCTATTGGATGCACAAAAGTTGATTGTGTCATTGAGATAATGATCATTTAAATGATTTGTAAAGAATTGATATGTGATATCTACTCCAAGAAATATATTTTAATGAAATGCGTAATGATTATAATCCATACAATTCAATCTTATCTGAATAGTGATTTTTGAGATGAAGATTGAAGTTTATGGTAAAGGGTTTATGACCTTTTATAGCTAGATTGGTTTCTTGAAGGATATCATGTGCTTGATTGAGATTGTTTCTTTGCTTACCCAAAAGTAGAGAGGTATATTCCAAAAGAGAGCATAGTGGATGGAATCTTTTACCAATCGTTATGCTTAAGTCTATTTTCATTACGTACTTGGATGAACCTTGTGTGCATCAGAGT
The DNA here is from genome assembly GCA_037974665.1 of Ehretia macrophylla. NCBI lineage: Eukaryota > Viridiplantae > Streptophyta > Magnoliopsida > Boraginales > Ehretiaceae > Ehretia > Ehretia macrophylla. Next base: position 76,884,714 of record CM075764.1, on the reverse strand, counting down.
TAGTGGGAGCGCAACCACTAGTCTTAATTTGTATGTTGATGACTTGTCTATCATAGTTGATGATATAAGTGATGTGATGTGAATTAAAGTCTAGTCATATTAAATGTTCTCCATATTTAGAAGATCTTATTAGTATCCCAGGAATTCGTAGCTATGGTGATAGTACAAGGAGATTACATAACATATTCCAAAGATTGTACCTAGAGTGATCTTGAAGGTGTTCAAGATGGTTTTTCGAAAAGAAATCAAAGAAAGGAATGAATCCATCTCCGACAAATGATTTTTGAGAAACTCTAGTAGCATAGCAAACTTGGGATGAAATCATCTTATGCTTCAGCAATAGATGACTTCATAAGTTGTTGTACTAAGTACAACGTTTGACATTGCGCAAACTATAAAGTGTTACAAGTGAATGTCGATCATATCCTAATTGAGAATATTGGATAATACTTGCATATATTTAAAGTACTTCGGAAGCACTTAAAATATATTCTATGGAGAGGGTAAAACCCGTGGTGACGGATTTATTAGTTTAGATTTTGATCTAAAACCAATAATAGAATGTCTATTTTGGGGTTCATGTTCATGCTTAATGGGAGCACAGTTAGTTAGAATCTGAACGAACTGTATATCCCATTACGTATTTTATATCTTTTGTAATATTTGATGTTACAAAAGAAATTGTTTGGATTAAGGTAATCATACAAGTTGATAATAGTTCTTATCATTTAGTTGAGATGCTTTGCATTACGACTATAATGGAGCTATTGCACAAGCTAAAGGAACCAGGGTCTCACAATATGTCTAAACATTTGGAAAGGTGTTTCCATCTTCATATATTGTATATGTAGCCTATAACAATATTGTGATATGTTATTGTAGAAAATCAAGCACATCTCTTGATGTAGCTGACCCACTTACCTTAGCCATGAATCAGTCATAGTTGGGTCCACATCTTGTGAAGATTGATATGTGATATCATTGTATGTTGCGCTAATACTATAAATATATATATATATATATATATATATATATATATATATATATATATATATATCATAGAATTAGTACAAGTGGGAGATTGTTGGAGATATGCCCTAATACTATATATGTAGATGACCTATTTTAGGGATATATTGGCATTAACTTGTACCTAATGGCATTTACGTCTATATGTTTGTTTACATATTGATTTGTTTGTGACATTCATATTCTCCTTCCCATTATATGAATGTGTCCTTACTATTTTTCAGAGAAGAAATATATTCTAAAAGTATTTAGAATACGTTAGCATATTTCTTCGATATGATAAACATTCAAACTGATTCATAGCCCTCAGATTATTTGATCGGGACTAGAATAATCAAGTACGGGCTATCATATTTAAGTTACCTTTGATTAACATAGAGATGTTAATGATAAAGGATGGTGAGCCTTATGGCATAATAGCATAGGGATGCGACTAACTTATATATGGGTGATCGTTAGTTGAACGAATCACTGAATGTGACAAGAATGTCTAAAACTACATGACTTTGGATTAATAGTTTGTCATTCGTTGTGAATTGTGCAAATTAATCCTTTGACTTGAGAAATTACGGCTGCCAGATATATCAGGGGCTAAATTTAGCGTTTGGACAAAGCTCGCCTTCATAAAGGTGAGGTACGGCCTCTCGCAGTTTAGTCTTGTGATATAGGGACCAACAAGTAATTGTCAAGATAGGATCCGATAACCTCTGACGTGAGGAGATGTCCTATGCAATCTTATATTGGTTATTGAATGAGGAAGTCCTCGGCCGGGGCATAAAAGATAGAATGATGGAAATGGGTTTTTCCATAGGTTTCATCTCTTATTCCACCTAATAGATCTACGCATAGAATCGTTTAGTGGACTTAATCATAACATGGTCCCTACAACAATCGGGACATATTTAATGGAAGGATTAGACTACACACTAATTCGCGACTATAAATAGATTCATAAGAGTTGGACTTCATTACCGTATAAATTGTCATGATATGTATGTTGCTAGTGTGTCACTCTTTAACGTAAGGGTATTCCATCGAATGATGGAGACATTCCTAAAATAGATTAAAAGCATTTAATATTCCCTCATCGCTATACGGTTATGAATCTAAAAAGTCACACACATAAAGAGTATCAAGAATAAAGCATTAATTGAGCTTGTAATACATTTTGGAACGTTAATTATTAAGCTGGCCAAAATTGTAATCACTAAAAGTATTAGGGCCAAAGTACAAATACTGAAAGTATTAGGGCCAAAGTACAAATACTGAAAAGTATTTGGGCTAAAATATAAATATTGAAAGTTTTTAGGCCTAAATATAAATACTGAAAGTATTGGGGCCAAAGTGTAAATAAAAGAGGGGTCAATTTCCAATTAATTGTTCTAATGGGGATTAGAATTAATTATTGGATAGTCTTTACTAGAAGACAAAAGACAACTTGCACTAGAAGACAAAAGACAACTTGCAAAACACAAAAGACCAAACTACCCTCTCTTGATAGCATAGGGTCAGCCAAGGCTCTATAAATAGAGCACATGAGAAGTTCTTTTTACGCTTGCTAGAATTTTTGGCCAAAGCATAAGCAAGACAAGAAGTCTTCATTGTCTTCTAGTCTTTTCTTTTGTTCTCTCCCTTTCTCTTTTGCACTTTCAATTGCATACAAGTTTTGCTTTGCTACCGGAAAGCTAGCACATTTACTCGGTTGGTAGAGTTTGCTTTTGGATGCTCGTGTGTATCGATCTAGAACCTTTGCACTTGTGAAGGAGGCTCGTCCACGTCATCTCATTTCCATCAACCGTTTCAGCTATCAATGTGAGGTATACCATTTCATCTCTCGTTCACTTTGTAATATATTTGATATATTATGGGTTACATGTTGATTTTCTTGGACTTTACTTCGGAAATGTTTGTGATTACAAAAGATTATGTTGAAAATTTTAAAATACTCAATGCTTCTGCTTTAACTTTGATATGTTGTGAATCACACGTTCCCGAGCTGATCTCCCCTTTCAAGGAAGAGCTATCCCCATGCCTCGCCCAACCACTTAAAAATTTTTCCCATCCCTTGCCCTGTCCCCCGTATTCAATACCCTGTTCCCCGCCTCGTCCCCGCCCCTTAATCCCCGTGGGGAATGGGGATTATCCGCGGGGATTTTATTTTTCTTTTAGACCTTAAGAATTAAATTTAATTTGAATAATGTAACTTTAAAATATAAATTAAAGTTATAGTAATGATAAATATAAATATAGGTCTTAAATAAAGTTTAAATATTAATTATACATTAAAGTCTTATGTTTGCAGTTAAATAGTAAAAATAATATTTTGGTAATGACTCTCAAGTATTTAAAATAAATTCTAACTTAAGCATTGTGTATGAAAACAATAATTGAAAAAGAACACTTCCTTGTGTTAGTGAAATTGCATTTATTATTATAATTTTTTTTCTTATCACATGTCACATATAATAGTAGTTGTAAATCTTTAAAATTCATCCATAATTGTGTTATTTGAAACTTTTTTGAAGTACAACTGAAATACCTAACTATCTTAAATCCACTATGATCAATTGTGAAATTGAAGTATTTATGTCAAATGATATTAAATCTGAAGTTATGCCATGCAATGGTCTTAAGAATGATTATAAAATCTTTTTCAATAATCCAATTTCTTCTCCATTTTTATAATAGTTTGTTAAATGTCATTTTTTATACTTTTATATTTATAATTTTAAAATTCCAATACATATATAAAACTAAAAAAAAAAAAAAAACTATGTATGTAGGCGGGGGGGGTGTATATAGGGCGAGAAATGCTTATCCCCCCGCCCCGCCCCGCCCCCGTGCGGGGATTAAAAGTTAATCCCCATTCCCTATTTTCCACCCCAATCCCCGCCCCACTCGGGAAGGGGGCGAGACGGGTACCCGTAATTCCTATCCCCATTATCATCCCTAATTAGAAGCAATAATAGCAATATATATCATAAATAATTGAAATACTTCAAGTTTAAATCAAGGTTTGGAAAAAGCCCCTTACCCGTTTTACACAAATAAAGGGAAAATAAATCTGTAGAAAGGTAGAGCACGTCAAGACGAGTTCAAAAACGTTTGGTTTGGCCCTTGGTCTCGCTTCTATCTCCCAATTTTAGCTAAACTATGCTAGGTTTTACTATTCATTAGCTTGCTTGGGCTGTCGGCTGAACATATATAAATCATATAATTGCACGTATTAGATACTAAATTAAATAAACACATAATTTTTTTCACATAAAAGTCAAATAGACACGTTATTTGCACATAAAAGTCAAATAAGCACATAATTGCACATAAAGGTCAAACTCGGGTCGTCACATGTCAAGACTTTCTTTGTGGATTCAAAGAGGAAAGAAGTCTTGTATTGCTCTTGTTGATTCAATAGTGCGTTGTAGAGTTGATTTGTATTTCACCAACTTGTAAAAAAACACCATACTAGAGTTCGTAGAAAATCCTAAGGGGAGGAACCTTAGGTGGTGGATGTAGAGTAGCGAACCACCATAAAACACCGGCTCAATCTCTCTATCTTTTCTCTCTCTCTCTCTCTACTCTTTACTTCATTGCAAACATTGTTTTGATAAATTGCTTCAAAGAATTAACTAGTGAAAAGCATATCCGAAAAAGTAGTGGAATCGCCCCTATATCCTAATTCACCCCTCCCTTCCCCCTCCCCCTCCCCCTCCCCCTCTTAGGATAATTTGGCCTAACAATATTCTTGTGGTGAATATCCAAGGGAGAGTGTTTTGAAATAATAGTTAGTGGATATTCACCAGCAACATAAGCAGCTTGCAAATAGCAGCTTCTTGTAATCAATAGCATAAGCAGCTTACAATCAGCAATTATTACATCAATGCTTGTGCAAATTGGAACTTTCAAAATTCTTTAAATGGAGGAATTTCACAGTTGAAATGTAACTCATTCAAAGAATTCAATAGAACTCAATTTTTTCTTTATACTATCTGTTATTCTTTGTAGTTATTTTATAACATGTTATAAGTACAAATTTTTGTTACAATAGTAAAGCTCAAAGTAGCCCGCTCAAGTCTACTTTGGTTTGTTTAAGCCCATCAAAAGGTACAAATAATCCTCCTTTTATTTCAATTCTATTTTGTTTGAACTTTATATATTGAAATGGAAGGAGGATTATTTGTAGGTACAAATAATTTTTTTGCTAAGATGTATTCTCTTTCACTTTTTATTTTTTATTATTTTGCTAAGTTTTTCTTTCACTTAATATTGCCCTAAACAATATGCTACTACACTACTAAGTCACCTAAAAATATTAATTTGGTCCACCACTCCATCCTCACACACACCAATTACCATATGACTTGTAGCACTTCCTTCAATCACATATCATATGACTTCTCAAAGGTCCCCACCTTCACCATTGACTTTACGTCTCACGGTCAAGATTACTCCCAACTTCACAATGTTGCTAAAATCATGTGTAGTAGACGGCCAAGATTTCTTTGACAAAAAAGTCGAAAGTTGTTCTACCCCACAGAGGAAAAATATGAGTCGGTCTGCTAAACAATAGCGCCTCCTTTGCTTCTTCCTTCTCTAGTAGCATCTCTTTCCCTTTCTTCACAAATCAATCAAAACCCAATTTTTTTTTTTATTCATCAAAAATCTTTAAATCGACCCAAATCTTTTATACCTTTGGTGTTGAATAATATATCACTGTTTTTATTTTTTTCTTATTATTTTCCTCCATTTTCAATAGTACTAACAATATTTTTTAATTATTTTTTATTTTAAAGATTCTAGTGTTTTACACACAGATCATTAAAAGTTTCGATCTTTTTGTTCAAAAAGATAAATAGTTATTGATTCATTTAATATGTCCACAGCTCCTGAGCCATGCAAGCACCTAGCAGATTACAAGCTAAAACATGGTAAAAGTGGGTATAACATGATCCAAAAGTGTGTGAAAACAAACCCAAATGGTAGAACAGTGATTGATAAATCCAAGCTAGAAATGGTCATGTGTAGTTTTTGTAAAGGGTCTCAAGGTAGACTCTACATATGCTTGATCTGTCCATCGGTGTCTTGTTATTTGTCACCTGAATCAAACCATACCCTTTTGCATAGTGAAGCTCAAAATGGTCATGAGATTGTTGTTGACATCGAAAGGGCCGAGCTTTATTGTTGTGTGTGTTGTGATCAGGTGTATGATCCTGATTTTGATAACGCTATAATGTGTGGTAATCAGATCATGGGATTGGGTAGAAGTGAGAATGGTGGTGAGTTGAGGTTGAGTAAGAGAAAAAGATTGAATTTTGGGGTGGATTTGGACTCAAGGATTGCGAAAAGATTGGTTTTGAGGAGGGATCAGAGGTCTAAGTCTTGTTTCCCGTTGGGTTTGAGAGGTTTGAACAATTTGGGGAACACTTGTTTCATGAATTCTGTGTTGCAAGCATTGCTTCATGCACCCCCTTTGAGGAATTACTTCCTTAGCGGTAGGCATAATCGCGAAACTTGTCAGAAAAGGTCATCGGATCGGTTGTGTTTGCCTTGTGATATTGATGTGATATTCTCTGCTGTGTTTTCGGGTGATCGGACACCTTACAGTCCAGCTCAATTTCTTTACAGGTTCGTTTGGTTTATGTGATTGGTCTGTCTGTAAAGATATAATCAATTCTTGGTTGCGTTTGTATCCTTTAGTTACATTGTCTTGTAATTGATGGTAGCCAAGTTAGTATCCTGGCTGAGCTCTAATAGATGTCGCGTATTTGGCTATTGATTTTCCATCTTTTTGGTAAATCATTTCTAATCTTTACTACATGTTGTATAGAATATGATGTGGTTGATCAAGTCATGTAGATCTATCTCAAATGACTTAAGTTGAGACATTGAACTTGAAATATATACGAGGAAAAAAGTATGCTTCTTTGAAAGCAGATATTTTATTTTTCCTACAAGGGCTGAAAGTCTTCTATTGATCTGATTCAGATATTGTGTCTACTACATTATGTTAGTCAGTGTTTTGAAGATCTTACGATGCCTTTCCCTCTATGTAAATGTGAGCATAATAGAACTCTGAATCTCAAAACATTGATCTGATTTAGATCGCATCTATTTGCAGCTGGTGGCAGCATTCAGAGAATCTTGCTACTTACGAGCAACAGGATGCTCACGAGTTCCTCATCTCGATGCTGGACAGAATCCATGAAAAAGAGGGGAAAGCAACTCCGGCATTAAAAGGTAACTCAACACTGACATTTGGGTATCTAGCTTCTTACTAGGCCTGCAAAACTAATTGGTGAGTGGTTCACAAAGATGGTACTTGGTTTTCCTTCACATGTGCAAGGAAGCAGGTACATGGTCGTATGAGTGACTGTTAGCATGCAATTCATCTAGATTCTGGATATGTTTATTATGAGGGAATCTGCTTTTGCTGATCAATCACTTTGGTATTCTGTAATCACTAATCTGCAAAAAAAGGGAAAAATAAAAAGAAAAATAAAAAAAGAAAAGCGAGAATGAAAGCATCGATTGTTTGTACTTGAAATTATCAACTATCTCCTCAAAATATCTAGTTCTGTGTCATTAACGGAAAAAGCATTTCATCTATACAGATAATGGAGATTGCTTGTGTATTGCTCATAAGGTTTTCTCTGGCCTATTAAGATCTGATGTCACCTGTACATCATGTGGATTCACTTCCACAACCTATGATCCTTGCATGGATATTTCTCTCAACTTAAACTCAGTTGCTTCCTATCTCAAGGATGCCGCAGGTAAGCCAAGCAAGTTAAATGAGAATGCAGGCGTATCTACACTTTCGGGTTGCTTGGACCTCTTTACTAGACCAGAAAAATTGGGATCAGATCAGAAATTGTACTGTCGAAATTGCCAAGAAAAGCATGACATGCTGAAGCAAATGTCAATCAAGAAGCTTCCACTGGTGTTATGTTTGCATATAAAACGATTTGAACATTCGCTGATCAGGAAAATGTCAAGGAAAATCGACCGCCATTTGCAGTTTCCTTTCTCCTTAGACATGAAGCCCTATTTATCATCTTCAATCGTGAGAAAAAGATATGGGAACAGAATTTTCACTTTTGAGGGCGATGAATCTGACATTTCTACCGAATTTGAGATTTTTGCAGTAGTAACTCATTCGGGGATTTTAGATGCTGGCCATTATGTGACCTATTTGCGTCTGAAAAACCAATGGTATAAATGTGATGATGCTTGGATAACTGAAGTTGATGACGAGGTGGTCAGAGCATCACAATGCTATCTGATCTTCTATGTACAGAAAATGCTCCACCTCAAAGGAACTGAGGATTTCAGCTGCCAGCTGATTTCACCACGAGCGGATGCATTTGTTCCTATAGCTGGCTGTTGCTGAGTTCATTATTTCAAGCTGAGTCCTTTTGTCCATCTTAATGCCAGAGAAATCAAGATCCTTCGAGCCATGAAGATGGATGCTTTATGAAAGGGTTTGAACTCCCTGAATCAGGTGGCATACTAATGAACAAAATCTGCAGTCACGCGACCTAACCAAGATGGATCAAAATCTTATCTTTCATGAGCACAGATATAAAATCAATGCTGATAATAGGGTGATATTGGAGACTGGAGACTTGGTGTGTTCTGCCTTTGGTCTGCCATCGTAGGCACAAGCTTTGTGCTATTAGGCGTGTGTTGTCTGCAGCTTTTCTACGTACAGATTGCTTTTCGCCTAACAATTCACAGGAGTTTCTTTCACTATAGATTCTGATCAATTTGTTGTGGTTTTAATTGACAACATTGATATTGTATTGCATATACACAAGAAGTGTAACCGTCTTGATTACTTAGAAAATGAAAAAGTGCAACTGTCACTGTCTTAATTTATTTTGCAAGTTTACGTGTCTTAATTTGATTGAGTTTTCTCATTTTCTATCACAAATTTGTTACACATCAGTCCTGTATTTGGGGGTTTTGGGAGTACCGGAAAAATTACCGTTGCTCTGTATTCTCATTTTGTCCATGCTTGCTTCCATTAGTGCTTAAACTCAGATATTGTCAGCCATGCATCTGCAAAATCTACAAACAGGAAACTATTCGATCAGTCCATCACATTTGGATGGAGCCCACAAGTGTGGCTCTATTAATCATGTGAAAGACTGATAGACTGACTTAAGAATTTTCCATAAACAACAACAGCATCATGCAAGAATAAAAGCTTTCCAACTGCAGGAAACAGGACATCCAACACTCCCATCTCGTTTTCACCCCACCCATCCTCTCTTTCATCGTGTGTTTCCTCCACAACCACCACGATATCTAGCGCCGGTACCATCAGACGCTAAGCACCAAGAACACACTAGCATGGTCCTACAATTTAGCTGTTGATATCATCGACCTCTTCAACCATCATCATGTTCCCCTGCAGTTATCCGACTCTCCTCCAGTTTTAGCACCCAATTTCAATCTCTCACCCTCAGCACTAGTAATAAACCCACAGCTTCTCACCTCCATACATCTTTGAGCTATCTTCTAGACCTGAACATGTTTCCCGACCAAAAATATAGAGCATGTTTGCTGAAACATTTTAATTGAACAGGAAAAAGAAGACTTGAAGTTTCATCTCTGATGAAAACAGAAAATTATCTAGAGATGAAACAAACAAAGCCAAACTTCTAATATATGTAAAAGCCCTAGCAAAGCTCAATATGAAGCTGCTTCATGTCACCTTAAGGATTTGAGAGTAGAAAACGATATCCTGTGATGCTATTAGAAGATTAATGAGTGCTCAATCTGCCCTGAAGGATTTTAAACAATATTCACATTACTTTGTATTCTGTAATAGGATCAAACAACATAATCAACAATGATCAGCCACTTCTCAGAAGGATTAACATGCATAGTCAACATTCTTGCAGATCTCACCCCAAGCCTCTATTTCCAGGAAGCACAAGCAAAAATACTCAGCCGAACTTCACATAGAACAAGGACTTTGCCATGTTGATACGTCGTTTATAACATCACGATACTGATCTATGAGAAGTTTGAGATACTGATTCTTGTTTGCTAGCTCCTGAAATTCAAGAAAAAACAGAAACAGCAATTAAAATTCAGAGAAAAAACCTAAAAGAGTTTTCGTAGGTACTGGGGATCGTTGTCCTGTTTACCAAATACATTTCCAGTTGTTGAAAAGGAACAAGCTCTTTTTAACACAATCATCCAGAAGAATCTATAGTTATACCCTACCCAAGAACTTTCTCCTTTGCCCACATACAAGGAAGATGAACAGTATTTGAGAGAGACCCCTATGTTCTCCATACCCTTTCCTTTGGATACCTGGATTTAGACAGCAGCCAGACAATCCCAGAGGAGAAAGCTCATCGTACGTGAAATCCACAACTTGGGGCAGGGGATGAGGGGTTTGGGTTCATGATCTTCAACAGGTCATTCTTTCTAGCCATTGTTATAAAAACAAAAAACTGAAATTGGGCATCCAATTAACAGCTACGTATTCCAAATGACTTAACTATACCTTTCTTAAGCAAGATGTGCGGTCTTCCAGATTGTCAATTTCAGCTTGGTCTGCTGGGGATAATGAAGTCATTGAACTAGCTTCAGAAGCTTTTGCCTACTTTGGCATGAAGAACACAAACTGGATTTATTTAATGCATCATAAGTTGAGTGAAGAAACGAAACAAATAAAATGAAAGAAAATAACATGTGAATCTGCGGACACAAGATTAAATAGAAATATTCTAAGATTTCAAGTATGTCAAAGAATGAGTAGACTTCCTAAATACAGTAATAAATATAGGTTTTTTTTGTCTTGAGAAAGCACAAATATGACAAAAAAATAAGTGTCTGCCCCTATTCAGAATGATACTCACACATCCCCTAGAATGTTCTTGCGATTGATGTGAAATATATTTCTTAAAATTAAATTGGTCCCTTTATCTTATGGGTGTGTCTGCATGTGAATACCTCTTTTGACCAGGTAAGGTCTCTCACAATTCACTCTTTACCCACCATTTTATTAAACACACAATCCATAAATTTAATTTCCTCCAGCTCCCCACCTAGTTCATATTAAATTATGTTCTTTTATTAGTCTGACACCAGCATTCACAAATCCTCTAATAGGGGTATTGTGTCTGCAACCGCTTTTGCATAGATAAATGACATGAACAAGACAAACATAAGAGTGAAGATGCTGCTCTGCTCTCCCAAAAACTGTAAGATGTTTAATCATATTTCTCTTGTAGCTCTCTTCCACATTTTTTTTTGTCCTTCTTCCAGTGGACGGGGGTTTGGTGGAAGGAAGAGGGAAACTAGACACATGTGACAAGGTTAAGCTGGGAACTTCGACAAAGTCCACGAACACATTATTCAACTAAGTAGCAGCAGACACAAGTTTATGATGCAAAAACAAACTCAACAAACATGTCCGAAATCTACAGGTCACAACACAAAAAGAAGCTAGTGCAAACCCAAGAAACATATGAAGACCTAAATAATACAGACAACTTTTGGACAGAATATATGAAGAAACTATATAATAAAGTAATGCTTTCTTATTACATCTATTGGGAGACGGGGATGAAAAGAGGCCACTGACCTCATGGCTGCAAGCTAAGGCCATAACCAACTTTGAGATAGGAACAGATTTGACAAATATTTATAACTCTTGAATAGAGTATTAGAACGAAAAGATCCATTAGATAATGAACTGTTGGTTCTAAGCCATCTCTGGCGATTAATCAACAATTTGAAGTGTTTTTCTTGCGTATTTTTGATAAACCAGCATTTATATATAGATGTCGGAGGATGTGTTTGGGAAGTAAGAAGCCCCTTTGACATCTCTATAATCTGTTATAAATAAGAATAAATTTGATCTCACTTTTCCTAGCAAAAAAAATTGATCTCATTTTTATTTCCCATTTATAGAATTAATTTGTTTCAGATAGATAAGAACAATTACCATGCAAGTGAATTGGTCATAGGGTTTAGTTTCTCAAGCTTGTGCTGTGAATTATGAGGATGATTTGACGCCCTCCCTGAGTCAGATCATTCAGTACGCGAGGAATTTGATTGCAGATGCTAGAGGAAGAGACCTGGTTTTATGGACTCCTACTCCTAATGGGAAATTCAGCACTTGGCATACTTGGGAGGCCATTCGTGATAAGAGCCCCGTTGTTCCTTGGTCCCATGTGATTTGGTTCAGGAATCGTGTTCCAAGCTATTGTTTTATTGCTTGGACAGTTGTCCTAGATAGACTTCCTACTAAGAACAGACTTCTTTCTTGGGGTATGCAGGTTGATTGTAAGTGTGTATTCTGTGGTAAGGTTTTAGAGTCTAGAGATCACTTATTTTTTGAGTGCTCTTTCTCTAAAAGGATTTGGCTGAAAGGGATGGAAATGTCTAAAGCTACAGGCGTTGTGTCAACGTGGGATGATGTGCTGGTTTGGATGATCCGCAACACAAAATCTAATGGACTTCGATCCCATGTGTTCAAGTTGTTTTTCACAGCTGCAATCTATCACCTTTGGTGTGACAGGAATCAAAGAGTTCATGGTCAAACGAGTGATTCTAAAGATGTTATTTTGCGTATGATCAGTTATGTAATTAGACACAAAATTAGATTAGAATGTAAATATAGGAGATCTTGTATTAATCTTGAACTATGTAGAGCCTGGAATCTCGACAACACCCAACTGATCTAATGCGATTGTGTGCTTGGTCTTTTCGTATGAGTTTGTTGAGCTTAATGGATTTACTTTGCTTATTTAGCAACAAAAAAAATTAAAAATTAAAAAAAAATGGTCATACTTCTATATTTTCTAAAGCAAATTCAGGACACTATATACAGACATTCTTATGCACTGCTTGGTCTAGATCTCTGATATCTTTCTTCAAGAAGCATTTAGAAACATCTTTTTTGCGACTCTTACATCTTCCTCCTGCCTTCCACGAAACTTCAAATTTAAACTTTCACTTTACGATAAGAAGAACCAAAGGAGAATCATCCCCCTCTTATTTCCTCCAATTTCTTTTTTCCCTAACCATAGGGAGCCCATTAAGATAAGAACACAATATTTTCACAATTCAAAAGTCAATAATTTCTTACAGAAAGAATTCAAAATCCCATAGCAGTTCAAAAATGAGAAACAAAATCAAAAGAGTCTCACTAATCAAAATTTTCAACCACAACGAGCACGGCATAGATATTGAAGCACCACGTACTATACTAACAAGTTTCACTATATTTGAAGTTTCATATTCAGAAAGTTTGCATACTTTCCAAAAATACAAAAAACAAATAAACAAATAAAAAGAACACAAAAGCTATAAGAATAGAAAACAAAAGATACAAAAAAGAAATGGTTCTACCACGTGCCATTATGATTGTACGTTGTCCATAGGCAAAAAACTAATTAGAAAATAAAATCTCGCAGTACATATATTAGTAAATATAAAATGACAATGCTTGAGATTGAGCCAGAGCAGGGTACAAACTCATGCTGCACAGCGTAGAACCGTATTCTTCTGTTATACTCTGCGCTTCACTCATCGTATCCATTTCCAGGAAATTATAATTATAATAGTTATTAAGGTAAACTACCAAAAATCCCCTATAATTTGTCAAACTTAAGCGTTAGACCTGTTAGACCGTGTTACCGTAATAATCTAATAAAACCCAAAAACTCTATGCATTTTAAGAATGTGACAAAAACCTAGTGTAATTATCAGATACAGATTCAGTGAGACACATCCACCACGGGTTTGTTAGATCATTAAGCTATTGATATAACGTGCAACTTGGGAAAAACATTTTGATACACTTTGCCCTAATTATTATTATTATTATTATGAAGAAGAAGAAGAATGAAATTACCTTATGGGAGTTAGAGATAGAGGTGAGAAGGGAACGCAAAGAGGCAATGGAGGACTTATAACGGAGGCGGGCTTCGTCGAGGGCACCACCGCCAATATCCAAGTGGTGAGGAGCAGAAGAAGAATCGGAAGACGATACGTCGCCGTTTGGGGCGTGCCCATTACTAGTTATGACGGGAAAAGCACTAGGATTTGTAGAGGAAGAAGAAGAAGAGTTGGTGGTGTTGGTGGTGTTGGTGGTGGTGGTGGTGGTGGTGGACCAGAGGGCAGGGTTGCAGAGCTCGTCGTTCATGGCGGATAGGATTTGGAAAGCGGCTTCGATTGTGTCCTCCAAGTGCTTTTGGCCATCCACTGCTAGCTCTTGGATGGTCTTTGGGTTTGTTACTGTGGCCTTGTCCTCCATTTTCGAATCACAAAATGGAGATATAACTTTTTTTCCTTTTCTAAAAAATTTTATTTCTCGGTTATATAGCTTCAAAGCTGGAGCTCATAAGCCTTCTGTTCTTCCTTAACTGGGCCAGTAGCTAGCGAAACCAGTCCTGGCCCACTTCGAGGATAATTCTTGTTTTTTAATACAAAAGGTTGATTTAAAGAACACTTGAAAAAAGAAAGTTGATTTAAAAATTTTAAAAAGGCAACATTTTATTATAAAACATGTATATTATCTAAGTTTTCACCAATTGGGGAAACTATAGAATAAAGCTACAACCTAAAACAAAATTAAAGAACTAGTATCCACAAGTTGAATCGGCCTTAATTGTTTTATTTAGTGATAGCTATAATTTTTTTTTTTTTTTTGTCTATTTTTCTATTCCATCCAAAAGAAACGTGTTACATCAACCTATTTCAGTAGGACAACTATCCCACTGTAAAAGAGTAGCTAAAGGTAGGGGTACATTATGAAGCCACATAGTAGGAAGGGTACATATCCTAATTGCTCGTGTAACCCAAACTACAGCTTTATTATCCGTTGTAGGAATTGACCGAAAGGAGTAGCCAGTTGTCACGCCCCGACCCCGACCTATCGCTAAGCTAAGGCCGAAACATGACATTCGTAACTCTTATTCTTGAGGTTAACACTTAATAGCTTTAAACCTGTGGTTTATAGATTAACAACCTGAACATCCATTAAAAGAATATCACAAGTAGTTTGAAAAGACTTCCAACATTCTCCCAAAGCATCGGCCTTAAAAGGTTACAACACCTTGTTACAAATTAACCAAACCAAGAACCAATTGTTCATCATCCTAATTATAGGTCTCAAAAGCATAAAGATCAATCCTAGTTAGGTATCTAGTTAACCAAAATAATATTACAACATAATAAATTGATCAATTATAAACATGTTCTTCGTAGCAAGAAGTAAATCTTCAACCAAGCACATGAATCACATAAGCAAGAATCCATCTCATCAACTCAACAGTGCTTGCAACCACGTGGGAGCTTGTTCGGCTAAACCTCACCTGAAATTGTTAAAAGAGGGTGAGCTAGATCCTCGCATTTAGCTCAGTGAGGATGGAATAGGAAGGTTTTCACAAAGGTTTTATCTTTTCATAAACGATTTGATAAAGCATGTCATGCACATAAGAATGCACAATAAATAATAGGTGAACAAGTAACAAGATTCAAGATTAAACATGATCAATAAGCAAGTAACCCTACCCATCGTGGACCTTGAGAGTCTAAACGGGGGTAGGAACCACATAGTAAAAAGGATACAATGATTGCTGATGTTGACAGCTTCTGACTTGAATCAAATAATGATAACCCCACACCACAACCAAGGATCAAGTCCTCAAAGAAAACCCCACACCAACTCCATCCACAACCGAGGGTTCCGGATAGCTCCCCTCAAAGGTAAAGAATAGGTCCTTTGGTGGTTGTGACTAAACCGGCAAGCCCACTGCTGCCCGGGGGCCATCGATCGCACCAAGGCCTTTAGAAGGTTGCAACCTTGATAACATATACATATATATATATAACACCCAACTCTCCAAGGGACGTCACCAAGAGAGAGAGGGACTAGGATAGCAACAAAGTAGGTTGCTTCCGTCACAACAATAATATATAAAAGATAAGGCAATCAAGTATGTAAACCTCTTGCGGTAATAAATGATTAGGCAATGGCATGTCAAGCAAGCATATAATAATCGTACATATATAGCAATTTAAAAGCCTCAAGAATTTCCAAGTACCACAAAATAGCAAGAAGATATCAAAAGATTACTTAAAACGACAAGAAAATGCAAACACAAATGAAGCTATGAAACAACTCATCTCATTTGCAATAGTCTAATTTAGGAGGCACATTTTCCTAATTTTTCAAACTCCAATTAATCTGATTTCAGTCTAGAATCTAAGCTTATCGAAAGTAGATAACTCTAGAATCAAACGGAATGCAATTCGGAGTTGAAACGAATGAGATATGGCCTCTGGAAAAGCACTGCGCAGAGTAGTCAAACATCCAGGCGCTGGAGCCTTTATCCGGGCGCCCGGAAAAAGCAAGTAACGCCCAGATCGAAACTTTCTGCCGGGCGTTGAGACCTCTATCCGGGCGACCGGATAGGGGCTGTAACGCCCGGATAGCTGGACGGGAAAGACCCAATTTTCTCCAAAATCAACCTAACAATTCATACCACCTCCTACCATCAATCAAACATGTTCAATGAGACTTCTAAGCATCATACAAGAGCTCAAACTCCACCCAAATCACCTCTCCTCAACAAACCACTACACCCAACATACATTTTCAATCCTTAGATCTACAACACATATACACAAACTTTTCATCATCCAAGCTTAGGTATGCAAGCCAAAGCAATATAAACACCAATGAACATTAATAAACTTGAATGCATCCTTTAAAAACCATTTATGAAAACTCCCTCACCTTAGCTCTTGAGTTTGAATGGAAGAACAAGTGATAGAAAGCTTGTATGAGCAAGAAAATAGCTTGAGGATGACACAAAAATGGCTGAACTTCATTCTTCTTCCTCTTCTCCTTCTTCCTTCCTCTCTTTTTCTCTTCTTCTTTCTCTTCTCTTTTGGTCGAAAATCAGAGAGAGTGTGTGTGTGTGTGTGCTGCAGTGTTTTAGTGTGTGTATGTGTGGTGTGTTGTGTGTATTTAGTTGGTAGGATATTTATTATTTTTGCCTATGGACAAGAGTGCCCCTCAACTAAATGCAATTCTACTAGCATGCCATTCTAGTTACATCTTGACTAGTTAGTTACTTGTCTTGACTATTAGTAGTTAATTAATTCCTACGACACTTAAAACACTTAAATGCACGTAAGATAATATTTTTGCACATAAAGCGATGCAAGTACACGTTTATCGAGGTAAACATTCATAAACCTATTTAGCAGCATATAAAACAAGTTAAATGCATATAAAATGATTTAATTATTATCTATGTTACCTAAATTACTCAAAGACACATAATTGAAGTTAAACACATGTTAAACGAGACATGCGTACGTAAGACGATATAAATGTACATATTTCGAAATAAAAGCACGTGAATCAAGGTAAATACATGTTAATTGATATAATTGTATATTAAATGATGTAAAAATTTATGAAATGCTATAACATGCATGTAGGCTCTGTACGGGCTCGGTACGGGGTCTCACAACCTCCACTCCTTAATAGAATTGCGCCCTCGCAATTCCTTCTTTATTCTTCGGCTATTAGAGCTCAATCATCAAAGAAAATGCTCTACTTATGGCACATGATTTCACTTACTAGAGGAAGTGTTACTTCTTATTTGTAAGGCTTGCTAAATACTGCAAAGACATTCTCTGATCATTGTGATAGTAACCTACAAGAATACTTCTAATACCATAAAGTGGAAGTAGTTTCCACACTTATCAAATAACTTCAAAATAGATGTCCAAGCTCTCAAAACCTAATACCATAGAGTCAAGCCATCAATTATAACACTGACATTGAGTAGAGAGTCTCTTAAACCATCCATTAACACACAGAGTTCATCAAGATATCCTTTAACACCAAATGGCTTTGAACCTTTATCCTTATCTTATTACGCGTCCCAATTTACATATAAAATCAGTAAGATATCTCATCTAACTAGGATTCTCAACTTTTAGCACATTATAACACTACAACTCACCAAGCACCATCTTCAATAACACATATATCGTAGTCAATAAGCCGTTATAGCATAATTATAGGTTACAATATCCAAGGCTAGCACCTAATGTTTGGGGTTTCATTTAAGTCCAAATTCACGCATATTACTTCATGTCTATTATTTATCAAGATGTCCTAGCACTGGTAACACCTTAGTAACCATATATGAGAATCCTAGCCAAGGATATATGTAGTCCTCATGTCCACTTATCACTCCATTGTACTTAACTTGTACTTCCTAGATACACTTGCAACACTAAGCATGTTAATGGTTCAAGACTTAATCATTTTATAACTAGCACAACCCATTTCATGTATAATACATATTTTAGCCTAAACACACTATATAACCTCTTCCTTTACCAATATTCCAACTCTTTAGACACATACGTTCTTACTTAGTATTATATAAACTAATGCCTCAAGTAGGTTGGTAGTCATCAAGATTTATAACTCACCCTTAAGCATGATCATCCTTAAAATTACACACGTATAATCACTAACCGCATAATAATAATTCAACTTTTATATATTGGGTAACATTAGACTACCATTTGGAATTTCAATGCCTAGATACAAGGTCGAAATCTTAACACTAACTTAACAGGGTTATACCTTGAGGCGAAACAAGAATTACATGATAAATACATAGCAAGAGGGAAATTCATCATTTACCTCATCAAAGCTCCAACTCTCCATGAACTTAAATCCATCAGAGCCCTAAATCATTCTCACCATCCGCTACACATAATTATTACGGAATTAAACTCTCAATCATATCCCTATATAACCATAAATCACCAACCTGTGCACAATTGATGTTAACTATAAGGGTCAAGATTAATCTTACCGATATTTTATTAATCTCCCAAGGATCCACATGGTTTAACGTAACTTAATCCAATCTAAACCTTATAATCCATAGATAAATCCATAAGTGACCTTTAAAGATAGAACATCTCCAAATATATCTCAACCATTATTAGTTATTATAAATACTCCAACGTCAGGACTTACGATCCACACAATGTCAAAGTCATTCTCGTAATCTTTTCGATTAACCAAAATAAGTAACTTGGCATATCAAATTACCTACTTCCTATGTTATATGAGAATGCCACTTTATTTGTTCCTTTAGGTGGTCCCAATATCACCATCTACTCCTACTAAGTCTGACTACTTAAATATATCTATGTACATGTATAATCCATCTCTAATATTGCTCCAGCCATTACTTCAACTTAGTCCGAAAGAAATCAACTTACATGGTCTACCCAATATCCAACATTAAGCTCACACTCAAACCCTATGAAAAGCTTAGTCCTTCGCAAAACTAAATATTCATCCTAAGCATCACATTTATCTAGTCCTATGGATCATTGCCTATTGTTCTAGCCATTTATGACCTTAAAAGATTAGTACGGGTCAACTCACACATGCAAATATTATAATCATACCCAACATATAGATTTCATATAAGCAAGAAGCAGTTATGTCATGGAAGTCACATAAGATTCACACAAGCACGTATAGCACGTAAGTTTATGTAAGCATATCAAACACATAAGTCCACGTAAGCATACATAGACTTCTAAGCATGTTCCTATCCTACGTCTTCTACCTGCAGACCAGGGGTTCTACGCCCAGCTTGCGCCTAGCTAACTAGCTAAGCTCTGATACCACTTTTAGGTGTCACGCCCCGACCCCGACCTATCGCTAAGCTAAGGCCGAAACATGACATTCGTAACTCTTATTCTTGAGGTTAACACTTAATAGCTTTAAACCTGTGGTTTATAGATTAACAACCTGAACATCCATTAAAAGAATATCACAAGTAGTTTGAAAAGACTTCCAACATTCTCCCAAAGCATCGGCCTTAAAAGGTTACAACACCTTGTTACAAATTAACCCAACCAAGAACCAATTGTTCATCATCCTAATTATAGGTCTCAAAAGCATAAAGATCAATCCTAGTTAGGTATCTAGTTAACCAAAATAATATTACAACATAATAAATTGATCAATTATAAACATGTTCTTCGTAGCAAGAAGTAAATATTCAACCAAGCACGTGAATCACAGAAGCAAGAATCCATCTCATCAACTCAACAATGCTTGCAACCACGTGGGAGCTTGTTCGGCTAAACCTCACCTGAAATTGTTAAAAGAGGGTGAGCTAGATCCTCGCATTTAGCTCAGTGAGGATGGAATAGGAAGGTTTTCACAAAGGTTTTATCTTTTCATAAACGATTTGATAAAGCATGTCATGTACATAAGAATGCACAATAAATAACAAGTGAACAAGTAACAAGATTCAAGATTAAACATGATCAATAAGCAAGTAACCCTACCCATCGTGGACCTTGAGAGTCTAAACGGGGGTAGGAACCACATAGTAAAAAGGATACAATGATTGCTGATATTGACAGCTTCTGACTTGAATCAAATAATGATAACCCCATACCACAACCGAGGATCAAGTCCTCAAAGAAAGCCCCACACCAACTCTATCCAACACCGAGGGTTCCGGATAGCTCCCCTCAAAAGTAAAGAATAGGTCCTTTGGTGGTTGTGACTAAACCGGCAAGCCCACTGCTGCCCGGGGGCCATCGATCGCACCAAGGCCTTTAGAAGGTTGCAACCTTGATAACATATACATATACATATATAATACCCAACTCTCCAAGGGACGTCACCAAGAGAGAGAGGGACTAGGATAGCAACAAAGTAGGTTGCTTCCGTCACAACAGTAATATATAAAAGATAAGGCAATCAAGTATGTAAACCTCTTGCGGTAATAAATGATTAGGCAATGGCATGTCAAGCAAGCATATAATAATCGTACATATATAGCAATTTAAAAGCCTCAAGAATTTCCAAGTACCACAAAATAGCAAGAAGATATCAAAAGATTACTTAAAACGACAAGAAAATGCAAACACAAATGAAGCTATGAAACAACTCATCTCATTTGCAATAGCCTAACTTAGGAGGCACATTTTCCTAATTTTTCAAACTCCAATTAATCTGATTTCAGTCTAGAATCTAAGCTTATCGAAAGTAGATAACTCTAGAATCAAACGGAATGCAATTCGGAGTTGAAACGAATGAGATATGGCCTCCGGAAATCACTGCGCAGAGCAGTCAAACATCCGGGCGCTGGAGCCTTTATCCGGGCGCCCGGAAAAAGCAAGTAACGCCCGGATTGAAGCTTTCTACTGGGCGTTGAGACCTCTATCCGGGCGACCGGATAGGGGCTGTAACGCCCGGATAGCTGGATGGGAAAGACCCAATTTTCTCCAAAATCAACCTAACAATTCATACCACCTCCTACCATCAATCAAACATGTTCAATGAGACTTCTAAGCATCATACAAGAGCTCAAACTCCACCCAAATCACCTCTCCTCAACAAACCACTACACCCAACATACATTTTCAATCCTTAGATCTACAACACATATACACAAACTTTTCATCATCCAAGCTTAGGTATGCAAGCCAAAGCAATATAAACACCAATGAACATTAATAAACTTGAATGCATCCTTTAAAAACCATTTATGAAAACTCCCTCACCTTAGCTCTTGAGTTTGAATGGAAGAACAAGTGATAGAAAGCTTGTATGAGCAAGAAAATAGCTTGAGGATGACACAAAAATGGCTGAACTTCATTCTTTTTCCTCTTCTCCTTCTTCCTTCCTCTATTTTTCTCTTCTTCTTTCTCTTCTCTTTTGGTCAAAAATCAGAGAGAGTGTGTGTGTGTGTGCTGCAGTGTTTTAGTGTGTGTGTGTGTGGTGTGTTGTGTGTATTTAGTTGGTAGGATATTTATTATTTTTGCCTATGGACAAGAGTGCCCCTCAACTAAATGCAATTCTACTAGCATGCCATTCTAGTTACATCTTGACTAGTTAGTTACTTGTCTTGACTTATTAGTAGTTAATTAATTCCTACGACACTTAAAACACTTAAATGCACGTAAGATAATATTTTTGCACATAAAGCGACGCAAGTGCACGTAAATCGAGGTAAACATTCATAAACCTATTTAGCAGCATATAAAACAAGTCAAATGCATATAAAATGATTTAATTATTATCTATGTTACCTAAATTACTCAAAGACACATAATTGAAGTTAAGCACACGTTAAACGAGACATGCGTACGTAAGACGATATAAATGTACATATTTCAAAATAAAAGCACGTGAATCAAGGTAAATACATGTTAATTAATATAATTGTATATTAAATGATGTAAAAATTTATGAAATGCTATAACATGCATGTAGGCTCTGTACGGGCTCGGTACGGGGCTCACACCAGTAATGGAGGATAGGAGGAGAGAAGTATTGTGAACGATGTATTGACTTTTTCAGTCACAATTTGGTGAACCCCTAAGAGCTGCGATCGTGTATGTCGCATCAGATTCAAGGATAAGTTGGTGGTAGCTCGCATGTGCTATGAACACTGAGCAGGAAAGTTGACAAGCAAAAGCCTCTGTCTGGGATTGTGTACTACATCTGATCTGTTGTGCTCGGCCATTGATGACATTGTCGTGTCCATCGCGACAGACCACAGCTATTCCAGCAAGTGTGGTGTCCTTAAGAAAAGATGTTCTGCAATTAAATAACAGGCTGTCAGGCATAAGAGGTAACCACTGAACTGGTACCTGTGAGGGATGAGGATTGAGAGACTCAAAGGAGCCTATCAAATGAGGATCATCAAGGTGGTATGACACTTCTTGTAGAAGCTTAGTGGTATTCGGAGGATGGCCCTCCAAAGTACAACAATTATAGGCTTTCCATAAAGTCCAGCAAAGGATAAATACAAGGTTGATTGCTTGTGAACGTTGATAACCTTGTTCGAGGAAAGCCTCGATCATTTCCAGGAACCACGTATCGAAACAAGAGATATGAAAGGAATCTGTACGTAGTTGGAGTGGTGATGCAAACCAAAATTGCCGAGTCCAAAGGCATTCAAGAAACATGCTTTCTATGGTTTCGGTATGTTGATCGCAGATACAACATTGCGGGGATGTGGCACAGTGTCTCTTGTACAGGTTTTCCTTGGTAACAAGGATGCCTTGGAAAACACACCGGAGAAAATGTTTGACTCTTGGTTGGATAAGGCAAAACCAAACATCATTCTAGAGCTGGAAGGTGGGGGCTGGGGGCAGGGGGCAGGGGGGAGGGGATAGTATGAGGATGAGGCACTTAGGTCCAGTTTTCTTGGTAATACGGAAAATTTGATCAACTAGAAAATATTTTCTGGTTAAGGGAAAATTTTAGTTCAAAAAAGTGAAAAATATTTTATTATCTTTTTTGAGAAGAAAATATTTTTCAGAACTCACCCATTTCACCCCCATCCTACCCACCACTACCCCACCCCCTCCGCCAGCCCATCCACCCCACCCTTTCCCTTGGCCCACTTACCCCTACCCTACCCCACCCTACCTACCCATTTTTTTTTTATTTATAAAATCTCATGTTGAAAAATATTTTTCACTGTACATCCAAATACTAGAAAATATTTTACAGTATTCTATTTTTCAGAAAAATATTTTTTCCTAAAAACATTTTCCCCCAACAAGTTATTTTACTACAAACAAACAAAGCCTAAGCTTTTTTTCTTTTTTTGTTTTTTTTTTTCAAATTTGAGCTTGTAAACACTTAACCCCCTATTTGGATTGCACAAAGGAAAGTAAAGTAAAATGGAGGAAGAAAAATAAAAGAAAGGAAAGAAAATAAATTACCTTGTTTGGATTGCAAAAAAATAAGAATAGAAAGGAAAAAAAATAATTTTATGATTTTTTGTTTAGATTGGAGAAGAAAAAAAATAATTTTAAATACAAAATTATTTAAGTACTCTTTTTATTTTTATAATCATGAGATATATAGAAAAAAAAATTACATAAAACCTTTCATTTCTTTTCAAAGTTTAAGACCTTACGGGCAATAAGAGAACAAGAGCTTATAAACTATTTTTTTAAATCTAAGCCAAATTCTATATGTCTATCAAAGAGCGAGGGGACCAACTGTTTTTGCTTATTTTAAAAGTAATTCCCTAAAACTCTAATATGTCTGTCAAAGAACTCATATTTACATGATGTACTTATATTTTGCATGCCTTTTTTTTTTTTTGCCTCTCTCTCTCTCTCTCTCTCTTTTAAACTTTTTTATAAGAAGGTACAAATATGTATTTTTAAAACATAGGTTATTTTATTGAATAATTTAAATATGAAATAGGTTATTTATTGAATAATAAAAATATGAATTAATACTTCGTTTGTCCCAAAACCAGAGTTCCTATTTGACTTTTTTTTTTAATTTTTTTTTACCAAATTGAACTTTTTGAAGGAAATAATTAATATTTTACCAATTTTATGGAAAATCTTAATGTAATTAAAAACTAGAAAAATACTCTGAAGTGAATGTGTAAAACTTTTTTCTCAAAAAATCAAAATATATATTCTAACTAGCAAATATTGAAGAGAGTAAACAAAAACCTACTCAAAAAGAAAGAAAAAAAAAACAATTCGAATATTACAATTTACTTAATGTTGATGTGGGAATCTAAAATGTAAGTGAAGATTGCCATAAACTATTTACGCTTTTTTAGATCCCAAAAATAAATCAATAAAGATAACAGAAGTTAAAGAGAAGCATAAACAAAATGAAATATAAGAGTCAAACGCAAAGTGTTTTTAACTTGTTAAGTTTAAAGAAACATAAACAACCCGAATAACATGGACTAAGAAGTAGAATTGTATAGAGGAGCAATTTCTTAATGATTGAATTTTTGTCTGCATGGCCTTGTATAAAGGGATTTATATTTCATTGAACTCTAAAATTTTGTTTAAGATAGAACAAAATTAGGTCAATCAAAACTATGCAATTTTGAATACTACAATTAAGTGAACCTCGGAGACTAATTACTTTTTGAATAGAAAAAATACACATATACTTTGTATTACTTTATAAAGTTAGCAAAAATTACAAATCCCACCGATTTCAAAATAAATTTGTATTCGTCCACGTGTTTATTTATTTATTTTTGCTAATGATTTTATTATAAAGAAAAAAAAGATACAGAGTACAAGGTTCAAAGAAAAAAAAGAATCAAGCGCCCAAGGACAAAGACGAGAAGAAACCATGTCTGTTCAATGATCTAGGTTACAAAACAAGCAAGATGAAAACAGATGCAAAGCAAAAAAGAAGATCAAGTCAACCTCAACCACCCGCGGAGGGGGTGTGCCTGAGTTGGAGAGATTTTTTTTTAGTATTAAATTTTTTGAAAGAAAATTTTAAATTGTTATTTTGTGCACATCTTGAGTAGTCAAGTTAGGACATGAATAAATTTTTTAAATTTTTAAGTAACAATTTTTCTCTACGTTTAATGAAAGAGATTTTTTCTATTTATAAGGACTATAATTATTTATTTATTTTTTCTTTTGGTATGTTATATCACACTTATATTAAGTGGAGTCCTGTTTTAAAATTTTCACATATGCATTACCAGTTACATTTTTATAATTGCTATAAAGTGTATTTTATGAGGGAAGGTATATGTCTTGAAAACTTCGCTTGTAGTATATTATGCTTAAATTAAGTATTATTTAGTGATAACATACTATGATTTGTCATTAATAAAAAAATTATTTTAGACATAAAGTCAACATTTCTTTTATAATTTATAAAAAAAAAATATTATACATAAATAAGCAACCCAACCATTAATTATTAATTTCAAACTTTAATATCTATCCTAACATGAGTGCTTGACTGCGTCCTTACCTCAACCCAATAAAGGAGATTCATGTGTTTATCTTTATTTTCATGCACACTATATCTTCCCTTTCGCTAAATTCTCTTTTTACTTTATCCGTGACCATGTTCCATATCTCTTCACCATATCCAAAATATCACATCCGAAAATAAAAAAGTAAAGATTGGTAGTTTGATGTCACGTTGTGCAGTATTATATTAATCTAATATAAAATATGATTATATTAATTTACCTTCATTAAAATAAAATATTTGGGTCTTTATAGCTCTTATTCTAACATGGACCCCCCACCTAACTACTACTACTGCCTTGTAACTTCCTCCACCTTTGTTGGCCACTCTTGCAACATTTTTCTTTTCCATGATTTCATCTCATAAGATATAAAAAATTCTTATCTTATGCTAAAATAAAGAGATAGACAAATCTCGAGTATATTCACCAAAATAAAAAAATAAAAAAATCTCGAGTGTACATATCTTTAATTCTTAAGGGACCTACAATGACACACTATAAGTCAAAGGTTTTGAAAACTAGTAGTGTTAGTTGCATGCATATATTGCTGAACCAACCATAAACTAGAAAACTTGAAGCTTAGATTATTACCAAGTAGAGAAAAACATGGCTTATGTTTATAAGTTTTTGGAAGATGCTTTTGAGGTATTTTAGGTAGATACCAGAAACCAAGTTGAGAAAAACACTTCTTACAAGATAGCAGCCAGACCCCAGATCTCCATTTTGTAAGAAAGTTGACTTTTTGAAGTCATAACATTATATCTGGCAGAGGTCGGATCTGATAATGTTATCCATTCCTATCAAGAATTAATTTTTACTGTGTTTGATATTAGTCTATGTAACGACTTCCTAAACAGTCGAGACTTTTCAACTCTTTTACTGGTTGTTATTAGTTTCCTGAACAGTTTTCATACTAGATTGTGATGGGGGAGGAGGAGAAGCTTCCAATTCAGAGAGAGGAAATGCAAGAAGATGAGGCAGAAAAGGGGATCTACAGCTGTGTATGTGGACCAATCTATTGGTTGAGAATGCTTGCTAAGGAAATGCACTGGAGCTTTGTAGTTGGAGTGGTGGTGGTTTATGGGATAAGCCAAGGACTTGGTGGAGGTTTTGGCAAAGTGAGCACAGAGTATTACATGAAGGATGAGCAGAAAGTGCAGCCTTCTGAAGCACAGATTTATTCTGGAATCACTTCTATTCCTTGGATTGTCAAACCTCTTTGGGGTCTTCTCACTGATGTTGTTCCTGTCTTGGGGTATCATCGGAGACCTTATTTCATTTTTGCCGGTAACAATATGTTTTACCATTTATTATTTATTTACTTAGTTATTTATATATTATTATTGTTATTACTATTATTCTTATTGTTGTTGTGGTGGTGGTGGTTGTTGTTTCACATTGCTTCTTCTTCTTGTTTCTAGTTGCTTCTTTAGTTGTTGTAGTTGTTGTCGTTGTTTTATTGATGAGTGCTCAAGTATAACTATTTTCCCTTGACATGTTTCCTTAATGGATCAAAATGTACGCTGATTTTATCTGTTTCTTGTAGTATTTTGAAGTTTTTATATTATAAGCAGTGCATTTCAACTTCATTAACTGAGCTAGCATTATTAGTTAACATAGTTTGTGAAGAAATCTGAAACGAATTAATAAGATGCGCTATTATGATGGAACCATGTTTAGAAAATTAGTGCACAAACTATGTGTACGAATTTTTGGAATTCTTTTCTCATGGTATCTTTTTTTTTTTCTCCATGGTGAAGAGTATTAAGTATTGCAGATATGAAGTACAATTTGTTAAAGTGTGAAAATTCTATTGTAGATAAAGCAGGTTTGAGGATTTCCCATGAGACAATGAGAAAGCTAATTGTCTCCCTTTGGAAGAATGGGAGAACTAGGAGCAATTGATGTACCTATATAGGTTTAGGATCCAGTAGATTGAACTTTTTGGGTCAAGTTGGTTTCATTCATGTGTTTTAAGGTCTATTTTCTCGCAACTTTCCAGGGTTGCCTTAACAAATTGATATCATAGACGACAGTTGGAAGATCTTGACCCAGACTCTCTAAGCACTGTTGTGGTCCAGACACTGCGACGTACTATCTGTGGAGCAAGGCAAAGGATGTGTGTTAGAGTAAGTTTGCAGTGACTCATAGAGGATTTGCATGGTCCACTCATCATAGATACCCGAGTATGGATCAGAGTTAAGGCGCATAAGGCGTACAAGGCTTGTGAGAGTGGTGATAAAAATGCATCCGCTTGTGTTGATTATGGATCAATGGGGAGTTGAAGCCCCATATGGAGAGTTCACATGTGAAAGTGGGAAATTTGTTGGAGTTTCCATGTGAAACAAGGGGACAAGAAGGAAGCCATTTGTCCCACACAGGAAGAATAGGAGAACTAGGAGTAATTAATATACCTATGTAGGTTTAAGACCCAACTGCTTAAGCTTTTGGGTCAAGGTTGAGTTCTATGTCTATGTATTAAGGCCCATTCAATCTGGCTATATCGCAGGCTCGCCATAATAATAGATGCACCCCAAGTTTTACATTGATACATCTAGCATGTATAAAGAGAATCAAGCTAATAGATAGCTTAATTTACCTACCATGATTTCACTCATTCATAATCTCTTAAGGACTTAATTTATTAACTTTCTGTTTCTTCTAGTTACTCCTTTAACCATTACCTAATAGTGTTCCAGTAATCTACCTCAAAATTTGGAAAGTTAATAACCTGTTTTACCATGATTTAGTGAAACTTGCAGGCAAAATGTGTGTACGCATTTCAACTTTTGTCATATTCTCATTCTGTTTTAGACACTTAGAAAAGAAGTAGCTTGTTTTCCTCGTGAATATCCTTTGGCAACTGCGCTTTTGTATCTGTATATCAGCTGCTGCTATTCAAGCTTTAAAACCTCGGGCATCCTTTCCAGATTCTTCATCCCACCATATCACAAGCGTGTTAATAAACCCAAGTGAGCGTAAATATAACTCTCTTTATATTCGCCACTTGTAATGATCAGAGGATATCAATAAACAAATACAGTGCAGTTTACTTGAAAATTTTCAAGCTAGTTCTTACTGTCTCACTCTTTCAATACGCTTATTCATATATTTGAACCTCAACTCCTTCCAAGATTGATATATTTTGAGGAGATTTCTTAGATATGTAGCAACATCTACTAGTATTGTCCATTTAGGCGTCCTTCTCCCTTGTTCTCTCAGTTAGAGATGGAGGCTCAATAAGGTGGACTCTGTTCTTATAGTCAGCTGCTTTAATACTAAAATCTATATGCACTATGAGTAATGGGCCTCTGAAGGTACTCTGTTCATTGTATAAGTTCGTTTCAAATTTGTGCAACCAATCAACTGGGATAACTCAAGTCTTGATAATTACTTGAAAAATTTTAAGTGAGTGTTAACCTGTCCGTAATATGTACTGCATTCAGCTAAAAAGCTGATATAATATGAAGTCCAGTACATATCCTTCCATCAGTTATAATCTTCTTATTCTTAATAAGCAGAAGCAATAAACTGCCAAGAATAAGAGAAAGGAGGCCTCTCCTTTAGGTGCATTATGAGTAATGGTGGATCCAAAAATTCTTATACTACTCTAGAAATATCCATTAACAACTAGGAGTAAGATTGGTCTATAAAACCATGTGTATTCACAAAGTCATTCTTCTTTCTCTTTCATAATTGGAAACTTAGCCAAAAAATTAGGTAACTGTGCATGTAAGTAAAATTTGCTGCACATCTTCTCCCTCTTGATTGACAATCATTTGAATAGAACTTTTCTTCTCATTCTAGGATTATCAAAGTTCACTCTATCCTCCCTTTACTTATTTCAGTGTTCAATCCTCCAATAATTTATTGTAACCTCTTTAAGATCCTGTCTGAATTAGAGTATGAAACAGTGCCAGTATAGTGTCTGTATTTACAGCCGCTCTTATCTCCTTTCTACTTAAAATCTATATCCATAAAGGTACCCTAATAGTTTTACTCTTCCATGCTAAACTTTCTCTTTTGTGATCCATCATTGGATCGGGATGCCTCATACGTTAGTCATTTTTTTATGATTTGTCATACTGCTGTTAGATTGAAAATTATCTTATTCTTTTATGGAGAAATCTTCTTGAACTAATAGAATGCAGAGTCTAGTATAATGCATTTGTTGTACATAATATATAAGTTTCGAAGAATAAAACAGAGCACAGATTTGCTGACAGAAGTCTGCTTCTTATTTTTTCAATTCATCATGCTAATTGACTACGAACATCTGACTGAAACAACTCAGCGTTCAGCTTAACTCCCAAGAAAGATGACAATCTACACTGCTCAGTTCCTCTGTGCTATTGGGGAAAAATATTTCATTAAGCATTCCCATATGTACCAATTTACTGCCAAGGAAAAGAACACCTGATTCTCGTGTAGAAGTATGCTTATAAGAAGAAGGAATCAAAAGTTTGCTATAATCCCAGTACATAATATGTACCTTGTATCTTTCAAACTCCCTTTGTCGTTCTTTGTCTTGTTCTAAGTTTATGTCAGTGTCATTGATACATTGAATCAGAAATTAGCTGTGAAATTAATAAAGGCATGAAGAAAATGATCTCTGCAAAAGTAAAGTGACAAGGGAGATAGATAGATAGAGAGAGAGAGAGAGAGAGAGAGAGAGTGCATGTGTGTGCATGTATGTGTTTTCTCATTCCTTTGTTCTTTCTGACTAGCTGGAGTGTCCTTGGAGTTGACTGGCATTTGTTGTAGACATGCAAAAATTTGGTTGATGAACGTAATAGTTTCATATATAGAAAGATTGAATTACTAGGTGTTGCAGTTTCTCTGAATTAATAGTGGCATGCTCATTTCAGGTTCTCTTGGGGTAATCTCCATGCTCTTCTTAGCATTGCATACAAAATTGCATATTGCATATGCACTGGTCTTATTGACGGCAGGAAGTGCTGGTGTGGCAATTGCGGATGTGACTGTTGATGCATGTGTAGCACAGAACAGTGGTTGTCATCCTTCCCTTGCAGCTGACATGCAAAGCTTATGTTCCTTGAGTTCCTCGATTGGAGCACTAATTGGATTCTCTTTAAGTGGTATATTTGTTCACTTGATTGGTCCTAAGGTTAGCTCTTTCACCTTATCTTTCTGGCGAAACATGCCATTGGTCTTCAGTGCTATTTCCTCAGAAGCGTATAAGTTCCTCTATTTAACCTTTTCCTTTCCTTTTCCCCTTTGGTGCTGAATCAAAGGGGGTGTTTGGTCTTCTGTCAATACCAGCCGCACTT
The DNA here is from genome assembly GCA_037974665.1 of Ehretia macrophylla. Classification (NCBI taxonomy): domain Eukaryota; kingdom Viridiplantae; phylum Streptophyta; class Magnoliopsida; order Boraginales; family Ehretiaceae; genus Ehretia; species Ehretia macrophylla. The sequence goes on along the minus strand of CM075764.1, from coordinate 76,853,561 downwards.
GTCTTTTTAGTTGGCATCTTGATCAAGGAAAATAAAGCACCCAATTCTGGATATCAACAGGTATCCGCATCTTCCTGTGGATTATTTGTTTTTTAAGTAAGGCTTAAATCTAATACCCTAACCTCACATCAGGTTAACCAAAACTTTGTTGATGCTGCAAAGTCTATGTGGAAAACGTTGAAATGGCCGAGCGTGTGGAGACCTTGTTTGTATATGTATTTGTCCTTTGCTTTGAGCTTGAATATCTTCGAGGGAATGTTCTATTGGGTCACAGATGCAAAAGAAGGTCCATCTTTCTCTAAGGTATATCCGTTTCACTGCTTTCTCCTAGTCATAATGTTGTTTAACAGTCACACGAAATGATTTTCAAAAGAGGAGCGAAACTGTACAACAGCAAAATTGAGTCGCAATTCCAAATTTGATAGCAAGTTCCATTTTTTTTTTTTTTTTTGCACTCCTAATATGTGAAAGTGGCTCTAAATGTCTGTTTTAATTTAAAATATCACTCTGTACAAAGCCATTATGGGACTGTCAAAAAGAAAAGGACAATGTGGATAAAATATCAGTGAAAGTGCTAAAGTGATATTGAACTTGACACTTCCGTTTCAAAACTATTCCTTGAAAACGAAAAAGTATTACTGGAATTGAATTCTTTGTAACAAAGCACCCCTAAATTTAGTCATAAGTTCCTCTTATGAGTTATATGCCAAATGGAGATACACAATTTCCTATTAGATTTGTAAAAGAAGGTACGACAATCTTATGATGGCTTACAAAAAGTACTAATCCTTACTGGATTCCACATATTTTACAATGATTTCGTGATTTTGTTACTTGTATGCATTCTTATGGTTACTGAGTTGTGCCATATTATGCTGTCAAAATTTCTAGCTGGCCAGATTTACCATCATCTCTACTCTGATTGCTTTATCTCCTCATATTTGGGCTTTCTCCTGATTTCAGGCAATTCAGCAGCAATGTTTGTTACTTCCCTGTAAACTGCCAAATCAGAACTTAATGAAGGAAACTTAATTCTTTAAATTCTTATTTTCCTTTCCTCTCTGGTATAGAAATGGACGTGATACACTTTTGGAAGGTTAAAAGAAAATGAAGACAAATATAATTGGTCATTTGTTTCCTATCTCCTTGTCAGGCACAAGTTTCGCACACCTTCAGAGCACATGATTTTTTGCAATAAAGATGTTTAATTAACTAGATGTACGTGAAGAGATGACCTTTAAGACAAGACAACTTTAACGCTTTGTATATTCTATAATTTTGTGATTTATGCAGGAGAATATAGGATATCTATTTGCAGTCGGCTCGGTTGGCTCATTGTTGGGTGCTATACTGTTTCAGTATGGGTTAAAAAATCATCCCTTCCGAGACCTACTTTTCTGGACTCAGTTACTATTTGGTCTCTCTGGAATGCTAGATTTAGTGCTAGTACTGCGAATAAACTTGAGATTTGGCCTACCAGATTATTTCTTAGTTGTTATTGATTCAATTGTTTCTCAAATGATCGGGCGTCTAAAATGGATGCCGCTTCTTGTTCTAAGTTCCAAGCTTTGTCCGCCTGGGATCGAAGGCACTTTCTTTGCCTTGCTCATGTCAATTGATAATGCTGGACTCCTCACTTCGTCATGGGGAGGAGGCCTGTTGCTTCATGTCTTGAAGGTTACGAGGACACAATTCGACAACCTCTGGTTAGCGATACTTATTAGGAACATATTGAGAATAAGTCCACTGTGTTTACTGTTTTTGGTGCCCAGAAGTGATCCCAACTCTTCAATTTTGCCTGACGAAGTATTGGGTTCAAAAGAGGGTACTGACACTCAAGAAGTTGAAAATGTAGAGCTCGTTGCCCTTGTTCGCAGCGCGGATGGAAGATAGCCTTAGCGTGGATGGTCAAGTCTGGAAAAAGTTAACAATATGATATACACATATACCTCACAACCATGTTTAGGGGAGGAGGATTCTCATCTGGAAAATTGCCTGAATCAATCGGCATTCATTCTTTCTTGCGTCGATCATTATATTTTAAATGCTTTACATTTTCACAAAAGCTTTTGGTTGTACCACACAAGTTTTTGTTCCTTTTGGCCAAAATTACCACTACATGTAAATTACATTGTTCATCCACTTCCTGGATGCTTTACCATTTCATATCAGTAATATTTAAATTGATTAACAATCAGCAAGAAAATTAGTTATATATGTTGTGGCTCCTAGATTAAAGGAACATCTTAGTGAGTGTAAGATTTATTTATGAAACAGTCATGATTTACAATATCATAAAATTTTCAGAATTCATATATGAAATTAGAACACTAAATATAAAAGATAAATAAGCGTACTTGATTGTGTCATCTTACTTCTTGAATTGTTGTGCAATACAACGTATTAGGTTTTCTTCCTTATCCCTTTGCTTTTTGGTAGCTTTCAGTGAGACTAGTTTTTTTCACCCAAAAAAAAATAAAAATGAGACTAGTTTAGGATAATGAAGAGTTAGAGAGAGGACCTAGCTCAGATACGTGTTCTACTGGATCTTCCCATTATGAGTTTCAATAAAATTAATAGTCTACATTTAACTATCTAACTAGACTTTTAATAACCAAGATATTGAGCTTAATAACCGTATGATCATATATGAGCTTACCACTCAAAGACTATCCATCCAACCCGTTTTACGAAAATTAAAATAATTAATTAATGTAAGCCCACACTTCATAAATTTTTTCCAACATTTTCCCACTTGGGTTACATTAATTGATCAATTGAATTTGAATAAAATAGTTTTATTTATTTTAGAACGACTCTTGAGTTGATAACAACAAAAAAAAATGACGTGGCTATAATTTCAAAAAATAGTAGTCTTGAGAAAGTATCTTGAACCAATTCAGTCCAATTTGATCTTTAATATCCAACTATGACGATCGATATGCTCTTCATCATTGACACATGACCTATCCACAATCACAAATATTATCAATCAAATTGACATGGATCATAGTCTAGTAGTGTAGTAAGAAATAGCCAACTATGTGATCAAAACAACAACAATTTCCTTATCGGTCCTTTACAACTTCGCTCAAACTGCCTAGTTTAAAACTCATATGCTAAGCAAGTGAAATTGTCCGACTTCGTTGAGTCGACATGCCTCCAATTTTCACTTCAATCGTATGCTTAATAAATAAGCAGTGAAATTGTATGGCCCTTTATAATCTTGATTTCACTTTCCTTTACGCCTACCGTGTGAAATTACATAACTGAGCGAGCTCATGTTTTCCATTTCATATAACCTTTATGCTTGGCAAGTGAAATTCCCTTGATTGCAACCAACCAATATATCTCCAATTACAATATCTCGAGATTTCAAACAATAAATAACAATGGAGATACTTCAAAACAACAAGTAACAATGATGATAATCAAAACAATACAACTTATTAACCAGCTGATATAAAATATAATAAACATAAAAAAGTAGTCATTATTCAAATCTCAAATTAGAATAGACTCTCATTAGTCCAAGGGATCAAATGACTTTATGATACCCATATCTCAACATGCAGTTTAACATTATGCGTCTTAAACCTTTGGTTAAAAGATCAGCAATCACTAAGTCTGCCTTATATTCTTAATAATAATGTCTCCCTTTTGACTTAGTCCCTGACTATTTATATTGATCACACATACAACTAAATTAGAACATGAGTAATCACTATAGCTCATAATAAAAATAAACTAGTTTGGTACTCAAGCATATCATTGTAACCTCCCCTTTGGACAGAGGACACAACATACTATAGGTATCCCAATCATGAAGGTGAACAAGAGAAATATAGACAATGTTCAAAAGGTTTCACCTTTGGAAATATAAATTTCTTTAATTATACATCTCCACTACCACTCTTCATCCACCCCAAATGAACACAAATAATAACCCCCTTTGGGTAGGTGATTGTATATATTAATTTGAAAAATTATATGCAAACCCCCTAAATTAATACACACAATAACCCCCTTTGGGCAAACGATTGTATGTATTAATTTGGAGAACCCATTTTCCCATCATCAAAGAAAATTTGGTGACAAGACAATCATTTTGAATTATTGTGGCTGAATCACTTTGGTGATAAACAACCGCAATAATTCTAAACCAAGATTTCTCAAACTAAGGAAAAATAAAAATTACCCAATTATCAATTAATCATAATTGTGACACGAATAATCAATTTTACTTGCCACAACCAATACAAGGAATGTACTATCGAGTTTTACTTCCTTTCATGAATTATGGGAGATCCATTTAAACTGTAAACCTTATAAACTTGATTTATAACTTTAATAACCTTTACACTAGGATACCTCGACATTTAAGCTTCCAAATAACATTCATATTATATCATTTGGATGGAAGCCCTTAAAAGAGAGCATTGCACAAAAGACAATACATTTGACACTTTAATCCCATATAAATGCCATTATAAAATCAAGGTTCAATAAGCAATAAGCTAAAATGCTAAAATAGATTATCACCGTAGCACTATGTTACAAATATGTCTAAAGAACAAAAATACAATAAAAAAAGTTATGATTATGACCAATCAACCTTCCATGACTGTTTTACGTGCAAGTGAGATGTTATCTCATACTTTAATAATTGAACATAAAATAATGTACATAACATGAACTTGCTACTCAATCATTTTAGTTAAAACTTGTCACTTTCTGAGACTTTAATGTAGCAGATAAACACCTTCAAATAAGGTATAAAATATATTAGAGTCTCCTACAAGTGAATAGTAAGACAAATTTCATAAGGCCTAAAACATTCGGGGCAAAAAGGTCTCTTATGATAAAACTACTTTGTTACTCTTACTATTCACTCCTTATTCCTCAAAAGTTAATGTTCAAAGTTACCACCTTTGGGTGTGCGACTATAAACTATAACTCCAAGAAGTAACTTATCCTAGATCCCTTTTGCATATCTCATAAATTACAATGGATAATCAGCTTTGGCTAAGTCACCCAATTTGATCCAGAGAATTGTCCAACTAGGCTAGTATAAGATGTACTAGATCCTTAATTTATTGAACAAGTTTCAACATATATTCAGTAATGTTCACAGAAAGTCTCCAATTAAACCAGAGAAGCATCATGCATATAATTAAACACATAATGTCATCATATACATTCAATAACCTTATGCAAGAAATAATTAAATAAGGCATCACGAGCTAAAATAGCCTTAAAAACATGATAACATGGTTGAAGCTAACTTTTAAAAGATTATAAGATAAAGCCAACTAAACTAGCAACTTTAATAAGAGAGATCACTCGGACACCTTTTAAAAATAAACTTTAGTTCCCAAAGATTCTTAAATTTGCTTAACCAAAAAATTCAATTTTGAGATATTGAAACTTTATACTAAAAATATGAGAATATCCATATCACACAATCAATTGATAATAGTTTTCCAGTCAAAATCTCAATTTAAATAAATAAACTACTCACAAAGATGCTGCTAACTGCAATAGACATATGAGATAATGATATAATTAAGAAATGTGATATACTACAACAACAATAACTTTGTGAGAGCTCAAATTGCCTCACTGCATATTCTCCTTTAGTTAGAATACACAACATATTGTATGAACCTCCTACTTAAGTAAAACAGTGAGAAAAGTCCTTTCAAGTCAAATAAAGCAACTCCCACTGTCACTATCACTTTTGCTTCTTCTAAATTAATACATACAATTACCCCCTTTGGGTAGGTAACTACATATACTAATTTAGAGAAACAAACATTACATGATACTTATCAAATAATTTGTACATTGACATAGAAGCCTGCTTTGGCATTACCATCTACATCTCACAAAATTATTTAACTAGGACAACATCACCTTACACAACTTTATTGCATATAAGAATTAATTCAAAATTTAGTTCCAATATATACCATGCAACATAATGTAATAATCTTTCAATGACACATTTTCTATTTTACAGTTAGCATAAAACTTGTAAAATAGGAACTTGAACAATTTATTACCAAGATGTTGCATATACGAACAACACATATATAGTCCATTAAATAAAAGCATCTAGCAAACAACGTGGTCCATACGATTTAGGAGTAGTTTGCACCTATTTTGTGCTACTTTCTTTTCCCTTTTGTTTATAAGCTTTTTTATTTTTATTTTTTATATCATCATTAATTGCACCCATTAGCTCTACATGTTATGCTGTTTTACAAGGCATACATATTTACGTGTTTGTATGCACATAAGTTCCCTACTACATGGGCACATAAGTCAGAGACTTAGTATTAGGGGTCAAAATATTTTTTTTAATAATACTATATAGAATTTTTTAAAATAAAAGGGACCGATAATTTTTTTTAACAATACTATATAAATATTTTTTTAAAATTTAAAACGCTGGGGGATCCGAGGCCCACTGCTCACCCCTAGTACCGCCACTGCCTACTAGTACAATAAAGTATTAAGGGTAAATTGCGCCTAACCCCCTTGTGGTTTACCATAAGTGCACGGAACCCCCTTGTGCTGATCAAATTAGCACATTACCCCCCTGTGGTTATTCAAAAGGTGCACGGAACCCCCATCTGTTAAGAAAATCGTTTAACTTAACTGGAAGTGTGATGCACACGCATCATTTGCAATTTTGCAATAATAAACTGACGTTTCCCACTTTATTATTGACTTTTTAGACCAAAATACCCTCACACAAAGCCAACCCTCACCCCCAAATCCTAAATCCCTAACTCCTAAATCCCTAATCCCAAACCCTAACCCCCAAATCGTGCTATGTGTCTATGAGTGTGTGTGAGAATGTGTTTCATTTTGATTGCTTCCTATAATCGACCTATATATATATATATGTATATCAACTATGTATGTGTATATATATATATGTATGTATATTAACTGTGTACGTATATAAATGTATATATATAAACATTTGTGATGATTGAGGCAGGTAAATGAATAATAGTCCAGTGCAACAAATTGCTTTACTTCGTCTTTTATATTATGGAATCTATACCCTTAAATCCCCCTCCACCTTATTGGTTTGGCACCAAAAAGCTCAACTCATAACGCCAAAATCCACCGTTGAGTGTGTGAGAGACTCTGTGTGTGTGCACATTGGTGTGGTGTTGGCAGCATGGTGGGTATTGGTGGCAGAGGGGAGTGGTGGCTGGTTGGTGGTCGTAGTGGTGGGTTTGGGTGTGGTGGCAGGTTTGATGGTAGTGGTGGCTAGGTTTGGGTGTGGTGGTGGGTTTGGGTGGTGGCGGGTTGGGTGGTGGTGGTGGCTAGGTTTGGGTGTGGTGGGTTTGTTGGTGGTGGTGACTGGTTTGGTTGGTGGCAGGTTTGTTGGTGGTGGTGGTGGTTTGGTCTGTATTTTTTTTTTTAAATTTTGATAAGGGTATATTTGTCATTTTAATATTTATGTTAAAAAACTAACAGAAGTTAGCTAATGGAGGAGAGTATGCACCCTTTTTATTTACCATAAGGGGGTAATGTGCTAATTTGATCAATACAAGGGGATTTCGTGCACTTATGATAAACCACAGGGGGGCTAGGCGCAATTTACCCAAGTATTAAGGATGGACTCACGTGAACATAATATCTATGTAGTTAATAATCAGTCCAACAACTTTGGATTCTTTTTTTTTTTTTTTTTCAACATGCAGAAGGGACTAATAGACAACCTTTGATAAGTTTTCCAAAGAAAGAAGCACAAAGTGTCGAATCATCTTGGTCCAAATTTGTTGTTCTAGTTTCCTTTTTCTTTCTTATGAAACATAAGAATCTTCTTACATCTCATCCTTAATTTCAATTAATACACCAACACATGCATTTGTCAACCCTTGACTATGAGAATAAATACTAATTGATAAGCAAGTATGCATGTACATTCACGGCACATATTTTATCTTCGCATTTTACCAATTAGCATTATATAAAACGTGTTGGCCGATGTTATAGGATTTGTGGATTGGCTTAACGGTGATGTTTTTCTTTAGCTTTCAGATGAGCTTTTGTGATACAAAAACATAAAAGAACATGAAAAAAAAAATTGTTGTCCAAAATCCTCTAACCTGTTATTTCTCAGCCCTTTTAAATGAATATTAGATCTAATGGTTAATAATATTATGACTTGGGATCTAAATCATATATGACCTGCTCTGATATTACATGTAAGATTTATTTATGGAACAATAATGATTTACAACATCATAAAATTCCCACGATTCATATATGAAATTAGAACACTAAATATAAAAGATTAATAGACGTACCTAAATCGTTGTGCAAATACAACATACTAGATCTTCCTTCCTATCTCCTTGCTTTCTAGTAGCTTTCAATGGGACTAACTCAGAATAATATTATATACGTGTAATATTCTTTTATAGTGCAAGGATTAAAGAGGGAACCTAACTCAGATAGGTGTTCTACTAGGCCCTCCTATCACGGGTTTCAGTAAAACTAATAGTCTATACTTAACTGCCCAATTAGACTTTTAATAACCAAGATACTGAGTCCAATAACCATATGATCACATATGGGCTTACTACTCAAGGATTATTCATCAACCCGCTTTATGAAAACTAAAATAATTAATTAATATAAGCCCACACTTTATAAAATTTTGCAACAAGGAGGCCTACAAGTAATTAACATTCTTGTTCATAATTCACCAGCTTGACATATGAAATTATATAACTCGCAAATTTGTTGGAACCAGTTCAGGTAATGCAATACAGGGAAAGGTTACAAAATGATCAAGTGTATTTCTCGGTCAAGACACATACACTTGATCGTTTGAGAACGACAGCAATTTCTTAGGCCAACTCCAACAGCTTCTCTATTTTGTTTTTCTACATGTAGAGATTTTGAAGCATTTCTCTACGTTTACAGATTCTCTATTTTAGTTTCACTCCAACAGCTTCTCTACATTTACTCAATCTCTATTTTTAGAGAATCTCTATTTCAGTTTCACTCCAGCAGCTTATCTATTTTACAGATTCTCTATTTTTGTTTTACTCCAAAATCTTTTCTTATTTTAATTAAATATATTATTTTAATTCAAACTTTATTATTACCATTTTTTAATATTTGTTCATTGTTAATAATAATTTTTATTTTAATTCTAATAATTTTTATTTTTTATTTTTTATTTTCAAACTTTTTATTTATATTTGTTTATTTTTTATGACGATATTCTATTTTTTTATGTCTTGTATTATCGATAATATCAATCAGACATTTTGGAGACTTGTATTTTTTTTTTCAGGCTTTAATTTTTTTTTTTAAAAAGTTTTAGAGAATGGATTCAGCATCTCCACATTTAGAGATGCTGAATCCAATTGTAGAATCCTCTACAAGTTCTCTATATTGTAGAGAATTTGTAGAGATGCTGCTAGAGACAAAAGTCTCCAAAAGTATCTTTACATGTAAAGATTTTGGCTTTTTACATATGCTGCTGGAGTTGGCCTTACAATACAGGTCAACTGAGCATGCTTCCACCAGGTCAGGTAATTCAAACAGGTTCGAATAGGTAATTATAGATTCCTTGTTCTTAGGCCTTCTCCAGCAGCATCTCTACAAATGCAAAATCTCTACATGTAGAGATACTTTTAGAGACTTTTGTCTCCAGCAGTATCTCTACAGATTCTCTAGAATGTAGAGAATTTGTAGATGATCTCTACAATTAGATTCACCATCTCCACATGTAGAGATCATCTACAGATTCTTTAAAAACAAATATTGAGTAAATGTGGAGAAGTTGTTAGAGTGAAACTGAAATAGAGAAGCTGGTGTAGTGAAACTAAAATAGAGATTCTCTAAAAATAGAGATTGAGTAAATGTAGAGAAGCTGTTGAAGTAAAACGAAAATAGAGAATCTATAGATGTAGAGAAATATTTTAAAATCTCTACATGTAGAAAAAAAATAGAGAATCTGTTAGAGTTGGCCTTAGAGTTGCTCCAAAATGCAAAGCTGACGATGCCAGTCTCAGGCTGAAGCCTATGCAGGTGAGGGTACTTTTTTGCTAGCTTAATGCTTAGTCTGGTTGCTTGCTATGTGTTGTCACATTTAAGACTGATAACATAGAGCTTGTTCTGGTTGTTTGTTTCTCAGTCATATTTTATCAAGTCTTTGTTCTATGCGGATGGCCTTTTTGTAATATTAAAAAAAAAATATCAATTTTCCATTTTAGCCTTAAAAGTTGTTCATTGTACAAACATCAAATGTAAAAGATATATATTTTTAACATTTTCTTTCAATTACTAAAATGCCCTATGTCAAAATACCAAAATACCCCCAGGTTTTATTTTCAATGCAGTGTCTTTTCATCATCACCCTTCATCTTCCCGACAAGCCTCCACTACTCTCCTCTTTCTTCTCTTCTTCATCTTCCACCATTATTACTTTTCTCTTCCACTTCTCCACTTCTCCACATAACAAAACAACCCCTTAATTTATCCGCCTTGTTTGTTCTCCACTTTTCCGGTGAAATCTTTGAGGTTGCACTCTCAACCTAACAAGGCAACCCCATGTTCTCCGCCTAGCAAATTTTTCACTTTTCCAGCGAAATATTTGAGGTTGCACTATCTATCTTCTAAGGTTGAGAATCACTTTTGTACTTAGAACTCAGAACTGTCTTTTCTTCATTCATTCATTCTTAACCTATTCTCTCTTATCCTTTCCTCTTTATTTATGCATATTGTATGTCATTTTCACTTTGACTTTTCTCCGATAGGTTTTTGCGGCATCTGAGCATCCTTTGATTGGTTTTACACATCCACCAGTCATGGTTTTGTGGGTATATGGATCGCGTTCTCCATCTTTATGATTCTGCAGGCTCTAGTTGGGTTTTAGAGGTAATGTACCTTATGCTTATCCATCAAACCATAAAATAATTTTTCTTTGGAAAACAGAAAATAAACATTTTATGTTTCTGCTTCATGAGTCCGTCTATTAACACTCTTTACATAATACCCTAATCGAAGAAGTTGAGCTTGTGCCTTATCTCTAATTTTGTAGATGAAGTTTGGCATCGTATGTTGTTTTAGAACTCTTGTTTGTACATGTAAGTAATTTGTAGGGCTCAAGACCAATTTATGGCATCCATAGAACATGTTCGGTAAGAAATTGAAAACAAAAAAGATGATATCTAGCATATTTTGCCGATAAATTAGAATGATGGCAAACATGCAACATCATTTTCAACATTACCAACATAAATGACAAATATCGTAAGTGGCTTACGGTTCTTAAATAAACAAGAAATACCAGAAAGCTAATTTGCTAGATTACTGTCTTCTTCTTTAAACCCCCCAATATGTATCTCTCTCTTTATAATGTTTGTGAAACCCCAGATTTCACATTTGCATAGTATTACGCGTTTTGACCTGATTACGTGTTAAATGAGTTAGAATGCACTAATTCTTTGATTGATATTCCTATTACATGTTATGTGTGCATTCATAAAATTTTCATCAAAATCGGCATCGAAAATTTTATCGTCAGTTTTTGTGAATAGTATTTTTAACGCACGTTCGCTAAAATTTTTACACGGGTGTTTTAAACATCTTAAAACCTAGTCCTTGGATATTAATAGATGCGTGTTTGATTAAAACCGATTTCAAATCAGATTAGAAATTTTAAAGGTTTTTACACCTTCTTTTGCAAAAACCAAGTTTTTAACCGAGTCGGGTGTAAGTCTATGTATGTGAAACTTGTTGTCAACTAAAAATATACTACTTAAAATAGTCTAAGTGTTAAATGCATGTTTGTGAGCAAAAAATAGTCTAAAAGACAATTAAAAGACTAAAAATACTAAAAACTAACAAAATGCTTCAACTTTGACTTTTCATATATTGTTGACTTTGGCTTTATAATCACCAACACACACTAAATTAGCACAAAAACACCCTCAAAATCACACACATGGCCGAGAGCCCTTAGAGAGAAAAATAGAGTTTTTCTTCAAGTTTTTCAAAGCAATTTTTTATTAGAAAACCTAGTTTTTGTCCAAAGCTTTGCAAACCGAGCTAGATTCCGCTTGTTGGGCACCTATTGCACGCATTTCTAGCTTTGTTTCAGATCAAAGGTGAGAGAAAAATTCTAGATTTCAAAATGTTATTTTGTGTCAATTTCATATAATTTCATTTTTATCCGATGAAATGTTAAATTGTTTTTAGATTATTGCTCAGTAGTTGCCAATGATCATTTATATGAGTTTATAGCTATTTTGATCGGTAGTAGCATGTATTTCTATTTTTCGGGTATTAAAATTGAGTTATAGCTTCAATGTTGAATAATTGTTGTTGTGGTGGTTGGAATTGATTGCTTATATCTTCTAAAAGTTTGTTAATTGCGGAGTAGTAATGTTGTAATGTCGAATTTTTGATTGGAATGTTGTAGAAAAATTCCAAAAAGTTCAGCCATGTGTATTGTCAAAATTAGGGTTGTTGGACTTGTTTTGGATGACTTTTGGTTGGTTTCCGATGGTGTAAAAGTAGATGTATGTGTGGGTGAGTGATAGGAATTGGTTTGGAGGTCATTGGGTTAGTAGATCGTGAGTTATGAAATTTAGAAGTTTGTGTAGTCTTTCTTTGAAATATTGAAATGTTGTCTTTGAATGTTGGGTAGTGTTTGGGTAGTTGATTCTTGGATTGTTGTTGATTGAGATCGGGGTTGAATGATGGTTAAATGCATGTTGAGTTAGATGGCCTACTTTGTCATCTAACTTAATTGTTTCATAATTGTATAATTGTTGATTGTTAAATGTTGTTTATTTGGGTGTTGAAATATGGTTTAATTGATTATTGATTGTTGATTATTGAATGCGAGAGTCGGGCAACCCTCGTTGTTGACTTCTCGAATTGGAATTGTTATTGTTATTATGAGTAGGGAGTCGGGCAACCTCGTTGTTGGCTTCTCGAATTGAGTCACATTGTTGTGAGCTTTGATAATGTTGTGTCACCTCGGGAGGCATCCTGGGCTGCGGGCACAGTTATCATGGCTACTCCCTATTTCGCATGGGCGAAGAGGCCATGGGGTGTTGGTCTAGGTCAAGGTACCTCAGGATTATGTCATTGGGTTTGAAGGAGTTGGTGAGCATTGAAAATGGTGTTTGGAGCTTCATCAACAAGTGTATCGTATCCTTATTGTGTGTTTACTGTTGTTATTATATATGTAATGTTATCAGTGTTAATTGCGTGTTGTAGCTCGTGGGTAATTTCCAAGGTGGTAAGGTATATGTGTTCAAAAGATCTATTGAATTCCTCACTGGGCTTGTTTTATATAAGCTCACTCTCATTTGTTATCTGCATTCAGGTGTTACTGAACAGGATTACGGGTACGTGCCTCAGGAAGCTGAGAATGTGTCTTATGTGGCGGAGTCTTATGTGGCGGAGTCTTGTCCATGATCTTGTCTTAGTCTTTGTAGTAAGATGTAATGTATAACTTACTTAAGATAAAAACTTATTTAATGCTAGTTTAATAGTATTTCTTTTGAACATGATTAGATTGCTAGACTGGTTTATAACCTATTTTGGAAATGTATGATATAGCTTATGGATTGATGTTGTTACGAAGACGTATAACTTATGAATGAACTGTTGTATGGTTGATGAATATATATGGAAATGGTTGTGTTGTATGTTGTTGCAAAAGTTGTGGAGTTGTTGTTGATCTTTGGAGTTGGATATATGAAGTTAAAAAGGATTGGTTTAGAGCCCTGGTATCCATGTTACTGTCGTTATATTACCGAAATTTTGTTGCATCCTGACTGATCGTAAATGGGGTCGAGTTGGGGCGTGACAATGTTAATTTGTTCTTTTTTTATATTAGACATTGTATGGACGATTTGTATCTATGTCTTGTTGGGTTTGTTAATGGTTTTGGCTTTCAAAATTTTATTCTATGTTCTAAAATTTCTTTTCCCAAAATGTTGTTAATTAACTTTATAGATTCTCATATGAAATTAAACTCTTCCCATTCCCTCTTTAGATCCTGTGCATTTGTGATGCGTTATTATGTTTTTTGTTATTTCACATTAGCTTAAATTTACATCTAATTTTTATAGTATGTGACCATTTCGAAATCATTGAGGAATATTTGAATACTCTTCAACTTTTCTTGCAATACCTATGTCTCTAGGAATACTTCAAGATCTAGTACGTCATAATAAATTAATAATGTATTTTTTAGGCATTTCTAGTCTAAAGAAAACTAATAGTACAGGCATAGGCGGCATGGTTTGATCTTTGCCTTTGTGGTTGGGCTGTTCTTCAAGCTTGATCACACCCTTAACATACAACATTGGTCAGCTTCTTTTTTTATTAATTTAATTTTCAGATTGGTTTATATTTTTTATAAACCCTAATTGAATGTTTAGTGTATCGTCAAATTTGATTATTTTTGTGTAATTGTTTGGTTATTAACTGAAACGGTTCAAATTGCGAGTGCAGTTCTGATCTTATGTGCATACTATTGAATTTTAATTTCGTATTTTTGGTGAGTTATTTGTTCGGTCAACGTCTTTGATGAGTTGGGAGGTTGAATTTAGCTTAGAAATTGAATCTTTTGATGTGGGTTTGTTTTGTAATTGATGTTGTTGGTGGTACAATTGTGGAAACCATGTATGACTTGTGTATAAAAGGACATCCTTGTGTGCAAAACTCTACCAAAGCTCTAATTTTTCTCACAATGGTCATCCATGCGATTGAGTTTCAACTGAATGATGTACAAAAGCTTTAATCTATTTACCATTAGAATGATAAAGAATTTGTATATTTTACATTAGATTTTGGACATAAGGTTTAGATATGCTTGGTTAGAGGTTTGACTTGTAGAGATCAAAATGAATGAAACAAATTTGTAATTTGTTTAAATACATGGCCAGAAGTATGAGGCGTGGGACTGGGTGTTAAAATTTTGTATTAATCTTTATAATTCTCTTATGATGGCTATTCATGACATTTTTTTATGAATTTGTATAGTTTAACTAATGTAAACATTTTTTGTGCCTAGTAAATTTGTAAAAGAATCAAAGCACTATGGAGGCACGATTAGATAAGATGAGCGAAGAGATGACAAAGTTGAACGAGAAGGTTGACAAATGCACTCGCGGTATTGAAGAGTTGACCGAGCTTGTGCCGATGTTACTACCCAACAACAATACAAACGAGGTAGTCAATGCCGAATTTCTCGTTGGCGATGATAAAGATAGTGATGAAGAGATGGATGACGAGGTGGATAATGTCATTATCGCTGAAGATGATGATGGAGATGATGCCGTCGGTCAAAGTTATCGAGGCCAGATTAATGCCGAACTTGCACGCAAGTTGATGAAATCTGACAAGAAGTTGTGGGATTTTTTAACTCAAGAAGCAATGATCCACGGTTAGTATTTGACTTGGTCTTTAGACTTCTGTAACTAACAAGAGGTTATTTTAACATCCTTAGTTATCTCGCAAGGAATTGGTCTTAGACACTAAAGTTAGGGGTATAGTGCAGTCTGAGATGCAATGTCTATTGCCCGGTCGATTCTTAACTGGCTCCTCGAGTATCTTGTTGAATAAGCCAAAACAATAGTCATCATATTTCATTTTATATGTTGTCTATTTGTAGCTAACCAACTTTATTGCTATAATATCTCTAGATTATTGATGCTTTCGCATGGGTGTTGACAAAGGCTTGTAGGGAGAAAAGAACTGAACTGTACCATTGATATCTACCAACTTCTTTCGCGGTAAAGTATCAACCATTAGTCGTATGACTTAACAAATTAATAGTTATTATTGTATGCACATTAATATGTAACTGGTTTTACATGTAGCAACAACTTTTTCATGTAAAACCATTTGATCCAGCTGCATGTGGAAAGAGATATTGGGGTCCAGACAAATGGACTGGAGATTTTATTGCCGAGTGCAACAAGGTATTGATTTCTTTTTTTTTTTTGTTGTTGTCCCTCTTCCAATTTAAAAACATTGATGTGCCATATAAGTTTATAAAAGTGGACACTATATACTGTCACCGTGCACCAATGGCTTTCTTTTTACTCACATAATGCATTGTTAATTTGTACATGTTCTTGTCTATTTATGATTTAGCTTGCATTAATTGTTATATGTAGAGGTAGTTGGTTTGATAATTTTTTTTACATGACCTTTGGACCATAACAAGTGTAAGAATGCAAAGCAACTGGGGCAAAAATATTTTGCTTTCCGTATTCAATTTATAAAATAGAGAACATGCTTATATAATACATTAGTAAGCTAAAGTCTAGGAAACACCTATATGAAATTCAAAATGTATAATTCCAAACGAAGCTATCCAAGAGTTATCTATAACATTATCAAAAATCGATACTACAATTTCTAAGAGATATAACTCTTACCGAAAATGTGCTATGTTAAGAATAAAACAATCATGTGGCTCAAAATCAAACCACAACAAAGTCTTACTTACCAAATTTGAAGTTTGAGGTTAGAATCATGAGGAACACAACAATCAATAAGGGAGCAATAACACCAATTCCATAATTTTAAGTTTACTTATATAAACCACTGTACGCCATCTTCACCATCTAAAACACAAGCAAAAATCGAAGATGGGTAATGGAACAATAGCCATCTACTGGGGGTGGCATAACTCCACCCCCAAAAGTTTATACATAATAATATCACCAGATAGATATTGCAGCCCAAAGAAAAATGACCATGTCCCATCTTCACACATTCATTACTACCTAAGGTATATTACAAAACCAAAATTCAAAAAAGGAGATAGGACATGGTCATTTTGAAACAAAATTAGTAGGCTGCAAGTTATAATCTATCTGGTAATGAAAAAACATTATATATAGTCCTAGAGCTACTATTGTTCAAGAGCAGAAAATATTACATCACCACAAATAAAATTAAATTGTTCAAGAGGTAACCATTCAATTTCATCAGATAATATAATAGGCAGCGGTGTTGCATTGGTTGCCCCAATGTTGCCAGAGATCAAATGCCAATTGTAGGCATTTACCATCTGATTCCTCTGGGAGAAACGCCATCGTCTCCGAGTAGTCCCGCATCATAATGCAGACATGGAGTCTGTAATCAAAGTACCCCGACTGCTGTAGGGTCCACAGTGGGTAAACGAGCTGCCATGTGGTTACACTGGGCATTTGGGCATATACCTCGGCATCGAGTTCACGGAGGACACCATCCAAGTACCTTGTCTGTCACAATTTTAACAAAATAAATTTGTGATAATATAAAAAAAGTGTAAATTTCACATAATATAACATTGTCAATAAAAAATAAGTACCACTCTAGTCACTTGGTCCAATATTGGCCATCTCGTAGTGGGACCACCACACACAGGTACCAGTGGGAATTCATGTAGTTGAATGGCATAAAAATCTAGAAGGTTGCCAATTAAATCTGTTAGCCATGATATGTAAACATTTACTTAAAATATATCACATTTCCATTCCACCACTATGAAAATAATTAGAAACTGTTTGCAGTCCGCAAGGTCTCCCGAATGCCTTATGAGAAAGTAACTACGGATGCATTTCTCTGTGGGAAATGACAAGCCATTTGCTTCTCCTAGAATCTGTTGCTGCATTTCCATAACATTTGTATTTACTTAGCATAGTTCAGTTCGGCAATCTATGTAATTAAAAAAAAAGAAAAATAAATAAATATGAAACATCACGTTTGTACAATTGCCATCAGTTTGGACTCATACTGAAAGAGTCGACGATATGTACCACTTTGGCATCGTTGTATTGATTCGTTTTGTATTCTTTACCCTTTGAGCAACAAAACATTCGATTATCTATTTAAAACACAATGACATGTTAATCCATCCAATCCACTTATATAATTTATCTAATATCAATAACATAATTAATTTAGTACTCACACATGAATCGACCTAATCATTTGAAAGCAAGTGGCGCATATGAAATCTTGTAATATGCGCACTGTTCGTGTCAACTAATACTTTCCTACCCACCAACAAAAATTAACAATATAATCCATTATCTGCATATGTATGAATTAGTAAAGTGATGTAAAAAATTCAAAAAATTTACCTTGGGTCCTGGTAGGAGAACAAATGGATATAAAGAATGTCATCATTCACCATCATTTTGGATGTTTCACAAAGTGGAACAAAGTCACGGTTGAAAACAATCTGACTATTGTCTTTACTCACATTTATGATGCCAACATTAACATTAGTGATCACGTCCTTGAACAATTGTTTTCGGATCATGGACTTTCTTTGCCAAAGGAGATGTGTAGGTTGAATCTTTGGACAACTCTACCTCTCTTTTGAAAACATATCTCTTTGTACCATTTACCATGACATTGTCATCATCCTTGACAATATTACCAACTTCTGCAGCCTTATCCTTACCACGGTCATTAAATTTCTTCATGAACTTAGTCCATTGATCGATCATATTATCCGATTTAGTTGTTGCATGCAACAAATAATCATTCAATCTGTCAAACTTGATGTTTAATTTTTTTTATTGACTTTTTCATAGCCTACATATCGATTTAATATGTTCAACATGTTAATTAAAAATATTATAAGAATGCACGTGTAAATGAGCACAAACTATGTAAATATTAAAGGGTCTTGTAAAACTCCTAAGGTTATTACATAATAAATAACTCAAACCTTGTTGATCGAGCAACACGCATCTGGTTTTGAACCTTCTTCCTTGATGGTAGTCATATTGATTTTAACATCACTTGAGTCATCCCTCATGCCATCTATTTTCATATTGACTCCTTCTAGGTCCTCTGTCTTAGCCTACACATCCAATATATATATATATAGCTCGAAACATACTCATCAATTAATAAATTGCAACATAAAAATCTAATCCAATTTTATATTACATTGTACTAATTGCATAATAAATTTTAACCTCATTTTTTAGGGGAACCTGAATACGTGCAGAACCATTATCAGTGTCCATCCCCGAGTCCCTACAATACATTTATGCAAATCCAGTTCCAATATAACGCATGCTTTTGAATATATATATATATATATATAGCGCATGATTATATGTATAAAAATCGCACAATAGCAAACAATCGAAACATTTATGCGTTGGCTGGAATCAGCAAAGTGATACATAATACCATACAAATATTTTCTAACTTTATTTTCACCATATCTCAACACTCACATAGCAAGTAATTTAATTTACCGAAATGTAGACGCAGTTAAAAAATACACGTCCATAACTTCTCAAAATTAAAGGAAATCATATCTATTTAAATTTATTATATGTATGCCACAAGGTAAAGTTCATTAAGTTAAACATCATAAATCTTTCATCACTTTCTGTTCATATTTCTTCACACAATAAGGTATTATCAGCATTAAATCTAAACATGAAAATGTCAACAAAATGGCTTCACGTAATTACTCACAATGAAATTAAATTAATAAATCTATTGCAATTTTTTATTATCATATACGTATATAGAAAAACATACACATAAACTTACATCGTGGCTTTGAAATCTAGTCTTTGCTTGTAGTGGAGAATGTAGATGCCTTCACTTATCAAATCAATAAGCCAAAGAGGTGGATATGTTTGGTTTGTTTGTGCCCAACATCCTTATTAATAAACAAAAAATACAACAACATAGCTTCCCAAATGTCAATGTGATGATTAGCATTGATTTGACAATCTGCCATGCCTTGATATGGCGCCTAAATTAACCCTTAGCCGATTCAAGGGCCAAGTTAAATACAAACTCATATGATTTTGGACACTATTTGTTAAACTTTAAACCTTAAACTTACAAACTCGTTTATACTAATATAATTACGTAAAAAATCTACATTTTCAATAACAAAATAGCATGTAATTGGACAAAAATAAATTAATAAACTCCTCTATTACGTGAAAAAAATAGACATTTTAACCAATGGGTTCTTGTTAAGTTCCTTATTTATATTAAACCCAGACATCCTTAACGAATGACCTGTTCTTTAAGATATATATATATAAAGATATATATGTATGTATAAAGATATCAGTGTATACCAGAATGCTTTACTTATATTTTGATAATACCGGAATGCTAAATCACTATTGAAACGCCACGTCGCTAATTTTTTTACACATGATCATAATCGAACCAATTTAAATTGTTATCCAACTGTACACGCCTAATTGTGATTTTAATACAGATTAGTTAAGTACGTTCGTAACAACAAAGGTAACGTAACAAAAAAAATCTGAATATATATTTTTTTAATGATATTGTCTATGAAAAGTCAATGCATGAGTCTGTGTGTACGTGTAAAGGCTAGTTTCTTTAGGGGGATTGGGGTCTAGGTATGGTGTTGAGTTGACATTTTCTTACTTTTTCAAAACACCTCAAATGTTGTGAGAACCATTACATCCACATCATTTTTCTTACACAAGGTTAGCTCGTTAGGTGGACCATGTTATTTTTTATTTTTCGAAGGCACCTTCGGGTATCGTATCCTCCAGCTTGCAACATAATTGTTTTTTCAAAAATCATCACCATCAACATAAAGTACATGATGTGACGTTTGCTTGGTCTTCCAAGCTACGTGATCGATACGAATAATGGAAATATTATGCATTTATTTTTTGAAAATTTGTTTACTTATGCACAATTTTTTCAAACTATGCAGTCCAGTTTAAACTTTTGAGACTATAATACTTACTAAGTGTTACATTAATTTTTTATGAATTAAGATCACGTAATCGTACAACTATTGACATAATTCGTACAACATTGATTTTTTTTACTATTACTATATATACCAAACGTAACTACTCAAGTAGAGCTTATTACAACAAAAATACTAACATCAACTAAATGTAACAACTCATTTAAATATTGGCACAATAAGGTTTAGGAACAATAGAATGGAACAAGTAATACCCACACCAAGAAGCAAATTGTTCACCTTTGAAGCGTTATCATTATTGCTTACCCTCTTCACGGAGGATGTTACCTCCTCTCCAGTTACTTTATCATTATTATATTCATGTAATTATTTTCGCACATCCAGTTCGGTGCTAAATCACGATGCAGATATTGGTTCACACCAGCTGAAATAACGACATCTATCGCAAGTATTGTGAGACCCGAGCATGCAAATTATGTGCATTCATTTATTTTAAACATTATTTGGTAGTATTATGTGCTAATTATGTATTTATTTATTTTACTACATCATAATTGCATTTAAATTACCTATATATATATATATTTAAATATAGTCTTATTTTACTTAGTATACGATATTTGACTTAGTCTTGCTCATAGATATATAATACATACATAGATACATATAAACATATTAGATAATAGCATAATATGCTAACTTTGACTATTTGACTTTGGTTATTTGACTTCATTTGACTTCTTGCATTATATTTACACTTATACATTATATATTATAATAGAAAACAAGAGAACAAGCTAGAAGGAAGCTCAAGGGTCGGCCAAAAGAAAGACAAAAAAAAGAAAAAATAGAAAAAACGGTTTTTGCCATTTTTGAAGAAGATTTCTTGCATTTCAAAGCCAAATCAAAGTGGAAATAGCTCAAAGTGTGTTCTCCATAGCTTGTTCTTGACTTATCTAGCCTTTTTCTACAATTTTAGGTAAGGGTTTCAAGTTATTGCATGTTATTTGATTACTTTAATCCATGGAAATCATATATAATTGTGTTATAAATACTTGTAGAGATAAATATATGTTGTAGTAGTGATTTGAGAGCTTTATATATGCATATGAACTTGTTGGAGGCAAAATAGATGGTTTTAGGCTAACTTTGTTAGTTGAAAGCTGAGAAATTGGGTTGCTTTGGTGTTTATGATTATATATATGTGATTGAGATATGATTTCATGGCTTTGGAGTGAATTTGGTGAATTTAGGGGTTTATTTTGATGAATTTTCCAAAATTCCAACAATGATGCAAATTTAGAGATTGGGTTGTTTAGCTTGTTTAATGCTTGATTTTGTTGTTGTAATGAGTTCATAATGCATTGTAGTTGGTAGTTGGTTAATATATTGATTGTGTTGAGGTTATGTGTTGTAGAGATTCATAGGATGCTTAAATGAAATAAAAAAATTGGTGTTGTTTTGTAGGGTTCATGTTCTTGTAAGGTTTAATTGGAGTTAATGTGTAAAAGTCATATTCTTATGAACTTAAGTGATGTTAATGTGTTGTAGAGATCATGTTCTTTGATAGTTAAATGTTGGTATTAATGTGTTGGATATATGTTGTATCAAAGTTTAGTTGTAGATGAATAAAAGTGTTGTTGAATAATGAATGTGTTTTAGTGTACAAAATGTGTTGTTGAGTAATGAATGCGTTGTTGAGTAAAGAATGTGTTGTTGAGTAATGTATGCGTTTGATGAGATGTGATGTGAGGCGCTGGGTTGCAACCTTTAAAACAAATGCGGTTGCTTGTGTATCCCTAGGCGGCATTAGACTGTTAGGCAGTGACACGACCACCGATGTTCTAATCCCTATCTCGAATGAACGGAGTGTTTCATAAGGGTCTGGGTTGTAGGAGTCGAGTCAGAGTATATCCGAAGTACATTTAGTGTATAGGGGAAAGAATTTAGAATGGTGTTTAGGGGAACAACATCAACGGAATAAGCGTATCTTTATCAAATGTTTGCTTATCAAGTGTTCTAAAGCGGTAATCTTTTAATGTGTTGTTTAGCATAAATATTTCATGGTTGTTAAGCGAATGTGAGTACGTGGTTACTTATGTGGTATGTTGTTTCTAATGTGCTTTAAAAGGTTTTCGAGTTAAAGCTTTCAAACTTCCTATTATCCCTCCCTCACTGAGCCTGTTTAGCTCACTCATCTTTAATGCATGTTACAAGTGTTCATGATGTGGATTATGTGCGAGAAGAAGGAATTAATGAGTTTGATCATGTAGTGCATGAGTAGTTGATGTAGTTAACTTTGAAACTATGTTTTACTTGCTTTAGTAGTTGTTATGTATTGTGTAGTACTTGGCTAGTTTGAAATGTTGTGAGACCTAGCTTCTTTTGATGTATCTATATAGTTGGTCATGTTGGATCATGATCACAACTAGTTAGGCTTATATTTTGTCATATGTTTATATTCAAGTATGCTTTGGTTTCGAAAGTGTTGTTTACTTTTGCCAAACGAATGAATGAATGTTTAATGAATTCTACAAGAGAATGATGAAATGTTATATATGAATGATGTGAACCTTTGAAAATGTATGTTGTGTATTCTTTGTTGCGTTGGTTGTTCATATTACAGGCGTTATAATGTCCGTGTGGCCATCGCGACCGGGCTTGGTTTCCGAAAGGACCGGGTTTGGGCGTGACAAATAGAGAACAAACTCCCTGTGTTGTTCTTCTCTGGATCGGTCACAACCCTAATTTATGCCTTGTAATTGCATCGGCACCTTCGGTTCACGTATCACAGATTGAGAGTTGGATCTTGATATCATCGGGATCAAGTGGTTGATGTAGACATTGTAAAAACTTATATTACAATTACAATAACTTGGAATGTTACTGTATGGAAACTAGGAAGCCACAACCCAATGGCTTCGAAAACGCAAAGGAGAGAGATAGAGAGATAGAGATTTAAGTGAGAGAGAGAAAGAGAGAAACATGAGAGAGAATGCAAGGAGAGATAATTGGGGATGAGTGCTATGTATCTCATGTTAGGCTTTATGTATGCATAGGATGTTGTGTACACAATGGGTAAATGACATGTACAACATTATAACAACCATGGCATTGGGATTGAACATAATATTTTTACATTAAATACACGAGAGAAAAGACAATAATAAATAATTTGTGAACCATTTTAATATTTTTACATTAAATACGTTGGAGAAAAGACATATAGTTGATAACTAAAAACCAATTTAGTGTGGATATTAGTCAACACACATACTAAAAGGATCACACATGACATAACACAAAAAAAATAAAGAAAATGTCTAACCTGCCTTGGCATTGACTATTACACCTAGGAATTATTTGTATACAACGAAGAGATCGCTCCAACGTAGTCATACTGGGTTCCGAATATCTGTTGTCCAACACTGTTATTGGGGTCTCCAAACTGGAAAGAACCAATTGTAATACTGTGGCCACGTTCTCCTCCGTAATAATTTGGCACACTTGATTGGCTTGACATGTCATGGAAACTCTGGTGCGGTAGATCTCCATCGTCTGAGCCATTGTCACGATGCATTTTTGGACAATTATTTGCTTGGTGTCCAACATTTCTATAACGACACATGTAAAGTATACATTAATGGATTGATAACAAACAAATGAAATATTGTATTTCGTAGATATCACAATTTAAATACATTATTGTTTTTATCAAACACTGTGAAAAAGAAATTAAATACAAACGAAACTGAACATTGTAACAAAATTAATTTAAATTATTATTTAAACCCAATGTTCAAAATATAATTTTAATTTTAAATACACGAACTTAATATTTATTTTCGATAAACCTAATGTTCAATACCGAATACATTACAAAAAGAAATGGATAATTTTTTTTCTTTTGGGTTGAAGATGGTAGATAATGTTGGTGTATATGACTAACTTGTATCGCCTAGGTGCTTTGTTCGTGTCTTGACTTTTTGCCCTTGACCTTTTTGGCTTAGCTTTGTTCGGATCCAGAACATCGAAGTTCACGGGTTGGGACGGAACATCATCATCACCGTTCACCTCCATCATCCATAACTCTTTCGCAAGATCAGTTAGATGCTTAACGCCTTCTATCACGCCCCGACCCAAGCATATAATTATTTTATTAAGGTGCATGTATTTGTTGAATTAAATTTGTTTGTTTTTCGATATATATGAATTCAAGTGTATTTGCATTGCATTTAGAGTGAGTGAAATTAATGTTAATTGAAGTAGACTACATAGTCAATAATATATTAGGTGTATTTAGTGGGCTTTTAGTGGACCATGAGATGATTTAGTAGCATTTGGGCCTAGATAACCATACAAGAATATAACATAAAAGCCCAATTTGGTCCAGTTAGCAATTATAAGATAAAATTGACTCAAGAATGCTCTAGAAGGCTCAAGAGAAGTTGGGCGAAGGTAAGAGAAAAAGAGAGAGAACCGAGGGAGAAGAAAAGAAGAAGAAGAAGAAGAAGAAGAAAAAAAAAAAAGAAGAAAGAAGGAAGAAAAAAGGAGTTTAAGCCTTGCATAGCCACTTTTCATGCAATTCTTCATGCTTCAGGTGAGGGGTTCATGTTGTTGTGCATTTTTATTTGATATTTTTTTAGTAGCAAGCTTGTTTAGTGTAGTTAAGTGTTAATTGAAGCTTCAAGAGCTTGCAAAGTTATTTATTAAGTGCAAGAAACTAAGTACTAATGATATATTGCTTGTGTAGACAATTCTTGTAGTGGTTATAGTTGCTTATTAAAGGCTTGTATTGATGATCCAAAGTGTAATTATAATATTGATTACATGATTTAGAGAGTATTCTAACCTATGAATGTAGCAAGTAATGTCTAAAGCTAAGTGATCATGCAAAATAATGGCTTGAAAGTGGACCAGTGCAAGTGTGTATTTTGGACAGATTTGCCCAACTCATTTCCCGAGCTTATTTGTGGTAGTAAACGTTGTTGGATTTGGCTGAATTTTTAGTATTTTGTGTCCAAGACCTTGAGGAACAAACTTTGTTTTAGGAGCAAGTTCTAAATATGTCAATAAGGTGCATTTTTAAAGCCATTAAAATAGGGTTCTGATTCTCGCGTAGGCGCAGGGCAGTTTGCACAATGAAATTCTAGAGGTCATAACTTGATGAATATAACTCCGAATTGGGATCCGTTTGATGCAAAACCCATTTACACTTAATGAACTACATGTTTGTGCAGTTTCAAAGGTTTTAGAGAACATTAAGATTGATAACTGAATCAGTGAAGTCATACATGTTCTGTTTAGAATTTCAGCTTATATTGCTAAGTGTTTATGTTACACTAGTGGTTAATTTCTTGAGAAATAATGGTTGCTTGAGAGAATTAAGGAATATATAAGTGAAATAAATACATATCATGTAAAATGAGAGTATGATATAACCAAAGTTATACAAGAATGCATGCATGTTCACTAGCCTTTAATGTTATTCATAAGTTTACATGTTGCTATCTTGTTGAATTTGTAAAGCTAGTTGCTATCTAAGTGAGTTGGTGCTATTAATATGCCAATGAATGATTAGTAAATAATGGTTCTAAAGCATGTGAACTTGAGCTTTTGATTAAAGTAATGCATGATTTAGTTATTATAATGCATGTAAATGCTTATGTGCTCGAGGACGACCTACTTTGTCATTCCTTACTTACGTGCTATCAAATGTTTATATGATATATGCTATCAAATGCTTACGTGTTATGTGCTATTAAGTGTTACATGAAAGATTATCAAAGCGTTTCAGCGAGACTAACAATATAACCCAGCGTATCAAGCATTTTACTGAGCATAGCAAAGGTTGCAACCTTAAGCGAGGCACGAATATGGTGACTTTCCACTAGGCGGCTACGGTCTTGCTAGTGGTTGTTCATCCACAGTGACCTATTCCCACACTTGCTTGGTCGGTGAAGGCCTCGAGGTGTGGGTCGTAGGGTTATAGGGGTACATCCGGAGTACACCTAACAGAGTTATAAGGGATTTGTCGACATTACTAGCGCAACGAAATGGAGCAAAGGAAATGGGAGTGATAAGGTTGAAATGAAAGCGATCGTATATTTTTCATACGTGGTTATTTACTTTCCTAATGTTTTAATGAATATATCAATGTTATACTCTCATGCCTACATATTATGTAATATGTGGTTATTTATCTTCTTAATGCTTTAATGAATGATTTGTATCCATGTTATACTCTCGTGCTTATTTACAGTATTCTTGTTATTTGACTCTTATAGCTGGCTTACGAGCATTCACGAAAGGGTTTTCGAAAACTCCCTGTATTTATCCCCCCTCACTGAGCATTGTATATGCTCACCCTTTTTATCTCACATTTTCAGGTGAAGTTAAGCTAGTTTTCCAAGAGAAAGAAGAAGTTTGAGTTGTTTTCTTGCTTGCTAGAAAAGGTGGATAATCTTGTCTTGAAATGGCCAAAAGTGTTGAAATGTGAAGTTGTATTTAATGTGCATGTGGTCTACTTTGAGACTTAGTTAGTCTTGTATATATATTGCAAGAATATGAAATGGTTGTAATTTAAGATGTATTCACTAGTGAAAGACTATATAAATTATTTGTGTAACCACTTATGTTTAGTAGTTGATTAGAATGGTAATGTATGGTTTGTCTATTATCTAAGTAAGGAAACTAAACTACTAGGTGAACTTGATTAGAGCTTAATTAATGTTGTGGTGTTATTGTTGTTGTTGTTGTTGTGGTGGTGAAATTGATTGATTGATTGTACAGGTTTTGGTTGTCCTTAATGTAGGGAAAACTCCGTCCGTTTTCTCTCGTTTTACTTGCCATGGGGATTTGGTTGGGTTGCTACTATCGGAATTGATTCCGTGAGGGATCGGGTCGTTTTAGGTGGTATAAGAGCTTAGACAGCTCATCAGCTGAGACAGGGTCCTCGGTCTGTCGGGTAGTGACCCTTGAGTAAATGTGTGTGAAATGTGCGAAGTGAATAATGTGGTATATGTATATTAAGTGTTGAATGTATAATGCGTGGTCACCATATGTGATAAGTGTTCATTATGTGATAATTGCCTCTTGTGTGTATAAAATGTGCATTCCATAATAAGATAATGATGCATTAAAGTTTGTTATAATTGCGAGCGTATTATAACTAGTGGAAAGCACTTTTAGTAATCGATGATCAGTGACCAGTGTTTGGTGGTGGATGGCCTGTGATTGATGGTTGGTGGTCGGTATTCAGTGTTCAATGGTTGGTATTCATAATTGGTATTTCCATTGGGTATTCTCATCTGGATTTCTTATTCGGTCTTTTCTTTAGTATTCTTACCCAGAATTCTTATATGGACTTCTTATTCGGTACTCTTATTTGAAGTTCTCAGATGGTGCTCTTATTCAGGGAGTTCTTGTTCAGAATTTTTTACTGGTGTTCTTAACCGGAGCCTTTATTTGGCATCCTTATTTGGGAAATTCTCATTTGGTATTCCTCTTGGTATTCTTGCTGAGGTTTCTTATTGCTATTCTTGTATGGTGTTCTTGTATGATATTGAACATTTAATCTTGGTATTCGGTGATGATATTCAAAATGAGGCTTTGTGTATTCAGAACTGGTATTTGGTATTTTATATTTGGTACTTGGAAATCGGCATTTGGTAATCAGAATTTGGCATTCGGTACTCCACCTTGTATATCTGGACCAAAGTCGTTGCAGTTCCATGAGCAGTTATCTTATGAAGAAAGAATTACGAGGATGCAATTGTTTTAAGGGGAGGAGAGTGTCACGCCCCGGCCCGAGCATATAATTATTTTATTAATGTGCATGTATTTGTTGCATTAAATTTGCTTGTTTTTCGATATATGCGAATTGAAGTGTGTTTGCATTGCATTTAGAGTGAGTGAAATTAATGTTAATTGAAGTAGACTACATAGTCAATAATATATTGGGTGTATTTAGTGGGCTTTAATGGACCATAAGATGATTTAGTAGCATTTGGGCCTGGATAAGCATACAAGACTATAACATAAAAGCCCAATTTGGCCCAATTAGTAATTATAAGATAAAATTGACTCAAGAATGCTCTAGAAGGCTCAAGAGAAGTCGGGTGAGGGCAAGAGAGAAAGAGAGAGAACCGAGGGAGAAGAAAAGAAGAAGAAGAAGAAGAAGAATAAGAAGAAGAAGAAAAGAAGAAAGAAGATGAAAGAAGGAAGAAAAGAGGAGTTTGAGCCTTGCATAACCACTTTTCATGCAATTCTTCATGCTTCAGGTGAGGGGTTCATGTTGTTGTGCATTTTTATTTGATATTTTTTTAGTAGCAAGCTTGTTTAGTGCAGTTAAGTGTTAATTGAAGCTTTAAGAGCATGCAAAGTTATTTATTATGTGCAAGAAGCTAAGTACTAGTGATATATTGCTTGTGTAGTCAATTCTTGTATGTGGTTATAGTTGCTTATTAAAGGCTTGTATTGATGATCCAAAGTGTAATTATAATGTTGATTACATGCTTTAAAGAGTATTCTAAACTATGAATGTAGCAAGTAATGTCTAAAGCTAAGTGATCATGCAAAATAATGGCTTGAAAGTGGACTAGTGCAAGTGTGTGTTCTGGACAGATTTGTGCAACTAATTTCCAGAGCTTATTTGAGGTAGTAAACGTTGTTGGATTTGGTTTAATTTTTAGTATGTTGTGCCAAGACCTTGAGGAACAAACTTTGTTTCAGGAGCAAGTTTTAAATATGTCGTTAAGGTACATTTTTAAAGCCATTACAGTAGGGTTTTGATTCTCACGTAGGTGCAGAGCAGTTTATGCAATGAAATTCTAGAGGTCATAACTTGATGAATATAGCTCTGAATTGGGATCCGTTTGATGCTAAAACCATCTACAC
Organism: Ehretia macrophylla; assembly: GCA_037974665.1. Classification (NCBI taxonomy): domain Eukaryota; kingdom Viridiplantae; phylum Streptophyta; class Magnoliopsida; order Boraginales; family Ehretiaceae; genus Ehretia; species Ehretia macrophylla. The sequence goes on along the minus strand of CM075764.1, from coordinate 76,823,908 downwards.
TTAATGAACTACATGTTTAAGCAGTGTTAGAGGTTTTAGTGAACATTAAGATTGATAACCGAATCAGTGAAGTCATGTATGTGCATTCTAGAATTTCAGCTTATATTGCTAAGTGTTTATGTTACATAGTGGTTAAATTCTAGAGGAATAATGGTTGGTTGAGAGAATTAAAGAATATGTAAGTGAAATAAAGACATGTCATGTAAAATGAGAGTATGCTATAACCAAAGTTATACAAGAATGTATGCATATTCATTAGCCTTTAACGTTATTCATGAGTTTACATGTTGCTATCTTGTTGAATTTGTAAAGCTAGTTGCTACTTATATGCCAATGAATGATGAGTAAAGAATGGTTCTAAAGCATGTGAACTTGAGCTTTAGATTAAAGTAGTATATGATTTAGTTATTATAATGCATGTTGATGCTTATGTGCTCGATAACGACCTACTTTGTCGTTCCTCACTTACATGCTATCAAATGTTTATATGATACATGATATCAAATGCTTACGTGTTATGTACTATTAAGTGTTACATGAAAGATTATCAAAGCGTTTCAGCGAGACTAACAATATAACCCAACGTATCAAGCGTTTCAGCAAGCGTAGCGAAGGTTGCAACCTTAAGCGAGGCATGAATGTGGTGACTTTCTACTGGGCGACAGCAGGCTTGCCAGTAGTTGTTCATCCACAGCGATCTATTCCCACACTTGCTTGGTCGGTGAAGGGCTCGAGGTGTAGGTCGTAGGATTATCGGGGTACATCCGGAGTATACCCAACGGAGTTATAAGGGATTTGTCGACATTACTAGAAAAGCGAAATAGAGCAAAAGAAATGGGAGTAATAAGGTTGGAATGAAAGCGATTGTATCCTTTTCATACGTGGTTATTTACTTTCCTAATGTTTTAATGAATATCTTGTATCAATTTTATACTCTCATGCCTACTTATTGTGTAATATGTGGTTATTTAGCTTCTTAATGCTTTAATGAATGATTTGTATCCATGTTATACTCTAGTGCTTATTTATGGTATTCTTTGTTATTTGACTCTTATAGCTTGGCTTACGTGCATTCATGAAAGGGTTTTTGAAAACTCCCCGTATTTATCCCCCCTCACTAAGCATTGTATATGCTCACCCCTTTTATCTTACATTTTCAGGTGAAGTTGAGCTAGTTTTCCAAGAGAAAGAAGATTTTTGAGTTGTTTTCTTGCTTGCTAGAAAATGTAGATAATCTTGTCTTGAAATGGCCAAAAGTGTTGAAATGTGAAGTTGTATTTAATGTGCATGTGGTCTACTTTGAGACTTAGTTGGTCTTGTATATATATTGCAAGAATATGAAATGGTTGTAATTTAAGATGTATTGGCTAGTGAATGAACATTTAAATTATTTGTGTAACCACTTATGTTTAGTAGTTGGTTAGAATGGTAATGTAACGGGCCAAGACCGGAGCCCCGATCCAAAACCCAAGGTCGCGAAAAATGAGAGAAAATAGATAGAGTTTCCTCTGTTTCTAGGCCTAACCAGTTACATGCATTTAGAAGAAATAGCTACAAAACCATAAACCACCAATCCCAACTTTCAACATCACAACATTCCTCAATCCTTTTGGCCATTCGAGCCTTTCTACGACCACAACATATAACATACAAGCATGCGTTTCATTAACCGTTGAAGTTCTTAGTTATAAATTCGACTATCATACCACTCTAATATTCTTTATTTATCTAACTTAAGTATTAAGTCATTCAACAAACTCCTACCTAACCCCATTCGTCTTTCACTCACTTAGTAGGCCCATAACTTCATAGCAAAATAGATTCTAGCATTCTAGATATGTTACAACTAACTAGATCATTAACTACCATATTACAAACCATTATCACTAGGTGTGTTCTCCATAGTTACATTCATTACAACAAACAAATATATACATGGCACGCAGGCCTCAAAGAATATATAATCCTAACATTCACATATTTACAAAGGAGATACCACTTAAGCTAACACAAACAGTCAAGGTGTCTTATGAGCCTTCTCCTCCTCCACAGACTCAAGAGGAACCGAGCCTGTCTCACTTGAAATGGTTAGAAAGAGGGAATGAGCAAACACAGTTACTCAGTGAGGGAGGGGAACAGATAACTGAGGAGTTTAGAAAACCATTTCATGCAATGCAAACAAGCTCGTGAATCTATTAACATAAAAACTCTTTCTCAAGATAAACAAGTTAATCAATACATTAAAAGAGCTAACTTAACCTAGTATATCAAATAAACAATTAAAGACTTGTAACGAACTATAGCTATGTAACAAGTTCATATAACAACAGGGAACGAACAACACAATCACTTATAAACCATATCAACACAGAAGAATCAACTAATAACGCCAATTACACAACATTAAACTAGATCTCAACATCAAAACAATATGCCGTTCAGGTAACCAAGCTAGATAACACACATTCTGAACAATACAAGCATTAGTAACATATAATCATAAGATCTAATAGCAATACAAGATAGATAACGATTTAACATTAAATAACACACACTAAAAATGATACGATTTCGATAACCCCAAACACTTCAAAGTTAATCTTCAATCACGAACTTCGATCCACGAACCACGAACTCAATCAATGTGCCAGCATAACCCCATATCACTCCAGTGGGTGTACTCCGGATGTACCCCATAATTCTATGACTCAACACCCCCTGGCGATCTCCGGACTAGACAAGTGAGGGATTAGAGCACGAAGACTGAATATCCACTGGCAAGTCCACTGCTGCCCAGCAAACACCCAATACATCCGCCCCAACAATATGGTTGCGTAACCACAATGCAATGTAGTCAAATAACAATGACAATATAGTACTACAAACACAAATGAGGGACAACAAAGTAGGTTGCCTTCGCATATAATCACATTGTATAAGCAATAAACAATCATTAACCATTTCTAATCAAAGGAGCCAAATTCACACAACTCACGAACATTATGAAAATGAACAAACATTCTATACAAACCTCTTTTAGCACTTAACCAATCACACAAAGGCCATACACAAGCAACTAATCCATCTTTGACACTTTTCCCCTTTATCTACTAACACAATTCGATGCACAACCGAACCACAAGTTATCTAATTCATATGTTAGCTATTATACACCTCTAATGTCACTTTATGGCACCACGAGATGCAAAGAAAACCCGTTTTAAACTAAGTTAAGCGCAAAAGCCCTGAAGACCTTGAAGTCGCTTTGAACTACGACTACCAAAACCAATGAGCAATTTGATGCCATAAAAGTGTTTTAGGCTCTACCCTACTTACATAAGACTAATGAACACCTTAAATATCACACTGAAACGCTACATCACTCGGATACTATTTTAAACGTAATCAAGACTTCAAAATTCAACGTTCTCAGAATTTAATAAATTTTATCGAGTAACCATTTTAGCATCTCTAGAGTCCATATACAATCAAATCGAGCATCAAGTCTTATTTTGATGGTCTTGAATGAATAGTACCTATTAACTCACTTTAAATCAAGGTTCTAGTAACCCAAGCAAATCCAATCCATTAGAGGCTCTAATCTAGGTTTAACAACTCCTAAATCATGATTAGATGTCAACTAATTAAGCTAGAACACAAGGATTTACAAAATCCCAATTTTTACTATTCATAGTCTACTTTAAATTAAAGATTGATCTTTAAAGCCATTAACAATGCTATCTATTCATATATACATGTTCTACAAGCATAATGAAGAGTAATATAAGCATAGATAAGCATGGAAAGTTCATTACACAACAAATCAAGAAATTCAAAATAAATCCTAGCTATTCAATGCATGAAAAATGGATTTCTCCCTCACCAAATAACTCAAGAAATGCTTGTAGAAGGCTTAGGAACTCTTGAAATCACTTGTAGATAGCTTGTATGAGCTCAAATTGCAAAACTTGAAGTTGATTTCTCCTTCTTTTGCTCCTGTTGGCTCACGGGTACTAAAGGGGACAAGTAGGGTATTTTTGTTTTGTTTTGTTAGCCTATGCTTGTATATGTAATGTATATAAGTTATATAATAGGTGTATTATGTAATTGGGCTCATCTTAATGCAAGACAAATTAGTTTCTAAGTCCAAAAGTCCAATAAAACTAAGTAGCCCATAAAACTATGGTTTTCTAATGTTTTCTCTATTCACTCAGACCGAAAATATTTTTCCAAACACACTCTCCCAACATGCCATGCATAGACAAGCGATGAATGAATACTAAACATATGTTAAGACACGTAAGAAAAATATAAAATAAAGAAATTAGAATGATAGAAATTTAGCCCCGGGCTCAAGGTTACTTATTCAACTAATTGAAAATAATTGGAAACTAGCATTTAAATGCAATAAAATAATTTCTAATAACTATTTTACCAAGATAATTACCTCATTTAAATTTACTACATACTATTTACACGTATTTCAAGAAATATGGTGTAAATAAATGAATGAATTCATATAAACATATGATTATGAACAAACATTTAAAGTAAACACATAAGTATATACAAGTAGGTATTATTACTACATGTCGGGTCTGGGTGTCACAGGTAATGTATGGTTTGTCTATTGTCTAAGTAAGGAAGCCAAACTACCATGTGAACTTGATCAGAACTTAATTAATGTTGTGGTATTATCGTTGTTGTTGTTGTTGTTGTGGTGAAATTGATTGATTGTACAAGTTTTGGTTGTCCCTAATGCACAGAAAACTCCGTCCGTTTTTCCTCGTTTTACTTGCCTTGGGGATTGGGTCAGGTTGTTACTATCAGACTTGATTCCACGAGGGATCGGGTCGTTTCACTTTCTATTACTTCATTGAATCCCTACATCGTCCTTGCGGCATATAAACCTAGTTCGGTGCACTTTGACATTACGAAAGCGTACTGACAAGTTCAAATTCTTATGTTGTGACGGTTAACAGGTTCTTATCACGAAACTCCTTGCTTATGTCAGCTGTCCAATGTCGATTGATGCATGTTGGTGGGATTTCATTCAGTCTCTCGCACTTTAGCACGTATATATTGTGCTTAAATGGCATACCAGACGACTCAAGCCTCTTACATTTGCAATTGATTTGCAATGTGGCTTTATTGAACAAAACATTACCCACCAACCCTTCATGATTATAATTCGCAACGTTGTATGTGCGAGAATCGACACTGTACGGAATAACTCTTTCGTGCCAAAGCATTTCTTGCAATTCAATGTGCTTTTTAATCTTCATGAAAATGGCTCGAGTATAGATATTAGACATATGATGCTCAATATCTTCTAATGGGGTAGTTAGGACTGACATTGTGTAGTTTGTTTTGACTTCTTCATCAATGACATTTATTCGCACACACATTAACCTTCAATGATAGTCCCTTACAAAGTCTATGAGCTTTCTATCGGTCCTGAGATAACTGTTGAGGAACACATTCATGCCCTCACACTGCTGAGTGCTCTTGACTCTGACAAAGTAATACCCACGTAGATATGCCTTTGACCACATGTCTCCTCTCATATACATCGTTGATCCACTTGTGATTTTGAAGGCCGTGTCGAACAACCATATCACTCCACAAATTCTCAAACTCATCAATGCAACATCTCAACGACATGTAATTGTTGAATATGTTATTGAATTTTCTAATTTTCACATTTGAACTTGCATTCTTTTGTAGATGTCACCGGCAGAGCTTGTGGACGGCGTTAGGGAAAACTAACGAAATAGCTGCCTACATTGACCTGTCACCATCGGTGACCACTGCTGTTGGTCTCTTTCCTTCCATCACAGTCAAAAATGTGCTTAGTACCCAGATATTCGAATCTGTCGTCTCGTTCTCCACTAGAACGGCTCCAAAGACACATGTATTATAGTGATTGTTCATCCCGACCAAGATGATGAGAGGAAATCTGTACGCATTCATTTTCTACGTCGCGTCGAAAACAAGTACATCACCGAATACTTCGTACTGATCCCTAGATCTCTTATCCGTCAAGAATAGCTTGTCCAATTGATTTTTGTGATTTATTGAGTAATGGAAAAAGAACCTAGGATCGCCCTCCAACTTCCTGTGAAGATAATCCAAAGAGACTTTAGCGTCTCCATCAATGACTTTCCCAGATCAGTCGTAGTTTAACTTATTGTACAAATCCCTCCTTAAGAACCCAACCTTTTGATATCCTCTAGATAAAAGGTGAAAGAAATCCATTATTCTATTCGTCTTTATGCCTGATCTCATCATTACATGAGCTTCTTTACTGTGTCCTTCGTCAACGTGTCTATGGGAACAAAGGTGTGAGATGCCGTACGTTGGTACCAACTCGTGATTATGTTGTTCGACGAAGGTAGTGACAATGTAAGCCATTGTTGATTTGTTAAGTTTAATGCGTAGTCGTGCCTTACAATTGGATCTTGTTAATACACGATGTTCCTGTTGACGGTTGGGCATTGCGACGTGTTTCTTATCCCGAGCACCCTCACGACAACATACAAATTGATGATCTAACACTTCACCAGTATCTTTATCTTTGTGGACCGTGTCTTTCCTAATACTAAAACCATGTGCATGTGCGTATTCATTATAGAACGTATATGCATCATCATCGGACGAAAATGCCATTTGCCATATTTCATCTTCAGTTAACTATCGTAAATTGGATGAGTAGTTGTTGACCACGTTACTGGAAACTGCATTGTTATTCATTTTTGTATATCTACAATGAAATTCGTCAACACATTAGTACACGATACATAAAATTCCAATACACGCAATAGATGAGAAACATAATTATTTCAACATAATATGCCATCAATTAGCACATTGACACAACTATTATAATATGAATATGAAATATGTACTGATTGTGATACCCCGAACCCGATATATAGTTAATAATACCTGTGTGCATTTAATTAATTTTTATTTTCCATGTTAACATTGAATTATGTCTTTATTTTAAATTAATCATTCATTTTAAGCACTATTTTCATACTACAAAAATATTCAAATAATAGCTAAATTAATTATTTGAAATAAATGTTAACTACTTTTAGTATTTATAGTATTTGAATTTATTTCCGTGCACTTATTTACTATGTTTTCAACTAAATGGGGAAAGTAGCTTCGAGCCCGGAGTGAATTTTAAACTATTTTACTTTTCAAAAATTAGATTTTTCTATCATTACTTATCATTTTTATAGTAATCGTTCATCAACCGTTCGTTCGTGACATATCGAAAATGAGAGTTAGAGAATTGTTTTTATGACTCAGTGAATAGTATTTTTAGCACTAATTTTAGTATTTAATTTTAGTTGGTTTTAGTTAGTTTAATTGGAGTTGCATTTTATGTCTTGAATTATGCTTGAATTGCTAACTAAATAGCTAAAGTTGACATTTTAATTGAACCATTGACCACCCAACCTTTGACCCCCGTTTGTTGTCATCTTTATAACCAAAGAAAGAAAAAAAAAACAAAGCAAGAGGAAGAAGAAACGAGAAAAAAAGAAAACTTCAATTCTTGCTCAATCAATCCTCTCCAAGCTTGTTTCTAGCACCCTTGAGCATCCTAGAGCCTCCTCAAGCCTTCTTCGACTAGCCATGTGAGGGATTTCATGTTTTTTTTTATGCATTTGAATATTTCTGGTTTAAACTTTGATTTTTGGCAAATGATCATAGAATGTTATTTTATTCATTTTGATTCTTGAAATACCTTCTATGATGATAGTAGAACATGTTTCTATAGTTTTTTTTTGGCAAGTTCCATGGTTGAAATTGAAGATTGCATGTTAAAGTACACAATGAATAGTAAAAATCGTGGATAGTAACAATTGTGTTCTAGCTTGATTTTGTTACATCTAAGCATGATTTAGGGGTAAATGAACTTAGAATAGAGCCTTTAATGGGTTGAATTTGCTTAGATTGCTAGAACTTTAAATTAAAGTTAGTTAAGGGGTACTATTCATTCAGGATCATTAAATAATGACCCGATGTTCGATTTAATACTTTGTATGGACTCTAGGGATGTTAAAATGGCTACTCGATAAAATTTATTGAATTTTGAGAACATTGAATTTTGAAGTCTTAATTATGTTTTAAATGGTAACCGAGTGATGTAGCGTTTCGGTGTGAGGTTTAAGGTGATAATTAGTCTTAAATAAGTAGGATAAAGCTTGACATGCTTTTATGGCACTTAATTGCTAACCGGAATAGGTAGCTGTTGTTCAAATCACCTAAGAGGCTTTTCGGTGTTTTTGGATTAACATGATTAAAAATGTGATTTTGTGGCATTTATGTGTATCATAATGTGGCTATAGGTGCTTGGTAATGTTAGATTAGGGGTTCTGTGTCTTGTGTGAAGTTTAGAATCTAATTAATATGCATTTGAATAGTGTTTTGTTGGGTTTCTTGTGAATTGCCTGAACTTGTTGCATGACTAGCTAATGAATTGTTTTAGTTGCTACATTTGATTGTTAATTAAGTGAACTACAAGTTAGTCTAATGCTAGTGTATGGCCTTCATGTGATTAGTTAAGTAGTTAAAATGCTTAGTTAGAATGTTTAATTATTTGGTAAGTTTCATGAATTGGCTTGAATGTTACATTGTTGTAAATTGGGTGAATAAGCGTGAAAATGACTTTAAAGCTATGTTTTATAGTTGAATTATTTTAATGTAGTTAATGTGCTTGGCAAAATTCAAGAAATGTTTTAAAGTTACTTGTGTAATTACTTGGGCTAGGAAATAATATGAATTATGTAAGTAATTGTATATGATTTCTATTGCTAAGAATTGAATGGTATAATAGCTAAATTTGGCATTGGCATAACTAATTGTTAAAGTGTTAGGTTAGTTCACTTGCATAGTGCATTGTTGGAAAATGTTATATCTTGTTTATATTGATAGTACTATTATGGAATTAAATGCCATAGAATATTTACAATTGCTTGATTCTTGAACATGTATGTGAACAATGTGGTTGAGTTATTTTTAAGTTGCATGGAATTGTTGTGCTTAGGTAGTAGTCTTGAATGGTATTTGGAAGGTGTTGATGCTTTGGAGTTGAATTGGAGGGATTCTCGGCTAGACTCCTATAGGTTTGGTTTATTAAAGGTGAGGGAGTCTTCATCCCTTTTGTGCATCTTAGCTTATTTTATTGCTTTTAGACTATATGATTTAGTTTAATTGATAAAGTTTATTTGTACTATTTACTTGCTATCTCATGATATCTTGTGTTTTCTCGTGTTTATTTAATATAATCTGGTGAAATCTCGTGAATTCTTGAATTCGTATCGGGTTGCGCAACCTTTTCAGACATGGTAGTGTTGAGAAACTCCGAGCAGTATCGGGCTGTCGGTCTAACTCGGCTACCATGATGCCTATTCCCTTTCTCGTTGGGGCATACTCCTCTACCCCAGAGGTGTAGTTCACCTTGTTGGGGGCATACGGACCTATCTCGGGAGAAATAGGTCATAGGATCGGAGTACATCTGGAGTACCCCATTGGAGGAATAAGGGGTTTGCCGGCATTTGCTTGAAGATCATGGTTCGTGGTTCGAGATCGAATACAGAGAAGATGAACCGTATGCTTTTTAAATGTGTTTAAATAATTGTTCAATTAGCTTGTTATATTGTGTTATTATCTTTGTTGCATTGCACAAAAACATTTGTGAAAACACCCTGGTTTACTGTATCCCCTCCCTCACTGAGTAACTTTGGTTACTCATTCCTCTTTTCAACATGTTTCAGGAAAAGTTGGAGATCGCATTGCCTCCTGTGTGGCCTATTTGCTCTTCTAGTGTGTTGGACATGGAAGAATTTGATTTTGATACGCTTGTATTCTATTTGAGACTTTATGATCTTGTATGTAATTGTGTTGTCTTAAGAAATGTATTATTAAAGTTTTAGTCTTGTATGATGGTTAGATACTAGTGGGCTTGTAATAACCTCTATTGTTTTACTTTATTGCTTAGTAGTTGCATGCTCGTATGGTTTAGCGAAAGTGGGTTGAAGACTTAAAATATAAGAAAGTTAAGTAACTAATATTAGAGTGGTATGATAAGTGGATTTAAGAGATAAGATTTCAATGGATTTAATCTAGCATCCATGTGTGTTATGTTGTTGGGTTCTAAGGCTCGGATGGCCTTGAGGAGTTTGTTGCATGTGGTGATAGTGGAAGTTGGGTGTTACAGGGAGGTTGGACTTTGATTTTGAGGTTATAATTGCTTGTACAAGTTCTGGATAGTCCTATAAACAGGGAAAACTCCGTCAGTTTTTTCTCGTTTTTCGTGACTTAGGTATTGGAACGGGACTCCTGCCTCGAGAGGGATCGGGGTGTTGATCATATGGTGTGAATCAATAAAACAAACATGAGCTAAATCACCTAATAACTTTAACGACCAAATCAAAATTAATAATATTATTGATTATTATTTACCATATGGTATGCAAAATTTATTTTTTAAAAGGCCATATCAGTATTTCACACGCATGCTAAATGTTCCCGAAATATATGTAATAATTTTGGCATTATTATATCATGACAAATAATTGTATCTCTTACATATTTATCTACCATAGGTAAAAATAGTTGAATAATACTAACCTGATAAACAAATTTTCTTCACTGAACAATGTAGAGTACTTTTTAAACGCTATGTATTTCTTCAGAATTGTTCAAAATGGACACACGATAATTTATAGAACTACATTCCATGTAGTTGAGCGTTATTTATGAGACAATTATATTCCATGTAGTTGAGTGTTATTTATGAGACAATGGCATTGATATGATACCATAAACATGCATTAATCGACATTGCTAATTAGATGTGTACAATTAAATCGGGGAACCTTTTAAAAAAAAAATTCATTTGTTATGATGATGATGGTGTTTAGGATAGGTGTCACACCCCGACCTAACCCCACGCTAAAGGTTAAGTCTGGACCCGACAAATGATAGAGTCTATCCTGTACCGTGGACATTCTGAAAACCTGTAAACGCTCAATAAAGCCACAATATAACAAGACAAGCTTTTATAACTAAAGTTCAAAGGTTCAAGGCCATCCGAGCCTTGAGACATACAGTAGTTCAGATTCACACAAGCATGCATCCAACTTAACTTCTTTATAAAACCGCTTATCATGCCACTCCATGATAGCATTGAAACATTCTTAGAAGTTGAAAACAAACATACATCAGAACATTCACTCCCAAGCATGCAAAGTAGCTAGAAGAAGAAACATAAGTTATTACATGTCATGGTTCCAAATCTACTACTACAACATCTATCTTTCAACTTGCAACTACATAACATATACATAGCTCTTAGGCTACAAAATAGAACATAAAGTAGAACAAACAAGTTTTTCATTCCAATAACAAGAACATAAACCACCTTAGACAACTAGACACAGCAACTAAGGCAATAGATCAGTCTGAACCTCTGGTTCTTCTTCCTCAACCAAATTTAGCTGGGGATCACCCACAGCGTCTCCTGAAACATGTTAGCGAGGTATGAGCAACCACTATTGCCCAGTGAGGGATAAAGGCCAAACGGGACGTGCAATGCAACAAATATAATAGTTAACAAGAAAAACAAGTAAAGTACATTTGAAACAGTAAATAACCACGCATATCAAAGGATACGATACACTTAACCCTAATACTCCATGATTCTCTTATCTTTGGCCACGACCACGATCCACGATCCACGAACCACGATCAATATGCTGGCAGATTCCCAATCACTCCAGTGGGTATACTCCGGATGTGCCCCGATAATCCTACAACCCAACATCCCTTAGCAATCTCCGAATCAGGCGAATGAGGGACTAGGGTACGGAGTTTGAATATCCACTGGCAAGCCCTCTGCCGCCCAGCCGATATTCAATACATTCGCCCTTGACACTATGGTTGCGCAACCAATATGCAATGCACTTAACAATGGCAAGACAATATCAACAATATAAGCAATAACACGTGGGAGGATCAATAAAGTAGGTTGACCTCGAAACAATTAGAAAAGAAGCAGTTTCATAGAAGCAATTAAGAAATCATGCCAAGGTCTTAGAAGCAGTTCAAAATTCACATGGAACTATACTAAAAGCTCCAAACATCTTGAAACTACATTTAAACACACAAGGAATCATGCCAAGGTCTTAAAAGCGTGAGACAATCGAATTTGTACTTAAACCCCTTTGTAACCCAACCCTTTTTCCTTCCAAACTCATGTTATGATTCTAGATTAGCAAGCGGCCTATACCATACTTCTAGTTAACCCTTTAGACACCTTTAGGACCCTCGAAATCATGCAAACACTTGCATTTAGCCCGAAAGCCCCAAATTCCCTCTTTTGGCATCTATTAGAAGCAATAAAGCAAGCCAATACGCACAATTACACAAAATCCTAAAAATCTGTCACTATTCACCTCATATAATCAAAGTAATGATTCCAACCGTTTAAAATGCGAACCAATAGCTTAAATGTGTTCTCAAGCACTTATTTACAATGTACAATAGCATGAATAAGCATTGCAATAGCATTTGATAGCATTTCTAACAATTCAAGAAAATAGCAACATTTCTAAAATGCACAAATAATCATGAAAACCCTCACCTAAAGCGCGTAGGAGCTAAGGAAAGGTTAGAACACTAGTAGAATGACTTGAATCTAGCTTGGAAGGGCTTGAAATGGTGAATTGATGAGCAAAAATCATTTCTTCTCCACCTTTGCTGCTGTCGGGTAAGCTACAGGAATTTCAACTTATTTTTGTTTTGTTTTGCTAGTTATGAGCTTATGTTGTGTGTTGTGTGAGTTTATATTAAGGTGGGTCAATGTTGGGTGCATAAATGGGTTATTAAAATGAGTATAGGTAGCTTAAAAATGAGTCTAAGGTGCAACAAGAGTGCTAGCTAATTAAAACACTAAGTTAAGTTACATAATACTATTCATTAGTTCACTAAATCATTTTCTAAACGAAGGCTCCTATCGTTCCTAGCTCAATCACACATTTTTCTCACTCCTAAAACAATTAATATGATTGAATAAAAATGCTAATTCAGTAATATTATGCAGTTGAAAAATAAAATGAATAGTAACTAAAGAAGACAATAATTAAAGCACAGAAGAAATGCGCACATTGTGGATGCAACAGTAATCTAGAAGTACGACAAAATCTTGGGCGTCACAATAGGTGCAATGATGAGATGTTTTATGAGATTGTGACAATGATTTGACAATTACTCTTAATTTTTTTTTTCGTTGGTCCATTAATTTAATGGTTTATTTTCAACGGCTTGAAAGCAATATGATGGATCACAGGTATGCAATTTTTTCTATTGCTTTAGAACACATAAGTGTCAAAAAATAAATAGAGAAATAGAATGCCCCAAAATATTGAAAGAAGATGCTACAAAATTCCTGAGGTACTTGTTTTCTACGTAATTAAAATAAAATAAAATATAAAATTCATGCCGTTCATGACCCAAATTTAATGAGGTGGAAATTCAAAATTCAAAATTTATATATTACTCGCTTTGCAAATTCTAATTGTAGCCAAATATGAATCAAATTTAAAATTTATTTTTCAGCCATAACATAATAATTATGTTCCCGCCATAGCATAATAATTCAAATTTGAATATCTCGCTTGTACATTGTTCATACCCAACTTATTAAATTGTTTTTCCCGCTAAAACGAATTCTTGTGTAACTGGATTTTTAAGGTCCCAAGATTCCCTACAACAAATTTCCAGCAAAAAAAAGAAGAAGTGAATTCATAAAAAACATTCAAAATCTTACCGTACAGTTATTGTGGTGAACCACAAAATTTATATTCCTGCGTTAACAACTTTCCAATTCTAATTTAATAATTTACATAGTTAGTATGAATTTGTAATTTATTTTTTAGATAAAAAACTTAACTTAAAATCTAATAAAAAGTTAAGATCAAATTAGTTTTCCACTTTTTTTAAGATAACTAATTGTTTGTGATTGTCTATTACGAAGTTGAGGTAGTAATCAGGCGTAGTAGAAAAATAAAGTGCAAATTTGTCCATAAACGAAGATGATAAAGCATTATTTTAAAAAAAAAATATATAAGATATCATAATGAATAAAACAAATCACGTGCTCATGTTCATTGTTACATGTCATGGCATGAAGGAAATGGGGTGTAGGGGTCACGACCGATAGAGAGATAGAGAGAGGTGATGTGACTTGACATGTCACCTAAGGAACCCGCAAAATCATAGCACGTAGTCGGTAGGGTTAATCATGCAACTATTGTTTTTTGAGTTTTGAATGCCCTCCCAAAAGTTTCCGTTACCATTTTTTTGTTCAAATTGAACTAAAGTTAAAAGTTACCGCTTTATTGTTCAAATTGAACTAAAATTAAAAGTTACCGCCAATGGGAAATGCAAATAGTAATATTCTTTTTTCCGGGTTAAATATAATAATTGAATTCATTGCTATAGGAAAATTGTAGATAACGTTAAATTCAAAGTATAAATATAATAATACACATATATGTATGCACATAGTTAGTAAAATTAAACATAACATAAGCATGATAAATAATAATAGCAGTAAAAAAAGTACTAAACTTATAATTTATAATAATAATGGTTATTATCTTCTATATAAAATTAGAGTAATACTATCTTAATCATTTAATAATATTAGTATTATTAGTATTATTATCATTTAATACTATTAGTGTTATTAGTATTATCATTATTGTGGTTGTTGTTAGGATTACTGCTATCAGTACATATTACTATCAGTATTATTATTATTAGAACCATATTAGTATTATTATGGATTTTACCAAAACAATCCTTACATATACTGGACATTATTATAAATGCAATGTTTTGATGGGGTTATATTAGTCGTCTGAGTAGTAAGTTCGTGTCCCAAACACATAAAAATGTGCTCAGCTCGTGTGCAATGAAATTGGATTACATTAGGAATAGGATTCTTAAGTTAATTGCCCAATACAAAGCATGAGCATCAAAATAGGGTTAGGAATATCAATTCGTTGTCAAACGCATTTCATAGTGTGACTCCATCACTTTATTTATTTATTTTATAAACGTAATACAATTAAGAATGACATATAAATGAAGAAGCGTAATAGTAGTTTTACTAATAGTATAATAACTATCAATATTAATAATTGATGCGATTAAATGATGCGTTATAAATAGGTACAAAATAACCAAGTTTTAATAACCAGCAAGTGCACAGATCATATAGTGTAGTGTTCTCTGAGTGTGAATCGTATCCATAAAGAAGTTCGTTAGTTAGTTAATGAAGTAGAGTGCGAAAGTGTTAAAGCGGTAAGTGACAGTTTGCAAAGAGTTTGAGTAGCTTGTAAACTAAACTATAACTAAACTAAACTAACTAAGTAAGAGTGGAATACGAGGGAGAGAAATCTATGGGGATAGATGTGACGCCCAAGATTCTACCGTACGCCTTTTAACTATTGCATCCACTATTTGAGCATTTTCACTGTGCATTACTTGTTACTTTATATGGTTACTATTCATTGTATTTTTCGACCACTTATTTACTTCGAATTAGCATTTTTCTTAAATCATATTAATTATTTTAGGAATGGAAAAAATGTGCATTTGAGCTATTAGCGTTGAGAGCATCCGTTTAGAAAATGTTTTGATGAAGCTAGTGAATAGTGTTACGTAGTTAAACTTTATATCCTAGCTAGCTAACATTTAATTGCACATTTGGACTTAATTTAAGTTAGTTTGACTCATTTTTATGGTCAACACTCGCACATAAATATAACACAAACATATATTATATACATATCTCAACACATACATATATATATAGCATAGAAAAAAAAAAGTCCCAAATAGTACCCCCAAACCCGACAGCCCCATAGGAGAGGAAGGAGAGAATTTTGCTCATCAACTCTTGGATTCAAGCCCTTGCAAGCTAGGAACAAGTTTTTTTGTGTGTCCTCTAGCATCCTACGAGCATTTATGCACATTGGTGAGGGATTTGCATGGTTATTTTTGCATTTCTAAAATGTTACACTTTTCTTGATTTTGTAGAATTGCTATTAAATGCTTATGATATGCTCAAATATGATAATATACATTATGTATAAGTGCTAGAGACCACATTTATGCCATTGATTCGCTTTTTTAATGGTTAAAATTGATGTTTTGATTGTAGGGTATAAATAGTGACGAATTTTAGGGTTTTGTGAAATTGTGCGATACCGCTTGATTTATTGCTTCTAATAGGTGCCTTAGATGTTAATAAAGATAGTTTAATAGTCACGAGTGTCACACCCCAACTCGACCTTACCTACAATCAGTCAGGACGCAACGGAATTTCGGCAGTATAACGATAGTAATTAGAACACCAAGTCTCTAAACCAACCTCTTCACAACTCATACAACCAACTCCACAAACATTCAACAATAAACAACCCAACCATATTATACAATAATCACTCCTTCAACAATCCATTCATAGTTTTTCGCCTCCGTTCCAACTTAGTACATAGGCTATACATACATTTCAAAATAGGTTATAACCAACTTAGTAATCTAGTCATGATCAAAATAAAGACTACTAAATCATCATACGTATGTCTTTATATTAAGATAGGTTATACAATACATTGTTTTACAACAACTAAGATAATCTCATGGCAATGACTCCAGCACATAAGACTCATCCACATATGGCACATTTCCCTCTTCAAGAGGCACGTACCCGTAGTCAGGCTCAGTAACACCTGCATGCATGCAATAATTGAGAGTGAGCTTATATCAAACAAGCCTAGTGAGGATCCAATAGATCTCTAATCGTATTTACTATACTCCTTAGAAATCATCCTTTGTGCAGTAAACACACAATAAATATCAATAAAAATATAAGTACATAAATTATAATGACCATTCAATAAAGGATACTCTAGTTGGTGTAGCTCTAAACGTCATCATGATCTCAACCGTTCTTCTTATAACTTCCCATAACTCACGCACCTGAGGTACCTCTCTAGCCCCGCCCTCCATGACACCTCCGTCATGCGAGCTGGGGGTAGCCTATGGTAGTCATGCCAGTTTCAACCCGACAGCCCGATGCTGCTCGAGAGGTGGCACACATATACCGAGACTCAGCAATAATAATAAACATTCAATAACAGGTGGACAACCTTTTCCGTTGACTATCTCCCGGTTCATCAATAATCAATAATCAATAATCAATAATCAATTAATCATCAATCAATTAATAACATTTTAACAACATAACATCAATTAATCAGTTAACAACTAAACAACTAAGTTAGATGACAAAGTAGGCCATCCAACTTAACATGCATTAAACCACACAATCAAACCCTAGTCTAACCATTAACAACTCACAATTCAATCACTCAAAACACCACCCAAACAACTAAAGTCATATATCAACATTTTAAAGAAAGACAACCTAAACTTCTAATAATCATAACTTATATTCTACTAATCCAAACAACTCCAAACCAGTTTCTATCACTCACCCACTCAATCAACTACATTAGTCCCTTCGGAAACCAACCAAAATACATCCAAATCAAGTCCAACAACCCTAAAACCCTAATGCAACTTGGCTGAAATTTTTGGACTTTTGCACCAATATGACAATCAAAATTTTGGCATTACAACAGTACTACCACGTATTTAACAAACTTTTACAAATCGACGGCAATCGATTCCAACCACTACAACTCAAAATATTCAACAAATAGCCAAAAACTCAACTTTTAATACCCGAAAATAAAAATTCATGCTACAACAGTTCAAATCTTATATAAACAAATATAAACGATCCTTATCATGCACTGAGCAATAATATAACATCAATTCAACTTTCTAATAGTTCAAAATTCAATTATACGCAAAAACATAAAAGATGACATTTGAGATCTAGAATTTTTCTCTCACCTTTGATTTGAAACAAGCCTAGATATGCGTGCAATACGTGCCCAACAAACGAAATCCAACTTGGCTCGAAAAACTGTGGACAAAAACTAGGTTTTTCAAGTGAATTTTGCTTTGAAAACCTTTGAAATTTTCTCTCTATTTTTCTCTCATTCCTCTCGGCAATGTGTGTGTAGAATGAGTGTGTTTTGTGAGCTTTCAATGTGTGTTGATGAAATATAGCTCAAGGTCAAACAAATTTTAAAAAGTCAAAGTTGACACTTAGTTTATTTTTTTTGTATTTTTAGTCTTTTAATTCATTTTCTTGACTATTTCTTGCTCAAATATTAAATTGACACTTAAACTAATTCTAAACAATATCTTTTAGGTGACAAAGAGTTTTACATTTAAACATGTTCACCCGAGTCGGCTTGAAACTCGATTTCTTGCAAAAGAAAGTGTAAAAATCTTTAAAATTTCAAAACCGATTCCAAATCCGTTTTAATCAAACACGGGTCTATTAATACCCGATGACTAGGTTTTAACACATTTAAAATACCCCTGTAAAAATTTTAGTAGACAGGTGTTCAAAATACTATTTACTAAAACCGGTAATAAAATTTCTGATTCCGTTTTTGATGAAAATTTTATAAATGCACACATAGTATGTATTAGGAATATAAATCACATATCTAGCAGATTCTAACTCATATCACACATAAACAGGTCAAAGCACGCAAAACGAGACAAAACACGTAAATCGAGGTTAAGATAAAAAGTGGGATTTCACAGCGAGAGGTTGAATTGCTCGAACCTTGGCTAAAACATGAAATAGGCGACTTTTAAAAAGGGGTTTAAGGGTTAATGCAAATCCGGGTTAATTTGGCCATTACATCTACTGTTCTTAGGCTATATAGGTGCTAGATATGCTTTGCTAAATCTCAGTTGAGTTCCGGTTATAGTACGTGTAGTATAAACTCACAAAGTGGCAATCGGGGCTTTTAGGGTAATCGCGGGTAATTGGATAGTTTCGAGGGTCATGGAGGTGCCTTAGGAGATATCTAAAAGTATGGTATAGCTTTCTCGTGAATTTGGAACATTAACTCTTGTTTGGATGACAAATGGCTTAAGATAAAAAGGGGATAATGTGAAAAATGGATTGTTTTACACATCTAATGCCTTGTAACTGGTTATAATATGGTTAGATGCGCTTTTAAGTTAATTGCGAGGTTTTGGTAATGTTTTGTGTAAAGTTTGGAAATTACCCCTTTATGTTTTTTTAGTTGAATTCGTACTATTGCTTATATGTTAACTGTTTCCGAGGGAAACCTACCTTGTTGTCCCTCTTAAGTGTTATTGCTTTACAATGTTATCATAATTGTCATTGGTTAAGTGCATTGCATAGTGGTTGAGCAACCATAGTATTAGGGGCGGATGTATTGGATATTGGCTGGGCGGCAGCGGGCTTGCCAGTGGATATTCGATCTCCGTGCTCTAGTCCCTCACTCGCCTGGTTCAAAAATTGCCAGGGAGTGTTGGGTCGTAGGTTTATCGAGGTACATCCAGAGTACACCCACTGGAGTGATTGGGGTTATGCCGACACATTGATCGTGGTTCGTGGTTCGTGATCAAGATAAAGTGAATTATGGAGTATTGGGGTTAAGTGTATCATATCCTTTCATATGTGTGGTTTCTTGATATTTCAATTGTTCTTTACTTGCTCTTACTGCTTATTTGCTTTAACTGTTGCATTGCACTCCCCGGTAGACTTATCCCTCACTGGGTAATTGTGGTTGCTCATACCTCGCTAACATGTTTCAGGAGGTGCTGAGGTTGAACCCCAACTTGATTTAGTTGAGGGTGAGGAGTAGGAGGTACAGACGGATCAGTTACCTTAGCTGTTGTGTGCTTATAATTGAGGTGGCTGTGTTCTTGCTGTTATGTGAAAACTTGGCTTGTTGTATATTATGTTCCATTTTGTGCCTTTGGGCTTGTAATTATGTGTGGTGTTGAAAGGATTGTAATAGTTAGGTTATTTTATGGCTTGCATGATGATGAGTTGTAATAGCTCATATTTCTTGCTTTTATTTCATTGCATGCTTGGGTGATTGCAGAGATTGAATAGATGACTTTAATTCTTAAGTATGTTTAAATGCTATCATAGAGTGGTATGATAAGCGGTCTTATGTAAAGAAGTTAGTATTGTGGAATACATACTTGTATGTATCTAAACTATTTGTAATGCTTAAGGCTCGGATGGCCTTGAAGCTGGAATTTAATTAGAAATGAAGTTCTCGTTGCTTTGTGGCTTTATTGAATGTTTACAGGTTTTCAGATGTCCACGGTACAGAGGAGACTCTATCCGTTTGTCAGGTCCGGAATTAACCTTAAGTGCAGGGTTGAGTTGGGGCGTGACATTTAGGTGGTATCAGAGCTTATGGAATGCTTGAGCTGGGATATGTTTCTCGGTCTGTGGGTAGAGGTCTATTATGTGATTGTGTGATAGCATGAATCAGTGATTCTTTGATTGGTTAAGTGAAAGATTGACTTGATAAAGAACATGCTAGCATGGAAATGGAAATATGAAAGGTCTTTTAAGAGTTATTGAATAAAGTGAAGATTTAGAATGTAAAGTATGACTAAGTGTTTTATATGTGTCTTTTATGTATAAAATGCTTGTGTGACCTTATTTGAAATTTATTTGGACTTATTTGAATTTCTCCTTATGTGATTTACTTGTGAATTATATATATATGCCTGTCATAATACTTTGCATTCTAGTTATTCGGAATGGGGCCCCACCATCAGACTAGAAATCAGAATACTTGGAAAGAAGAAGTAGACCAACAGATTATTAATGCTTAGTTGACCGCTACCATAGGTCAGATTGCACAAGTATTGTAGAGGCGGGGAGGTTTTGTGCCTGCAGGTAATCCGGGTCAGGGTCAAGGAGGAACAGGGGGCGGTAGTGGTAACTACCTTGATAAATTCTTGAATCGGGGTCCGTTTAGCTTCTTCGGAGAGCCCGATGATATGTTGGCTGAGCAATGGCTGAATAAAGTGGATAAAATTCTTACTGGCCTTGAGTATACTGATACGAGGAGGGTTGCTTGCGTTGAGTTTCTGCTCGAGGGAGATGCGGAGCAGTGGTGGCATACCGTAAAGTCCAGATAGGAGGTTAAGGCAGTACCGCAGACATGGGATGAGTTTGTTAGAGAGTTTCGGGAGAAATTCATTACTGAGACAGCTATTGAAAGACGAGAGCAAGAGTTCATTAATTTGAAATAGGGCAACTTGACAATTGACCAGTATGACACAGCTTTCACTCACTTGTCCTGTTATGTGCCAGTCTTAGTACAGCCGGAGAGTAAGAGGATCCAGAAGTTTATTATGGGACTAAGGCCTGATATTTCGTTGAATCTGTCTACCCAAGATTACCCCACTTATGCAGCAGCAGTCAGGATAGTTGCCAGATATCAGAAATGCAAAGCAGATCTATTTGGGGAATTGAGTCAGCCCAGTAAACGACCACATCAGACTCAGAGTCAGGGATTTCAGTGGCAGACTATTTTAGTTGGTCAGAGTCAACAACCAAGGCAGACTCAGAGTTATGCCGGGCCTACTCAGACTCAGGCATGACCAGTTCAGAGTCAGAATCAAGAGCAGTCTCGTCCAGCTGTAGTACGATCTCAGTAGGGTAGTTCAGCTACCTTTTCTTACAGAGCTCCTACGGGAGGCACTGTTGCAAGACGTCATCAGCAGTGCAGCTTCTGTCAGCGCCAGGGCCATACTGAGGATAATTGTTGGAGGAAATTGAACAGGTGTACAGGTTGCAGGAGTGACCAACACATGGTTAAGGACTGCTTGAAATTCAAGAACACCAGAGGTCATACATCTGGACAGGGTACACAGACCAGGGCACCAGCTGCAACATCAACACCACGGGGATAGGCCCAAGTATTTGCCTTAGATGCAGAGGAGCTTCCTGATACAACTGCAGTTGTTGAAGGTACTTTTCTTCTCAATAATAGATCAGTTACAGTTTTAATTGATTATGGGGCTACACACTCATTTATCACACCTATGTTCGCACAATCTTCTGCATTGAAAATTGATAAATTGCCTTATAAGATTGAGGTTGATTCATCTATGGGCACTAAAATTTTCACTGAATCTGTGTGTAAAGCCTGTGAATTGTATATTGGGGGTCGAGTCCTTCCTATTGATTTGATTATCTTGCCTTTTAAGGACTTCCAAATAACTCTGGGTATGGACTGGTTGGGTGAATATTATGCTTATCTAGATTGTAGAAGAAAAATTGTGAAGCTTGAAATGCCTAATCAACCTGTAAATTGAGATTGTGGGTAGTCGTAAGTCTATGGGTACTCGCGTAGTTTCTTCTATTAAGGCGACTAAAATGCTGAGTAAAGGTTGTGATGCTTATTTGGCCTATTTGATTAATCAACCTTCGGATAAGGTACAACTAAATGATGTGCCTATTGTGAGTAAGTTTCCGAGGGTGTTTCCTGAAGAATTATCTGGTTTACCACAAATAGAGAGATAGAATTTGTGATTGACTTATTGCCGGGGACTACACCTATCTCTAGAACTCCGTATAGAATGGCTCCGCCTAAGTTGCAGGAATTAAAAGTTCAGTTGCAGGGTTTACTTGAGAAGGGATTCATTCAACCAAGTTCTTCGCCTTGGGGTGCACTGGTCTTATTTGTTAAAAAGAATGATGGATCTCTTCACTTGTGTATTGATTATCGAGGTCTCAATCAGGTGACTATCAAAATAAATATCCATTGCCTCTAATTGAAGAGTTATTTGATTAGTTGCAAGGTGGCAGGGTATTTTCTAAATTTGATCTGAGGCAAGGTTATTATCAGTTGAGGATTAAAAAAGATGATGTGCCTAAAACTGCTTTCAGAACTCGATATGGCCATTATGAGTTTGTTGTTCTGCCGTTTGGTTTGACTAATGCTCCCGCCGCATTCATGCATTTAATGTAGAGGGTATTCCGTCCATATATAGACCAATTTGTGGTTATTTTTATTGATGATATTCTTGTATATTCTAAATCCGAGGCTGAGCACGAACAACATCTTAGGATTATATTACAGACCCTTCAAGAGCATAAATTATTTGCAAAGTTCAGCAAATGTGAATTCTGGTTAAAACAAGTTGCTTTTCTCGGTCATATTATCTCGCAGGATGGTATTTTGTTGATCCAACGAAGAATGAGGTTGTATTAGCTTGGAAACGGCCTGAAATTGTTACAGAGATCTGTAGTTCTCTTGGCTTAGTAGGGTATTATCGAAGATTTGTCAAGGGCTTCTCTAAAATTGCTGGGCCTTTGACTCAGCTTATCCAGAAGAAAACTGTGTTTGACTGGAATGAAAAGTGTGAGGCTAGCTTCCAGGAATTGAAGAAAATGTTAACCACAACTCCTATTCTTGCTTTGCCTGAAGGTATTGATAATCTGATAATCTATAGTGATGCTTCTAAGGAGTGTTTGGGTTGTGTATTGATGCAGAATGGAAAGGTTATTGCATATGCCTCCAGGAAACTGAAACCTTATGAGCTCAATTACCTGACGCATGATCTTGAGTTTGCGGCTATTATCTTTGCACTAAAGAAATGACGTCATTATCTCTGGGCCAACAAATTTGAAATCTTTACAGATCATAAAAGTCTGAAATATCTGTTTTCACAGAAAGAGTTGAACATGAGGCTGGGGCGTTGGCTGGAGTTACTTGAGGACTATCATTGCACTATTGATTATCTACTAGGTAAGGCTAATATTGTTGCTGATGCCTTGAGCCGAAAGGCTACAGTTGCTAGCCTGATTATCAAAAATTGAGAATTCACGGAAGAACTATATTTATGGAAGCCCAAAACTTCAAATTATGGTATTCAATTTGCAAGTTTGCATATTCAATCTCTATTATTATCCAGGATTAGAGAAGCTCAACAGACTGATCCTTAATTGTTGAAAGTCCTAGAAAAATCTAAAGGGGGAGAGTAGGATTTCAAACTGCATGATGATGGCATTCTCAAATTCAAAGGTAGAATTTGTATTCCGAATGAGTCAGCCTTAAAGAAAGAAATACTTACAGAGGCTCACAGTTCTAGATATACTATCCATCTAGGCAGTACCAAAATGTACAAGAATTTAAAACAGAACTTCTGGTGGAATAACATGAAGAGAAAGATTGCTGACTATGTTGCTAGATGTCTTACATATCAAAAAGTTAAAGCTAAGCATCAGAGACCTGCAGGGTTATTGCAACCTTTGGCTATTCCGGAGTGGAAATGGGTCACATTACTATGGATTTCGTGTCAAACTTGCCGAGGTCCTCGAAGGGTAATGACTCAGTTTGGGTTGTTGTTCATAGACTGACTAACACTTCTCACTTTATTGCTACAAAGAAAATTGATTCTCTTGACAAGCTAGCTGAATTATATGTTGAGAATATTGTCAGACTTCATGGGATTCCAAAGAGTATTGTGTCAGATAGAGATCTTAGGTTCACATCTCAGTTCTGGCAGAAGATTCAGAAAGCTTTGGGCACAACTTTGAGCTTCAGTACTTCTTATCACCCTCAAACGGACGGTCAATCTGAGAGAACTATCCTAATACTCGAGGATATGTTACGAGCTTGTATTCTGGACTTCGGTAAGAGTTGGGAGAGGTATTTACCACTTGCGGAATTTGCTTATAATAACAGTTATCAAGCTACTATCGGTATAGCGCCGTATGAGGCACTTTATGAGTAAAAATGTAGATCTCCTTTATATTAGGATGAAGTTGGAGAGATGAAGACTATTGACCCTACTCTATTGCCAGAGATGAACAGAATGATTGATAATGTGCAGCTTATCAAAAGGATAATGCTTACAACATAGAGTCGGCAAAAGAGTTATGCAGATAGACGCCGTCGAGATCTGGAGTTTGCCTTGGGAGATCAAGTATTTCTAAAAATCTCTCCTTGGAAGAGTTTGATTCGGCATGGGAAATGAGGTAAACTCAGTCCGAGATATGTAGGATCGTTTGAGATCACAGAGAAAGTTGGTGCTTTGGCTTACCGATTAGCTTTACCTCCTAGTTTGGGTAGAATTCACGATGTCTTTCATGTTTCCATGCTTCGAAAATATCAGCCAGATCCTTCTTATGTTCTTGAGCCAGAGCCGTTGGAGATCAGTGAGACTTTGACTTATATAGAGAAACCTCTTCGGGTTGTAGACTAGAGGGTTCAGGAACTGAGAACTAAAAACATTCGGATGGTTAAGATTCTGTATGTTCATCACAGGTTAGAGGATGCCACATGGGAGAGAGATGATCAGATGCGAGATCGCTATCCAGAGTTGTTTGCCGAATCATATAAGAATTGCGAGAGTGCAATTAGTTTAAAGGGGAGAGGGGGTGACGCCCAAGATTCTACCGTACACTTTTTAACTGTTGCATCCACTATTTGTGCTTTTTCACTGTGCATTACTTGTTATTTTATATGGTTACTATTCATTACGTTTTTCAACCACTTATTTACTTCGAATTAGCATTTTTCTTAAATCATATTTATTATTTTAGGAATAAGAAAAATGTGCATTTGAGCTATTAGTGTTGAGAGCATCCGTTTAGAAAATGTTTTGATGAAGCTAGTGAATAGTATTACGTAGTTAAACTTTGTATCCTAGCTAGCTAACATTTAATTGCACCTTTGGACTTAATTTAAGTTAGTTTGATTGTAAGGTACGAATAGTGATGAATTTTAGGGTTTTGTGCAATTGTATGATATGACTTGATTCATTGCTTCTAATAGGTGCCTTAGATGTTAATAAAGATAGTTTAATAGTCCCAAGAGGTTGAATTGCTCGAATCTTGGCTAAAACATGAAATAAACGACTTTTAAAAAGGGGTTTCGGGGTTAATGCAAATCCGAGTTAATTTGGCCATCTCATCTACTGTTCTTAGGCTATATAGGTGCTAGATATGCTTTGCTAAACCTCGGTTGATTTCCGGTTAGGGTACGTGTAGTATAAACTCACAAAGGGGCAATCGGGGTTTTTAGGGTAATCGCTGGTAATTGAATAGTTTCGAGGGTCATGGAGGTGCCTTAGGGGATTTCTAAAAGTATGGTATAACTTCCTCATGAATTTGGAACATTAACTCTTTTTTGGAAGACATATGGCTTAAGATACAAATGGGATAATGTGGAAAATGGATTGTTCTACACATCTAATGCCTTGTAACTGGTTATAATGTGGTTAGATGCACTTTTAAGTTAATTGTGAGCTTTTGGTAATGTTTTGTGTAAAGTTTGGAAATTACCCCTTTATGTTCATTTAGTTGAATTCGTACTATTGCTTATATGTTAACTGTTTCCGAGGGCAATCTACCTTGTTGTCCCTCCTAAGTGTTATTGCTTTACAATGTTATTATAATTGTCATTGGTTAAGTGCATTGCATAGTGGTTATGCAACCATAGTGTCAAGGGCAGATGTATTGGATATCAGCTGGGCGGCAGCGAGCTTGCCAGTGGATATTCGATCTCCGTGCTCTAGTCCCTCACTTGCATGGTCCAGAGATTTTCAGGGGGTGTTGGGTCGTAGGTATATTGGGGTACATCTGGAGTACACCCATTGGAGTGATTGGGGTTATGTCGGCATATTGATCGTGGTTTGTGATTCGTGGTTTGTGATCAAGATAAGTGAATTCTGGAGTGTTGGGGTTAAGTGTGTTGTATCCTTTCATTTGTGTGGTTACATGCTATTTCAATTGTTCTTTACTTGCTCTTAATGCTTATTTGCTCTAACTATTGCATTGCACGCCTTGGTGGACTTATCCCTCACTGGAAAATTGTGGTTGCTTGTACCTCGCTAACATGTTTTAGGAGGTACTGAGTGTGGAACCCCAGTTTTCGTTTTACCTCGATTTGCGTGTATTTACCTCGATTTGCGTGATTTGACCTTTTTATGTGTTATATGAGTTAAAATGTGCTAAATATGTGATTTATATTCCTAATACATGCTATGTGTGCATTCATGAAATTTTCATAAAAAACGGCATTGAAAATTTTATCATCGATTTTTATGAATAGTGTTTTGAACGCACGTCCGCTAAAATTTTTACACGGGTGTTTTAAACGTCTTAAAACCTAGTCCTCTATTATTAATAGACCCATGTTTGATAAAAATTAATTCTGAAACAGAATAGTAATTTAAATAGATTTTACGGGCGAAAAAGTACGTTTTTAAGCTAAAATAATGATTTTTGCTCAAAACGATTCTTGCGTTGACTTTCATTGACCTAGTATATATTAAATACAAATTATATTTCATTTTAAATATTTGTAGAATGGCACAATTGAAAAATGCATTCAAAAGACATTTGAAAACACATAATATGACTTTTCACCTTCTTTTGCAAAAAATCGAGTTTTTTACCGAGTGAGGTGTAAGTCTATGCATGGGAAACTTGTTGCCAACTAAAAATATACTACTTAAAAATAGTCTAAGTGTTAATTGCATTTGGGTGAGCAAAAATAGTCTAAAAACAATTAAAAGACTAAAAATACTAGTTAAAAGACTAAAAAATACTAACTTTGACTTTGCAAATTTTGTTGACCTTGAGCTTATATCATCAATACACATTAAAAACAAAGCAAACACACTCACAAAACACACACATTACCAAAAATCCATGAGGGAGAAGAAAGAAGGCATTTTGAAGGTTTTTCAAAGCATTTTTCACATAGATTTTGCAATTCAAGTCCAAATCACTTCATTCAAAGCTTGATTTCACTTGTTGGGCATCCATTCTACATCTTTATTGCATTAAAACACATCAAAGGTGAGAGAAAAATTCTAGATCTCAAAATGTCATTTTTATGTTTTTGCATATAATTGAATTTTGAACAGGTAGAAGGTTGAATTGATGTTATATTATTGCTCAGTGCATGCTAAGGATCGTTTATATGTGTTTATATTAGATTTGAACCATTGTAGCATGAATTTTATTTTTCGGGTATTAAAAGTTGAGTTGTTGGCTATTTGTTGATTATCTGCAGTTGTGGTAGTTGGAATCGATTGCTGTTGGCTTGTAAAAGTTTGTTAAATACGTGGTAGTAATGTTGTAATGCCAAAATTTTGATTGCGATGTTGGTGTGAAAGTCCGAAAATTTCAGCCTCGGTGCATTGAGGTTTTAGGGTTGTTGGGCTTGATGTGGATAGTTTATGGTTGGTTTTCGAGAGGGAGAATGTTGTTGATTAAGTGAGTGAGTGTTAGAAACCGGTTTGGAGGTTATTGGATTAGTAGAATGTAAGTTATGACTTTTAGAATTCCGGGTTGTCTTTCTTTAAAATGTTGATATATGCCTTTAGATGTTTGGGTGGCGTTTGAGTGAATGAATTGCGAGTTGTTGATGGTTAGATTACAGTTTGGTTGTCTGTCTATTGCATGTTAAGTTGGGTAGCCTACTTTGTCATCTAATTTAGTTGTTTGTTATTTTTAATTGATTAGTTGTTGTTATGTTGTTGAATTGATGATTATTGATTGATTATTGTTAAACCGGGAGATAGGCAACCTACTTTGTTGTCCTCCTGTGATAATTGATTATTGATGAACTGGGAGATAGTCAACGGAAAAGGTTGTCCTCATGTGATTGAATGTTTATTTTTATTGTTGAGTCTTGGTATGTGTATGCCACCTCTCGAGCAGCATCAGGCTATCAGGTTGAAACCGGCATGACTACCATAGGCTACCCCCAGCTCGCATGACGGAGGTATCATGGAGGGAGGGGCTAGTGAGGTACCTCAGGTGCGTGAGTAATGGGGAGTTACAAGAAGAACGGTTGAGATCGTGATGGCGTTTGGAGCTACACCAACTAAAGTATCCTTTATTGATTGGTCATTATAATTAATGTGTTTATATTGTTATTGATGATTATTATGTGTTTACTGCTCAAAGGATGATTTTTAAGGAGTATAGAAAATACTGTTAGAGATCTATCGAATCCTTACTGGACTTGTTTTATATAAGCTCACTCTCAATTATTGTATGCATATAGGTGTTACCGATCGTGATTCCGGGTACGTGCCTCAAGAAGCTGAGAATGTGCTTTATGTGGACGAGTCTTGTGTGCCGGAGTCGTTGCCATGAGTTTGTCTTAGTTGTTGTAATATGTTATATTGTATAACTTACTCAATTATAAGACTTATGTATACTGCTAATTTAGTAGTTTTGTTTTGGAACATGATTAGGTTGCTGAATTGGTTATAATCTATTTTGGAAAAAATGTATGTTATATAGTAAAAGTATAATGTTGGAACGGAGGCGTATAACTTATGGATACAATGGTAAAAGAATGTTTAATGTATATTTTGGTTGCGTTGTATGTTGTTAACTTGATTGTGGAGTTGGTTATTGATTTGTGGAGTTGGTTGTATGATGTTTCAAAGAGGTTGGTTTAGAGCCTCGGTATCCAAGTTACTGTGGTTATACTACCGAAATTTCGTTGCGTCCTGACTGATCGTAGGAGGGGTCGAGTTGGGGCATGACATTAAATGGTATCAGAGCGCATGTTTAGCTGTCAGCCGGGGTATCCTCGGAATGTGGGTAGTGGTCTAAGCATGCAAGTATGTATTAATTGAAAGAAAAGTAAAACATATGTTAAAATGTTTATGTGATTAATTTACTTATGTGTCTAACTTTCTATGTGATCAATATGCTTTATGTGTTAAGTGAACTAATGTGGTCAATATGTTTTATGTGATAACGTGTCTTACGTACTCAATGTGTTGTAGTTAATATGCATTTTGTGATTAATGTGTATTATGTGACAAATGTGTTTTATGTGATTGAAGTGTCTGTGTGAAGTTAGTTGTTTATGTGGTTTTAATTGTTTATAACTAGCTTATGTGAAACAACGTGCTTTAGGTGCTCAATGTACTTTAAGTGACCAATGTGAGTTACATGATCAACTTGTCTTATGTGAAGTTTGTTGCTTATGTGACTTTAATTGTTTATGACTTACTTTTGTGATATAACCTGTTTATGTGATGTTGGGTTTTTATATGCTGAATTGTGTGTTATGTGATAATGTTGTAATATATGATAATCATGTAATATGTTGGTACTTGTTTTCATGGGATATAGTTGTATATATGCTATAAGTGTGGGTGATTGTTTTGGGTGAAGTAAGGATGACTGCAAGAGTTTTCGGAAATAGAGGTAGGCCATGATTTTGAATTATTATTATTCTAGTAGTTTATCAGTGCGATTTTAATTGTTATGTTTTTGGATTTTAGTCTCAGTTTAATGGATCTGTTCTTGATGTTCCTTTAGCGAGAATGAAGTTGTTCGAGGAAATAGCAATGTATCTTGATGATTATAATTACTTTTGTTGCCATGTTTAACTTGTTATTATTTGGAGATGGATCATAAGTTGAGGTTTCCGTGAGATTGTCATTAGACATTTTTGGAGTCTCAACTTAAACTATACTTCCTTGAGGTTATTTTAGAATGAATTTATTTGAGGAATTAGTGATGTATATTTGTGAATGGAATGAAGTGTGGTATAACATGTGAATATTTCTACTATTTGGGATTGCTATATTATTAATGGATATTTTGGAGTTTTGATCTTTAAACCGTCGAGACAATTGGAGTGATTCCTGACTAAAGTTACTTTATTCGAAGATGTAATTGTTGGGAGATAGAATTATTTGAGGAAATAAGAATACATTTTGGTGACTGAACATTTACTTGCCTACATCAAGCTTTTGAGTTCTAGGTGGTATGACTTTCCAAATTGTTGATTGGGGATTCTCTTGTGTTATAATGAGTTAATATGAATTTGTATTGTGTTATTAGATTTTGGAGTCTTCATTAGTCAATCTTGTTAGGTAAACGGTGATTTATCTTGTTTGGTGATTGGTCTGGTACGGAATGTAAAATTTTGGAGTGATTTATCTTGTTTGGTGATTGTTATGACTCCTTAGGTTCTCTAGATCTTCTTAGTGTCTTGTTTTGGAGGAAGATAGATTGTAGGATTTGACTTGTTGGTATTTAAATGTGTAGGTGGGATACCCCTTTTGTGCTTCCTATTCTATTGGTCTTATTATTCTTTTCTACTTTATTCTCACTTATTTGAGAGAGAGTTACACTTTTCTAGCATATCAATTATTTCTTGAAAGTTTTGTTTATTGGATTAATGGATCCTATACTCATTTGACATTGTTTATATTCTTAACATTCATATTTGCTTCTTATAGCAATGTCGCTTATTGGAGTTAAGGTTTGAGACTTCTATATTTCATTCTATATTTCCAACCATTGGTTTCAATATTTCATTTCATCCTATTACTATTCATTTGGAAGTAATTTTTCATTTGGTATACCCTTTTACTTGTTCAAATTTCACTTGCTTGATGTACTCCCTACCTAAGTACATCATTGTCATTCTTGTTGATCCTTGTTAATTCTATTGTTTTATTATTAAATGCTGAACCATAACTTTGCTTGTAATTGCTTACTCAAAGTACTCGGCACTGTCCTGTTGTTATCATTTCTTATTCGTACTTCTTTGGTATTGCATGCTGAGATACTCTTGCCACTCATGTTTTCTATTGAATTAATCATCTCTTATTTCTTAATTTCATTTCGCCTCAAGTACAACTTACTTGTTGGTTCCTTGAACAATCATCGAGAATTGAAATGTTTACTTGTTCAGGAATGTTTGTTCAACATACTCAACACTGTTTTGACTTGTCATCATCCTTTGTTCGTACCTACTTAGCTGATAGTTGCTGAGACATTCCTTGTCTTAGTTATCACGCTTTCTTATTAAACTATTAGCCTCTTGATTCTCTAACTTGTTTGACCTCTGGTTCACTTGATTGTTGGCTCGAATATGACTTTCCATATCCTTATTTCCTTGTAAATTTCATAATAGCCATATTTTGACCAATGTCATTTTTGAGATATTTCCTTGATCAATAATCATTCATGTTATCGTGAATGAGTTTTTAAACCCTCGGGGTGTTCATAGAGCTCTTTTGTGTAGTAGGGGATGATTGATAAGTAGTGGTATTACGCTAAGACTTTGGAGTTGCGATTTCTTTCATATGCAATATGATATTAGGTGGGAGAGAATTATGAATTGAAGATTGTCTTGGAATTATGATAATCATCTTGCAGTCAACAGAGTTTGTTCTTTTGAGGTCTTTGGTTAGGTGTCATCCTAAGAGATAAATGAGAACTAAGAGAAGTATTGTTAATTGTAACGATTGAGGATTTAATTGTCTGTCAGTTCGAGAATTGCGCGGACACAATTGTTTTAAAGGGGAGGAGAATGTGAAACCCCAGTTTTTGTCTTTACCTCGATTTGCGCGTCTTTGCCTCGATTTGCGTGATTTGACATGTTTATGTGTTATATAAGTTAGAATGTACTAAATATGTGATTTATATTCCTAATACATGCTATGTGTGCATTCGTAAAATTTTCATAAAAAACGGCATTGAAAATTTTATCGTCGGTTTTTGTGAATAGTATTTTGAACGCACGTCCGCTAAAATTTTTACACGGGTGTTTTAAACATCTTAAAACCTAGTCTTCTATTATTAATAGACCCATGTTTGATAAAAATTGATTCTGAAACAGAATAGTAATTTAGAAATATTTTATGGGCGAAAAAGTACGTTTTTAAGCTAAAATAGTGATTTTTGCTCAAAACGATTCTTGCGTTGACTTTCATTGACCTAGAATATATTAAATACAAATTATATTTCATTTTAAATATTTGTAGAATGGCACAATTGAAAAATACATTCAAAAGACATTTGAAAATAAATAATATGACTTTTCACATTCTTTTGCAAAAAATCGAGTTTTTTAACCGAGTCAGGTGTAAGTCTATGCATGTGAAACTTGTTGTCAGCTAAAAATATACTACTTAAAAATAGTCTAAGTGTTAATTGCATTTGGGTGATCAAAAATAGTCTGAAAACAATTAAAAGACTAAAAATACTAGTTAAAAGACTAAAAATACTAACTTTGACTTTGCAAATTTTGTTGACCTTGAACTTATATCATCAACACACATTAAAAACAAAGCAAACACACTCACAAAACACACACATTACCGAAAATCCATGAGGGAGAAGAAAGAAGGCATTTTGAAGGTTTTTCATAGCATTTTTCACATAGATTTTGTAATTCAAGTCCAAATCACTTTATTCAAAGCTTGATTTCACTTGTTGGACATCCATTCTACATCTCTCTTGCATCAAAACACATCAAAGGTGAGAGAAAAATTCTAGATCTCAAAATGTCATTTTTACGTTTTTGCATATAATTGAATTTTGAACAGTTAGAAAGTTGAATTGATGTTATATTATTGCTCAGTGCATGCTAAGGATCGTTTATATATGTTTATAAAATATTTGAACCGTTGTAGCCTGAATTTTATTTTTGGGTATTAAAAGTTGAGTTGTTGGCTATTTGTTGATTATCTGGAGTTGTAGTGGTTGGAATCGATTGTTGTTGGCTTGTAAAAGTTTGTTAAATACGTGGTAGTAATGTTGTAATGCTGAAATTTTGATTGCGATGTTGGTGTGAAAGTCCAAAAATTTCAGCCTAGGTGCATTGAGGTTTTAGGGTTGTTGGGCTTGATGTGGATGGTTTTCGAGGGGAAGAATGTTGTTGATTGAGTGGGTGAGTGTTAGAAACTGGTTTGGAGGTTATTGGATTAGTAGAACGTAAGTTATGACTTTTAGAAGTTCGGGTTGTCTTTCTTTAAAATGTTGATATATGCCATTAGATGTTTGGGTGGTGTTTAAGTGATTGAATTGTGAGTTGTTGATGGTTAGATTAGGGTTTGGTTGTGTGTCTAATGCATGTTAAGTTGGGTGGCCTACTTTGTCATCTAACTTAGTTGTTTGTTGTTTTTAATTGATTAGTTGTTGTTATGTTGTTGAATTGATGATTATTGATTGATTATTGTTGAATCGGAAGATAGGAAACCTACTTTGTTGTCCTCCTGTGATAATTGATTATTGTTGAACCAGGCGACAGTCAACGGAAAAGGTTGTCCTCCTGTGATTGAATGTTTATTTTTATTGCTGAGTCTTGGTATGTGTGTGCCACCTCTCGGGCAGCATTGAGTTGTCAAGTTAAAACCGGCATGACTACCATAAACTTCCCCTAGCTTGCATGACGGAGGTGTCATAGAGGGAGGGACTAGTGAGGTACCTCGGGTGCGTGAGTAATAGTGAGTTACAAGAAGAACGGCTGAGATCGTGATGGCGTTTGGAGCTACACCAACTAGAGTATCCTTTATTGATCGGTCCTTATAATTAATGTGCTTACATTGTTATTGATGATTATTATGTGTTTATTGCTCAAAGGATGATTTCTAAGGAGTATAGTAAATATTGTTAGAGATCTATCGAATCCTCACTAGGCTTGTTTTATATAACCTCACTCTCAATTATTGCATGCATACAGGTGTTACCGATCCAGGTTCTGGGTACATGCCTTAGGAAGCTGAGAATGTGCTTTATGTGGACGAGTCTTGTGTGCCGGAGTCATTGCCATGAGTTTGTCTTAGTTGTTGTAATATGTTATATTGTATAACTTACTCAATTATAAGACTTTTGTATATTGCTAATCGGTATCCAAGTTACTGTTGTTATACTGCCGAAATTCTGTTGCGTCCTGACTGATCGTAGGAGGGGTCGAGTTGGGGCGTGACACTGAGGTTGAACCCTAGCTTGATTTAGTTGAGGGTGAGGAGCAGGAGGTGTAGATAGATCAGTTACCTTAGCTACTATGTGCTTGTGATTGAGGTGGTTGTGTTCTTGCTGTTATATGAAAACTTGGCTTGTTGTATATTATGTTCCATTTTGTGCCTTTGGGCTTGTAATTATGTGTGGTGTTGGAAGGATTGTAATAGTTAGGTTATTTTGTGGCTTGCATGATGATGAGTTGTAATAGCTCATATTTCTTGCTTTTATTTCGTTTCATGCTTGGGAGATTGTAGGGATTG
This sequence comes from Ehretia macrophylla, assembly GCA_037974665.1. Lineage (NCBI taxonomy): Eukaryota > Viridiplantae > Streptophyta > Magnoliopsida > Boraginales > Ehretiaceae > Ehretia > Ehretia macrophylla. Next base: position 76,788,871 of record CM075764.1, on the reverse strand, counting down.
AATGGATGACTTTAATTCTTAAGTATGTTTAAAAGCTATCATAGAGTGGTATGATAAGTGGTGTTATGTAAAGAAGTTAGTATTGTGGAATAAATACTTGTATGTATCTAAACTGTTTGTAATGCTTACGGCTCGGATAACCTTGAAGCTGTGATTTAATTAGAAATGGAGTTCTTGTTGCTTTGTGGCTTTATTGAATGTTTACAAGTTTTCAGATGTCCACGGTACAGAGGAGACTCTGTCCGTTTGTCAGGTCCAGATTTAACCTTAAATGCGGGGTTGGGTCGGGGTGTGACGATGTATATGCAAAGAGGCAGTCAATATAGTCTCGGCATTCTAGTTCTCTAATCCTATGCAAGGGTTAAGCTACAAGCATTAACCTAGTCAATTAACTTAGTCTATTAAAATCCCGATTACTAACTTTACTGTAGGTGCCGTTCCATCTATGAGTCCGTTATATAGCCGTAGTATGGATCTGTCCTTGTAGCCTGGCGTAAAAGATCTGTTTCAACTAAGTAATCAACATCTTCTTTCTAGAGTAGAACTATGGTATAACCTATAGTCATGGAATCTCAGGTTGTCAAGCTATTGATTCACTTTTAAAGCATGAATATATGGCACGAAAGTAAAGCTATCATAACATCTACTGAAAAGCATTACGTATGAAAGACGATAAGTAAAGCAATCATAACATCTACTGAAAAACATTACGTATAAAAGACAATACTGAATTAAAGCAAGCCATATATTGCAATTGAATTAAATAACTGAATCCGAGATCATATATTGAAAGAGTGTCATTTACAATATCCTCCCCTAGATAATAGCTCTACTCGGACATAATATTAAATACAAGTAGTACAAATAAGAGAGTCAAGAAAGGCTCCCCCGATATGACGACTTTGGATTTTTGATTTTCGAAATTTGAGTAGAGGTCCGACGCTAAATAGCTATTCGGGAGGAACTAATTTCCCCCGAATAAAAGATACTAGGGCTGAATTTTCCCTTAATAAGAGCTTTTCTATTAAAAGCTATTTGGACAGAACTTTCCCCGTATTCTACAATTATTGCTAAATTAATCTAACTAATTAATTAAAACTAAAATTAAAACTTATTAAATTAACTAAATAATTAATTAAATCAATAATTAAAAACTAAAAATTATTTCAAATTTGGACCGGGAAGGGGGTATTTACAGGCAAAATATTTAGGGCGTGCTCGAGCACCCAGTAAGAGCGCTCCAGCACGCTTCTACTCCATCGTTGATTTTACGCCATGTGTTTTTTTGAGAATGTTGTGGAAATTTCTGGCATAGGGCGCTCGAGAGCCAAGAAGGCGTGCTCGAGCGCCCTTCTGTTGACGTTTTGGCCCTATATGTTGACTTTTGACTGAGGCGTTGACCGAGGTATTTTCGGGTATTTTTTTAATGTTTTGACCCTCCAAACAATGGAATTTGGCTAAAATCACGCCACGTGCAGGCGCTTGCGTTTTGCTTAAAAGGCCGTTACTACCCAAAAAATTGGTATGATTCGTCAAAAATAGACAAATGTCATTATTTGAGATAATCCAGGTCAATGTTTTGAGTTCGATTTCATATTAGTTTTGGCCAAATCTCTTCTCTACAGGCTCCACTCATCCACCAGTTCTCGAATTTCCACTTTCTCAACTTCTTGACTTGTAATTTGAATCGTTTCGGGTCTGATTCTTCACTTTTTAGTATTTTCCTACATTGCATTGAAACTATCAAAGTGTTGCAATTATTCTAGAGTTAAGATGCAAATGCAGTACAAATACAATAATTTGAGTGCTGCAAATACAGTGACATCAACATCCCCAAACCTAAACCTTACTTGTCCTCAAGCAAGATTGTCTTTAAAACAGATTTCAAAGTGAAATTTTCAGTAATTTTTGCAAGTCAAAAACAGATGAATGTTATCTATCCCTTCTTTTTGTCAAAAATTTCCAACATGTAGCATTCAGAATGCAATTCACTACCTTTAACCTATTTATCAGTTGATGACAAACATGATAAAAGAACCTTGTACATAGTTTTCTCCAATAGATACTCTTCTTGGAAATGGACTATTGATTGCTTCGGAGTACATATTTAGAAGCAAACTAAGCAAATTAAGTTCATTCAATTCCCAACTTTCAAGTTATGCAAACAGATTGGACTTTGATATTCTCGCTATATTTGTAATCAAACTCTTGATCATGCCTTAACCCTTTTTACATTTGTCAGAAAATATAAAAGTACAATATTCTACTATCTCTTTATAGTGTTCAGTTTCATTTGCTTTCTGGATATCCTATATAGCAGGCTTTAAGGCCAACAATCCATTGCCATTATGACTGAGTTTGCCAGGTTTTAAAGGGATCCTTACGTGCCTTAATCACCCGAGATATCTAGGCTCGAAACCTTACACTATAGCATATATTCCAAATTATAATGTCTAGGATCATGGCGCTTAGAGATTTATAACATATTTACACCAAAATTATTCAACAACAAAGGATGTACAACTCTTTTTCTTTCTTTTTTTCATTGTTTTCTTTGTTTTTCTCTTTCCTTTTTTTTTCAGAGTGTACATACAAACAGAGTAACATAACATACTGTATAGACATGGCATAAGGGTTCAGGTTTCAATCACAAGAAATTTTCATAACAAACGGTAATCCTATCTCAGTCATTTCATAATCGCATACCTATCAATTGAAGAAAAGAAGAACATCTAGGCTTACTAATGAATACAGTACCCTAAAATTTTTCTTATAGAGTTTTTCACAGTACATAGCTAACAACACAGGTTCTCAAATAATCTAAATCATCTTCCTTTAAACAAGTCAGGTAGGAAAATACCTTTTCTCATGAACAAAATGGTGTAATTCTTTCATATTTTGAAAAATATTTTCATGAAATACACGTACCCCCACACCGAAACTTTGCTTGTCCTCAACCGAATAGCAATGTAAGACAGTGAGAGTATATGAAAGTAATAATATAATGACAAATGCTACATCCCAAAACCTATGGTTTTCTTACTCTACAATGTATGTTGGTCAGGTATAAAGGAATATGTAGTAAGGAAAGATATCACCTGATGTGAAGCATTTCTATATTGATGTCAAAGCTTTTCTATTAACTTTTGCCAAAAGATGTATCATTCTGCAATGAAAGATTAGTAGAGAAGACATTTTACAGATTATCATCAACACAACAAAAAATAGTAAGTTAATCTATACAAAATAGTATAAAGGGGATATCAAAAAGAATTATGGTCAAGGAAAATTACTAAGACATAAAGCAAATAAATAAACTACCTAGACCATTTAGATTCTTTTATGGGGTTCTAAAGTTTATACTATTGAAAAGACTAGCTCTTCCAGAGGTTTTTGTGCTCACGACATCTAGTGCTTTCTTTCGCCACATTAAATGCCAAAGCTAGCTCCACAGGGTCAAGGATAGAACAGTGGGGTTTTACGTTACAGACGTTACGTCAGGTGTTTTCTCACACTCCTAACTACCTTATCAAGTAATACCCAATAGACCCAAACTACATCAAGTTGGTGGAGTAACTCACACTATAAGACAAAGTTGTACAATTAAGCCAACCGTATACAGAAACATACAATGACCACTAGTAGACTAACACTGGCACCTCTATGAATGTTCCTCAGGGCTAAAAACCCAAACTATCTAAAGCTGGAGAAAGATTCACAAAGTACATGTATAAATGAAACAAATATTTACAACAAAAGAGTACTAGGTTGCCTCTTAGTAGCGCTAAATTTAACATCTTCAGCCAAACGGTTGTGTTGAGTTGCAATGTCTTTAACTTGGTAGAATCCTTTTAAGGAAGATAATCAGGGTCCCGAAGTTCAACAGATTCAACTTCTCGAGGGACCACCTTTGGATTGAATGCATGCTTCAATCGTTGCCCATTGATTGTGAAGATACACTCATCTTTGGGGTACTTAATCTTGATAGCTCCAGAAGGATATGCTTCAAGCACCTCATAGGGCCCATCCTACCTAGTCTTTAGTTTGCCAGGGAATAACTTCAGTCTAGAGTTAAATAACCAAACTATATCAGAATGAGAGAAGGTTTTCTTAAGAATAGTTCTATCATGAATTCTTTTCATTCTTTCTTTGTAGAGTTTGGCATTCTCATAAGCTTCAAAATGAAGCTTTTCCAATTCATTTAGCACCAATTTCCTACCTTTACCCGCCTGTTGCATGTCAAAGTTCAAGGCTTTAATAACCCAGTAAGCTTTATGCTCTAGTTCAATAGGGAGGTGGCAAGCTTTACCATATACTAATCTATACGGGGACATGCCGATAGGAGTTTTGAAAGTAGTACGGTAGGCCCATAATGCATCATGTAGATGACTTGACCAATCTTTTCGATCGGGCCTAACCATTTTCTAAAGAATTGACTTGATTTCCCTACTCGACACTTCCACTTGTCCACTTGTTTGTGGGTGGTAAGGCGTCGCTATCTTGTGGTGGACAAAATATTTCTTCAATAGGGCTTCAAGTGTCCTATGACGGAAATGCTGTCCACCATCACTTAGAAGTATACTTGGTACCCGAATCGAGAAAAGATATTCTCTTTAATGAACTTGACCACAACTTTATGGTCATTGGTTCGGGTTGCCACTGTTTCTACCCATTTGGACACGTAGTCTACACCGACAAGAATATAAGTATATCTTGAGGAAGAAGGGAAAGGACCCGTGAAGTCTATACCCCACACATCGAATATTTCATATATGAGAATGGGCATAAGGGGCATCATATCCCCTTTTGAGATAGAGCTAGCTTGTTGACATTGAGGGCAATTTTTACAAACTTGCTGGGCATCTTTAAAGAGAGTGGGCCAGAAGAACCCACATTGTAGAACTTTGGCAGCAGTCTTTTTACCTCCAAAATGGTTACCATATGCTTCAGAGTGGCATAATTCGAGTATGCTATCAAACTCATCCTCAGGTATACATCTCCTAATGACTTGATCGACAAAAATCTTGAAAAGATAGAGATCTTCCCAGATGAAATACTTGACTTGTGCTATGAATCGTTCATTTTCTCTTTTACCCCAGTGAGTTGGAAACTCTTGAGCAGCCAGATAATTGACAAAATGTGCATACCACGGGGTCTGATGTGAGATAGCAAAAAATTGTTCATCAGGGAACGTATCTTTGAAAGGCAGAGTATCAATAGGAGAATCATGTACCAAACGTGATAGATGATCGACTACAGAGTTCTCACTTCTTTTCTTGTGTTTGATCTCAAGGTCGAACTCTTGAAGGAGTAATAGCCAACAGATTAAATAGGGGCTTTGTATCCTTTTTGGTCAGTAAATACCGCAAAGCAACGTGGTCCGTGTAAACTATTACTTTGGATCCTAAAATGTAAGATCTGAATTTGTCCAAAGAGAATATTACAGCCAGCAATTCATTTTCAGTGGTTGTGTAGTTTTTTTGTGCATCGTCCAATGTTTTTCTAGCATAGTATATCATAGTAGGCCGCTTATCCCTACGTTCTCCTAATACAGCTCCCACTGCATAATCAGATGCATCGTACATTATTTCAAAGGGGAGGCTGTAATCAAGAGGCTGGATGATTGGGGCAGAAGATAACAAGGATTTAAGCTTTTCAAAAGCTTCTGAGCACTTGTCATCAAATTTGAATTCAGTATCATGTGCTAGAAAACTTGAGAGAGGTTGAGCTATATGGCTAAAGTTCTTGATAAAACGCCGATAGAAACCGGCATGACCAAGGAATGAACAAATATCCTGCACCGTCTTGGGTGCGGGTAGCTTTTCTATTAGCTCGACTTTGGCTGGATCTACATGGATTCCATCCTGTGTGACCACATGGCCAAGAACTATACTTTGTCTAACCATGATGTGGCTCTTTTCCCAACTTAGAACCAAGTTCATTTCAATGCATCAATCTAGCACTTATGAAAGGTGTGTGAGGCATTAATTGAAGGTAGCTCTAATACTAAGAAGTCATCCATGAAGACTTCTAGGAACTTTTCGATCATATATGAGAAAAAGGGCTATCACACATCTTTAAAATATCGTAGGTGCGTTGCAAAGACCGAAGGGCATACGCCTGAATATAAAGGTCCCATAGGGACAAGTGAATGTAGTATTAACCTGATCTTTAAGAAAGACTGGGATTTGGTTGCATCCTGAATATCCATCTAGAAAACAGTAGTAGTTTTGTCCGGCTACTCTATCTAAGACTTGGTCAAGGAACGGTAAAGGGAAGTGGTCTTACCTAGTCTTGGAGTTGAGCTTTCTGTAATCAATACATAAACGCCACCCAGTAGTTGTTCGTGTAGAGATTAGCTTACCTTTGTTGTTCGGGACCACAGTAATCCTAGATTTCTTCCGTACCACTTGTACTGGACTTACCCATGGATTGTCAGAAATTGGGTAGATAATACCCGCATCAAGTAACTTGATAATCTCTTTGTAGACGACATCACCAATCTTTGGGTTTAGTCTTCTCTGAAATTCTCGAGAAGGAGTAACTCTTTCCTCGAGATGAATTTTGTGCATACACATAGAGGGATCAATACCTTTCAAGACCCAAATTGTCCAACCTATCGCCTTTTTTTGAGTACTTATAACTTTCAAGAGTTTGGCTTCAGATCCTAAGTAGGCATACTTAAGATGTTGGGGCAAAGTTTTGAGTTCCAACGCTGGTGGAGACTCAATTGTGAGGTAATTTGAGGCTTCAGGGAAATGAGTTATTACTTGTGGAAGCGGAGGCGACCATTTCAAGAGAAATGTCGCATTCATACAAGAGCCATTCTTCATCAGAATTTAAGATTGAATGGGCAAACTTATCTATGCATGAGTCAATGGTATCTAAATGGAAGCATTCTTCTTCCTCATCTTGGTTCAAATTGTTGTGTGAGGCCCGACCTCGATTTGCGTACGATACCTCGTTTCGTGTGCTCTAACCTAGATTTACGTGCCTTGACCTAGGTTTAAGAGTCGTGTTTTGTTTTGTGTGCCTTACATTGAATTATGTGCATACATTTAGGGTTGCGTGTATTTACTTAGAAAACGTGCATTTTTCTCGTAGTTCGTGCCTTACCTCGTAGTGCGTGCCCTAGACCTAGGTGAGCGTGCCCACACGCTAATCGAGAAAGCATCTTACACGAAGCACTAGATCATTAATTAATCTTACAAACTCCACTAACGAATATTAAAATGCTAATTCAACTCACTAGAAGACGAAATCTCACAAAAAGCTAGACATTCTTATTCTTTATTCTTTTGCATATTCCAAGCACACAATTAAATAATGCTCAAAACATGACAAAAATTCAGAATTTTGCAAGCCTTGGCCGACCACATGGAGCATTTGAACAAGCATTGCATATTTCAAAGATTATACCTAGACATTCTATGACAAGCTCATGACACAAAGCATAAAAAAATGACTCAAAACTCTACCCAAGGCACCACAATCTCGGCCCACTCAATCACCCATGCTAAGATGATTCAAATTATGCTCTTGAAGACACAAATTCTGAAATTTGTAAGCCCATAGCCAACACATGCATCAAAACTCTTCAAAGCTTTCATTTCTTTCTCACATTCTCTCTTTCTCTCATTCATTCTCTCTTTCTCTCGGCCTTGGCTGCAATTCGAGTCTCCATAGCTTAAGCTCATCATCCTAAGGTTCATCAAGACATACAAGATACTAGGAAGCTCGACCAAGCAACCTAGAATGCAAAAAGACACACATGCAAGCTCATAGAACCTTCATTTCGACTTAGGTATGTTTGATAGCTCCTATTTCATTTTCTTTTTGTTCTAGCCACTTGCACATACTAAGAACATGGTTACTAAGCTAGGAATTAGATAATCTCAAGTTATCTCTCGGCCAAGCAAGAAGAAAAGTCGATCTTGTGCACCATCAAGAGCTTTGTGCATCTTCATTATTGTCTTGCTAAGATGAGGGCTAAAACTCTTTTGAAAAGCTTTCAAAAACCACATGCATGCCTTTAAATGTCTATTTTTATCTCTGTACTTGTGATATATGTGTGTACATGAGCTTTTGTAAACATGCATGGCAAGATATTTGGCTAGAATGTGAAGATAGATGAAATCGCGTAAAGGACAGTCTTCTGACTTGTTGGAGCGAAGTGATTTTGACCAGGTAAATGATGTTGAAAATGCATGAAAATTGGTAAGTGACTAGTTTTGCCAGTTCTGAGAATTTTTCGCAGAAATAGGACAAAGCCAATTTTGACTCTAAAGTCCCCAAAATGGAAAAACATCGAAAGGTGTCCAAATCTGGAAAATCTGGAAAAATAAAGCAGGTTTCTAGCAGTTCACTGTCCTTGTAGAACGAACCAGTTTTGACTTAGTAAATGATATCCAAAATGTATTTCTTGTTCCCCCTCACTAAGTTCATAAGGACTCACCCTCTTTTATCATCTCAGGTGAAGAAGACCAAGAACAGGTACCCGATGATAACGTGCCTATTGATGACTCCTTGGAATGATTGCTTGCCCTACGTGCCTTACTTGACTATGACCATTTTGTGAACGATATGTTGCTTGAAGACTATTTCTTATGTTGCTTGTTATTGTATTGTAAATGACCCCCGTTGTAATTTGGGGACTAATTTTGGCTTGTACTGATCATAACTAGTTAGATACTTTTATGGTCGTTTTTGCTATCGCTACTGGTTAGTATCTATCACAGGCTTATGAAGTATCAGGTAAAGGATTAAGTAAAATGAATCTATCCATTCTTAAGCAGGTACTCATTGGTAGGCTAATATCAACAAGTACTTTTGTAACAAGGATTAACAAACAAACGAGACATAGTATCATGCTAGGTTGTTAATCAAACGAGACTTCGAGATAACTAGTAGGCTTTTCGACTGGTGATAAATAGTAATCTTAGTTGGAAATGAATTTGAGATTGAAAGTTTGGAGACCTTTAGAAAATTAGGTCAAACTAAAGAGCCTAATAACAGCCGTTATGCTGCCTTTTTCTGGAGAATTTGTGGAGTTTAGGCTAAACGATAAGTGTTAAACCTTCATAAATGATGAAGTACGTGAAATGACTTGAATATTTAGATCACTCCCTAGTCTAACCCCTATAGGTCGGGTTGGGGCGTGACACCTTAGAGAAATGGTATCAGAGCTTAGATTTCTTAAGCTAGGTTTAACTCTCGGACCATGGGTAGAAGCCTTAAGGTAATTGAGATGACTTGTTTATATGTGTTATTGTGTGACATTATCAAGTGTGCCTTCTCTGTCTCTATGTGCTTATGTGATTAACATGTCTTAACTGTTTCTAGAATTGTGTATCTATATAAAATTATATGTTGCATATCTTACGCATTAAATTCTTGTTTGTCGTATTCAAATAAATTATGCGTCGTAATTTGTGCCTATAGATGGCTGGCTCTAGTACCCGCACTACTAATAGGAGCGGTGAGCCCTAAGAGACCTGAGATGCTTATCAAACTAATCCCGGCATGGCTATGTTTAACATGATGGCGAATGCCATGGATCGCGTGTCGCGAGTGATGGAACGTCAAGATGCACGTGAAGCAAACAACAACAACAGGAATGATGGTAACCATGGGAAAAATAGCAGAATGCGGGAATTCCTTGACTTTCGCCCGTCTAAATTCCACAGGGAAGTTGATGATGAAAAGGCAGAGGCTTGGCTATCTGAGATTGAAAGGATTTTCAGACCACTTGACTATACTGATGAAGAAAAGGTGGAGTTCGCTGTGTTTCTGTTGCACGGGGATGCTGAGCATTGGTGGCACACCGTGAAGGCGCTTTGGGAAACTGATCATACACTTCGCTTGTGGGGTAATTTCGTTAAGGCATTCAAGGAGAAATACGTACCTACAGTTTCCAGGCAGAGGCAGATTGAGGAATTCATGCACTTGAACCAGGGTAACATGACGGTGGCCCAGTACGAGGCTCGTTTTGACTGACTGTCCCTCTATACTCAATACATGGTCAGTACCCCTGTGGCGAAGATGTGGAAATTTACGAATGGGTTGAGGCCAGAAATTCAGGATTAGTTGGCTTCGCATGACTTCACTACCTATTCTGCTCTCCTTGCTGCTGCTTCCCAAGTTGAGAAGATGAAACTTGATAGAGCCGGTTCGAGCCAACCGAACAAGAAACCATATCAGCCTCCAGGACAACAGAGGAAATTCTAGACTCAGAGTCGTAGTCAGGGCCAGAGCCAGAACAGACCAGTTAATAACCGTGACCTGACTAAAGCACCATCAGCCTCTTCTACCCACGGATCCACAGGTAGTTCACCTACTACTCAGTCTATCAACTGTTTTTACTGTGACAAGAAGGGTCATACCGAGGCCCAATGCTGGAAGAAGTCAGGACGATATGTGCGGTGTGGCAGTGATCAACATCAGATCAAGGATTGCCCTAAATGGCAAGGAGGACAAAATCAAGTTAAACCAGCTGGTAGAGGCAAGACTCCAGTTCTTAGAGTTTAGGCCCGAGCTTATGCTATTGAGTGCGAAGAGCTTCCTGAGGAGACCGCCGTTGTTGAAGGTACATTCTTGATACTGAATCAACCTGTTAGGGTGCTAATTGATACAAGTGCTACTCATTCATTTATTACTCCCTTATGTGTGCAACGTGTAAAATTACGAGTTGTATGTTTGCCTTACGGAGTAGAAGTTGGTACTTCGATGGGTTCTAAACTTATTACTCACTCAGCTTGTAAAGCATGTAAAATCCAAATTAAAGATAGGGAATTCTCATCCAATCTTATTGTATTACCCTTTCGAGACAATGAAGTCATCTTAGGGATGGACTGGTTGGCAAAGCATCATGCCCAACTAGATTGTCGGACGAAGATTGTAACATTCCAGATACCTGGTCAACCAATATTGGAGGTAATGGGTCGAAGAGACTTCACCGGGAGTTCCATCATTTCATCTACGAAAGTAGTGAAGTCCTTGAGAAAAGGGTGTAGTGGATACTTAGTTTACCTTATCAACAAGCAGTCGGACAAAGCTAAGTTGGAGGAGATGCCAGTGATTAAAGATTATGCGGATGTGTTTCTAGAAGAATTGCCCAGTTTACCCCTAAATCGGGAGATCGAATTCATTATAGAATTACTGCCTGGCACCCAGCCAATATCTAAAGCTCCCTATCGTATGGCACCAGCCGAGCTACAAGAACTGAATGACCAATTGCAAGGGTTGTTGAAGAAGGGGTTTGTTCAACCAAGCTCTTCTCCGTGGGGAGCGCTAGTCCTATTTGTAAAGAAGAAAGACGGAACGTTGAGGCTATGCATCGATTACCGAGGATTGAACCAAGTGACCGTCAAGAATAAATACCCACTTCCACTAATCGACGAGTTGTTAGATCAACTTCAGGGAGCCAAAGTGTATTCGAAGCTCGACTTGAGGCAAGGGTACTATCAGTTGCGGATCAAAAAGGAGGATGTGCCTAAAACGACTTTCAGGACGAGATATGGGCATTATGAATATGTGGTGATGCCATTTGGGCTAACTAATGCCCCTGTAGCTTTTATGGACTTGATGCACAGGGTGTTTCAACCCTACTTGGACTAATTTATGGTGATCTTTATTGATGATATTTTGGTCTACTCAAAATCCAAGGCTGAGCATGAACAACATCTACAATTGGTACTGTAGAAACTTCGAGAGCATTAATTGTATGCGAAGTTTAGCAAATGCGAATTTTGGCTGTAGCAGATTGCATTTTTGGGGCATATCATATCCCAAGAGGGAATAGCAGTGGATCCAGCAAAGATAGAAGCGGTGATGTCTTGGAAGAAGCCGGAAAACGTTACGGAGGTTCGGAGTTTTCTCGGTTTAGCCGGCTATTATCGGAGGTTCGTGAAGGATTTCTCAAAGATTGCAGGACCGCTTACAAAGCTCACTCAAAAGAAAACAAAGTTCGTGTGGGATGACAAGTGTGAGAACAGCTTCCAAGAATTGAAGAAAAGATTGACTACCGCACCTGTTCTTGCATTGCCTGAAGGGAGTCAAGGCTTTGTAATCTATAGCGATGCTTCGAAGGAAGGACTGGGTTGTATGTTGATGCAAAATGGTAGAGTGATTGCGTATGCTTCTAGGAAACCGAAGCCGTATGAATTGAACTACCTGACGCATGATTTGGAGTTAGCGGCTATTGTGTTTGCACTCAAGAAATGGAGGCACTATCTGTGGGGTAACAAGTTCGAGGTGTTTACTGATCACAAGAGCTTGAAATATTTGTTCTCACAAAAAGAGTTGAACATGAGGCAAAGACGGTGGATGGAGCTTTTGGATGATTATAACTGCACAATCAATTATGTGCCAGGTAAAGCAAATGTAGTTGTAGATGCCTTAAGTCGGAAAGCGAGTATGGCAAAACTGGAAGTTAAGGTACAGGAGTTGTTAGAGGAAGCATTCTTGTGGAAACCACAATTGACTCAAAAAGGGTTACTTTTTGCCACTACACGAGTTCAATCGATCTTGTTGTCTGAATTACTAGAGGCTCAACAGAAGGACCAACAGTTTCAGAAGATTAAAGAAAGCAACACAGATTTCAAGTTTCATGATGATGGTATTTGGAGGTTTAAGAATTGAATTTGTGTTCCTAATGAGCTAGAGTTGAAAAAGAAGATTCTTGAAGAAGCCCATAATTCAAGATACGCTATTCACCCCGGCGAAACAAAGATGTACCGGGATTTGAAGCAACACTATTGGTGGAATAACATGAAGAGAGAGATTGTGGAGTTTGTGGCACGGTGTTTGACTTGCCAAAGAGTCAAGGCAGAACATCAACGACCAGCAGGTTTACTTCAACCGTTGGAAATTCCTCAATGGAAATGGGAACATATAACTATGGACTTTGTCATGGACCTGCCCAGGTCACAAAAGGGTCATGACGCCATTTGGGTCATAGTGGATAGATTGACCAAGTCAGCGCACTTCTTACCGATGAACAAGAAAGATAGTTCTGAGAAATTGGGAGATATGTATGTGGCGGATATTGTAAGATTGCACGGGATGCCTGTGAGTATTGTATCGGATAGGGATTCTCGTTTTACTTCCCAATTTTGGAAGAGATTGCAAGAAACTTTGGGAACGAAGTTGAGTTTCAGCACGGCTTATCACCCTCAGACTGATGGACAATCTGAGAGAGCTATTCAGATTTTGGAGGATATGCTGAGGGCGTGTGTTTTAGACTTCGGAAAAGGTTGGGAGAAATATCCGTCTCTAGCGGAGTTCGCTTATAATAATAGTTATCAGGCCACTATCGAGATGGCCCCATTTGAGGCATTGTATGGACGTAAATGTCGATCCCCAATTTACTGGAATGAAGTAGGTGAGACAAAGACTTTTGACCCGACCCTACTACCAGAACTTATGAAGACTGTTGATAATGTCCACCTCATCCGGAAACGGATGCTTACCGCCCAAAGCAGGTAGAAAAGTTATGCAGACCGACGGAGACAGAGTCTAGAGTTTGAGGTCGGCGACAAGGTGTTCTTGAAGATATCACCTCGGAGGGGACTGATTAAACACGGCAAGGGTGGAAAGTTGAGCCCGAGGTTTGTAGGACCATTTGAGATAATTGAGAAGGTTGGCAAATTGGCGTATCGCCTGGAACTACCCCAAGACCTCTCCAATATTCATGATGTCTTTCATGTTTCAATGCTATGGAAGTATCATCCTGATCCATCGCATATATTGGAGCCAGAGCCGTTGCAGCTTCGGGAGAACTTGTCTTATGAAGAGAAACCCATTCGGATCCTAGACCAGCAAGATCGGGAGTTGCGCAACAAATCTATACCGATGGTGAAAGTGTTGTGGGATCATCATGGAATTGAAGAAGCAACGTGGGAAAGGCGAGACCAGATGGAGCAACAGTATCCAACTTTATTTCAAAGGTAATATCGAATTTTGGGATGAAATTCTTTTAAGGAGGGGAGGATGTGAGGCCCGACCTCGATTTACGTGCGATACCTCGTTTCGTGTGCCCTAACCTAGATTTGCGTGCCTTGACCTAGGTTTAAGAGTCGTGTTTCATTTTGTGTGCCTTGCATTGAATTACGTGCATACATTTAGGGTTGCGTGCATTTACTTGGGAAACGTGCATTCATCTCATAGTTCGTGCCTTATCTCGTAGTGCGTGCCCTAGACCTAGGTGAGCGTGCCCACATGTTAATTGAGAAAGCATCTTACACGAAGTACTAGATCATTAATTAATCCTACAAACTCCACTAACTAATATTAAAATGCTAATTCAACTCACTAGAAGACGAAATCTCACAAAAAGCTAGATATTCTTATTCTTTATTCTTTATTCTTTTGCATATTCCAAGCACACAATTAAATAATGCTCAAAACATGACAAAAATTCAGAATTTTGCAAGCCTTGGCCGACCACATAGAGCATTTGAACAAGCATTGCATATTTCAAAGATTATACCTAGACATTCTATGACAAGCTCATGACACAAAGCATTAAAAAATGACTCAAAACTCTACCCAAGGCACCACAATCTCCGCCCACTCAATCACCCATGCTTAGATGATTCAAATTATGCTCTTGAAGACACATTCTGAAATTTGCAAGCCATAGCCGACACATGCATCAAAACTCTTCAAAGCTTTCATTTCTTTCTCACATTCTCTCTTTCTCTCATTCATTCTCTCTTTCTCTCGGCCTTGGCTGCAATTCTAGTCTCCATAGCTTAAGCTCATCATCCTAAGGTTCATCAAGACATACAATATACTAGGAAGCTCGACCAAGCAACCTAGAATGCAAAAAGACACACATGCAAGCTCATAGAACCTTCATTTCGGCTTAGGTATGTTTGATAGCTCCTATTTCATTTTCTTTTTGTTCTAGCCACTTGCACATACTAAGAACATGGTTACTAAGCTAGGAATTAGAGAATCTCAAGTTATCTCTCGGCTAAGCAAGAAGAAAAGTCGATCTTGTGCACCATCAAGAGCTTTGTGCATCTTCATTATTGTCTTGCTAAGGTGAGGGCTAAAACTCTTTTGAAAAGCTTTCAAAAACCACATGCATGCCTTTAAATGTCTATTTTTACCTCTGTACTTGTGATATATGTGTGTACATGAGCTTTTGTAAACATGCATGGCAAGATATTTGGCTAGAATGTGAAGATAGATGAAATCGTGTAAAGGATAGTCTTCTGACTTGTTGGATCAAAGTGATTTTGACCAGGTAAATGATATTGAAAATGCGTGAAAATTGGTAGGTGACTAGTTTTGCTAGTTCTGAGCATTTTTTACAGAAATAGGACAAAGCCAATTTTGATTCTAAGGTCCCCAAAATGGCAAAACATTGAAAGGTGTCCAAATCTGGAAAATCTGGGAAAATAAAGCAGGTTTTTGGCAGTTCACTGTCCTTGTAGAACGAACCAGTTTTGACTTAGTAAATGATATCCAAAACGTATTTCTCATGCCCCCTCACTGAGTTCATAAGGACTCACCATCTTTTATCATCTCAGGTGAAGAAAACCAGGAACAGGTACCCGATGATAACGTGCCTATTGATGACTCCTTGGAATGATTGCTTGCCCTACGTGCCTTACTTGAATATGGCCATTTTGTGAATGATATGTTGCTTGAAGACTATTTCTTATGTTGCTTGTTATTGTATTGTAAATGACCCCCGTTGTAATTTGGGGCCTAATTTTGGCTTGTGCTGATCATAACTAGTTAGATACTTTTATGGTTGTTTTTGCTATCGCTACTGGTTAGTATCTATCACAGGCTTATGAAGTATCAGGTAAAGGATTAAGGAAAATGAATCTATCCAATCTTAAGCAAGTAGTCATTGGTAGGCTAAGATCAACAGATACTTTTGTAACAAGGATTAACAAACAAACGAGACATAGTATCATGCTAGGTTGTTAATCAAACGAGACTTCGAGATAACTAGTAGGCGTTTCGACTGGTGATAAATAGTAATCTTAGTTGGAAATGAATTTGAGATTGAAAGTTTGGAGGCCTTTAGAAAATTAGGTCAAACTAAAAAGCCCAGTTACAACCGTTATGCTGCCAGTTTTTTCGGATAATTTGTGCAGTTTAGGCTATAATATAAGTGTTAAACCTTCATGAACGATTAAGTACGTGAAATAACTTGAATATTTAGATCACTTCCTAGTCTAACCTCTATAGGTCGGGTTGGGGCGTGACATGTTGGCTACATTAGCAACCCTGAACTTAGTTCTCATGTTCCCAAAGGTCAATTCTATCATTCCCGTTCTACAGTAAATAACAGCATCAACTGTTGCTAGGAAAGGTTTGCCTAGTAAGACGGGAGTTGTATTCTTGTTGTCAGGGCCTAAGTCCATATCTAACACAATGAAATCCACTGGGAACATAAATTCTCCTACTCTAACGAGGACATCCTCTACAATACCTCAAGGTCTCCGCTCAGATCTGTCTGCCAATTGAAGGGTTACATTTGTTAGTGTTAACACACCAAGACCTAACCTTTGGTAAGCTGTGTAAGGGATTAGGTTAACACTAGATCCAAAGTCTAGCAAGGCGCTTTCTACCCGTTGGTCATTAATTAAACATGGAATGGTGAAAGCTGCAGGGTCACTGCACTTTCGAGGCAGTCCTTTGGTGCAGATGCTACTAACCTTCTAGTGAGTCAAACCTTCTTAGGAATGGAAGTGGTTCGTCTCTTTTCACACACAAATCCTTCAAAAATTTGTCATAGGCAGGGATTTGTTAGATTACCTCTACTAAAGGCATATTGATCTTAATATCTTTCGGATGCTCTAAGACCTTGAGCTGTTTTGGATCAACACTCGGCTTCGGCCGGGATAGAGCTGTTGGGAAATGTGCTTAGGATAAGGGTTCAACTATTGGCTTTACCGTTGGGTTTTCATTCCTGCGGGAGTCATCGACATCATTACTTAAATCCTCGATCTCAAGTTCTTCTATCTCCTCAGGAACATCCCTATTCTTCTTTTTAACCTCATTGTCTATCACTTGCCCACTCCTAAGGGTAGTCACGGCCTTAGCTTGTTCTTGGGCAGTCTCAGTTTGGGCATTACTACATTGTCCTCGTGGATTTTCCATGGTTTCAGATAGGAGTTTACCCTCATCTCTCCTGCTTATATTTTGGGCCAGCTGCCCAATTTGTCTTTCAAGTTTAGCAATAGATTGTTGCTGAACTTGGACTAATTGCAAGAGTTTATCAAACTTGTCATCAGATAATAACTGTGCAGGAGGAAGAGCGGGGAAATTGTTCTATTGTGTTCGGAACAGTTATTTCTGGACTTGGTAAAAACCAGAGAGGTTAGAGTTTTGTGGCCTTTGATATGGCCGCTGAGGGAAACGAGGCTCAAAGTTTCCTTGTTATTTTTGATATTGTTGTTGAGAAAACTGAGGCTTTAGATTCCTTTGTCGCCATAAAAATGCGGGATTGTCTCGCCAGCCAGGATTATATGTGTTAGAATAAGGATCATAATTTCTTGTATATCCTTGAGTGGCATAGACTTGTTCTTGCATGAATTCGGGAAATTGTGAACCGATTGGACATTCCATAGTAGAATGATCTACTACAGAACATACGACACAAATTTTTATGATTTGAGGAGCTTGTGAAGAAGTAGACCCTAGAGAGATGAATTTTTCTACTTGCTTGGCTAGGGCATCTACTTTATCATTCAAATGGGAATCAGAGTTGACCTCGAACAATGCCCTCTTTTAGGGGTTATGGGTGTTCTTAGTTTCTCTATCTATAGCTGTGTTCTGAAGAGAGTCTTCAACTATATTCTCTATTCTACTTCAAGCTTCATCCGCTGTGAGGTTATAGAAACCTTCATTGCTCATTGCATTTACCATCATTTTCTGCTGATGTGTAAGACCTTTAAAGAAATAATGCAAGAGTTCGTGACGGGCAAACCCATGGTGAGGACACTGATTCTTAAGATCAATAAATCTTTCCCATCCTTCATGAAAAGGCTTTAATTCCGACTGAACGAATGATATGATGTATGTTCGCAAAGTAGTGGTTTTGGCCATTGGAAAGAACCTATGTAAGAATTTCCGAATAAGTTCTCCCCAAGATGTAATAACTTTTGCGTCTAAATGATTTAGCCACTATTTGGCTTTGTCTTTTAAGGAAAATGAAAACAGACACAATTGAATAATCTCACGGCTCACATTAGGGATGTGAAGCATAGAACATGCCTCTAAGAATTGTATGATATGAGCGCGAGGGCTTTCGTTGCTCTTCCAATAAAAGGAAGGCAGATTCAAAATAATCCATATTTTAAGCTCAAAGTTAACATTGCCAAGAGCCGGTGGGGCTATGGAAAACTCGAGATTGTAATCACCCGGAGAAAAATGTTGACGAAGAGTCATTGGTGGGTCAACGGGTTGGTTAATAGGTTGAGCTACCGGAAGAGGTTGAAAGTTTTGTACATTTCCTTCTTGCTCTACCATCGGGACATGGACTCTCATTCGTAGAGTTTTCTGGGGCTCGGGATTAAATGGGATGAGTTCAGAAATTAAGGAACGACGCCAGTGCATGCAAAATATACTATAGCTAAGTGCAATAAGTAACTACAGAGAGTAAACTAAGTACTAGAAGTAAAGACAAAAAATATGCTAAGTATATTAACTAAATACATAAAGTAAACTACGTACTTTAAATAAAGACAGAAAGTAAACTAAGTACTTAAGTAAATACGAAAAAATAACTTAAGTATATGTACAAACTATTTTAACAAAGCATAATATAAACAGTTTATGTGCAAGTATAATACAAACAATATACAAAATTTATAAACTATATGCAATATATACTTTACAAGTAGTAATAAAATTTATATAATTTAAAATAAGTATAAACAATATAGACAATAAGTACAACACTTAAAACAAGTTCACAAATAATTCAAAAACTAAACTAAACCGTGCTTCCTTGGCAACGGCACCAAAAACTTGATGCGATTAAATGGTGTGTTATAAATAGTTACAAAATGACCAAGTTTTAATAACCCGCAAGTGCATGAATCATGTAGTGTAGTGTGCTTTGAGTGCGGAATCATATCCACAGGGAAGCTCGTTAGTTAGTTAATGAAGTAGAGTGCGAAAGTGTTAAAGTGGTAAATGATAGTTTGCAAAGAGTTTGAGTAGCTTGTAAACTAAACTATAACTAAACTAAACTAACTAAGTAAGAGTGGAATACGAGGGAGAGAAATCTAGGGGGTGGATATGCAAAGAGGCAGTCAATATAGGCTCGGCATTCTAGTTCTCTAATCCTATGCAAGGGTTAAGCTACAAGTATTAACCTAGTCAATTAACTTAGTCTATTAAAATCCCGATTATTAACTCTACTATAGGTGCCGTTCCATCTACGAGTCCGTTATATAGCCGTACTATGGATCTATCCTTGCAGCCTGGCATAAAAGGTCTGTTTCAACTAAGTAATCGACATCTCCTTTCTAGTCTAGAACTATGGTATAACCTATAGTCATGGAATCTAAGGTTGTCAAGCTATTGATTCACTATTAAAGCATGGATATATGGCACGAAAGTAAAGCTATCATAATGTCTACTGAAAAGCATTACGTATGAAAGACGAAAAGTAAAGTAATCATAACATTTACTGAAAAGCATTATGTATGAAAGACGATACTGAATTAAAGCAAGCCATATATTGCAATTGAAATAAATAATTGAATCCGAGACCATATCTAAAAAGACCGTCATTTACAATATCCTCCCCTAGATAATAGCTCTACTTAGACATAATATTAAATACAAATAGTATAAATAAGAGAGGCAAGAAAGGCTCTCTCGATATGACGACTTTGTATTTATGATTCTCGAAATTTGAATAGAGGTCCGACGCTAAATAGCTATTCGGGCGGAACTAATTTCCCCCCGAATAAGAGCTACTGGGGTTGAATTTTCCCCGAATAAGAGCTTTTCTATTAAAAGCTATTCGGGTAGAACTTCTCCTGTATTCTACAATTATTGCTAAATTAATCTAATTAATTAATTAAAACTAAAATTAAAATTAATTAAATTAACTAAATAATTAATTAAAACAATAATTAAAACAGACAAACAATAATTAATTAAAACAATAATTAATTGATTTTGCGCCACGTGTTTCTTCGAGAATGTTATGGAAATTTCTGGCATAGGGCGCTCGAGCATCCTTATGTTGACTTTTTGGCGCCATATGTTGACTTTTGATCAGGGCGTTGACCGAGGTATTTTCGAGCATTTTTCACTGTTTTGACCCTCCAAATGATAGAATTTGGCTAAAATCGTGCTGCGCGCAGGCTTCTGCATTTTGCTCTGAAGGCCGTTTCTACTTGAAAAACTGGTATGATTCGTCAAAAACAGACAAATGTCACTATTTGAGATCATCCAGGTCAATGTTCTGAGTCCGATTTAGTGTTAGCTTTGGCCAAATCTCTTTTCTACGGGCTCTACTCATCCACCAATTCTCGAATTTCCAACTTCTCAACTTCTTGACTTGCAATTTGGATCGTTTGGGGTCTGATTCTTTATTTTTCAGTATTTTTCTACATTGCATCGAAAGTATCAAAGTGTTGCATTTATTCCAGAGTTAAGATGCAAATGCAGTACAAATACAATGGTTTGAGTACTACAAATACAGTCACATCAATAATGATGATGATTATTATTTTGTTTAGAGAAAATCATTATTAGTATTATTATCATTTAATACTAATAGTATTATTAGTATTGTGGTTGTTGTTAGGATTACTACTATAATTACATATTACTATTAGTAATATTATTATTAGAACCATATTAGTATTATTATGGATTTTACTAGGAATGACAACCGGTATCCACTCTACCTGAAACCGGTGAGTAACTGTCCGATAAAAAACCAATAACAAAACCCGTTGGATAAACCGATAGGTTTTGGTTTTCATAAGTAGAAACCGATAGATAAACCGATAGGTTTTGGTTTTAGGCGTAAAAAAAAAATCAAAACCCGAAACTCGAAACCCGATTATTAATTTATTATATATATATATATGTATGTTTATTTATAGATATTATAGATACATTGATAGATATGTGGATATGCCTTTAATGGGTTATAGGATAGATTTTTAACATTTCAAACTATAACAATTATTGGGCTAAACAACATTTTAAACTATAACAATTTAAAAAATATAAAAAATAAAACTATTATTATATAACCTAATACTCTCTACGTTTTATAATTTATATATGTATTTTTTCTTTTTTCTCTTTATTTTTACCTATTTTTTATTTATACTAAAAAAATCTAATTAAATAAACCTTAATTAAATATATATAAAAATTGAATTAGAAAAAAATTGAACCCTAGATACTTCACAATCCAACTATTCCATACTTATGCAGATATTTTATGACACCTTTAAATGCTAAGAAAACTTATGTTGAACTACAACTACCTCTTAACCCCCAAAATCCCCTTTGTCACTTTACACTACAGCACCCTAAACTACACATTAAAACAATGCCATAACGCACCATAACCATTACCTAACACATTTAACACCAACCAATACACCTAAACACACCCGGTCAACAAAACACACACATGACCCCTTTATGTTCAAGTTCAATTTACCAAGTTCTAGGCTAATTCTAACCATTTTGGGCATTAATCTAGGTTCAATAACACTTATGGTACTCTTAGGCTACATAGAAACAAGCTTATAAACATAAAACATCAAACTAGCATAAAAATTACTATTCATCTTCTTCAACCTTAGGTCATTTGCAAAATTTAAGCATTCAAAGTAATACACACCATAGAACATGTCTCCATACTCAATAAACACCAATACATACAATATTTAGGCATTATATCAACTTATATCAACAAAACAATAATTTACATAGCTTGGCAAAAGCTTGAAAAATGCAAAAATCATGAAATCCCTCACCAAAGATAGGTTGTAGATGCAAGGAAATGACGTTGTGTGGCTAGCAAACACCTCATACAGGCTTGGATTGCACAATTTTCACAAGCCTTAGCTCACAATTTTTTCCTTTCTTTTTCTCCTAGACATTGGCCTCAAGCTTCTTTTGTTTTTCTTTTGTTGCTTTTATGTTATGTATTGTATGTGTATTAGTAGTATATATGTGTATATTAGCCTAGGATAAGTTGGGCCTTAGGAAATAAATGCAATTAAAACTAAAACAAAGCCCACAAGCTAATTAAAATCTAACTAGCCCAAAACAACATTGTTTTTGTTACTATTCCTACGGTATCCAAAATATTTTTATATCTAATACTCCTGATATGCAATACATGAAATAACAATGAAAGAATACTAAATATAAGTTAATAAACATCGGAAAAATGCAAAATCGCAAAGATAAAATCCTCAAAAAATTAGCCCCGGGCTTGGATGTCACACACTCTCCTCCTTAAACTAATTGCATCCTCGCAATTTCTTACATGATTCGGCAAATAACTTTGGATATCGGTCTTTCATTTGATCTTTTCTCTCCCATGTAGCATCCTCGATCCCGTGATGATCCTACAAAATCTTCACCATCAGAATACTTTTAGTGCGGAGTTCCTGAACCTTTCGATCTACAACTTGAATTGGTTTCTCTGTATATGACAAAGTTTCACTAATCTGCAAAGGTTCTGGCTCAAGGATATGTGAAGGATTCGGATGATATTTTTTTAACATCGACACATGGAAAACATCATGCAGTCTAGCCAAACTCGGAGGTAAAGCCAATATGTAAGCTAAAGCACCAACTTTCTCAGTAATTTCAAATGGTCCTACAAATCTAGGACTCAGCTTACCACCTTTTCCATGTCAAATCAAACCCTTACGAGGAGACATTTTTAAGAAGATTTGATCACCCACAACAAACTCTAAGTCTCAACGGTGTCCACCAGCCTACCTTTTCTGCCGACTTTGAGCTCTGAGTATTCTCTTACGAATGAGATGAACATTATCTATCATCTTTACCATTTCAGGTAACATAGTTGGATCAACTATTCTCATTTCTCCAACCTCACCCCAGTACAACGGAGATCTGTATTTATCGCCATATAATGCCTTATAAGGAGCCATACCAATAGTAGCTTAGTAACTATTGTTGTATGCAAACTCCGCAAGAGGTGAATATCTCTCCCAGCTCTGACCAAAGTCCAAGACATAAGTTCGCAGTATATCTTCTATAATTCTGATAGTTCTTTCAGATTGCCCATCAATCTATGAGTGATACGCAGTGCTAAAACTCAATTAAGTTCCCAGTGCCTTCTGTAACTTCTGCCAGAATTGAGATGTGAAACGGGAATCTCTATTTGACACAATGCTTTCTGGAGTCCCTTGAAGTTTTACAATGTTTGCAATGTAGAGCTCAGCCAAATGTTCAAGACTATTTTGCTTGTTCATAACAATGAAATGAGATATCTTGGTTAACCTGTCCATAACAACCCAAATAGAATCACAGCCCTTTGGAGTCCTCGGCAAGTCCATCACAAAATCCATAGTAACATGGTCCTATTTCTACTGAGGAATAGACAACGGTTGCAACAACCCAGCTAGTTTCTGGTGCTCTACTTTAACCTTCTGGCAAGTCAAACATTTAGATATATATTTAGCAATTTCCCTCTTCATGTTGTTCCACCAGAAGTGTTGCTTTAAGTCCTTGTACATTTTAGTATTACTAGGATGGATTGTATATTTTGAACTATGAGCCTCTGAAAGAATTTCATTCTTTAAAGCTGAATCACTTAGAATACAAACTCGGTTCTTATACCGAAAGATGCCATCATCATGTATTCTGAAGTCCGACTCTCCCCCTTTTGATTTTTCTTGGATCTTTAAAGTCTACGGATCTGTCTGTTGAGCTTCACTAATTCAGGATAACAACAAGGACTGAATTTGAAAACTCGCAAACTGAATACTAGTTTCAGTAGTTTCTGGTTTCCACAAGCACATCTCTTCAATAGACTCCCAATTCTTAATAATCAGACTGACAACGGTAGTTTTTGGCTTAAAGCATTGACAACGGTGTTAGCTTTGCCTAGCAGATGGCTAATAGTATAATTGTAATCATCTAACAATTCTAACCAATGTCTCTGCCTCATATTCAAACCTTTCTGTGAGAACAGGTATTTCAAACTTTTGTGATCTATAAAAATTTCAAACTTGTTACCCCATAGGTAATGGTGTACTTCTTTAAAGCAAAGACCATTGCAGCTAGTTCAAGATCATGTGTAGGGTAATTGAGTTCATAAGGCTTCAGTCTCCTCCATGCATATGCAATCACTTTACTATTTTGCATTAATACACAACCCAAACCCTCTTTAGAAAGGTCACTATAGATTACGAAGTTCTCAATCCCCTCAGGCAAAGCAAGTATGGGAGCAGTGGTTAATCTTTTCTTCAATTCTTGGAAACTAGCCTCACACTTGTCATCCCAATTGAAAACAGTCGTCTTTTGAGTTTGTTAGGTCCAAGGCCCTACAATCTTTGAAAAGTCTTTAACAAATCTCCTATAGTAACCAGCTAGCACTAGAAAACTGCGAATTTCAGTTACAGTTTCAGACCTTTTCCACGATAACACTACTTCTATCTTTGCTGGATCCACATAAATCCCTTGCTGCGAGATAATATGACCCAGGAAAGCAACTTGATCCAACCAGAGCTTACATTTACTGAATTTGGCAAATAACTTGTGTTCTTGCAAAGTCTGTAGTACGATCCGCAAGTATTGTTCGTGTTCAGCCTCAGATTTTGTGTACACTAATATATTATCAACAAAAATCACAGCAAATTGATCCAGATATGGTTGAAACACACTTCGCATTAAATCCATGAAAGCAGTTGGAGCATTTGTTAACCCAAATGGCAATACAACAAATTCATAATGACCATACCTCGTTCGGAAGACTATTTTTGGTACATCTTCTTTCCAGATTCTGAGCTGATAATAGCCCTATCTCAAATCAAACTTTGAATACACCTTGGCACCGTGTAGCTGATCAAACAACTCTTCAATCAGAGGTAATGGATATTTATTCTTTATAGTTACCTAATTGAGTCCCCTATAGTCAATACACAATTGAAGATAACCGTATTTCTTTTTTACAAACAACACTGGTGCACCCCAAAGCGAAGAACTCGGCTGTATAAACCCCTTTTCAAGCAGTCCCTGCAATTGTACTTTCAATTCCTGCAATTCAGGTGGTGTTATTCTATACGGAGTTCTAGAAATAGGTAATGTCCCTGGCAACAGATCAATAACAAACTCTATCTCCCTATCGGGTGGCAAACCCGACAACTCCTCAAGAAATACTCCAGGAAATTCTTTCACAATAGGCACCTCATTCAATTTCAATTTATCAGCTGGTAGATTAATCATGCATGCTAAGTATGGCTCACAACCCTTACTCAATAGTTTAGAAGCTTTAATGGAAGATATTATTAGGTGTTCCAGTTGATTTACGACTCCCGACTATTTCAATCACAAGTTGGTCAGGTATTTGCAATCTTACAACTTTTGTTCTACAATCAAGTTGAGCATAATATCTCCTTAACCAATCCATCGCCAAAATAATTTCAAAGTCTCGAAAAGGCAGAATGATTAAGTTAGCAGGAAAAGTACGACCTTGAGTACAAATATCACATGTTTTATATACAGACTCTGTGATAAACTTTGTGCCCATAGGTGTGCCTACCTCAATTTTATATGGCAGTTTATCTACTTTCAAATCAATAGTTTGTGTACACAGGAGTGATAAAAGAATGTGTAGCCCCGGTATCAATTAAAACTGTAACCGACTGATTATTAATGAGAAAAGTACCTTCTACTATCGCAGTCGTCTCTAGGAGCTCCTCCTGGTCTAGGGCAAAAGACTCGAGCCTGAGCTCGCTGAGCTGGTACCGCACTTGAAGCTCTGGTCTAACCACTCTATCATGAGGCATGACCTTGAGTATTTTTAAATTTAGGGTAGTCCTTGTCACGCCCCAACTCGACCCCACCTACAATCAGTCAGGAGGCAACGGAATTTCGGCAGTATAATGACAGTAATTAAGACACCGAGGCTCTAAACCAACCTCTTAAGAACAACATGCAACCAACTCCATAAACCATTCAACAATTAACTCCTCAATTAAAATTAAAAACATACAACATAACCATATTATACAATAATCAATCCTTCAACAACTCATTCATAGTTATATGCCTCCGTTCCAACTTAGTACATAGGCTATTCATACATTTCGAAATAGGTTATACGAAACATAGTTTTACAACAACTAAGATAATCTCATGGCAATGACTCCTGCACATAAGACTCATCCACATACGGCACATTTCCCTCTTCAGGAGGCACATACCCGTAGTCAGAATCAGTAACACCTGCATGCATGCAATAATTGAGAGTGAGCTTATATACAACAAGCCTAGTGAGGATCTGATAGATCTCTAACAGTATTTACTATACTCCTTGGAAATGATCCTTTGAGCAGTAAATACACAATAAACATCAATAACAATACATCACATAAACTATAATGACCATTGAATAAAGGATACTCTATTTGGTGTAGCTCCAAACGCCATCACGATCTCAACCATTCTTCTTGTAACTCCCCATTACTCACGCACCCGAGGTACCTCACTAGCCTCGCCCTCCATGATACCTCCGTCATGCGAGCTGGAGGTAGTCTCTGGTAGTCATGTCGTTATCAACTTGATAGCCCGACGCTGCCCGAGAGGTGGCACACGCATACCAAGACTCAGCAATAATAATAAACATCATTCATAGGAGGACAATCTAGAAGAATTGCCTATCTCCCAGTTCATCAATCATCAATCAATAATCATCAATAATAATCAATTATCATCAATATAATATCAAGTAATCAATTAAACAACAAACAACTAAGTCAGATGACAAAGTAGGCCATCCAACTTAACATGCATTAAACACGTAATCTAACCCTAGTCTAACCATTTACAACTCACAATTCAATCACTCAAATACCACCCAATCAACTAAAGGCTCAATTCAACAATTTAAAGAAAGACAACCTAAACTTCAAATAATCATATCTTACATTCTACTAATCCAAACAACTCCGAATCAGTTTCTAACACTCACCCATTCAATCAACTACATTAGCACTCTCGGAAACCAACCAAGACACATCAAAATCAAGCCCAACAACCCTAAAACCTCAATGCACCTAGGCTGAAATTTCTGGATTTTCACACAAACATCGCAATCGAAAATTCGGAATTATAACGGCGCTACCACTTAATTAACAAACTTTTAGAAATCGACGGCAATCGATTCCAACCACAACAACTCAAGATATTCATCAAATAGCTAGTTAATCAACTTTTAATACCCGAAAATAAATAATTTCACTACAATGGTTCAAATCTCGTAGTAATACACATAAATGATCCCTAGCATGCACTGAGCAATAATATAACTTCAAATTAACATTCTAATGGTTCAAAATGCAATTATAAGCAAAAATATAAAAAAAATGACTTTGGAGATCTAGAATTTTTCTCTCACTTTTGATGTGTTTTGATGCAAGAAAGATGTAGAATAGATGCCCAACAAGTGAAATCAAGCTTTGAATGCAGTGATTTGGACTTGAATTGCAAAATCTATGTGAAAAATGCTTTGAAAAACCTTGAAAATGCCTTCTTTCTTCTCTCTCATGTATTTTCGGTAATGTGTGTGTAAAATGAGTATGTTTTGTGAGCTTTTAATGTGTGTTGATGATATATTAAGCAAAGGTCAAACAAATAAAAGAAAGTCAAAGTTGACACTTAGTTATTTTTAGTGTTTTCTTGTATTTTAATTCTATTTTTAGACTATTT
Source organism: Ehretia macrophylla (assembly GCA_037974665.1). Classification (NCBI taxonomy): domain Eukaryota; kingdom Viridiplantae; phylum Streptophyta; class Magnoliopsida; order Boraginales; family Ehretiaceae; genus Ehretia; species Ehretia macrophylla. Next base: position 76,760,944 of record CM075764.1, on the reverse strand, counting down.
CTTGCTCAAACATTAAATTGGCACTTAAACTAATTCTAGATAATATATTTTGGGTGACAAAGAGTTTTACATTCAAATATTTCCACTCGAGTCGGCTTAAAGCTCGATTTTTGCAAAAGAAGGTGAAAAGTCATATTATTTGTTTTCAAATGTCTTTTGAATGCACAATTAATCTAAAATCATTTAATACCACATATAAATACATTTATATTAATATATACTAGGTCAACGAATGTCAATGCATGAATCGGGTTTAGAAGAAATTACTATTTGGCTAAAAAACGCTACTTTTCGCCCGAAAAGTCTATTTAAATTACTATTCCGTTTCAGAATCAATTTTTATCAAACATGGGTCTATTAATAATAGAGGACTAGGTTTTAAAACGTTTAAAACACCCCTGTAAAAATTTTAGCGGATAGGTGTTCAAAATACTATTCACAAAAATCGTCGATAAAATTTCGGATGCTGTTTCTTATGAAAATTTCATGAATGCACACATAGCATGTATTAGGAACATAAATCACATATTTAGCACATTCTAACTCATATAATACATAAACAGGTTAAATCACGCAAATCGAGGTAAAAACACATAATCGAGGCAAAGACACGCAAATCGAGGTAAAGACAAAAACTGGGATTTCACAGTCCTTGACTCTGTGTTGCTCGTTACCACAACCGGTGCATCGACCCATTTTCATCCAGCAATTATGCTCAGTATGACCCCTGCGATGACAGTGAGTGCACTGCTGGTCTTGTCTTGCAATAATGCCTCCTGTAGGGGCTCTATAAGTAGATGTAGTTGTGCTACCCTGTTGAGATCTGGTTGCAACTGCTCGGGTCTGACTCTATGTCTAACTCTGTACTGGTCTAGATTGTGACTGTGACTGAATAGGGCCTAGGTGACTCTGTGACTGATATTGTCTTTGCTACTGACCCTGGTTGACCTACTAAGACTGCCTCGATGCTTCCTGACTCTGAGATATGAATGGCCTCTTATTAGGCTAACTAGACCCAGCTAACAGCTCTGTCTTGCATTTTTCAACTCTCGACGCTGCATGCACGACATCAGTATAGGTAGTAAACTGATGAGTAGACAAGTTTAGCTGAATGCCTGGCCTCAAACCCCGAATAAATTGCTAAATCCTCTGTCTCTCAGGCTGTATTAGCTCAGGCATATAGTGAGATAATCTGTCAAATGTAGCCTCATACTGAGTAACAGTCATATTAACCATTTTTCAGTGTTATAAACTCTTCTTCTCTTCTTTCTCGGGTTACCTCAGAAATATATTTATCCCGTAACTCTTTCACGAAGTCAGTCCAAGTGTGTTGTATATTCTCAGCATCCCATCTCCGCCTCACGGTCCGCTACCACTGCTTGGTGTCACCATCGAGCAAGGATACAACAAATGAAATTCTAATCTCATCATTATACTCTAGAGCTTTAAAGATCTTTTCAACCCGACCTATCCATAACTCAGCTTGCTCGTCATCCGGCTCCCTGAGGAATCTAGTTGGCCTATGTTTCAAGAATTTTTCAAGCTGACAATTGCTGCTATTACTACCAGTAGTAACACTACCCACAGATCTGTCTCGAGCAACTCCGGGATTATATGCCGATTGATTTTCCCCTTGCCTTTGTTCTTCCAGAACTTGTGTTATCTTGTTAATTGTGGTAGCCATACTTGCCATAACCTGCTCATTTTTTGGTTGTTGACCCAAATCTACTTGCTCAACATTCTGACCTCTAGTTTGTCAACGGGGCCCCATAGTAGATAACTAGAATATAAACGTATTATGACAAGTATACAAATAGTTCATAGATATAACACACAAGAACAACTTCATACAAGGCACCTTGTGATGGAAAATTGTGTTAAGTTACATAATTCATATTCAAAAATTTCTATGAACATGGCGGAAATAATCATGTAGGATCCTCTGCAATTAAACATATAATAGTAAAACAAAATACAGTTTACTATTTAATTCCTAATTGAAACAAGGATCTAGGCATACCTCTTGTGAAGAACGATGCAAGAACACAAAAGACCTTGATCTACAAGCCTGTGAGATATTACTTCCACTCATCTACTTTGATCTTCTCCTCTATGACCAACACCTTTCTAAACTATAATCTAGTTGTGGGACTAGATTTTGCTAAACTAAAAGATATAAACTAGAATTGAGTTTCTTCACAAAGGCGAAGCTTACTCAAGAGAGAGAAGGGAAATCTCAGAAGAGATAGTGTGTGGAGCATTTTTCAGAGTTAGAGAAGAGGTCTATTTATAGGCAGAAGATTTAGAGAAAAATTCTGAAATTCTGATGTGGGATTTGGTCAGAAAAAAGTTCAAATCTCTTCTACAAGTAATTTTCTATTTTTTCTCATTCTCCCTTCTTTTCCTCCCCATAGCCAATTTTCCTAAGTTAAATGGGTCCCACCTCTTGCGTCCAGCCTTGGCTTATGAGCCATAGTCTTGGTTCAGCCAGCTTGCTCCAATTTAATTTAATCCTGAAAATAATTAAAAAATAGAAATCCATTTCCATAAAATAGAAAGTCTATTTTTAAATATCTAATTGCCAATAAATTAAATACTCATTGATTAATTCCAAAAATCTAAATCCAAACTACTATTTAAGAATAATCTATTTTTTCAATAGTGGAAAAATTATCTTAAATATCTTAGTAGTCTTCTAGACTTTAATTAATCAATTAATTACATAATCCAATATCCTGATAATTCTCAAAATAGAAACTCCTTCCCAAAATGGAAAGACTACTTTGATTCTAACCGTCAAAGGATTACATCCTCTCTCAAAATAATATATTTTGACTAAGTTTAGATACTTAACTAGGTAGATGACTAGAAGAGGGACCAAAGACATAATTAACATTTCTTCTAGAAATAAATAAAATATTCTCGATAGTCCTATAGTAATACTATATCATCTCAACCAAGTCTACTCCACTAAAAGACTTTGGCTGCACTCAACGATAATTACTGTAAGTACAGGAGTCAGTCAATCTATACATGACGCTCTGTTTTTTGACCAAGTATTATATTGACCATAATGCCCCTTTATACTCACTCATGGCCAAAGATAGGTTCCCAAAGTGTACTATCACCTCTTTGATTACATATTGTCTTTTTAGAACCTCTAATCCACAATTCAACCATCCTCCTAAAGTTATCCACTTATCTAAATGAGCTACCCTTAAGTGTAACATTCAACACCTTAAGTGTTACTGCAACCACAGATTCAGGATGATCTAGCTTGGATCATTCTACGGGAGTGATTAATGTATAAACTCCTTATTGCATATGCACATCCCTTCTAATCAAGTCCTATATACCCAAACCACATAGTAGGTGATCTAACTATTAAAACCACATCCATAATGGATCAAAATGTAAGCACTCAACTTCGTTGTTTCATCCACATATGCTCAAGATTAAGAGCTATGGTCTATTTAGAAGCTTCTAGGTTTAGGTGAACTCTTTCTTTGATAGTACGTATTTAGAGTCTACACCTACGGGGTCCGTCCAATGCATTCAGTTGCATAAGCGTAATAAGTCTAGAACAAATCCATGATCAAGGCAGATCACCCTTCTTCAAAGGGAACTTATTCCACTATGACTTCTACCATAGTAAAACGCCTAACTCTACTACTTAGTCATGGACAAAGTTACTTTGCTTATTCAAGTGACCATGACTTAGACCTTCTGAGCGTAACCATCCCGCACCTAAGTTACTCCTTGAAGCAAGGACCTTATATTCACATACACACACACACACACACACACACACACACACACACACACATATATATATATATATGTCAATCCACATAATGAGAAAAATACGCCCATATGAATATGATGACACTAATTATCTTATTGCAAACCATCCAGATCTTCTAATGACTAAGTATTAGTGGTCTTTTGGGCATACCAATCCCAATAGACTCCCACTTGCATGAAAGAGCACTAGCCTGACCCTCATTGACTCAATGTCTACAGAAAATACCTTTCTTCGAAAGAGTCCTTGTAAGAGGATTAGTTAAGAGATATCGCAAAGGCAATTCTATCACTAAAACCTTCTCTAAAAGAATTCCTAGATTAGTGTAATGACCCCAAACCCAACCCTTCTCAAGATTAGATAAAGAGTCTGTGAATGCAAATCTAAACATTCAAAATGCAGGTCTAGTATTATATATTACAAAACCTTTTGATTACATCTGAAGTTACAACTATTGCCCAGACCCAGACTCCGCTATGACAAAACGAGCCTGGATAAATCATCTACTACATAAGGCCTACACCTCGTAATCCTGGCTAAAGTACAGTACATAGGCTATCTCCCATGGTCCAAAACCAAAGTCAATTGGAACAGCGTTAACTATAACGTCGTACACTAGATGGTGGGGTATACTAACATTCTCGAATTCTTCACTATGTGAGTCATGTTGGTGCATATTAACTTCAATAAATATCGGAATCAAAAGATTAGGGTCGCCCATGAAGCAAAATAGGCACATTTTGTCACTATCTGGGTTTACAATCTTCTTTTGTTTCACCTGAAATTGGGGGGAAATGGTCATGAGCTCAAAAGAACTCAGTGCGGGAAGGTCAACCGGGGAAGTTTTGAAAACATATTTGAGCTTTTGAAAACCATGATGCAATGCAATACAAGTAAACGAATATATATAAGTGACATTTACAAATCACATTGCAAAGGATATGTTTGTCTTCACTTCTCAAGATGGCCGACTGGATCAAGATCACAACTTCTTATCTCTCCCGATAGGGTACTCCAGATTGTACCCGAATTCTATGACTCAACTCCCCGAGGGTGGAGATCGCCAAGCGGGAGAGAGAATAGGACCACAATAGTCACGGGAGCACTGACAAGCCCTATACCGCTCGGCGTTCGTGACAGCTATCGTGTCTGAGATTGCAACCCCCAAGTAGCACACAAGCATGCACAAGTAGTCACATAACACACAGTAGATAGTATTTTGTGGATTTCGTGGATGGGGATCAACAAAAGAGATTGTCTCAGACAAGCACATTTAATTAAACCAAAATCATTTTCCAGTAACTCAAAATAAAAGTAGTTGTAAAAGTAAATTGCCTAATTACAGTCATTGCTGTCAATTAAAATGTCTAGTTAGTAAGTAGACATTGTGTTGTAACTCATTGTTGTCTCCAAAAAAAATGATTAATTATTGCTAGTTTGGATTAATAATAGGTAGGTGGTTAATCATCAGGGTAGATAAATCAACTCCTTTACTAAGTTGAGTATGTTAGTAAGACTTGCCTAAATGCCAACCAAAAGAGAAGTGTAGATACTAGATGTATATATATGATGTCACCAATTAATTCTTAGTTTATACACTTTCTAGATCTCCAATTACTTGCATAAGAAACATTAGTTAACTACCGGGATTTTAAAATTTAACTTAGTCGTCCTATAACCTTTAATTTGCTAATTGAAGTTCTTGGTAGGATTCTAATTCTAATTTAGAAAAAAATTTAATCAACAAAAGATGGCAATTTATTTAGGATTTATTTAAAATCTCTTATTAATCTCAGCAAAGTACTAATAGTTGTTTCTTATAAATGTTAACCGAGTCCTACCAGCATGGTTACATCATTAAATATTCAAAATGAGTTAAGGCATCACACAGACTAATACTACTATTCTTACATCCAAAATATATATGAAGTAAATGTTACTTAGTTAATTCCCTACTACACTTACTTTCATTTTATAGTCTTCTCATGAATCAAAGCTATTTGGTGTTGCAATGTAAACGATTACCATTATAGTGGTATGAAAGCACGATTATACCTATACACCAAAATTTTCTTACTTATCATGTAAAATAAACACAAAAGAATAATAGCAGCTTACAAACTTGTATAAGTAAGGAGATTTAGAAATTTTTTTTTTTAATTTAAAATACCCTTTCGTATTAAGATGTAGCATTCTGTAAAAATTCCTCAAACATAAACAAAAAGAATAGCAATGCATTTTTTAAAAGAAACCCACACCTGTTGTTGTTGCCTTGCACGCGGAAAGAAAGGAAAACTAAATACTAAAATCTTGATAAAAGTCTATTATTTTTCTTTTCTTTGTGTGTGTTAGAGTCCAAAGTTCTATAGCTTTATTTATAATGCTAGGTTTCTGATCTTATTGGACCGTAAAATTTAAGCTCATGATTTCTTATGCTGCTGCGTGCCTTACTGTTAGGAGATTAATTCATGCAAGCTTGTAGCGGACGGACAGTGAAGAGAATGTGATGATTGATAGCTAAGTTGCTGCGTGTTTTATTGAAGGTTCACTGCTCCATGCATGCACTTGGAAGTGGACAGCTAAGGTATCCTATTGAAGGCAATCAACAACTATGAAATTCAACCAAAATTGTGTCTTTACATTATCGAATAATGTGGTAATACCTAGCTGCTGTGTGGTACTTAGTGATTGCTGACTTATGCTTTAGGCTGCTCATTCTCTCGACACCTTGATAACCTTAGATGATAACTCATAGCCTATAGTTCCTAGTGACCATGCAGGCTGACACCTCATGCTTCCACCATGCTAATTCATATTTGTTACTTAATGATAAGTGATCATTGCTACCCATCGTGTCCTTCTTGCATACCATCTATCTAAAGCCTTGAGGTGTGCATCAAACAGGTTGTTGTGTGTGAAGCCATTTGAAGACACGACATTTGATGAAACATACAGGTGAAACTAATAGCTTACCCGATGGTGATGCTGATGGTTTGACAACAATTATAGTTGAATCATGATTATAGTGAAGTTTGTACTTATTCAGCTAGCTGCTCACTTGGATCTTGGAGATAACGCAAAACTAGTAGGCTAGAAAATAATCATGCAGCTCGCGTAGAGAGGTGGTGGCCGTGGTGGTGAAGATAATTTGGATAAATGGTTGTTTTGGCATGCTTAGCCGAATCAAGACTATAGCAAAGCTTTAGGACAAAACTAATATTTAAGATAAAACTAACATTCTAAGTATTGTTTTAAAAGCTAAGATTATTATTGGCTTAATTTCTAATATAGGTTAATCTTAATTAAAACCATTCAGTAAAGTCCAAATATACTCTTAAGTAACAATAGTCTTGTTAGATTAAACTCATAGTAAATTCATTATTATAACTATACTGTTTCCTTAATAACTTCCAACTGGTATAATAATCTTCCAATAAATTATATTGGTCCCAAAAGTAGATTCAATTTACCTACTACTTAATCATTCCCAAGCTTTGGTATACTTCGAAACTACCTAGTCAACCTTTTCAAATATTTCCTAAATTTTCCCCTTTTACAACCTGATAAACCAAATACTCACCAAATACTTAAATAAGCTAGCATACCTAATTTTGTCCAATCTTCTCCTTAGTAGCAGTACAAGCTATTTTCCAATAATTCATTTACACCAACTGATACAGCTAGTTAATTAAATTATTCTTTAGTTTATCATCGCACTACTAATTCTAATACTTCAAAACTTTTTATTTAAAACTTTGGTTAATATATGATTCGGCTATATCTACAAACTCATAAATTAACTTAATGCACTATAAGTGCTTAACTTAATGCACTATAAGTGCTCCACTTACTCATGCAAAAGACAACTAAATTAAGTTTATTTCTTATCACCATCTCCTAAAGTAGCTAATTATACTAACCATTACTCTCCATATATCTAAAGACTTTATAAATTGTCCAAAAATAAAAGATACGTACTAGGCTAACTAATCATCCATAATCTTTTAAAGCCAATAGTCATCTCCAAGTATAATGGTTCAATTGATACCCTAATTCCTTCCATCTTCCAAACTAATCTATATCACTTTATATATTCTAGTAATTCTCAACAGTAAAATCCCAAATCAAACAAATTTAGCAAACCCTGACTAAGATCAACTAATACTATAGAAGTTACTCAATGGTAGGTAAGAACTGTTGCTTCTATAGTTTACTAATTTTCTTGTAAATTGAAACGAATGCTTAGCTTGATATGCCAGTTGTAACACATCTTCTTAGTTTAAAGACACCAAGCACATAAGTGAAGTAAGCCAAGCACATGAGTAACACTTATTCCATATACTATCATTCGAGATTTAGGTACGGGTCCTTATAAGTGAAACTTCTCTCAGTGAACCCTACCTTTTCCACGATCTCTACTTAAGTGCTTTATTGTATTATTTATCTTGGTACAATAACATACAAGTTTCCATTCTCCGAAGATACTAGAATGTATGTTTTCCCACTACCAAGTGAGCTTGTCCTGAATTCGATTAAAAATTAGCCACATGTTCCCTTCTTAATATATGTACATTGGGCCTATGCTAATATCTCATTCTAGTAATCTCAAAGGAGATTAATTCCTAGACCATAGCTAACATATAGTAGGTCCATTATATAAAATCTTTAAGAAGTCAGTCAAACTTCTAAGGATGTATATCTACATAGTTTAGCTATTTCTTTTTTCCAAAGTATAACATCTACCAAAGCCTTGCTCAAAGTCAACGACTTCGACTGCTCCTTTGAAGATGTTCTGCCTTTTGTTTTGGATTTTGTGTAGTTCGTAATGTTGTCAAGATTTCAATTAAGGAATGTGTCCTTGACATCTATGAGCCAACTTTATGCATTTAGCAATGGCTAAGAGATCTTATGAACTACAGTAGGGCTACTAGTGTGAAAGTCTCCATATGACTGATATTCTCATAAGAGTGTACCCTTTTCATAACTAGTCTTACTGTCCTTGTCCATTAATCTATTTCTTTTATTCTTGTTACACACTAAGGGTCCTACCATTGTCTAAGTATAACTACAAGATTCCAAACAAAAGAAATCCAATAACAATAACCGAGTCATTATTTCATCGTTCGTTCTTAGTGGATAAGACAAACTTGCATGGAAACTGTCTTGAGAGACTTCCAAGTTAGTCTGATTGTTTCCTTAGTCTCCCACTACGATAAGGCTCCATGGTACTTTAAGGAAAATTTTATTTTACTCACTTACTGATGCAGGTATAGTGGAAGTTCCAAAACCTTTTGCTTTTATGGCTTCTGAACATAATCTCTCATATATGGATCATACCATCATTCTTCAAGTTTCTTAGCAAAATACTTATCAGTACCCATTGCTTCTTAGAATGATGGAAATTTCACTTTTGTTCTTCTAGAATGATTCATTGAAATTACACATTTTGAACTTACAGCTTTAGCCAGGAAGCTAAGCAGTTCAACACTTAAGCCAGACGCCTTACATGTGAATGTGTCTTATACTGGGCTTTCCAACCCAATCACATGTCTTAAGGAATCTTAAGTGTTGATCTTGAAAGCACTTGTTGTCAAGATCCGTGTGGCTGTTTCAACAATACTTAATCCCGATATAAGTGGAGTTTTGCAACTCAACATGGATTTACTCATATCTAATGAGTGTGATTTTGTTTCTTAGATACACTATTCCTTTGAGGAATGGCAGGTGCAACCTACTAAGACACACATTCTCTGTTGTACATGATTACCAACCGAACTCACCCAAGATGACTATTCCTTCTTGTTCTGGTGTGCTCATGGATCCACCACATACACCAATGTGCACAATCCAAACCTTCTTTATCCTATGCCTTATGAAAGAATATGACATTTCGGACAACCTTCATTTCAAATGAGATTCATATTGAGCCTGTGGTTTGAGATCTAATAAGCCCAAGGGCTGATCCTTAATCCCGACTCTGAACCCATCTAGGTTCATATAACCTTAATCATAGGTCTCACAAGTACTGGTTTATGGTGAACAAAATCTATCTAAAATATATTAGAGAAGTTCAGAATAATTGCATGTTGGAAATAGAGATAAGACAAAAATCATGCACACTTCCAGACTTTGAATAAAACTTCCATTAAATGAATAAAATAGTTGAAAGTTATCAAAACAGTACTTTAAAACAATTATCAAATTTTAAAACTGTAAATAGTCTAGAACATGATAAGATTGTCTTTGAAACAAATCTCTAAGTAACAACAGCATCCGCCCAAGTCATCACTCTTAAGCTTACTTCCAGAGTGATTCCCTCTTTACTTAGTCTCCCCGTTACCCGAAACTCTTGCACAATAATGCAGTCACTGTTATTGGTTCTTGATTCTACTATCCATGATTCTGTATAATCAACCACTATACTAATTTCAACGATGTAAGTAAAATTTGTACCTTTATTTTTATTGGCTAAGTACTTAGGGCAGTCTTGCTTCCAATGGCTTTTCTGACCACATTCAAAGCACTTCCTATTGGGCTTCCCTGCACCTTTCTTGTGTTTCTGCTGATGCTTTCGCCCATTATTAACCTGGCCATTCCCCTTCTTATTTCCCTGCTTCCCCTTATTCCAGGACTTCTTCTCTTTCAGGTTTCGTCTAAAAGTGGATGCTCGGGCCATATAGGCTTGACCTTTGGGCTTCATGATTGCCTCAGCTGCCTAAAGTTCCTTCATAAGCTCAGTGAGCTTCATGTCCATCTTGCTCATATTGTAATTGAGCTTGAACTGGGCAAAGGATTCAGGTAATATCTCGAGAATCATATCGACCTTGCTGCCATTATGAATCAGGGCCCCCAAGACTTCTGCAAGGTTAAAATTGTCCATCATCTTGAGATCATATTCTCTGACGGACATACCTTCTGCCCTCTTGGCCATCATGATTTCCCTCATAGCAGCTTGTTTAGCAAGCCTATTCTTATCTGAGAACATCTCAGATAACGAGGTCATGATGTCTTTAGCAGTGTCTTTCTTCTTGTGTTGCACAAGCAACACGTCAGACATAGAGGCTAGCATATAGCTCTTGGCCATGCCATCTGCCCTCTGCCACTTATCATGAGCCTCTTTTTTAGCGTCAGTAGAGTCATCCTTTAGTGTAGGACATGGCTAAATCAGAACATACTTGTACCTATCAACTATGAGTACTATGTCCAACTTCCTCTTCCAATCATTAAAATTCGAACCAGTCAACTTGTCATTAGGCAGAATGGCTGACAAGGGATTGAAAGAGCCAGTCATCTTAATCTTGATATGCAACATAATTAGGAATGAGCAATTTATGTATGACAAATATATGTGAATAGCATGCATGAGAAGATAACATTAGGAACTCATGAATGCAAATGCACAAACATAGATGACCCTTTAAACTATGAATAGTGCTCTTACTGATTACTCTACCATTAATTAGTTTGGCTTCTCAAGACCCGATAGCACTTACTCCAAAGGGAGGTTACTACCTATCTCGAGTCGAGTGTAAGCATCATTCCTTATGGGACTTTCCTAGATAACCTAGACTAGAGCTTCCGAAGGGAGGTTACCTCAAGTTGAGTGTAAGCATCATTCCTTATGGGACTTTCCTAAATAACCTAGACTAGAGCCTTCGAAAGGAGGTTACCCCAATCCTTATTATCTATAAGATGTCCTATAGCTCAGAACTCCATCGAAGGATGATCGTTCAACTAACATCTTTAATGTGAATTCCCAATTTGAGATTATTCTGCAAAATCTAAACAATGCCACCCTCCGAATGGAGGTTGATGACACTATCCTTTAGCATAATCCGGATATGAAAAGCTGTAGGATTTCTTAGTTCCCTTTCCCACTCGATTATTTGTAACAAGGGTTTCTAATTATGTGATTTTTGCTTAATACTTAATTTCTGATTTTTCAAAATTTATAGATTAAAGTCCATAACCAAATTTGTCTGAAAAAACCTCTAAGTATACTTCAAATCACATAGTCCGAATCTGGGTTGTCATCTTTACCCTAGGTTTGGCTTTCATGGGTCTTTTAGTCAAGGCTAGGTTTCTAGGGAAAAATAATAGTCATATAGTTTTTTCTTAACCAATTTCTAATTAATCTTTAGACTATAGTATTATTAGTCTAATTTCCAAGATTAATAATCACCTTGACCAAAAGCTCTAACAATTACAACAACAGAAATGTTTGTAATTCATTCACATATATATTATTTAATGCCAGTACAATTTATAATTATGTACAAAACATAACTTACTACAAATTGTTTCACTAGCATTTTAGACAAATAATATATATATATATATATATATATATATATATATATATATATATATATATATATATATATAATACGTATTTGAAATAAACAAAAATTATGCTATGCCACATAATTTCACAAACTTCTATTTCAAATATATAATGTCATACAATTAGAAAAAATAAATTATGCTAAACCACATAACTTCACAAATTTGTATTTCTGGCATTAAAATAAAACAATGCTTATACAATAATAAATTATGCAAGAAAACATAATCTCTCATTATTGTATTTATAGCATTAATAAAAAGATAAGACTTTCCATATTTAAACTATGCAAAACAACACAAATAATTAAAAAACTAAAAAAATAAAAAAAAATTGCCAATGGGGACCACACCATGGGCATAGCCGCCCATGGCCCACACGCGAATCCCCACGCACATGAACCCCTTTCCTATTATTATTATTTTTTTTTGTGTTGTTTGGTTTAATGAGGATTAACTTATTTTTGGTAAGTTTCCAATACTTTTCCAAAACCAAATCTGTAATAAATATGAAAATCTAAATTCTAGGAATCTTCCCATAAAACTTTAGGTAAACTTGTTTCATTAAAATTCCTTATTTAAATGTGATTTTATATTAATTGTATTCCTTTTTAAATTACTTTACCAAAGAAGTAATTTACCTTAAATACAATTACTACCATAAAATCATATATATAATTAATTACAAAATAATTCTAAATTATGTACAAACAAATTACAACACAAAAATTCTTGCATCTATGATTAAACACAAATCTGAATTTTTTCTAGTGTTCATGTAATTTATAAGTTTCTATCATCCAAGAATCAAATTGTTCGTAACTGTTTTTAACTATCTGCATGTTTAATTCGCAGTGACTCTAATACCACTGATGAAAAACGGTGTTAAGTTATATGATTCATATTAAAAAATTTCTATAAACATGGCGGAAACAATCATGTAGGATCTTACTGCGATTAAACATGTAATAGTAAAACAAAAAATAGTTTACAATTTAATTCTCAATTGAAACAAGGTTCTAGGCATACCTCTTGCGAAGAACGATGCAAGAACACACAACACCTTGATCTACAAGTATGGGAGATATTGCTTCTACTCCTCTACTTTAATCTTCTCCTCTATGACCAACATATTTCTAAAGTATAATCTAGTTGTTGGACTAGATTTTGCTAAACTAAAAGATATAAACTAGAATTGAGTTTCTTCACAAAGGCGAAGCTTACTCAAAAGAGAGAAGAGAAATCTTAGAAGAGATGTTGTGTATAGCATTTTTCAGAGTTAGAGAAGAGGTCTATTTATAGGCAGAAGATCTAAAGCAAAATTCATGAAATTCTGATGCGGGATTTCGTCAGAAAAACGTCCAAATCTCTTCCACAAGTAATTTCCTATTTTTTCTCCTTCTCCATTCTTTTCCTCCCCATAGCCGATTTTTCTAAGGTGGGTAGGTCCCACCTCCTGCGTCCAGCCTTGGCTTGTGAGCCATGGTCCTGGTTCAGCCAGCTTGCTCCAATTTAATTTAATCCTGAAAATAATTAAAAAAAATAGAAATCCCTTTCTACAAAATAGAAAGTCTATTTTTAAATATCTAATTGTCAATAAATTAAATACTCCTTGATTAATTCCAAAAATCTAAATCCAAACTACTATTTAAGAATAATCTATTTTTTCAATAGTGGAAAAATTATTTTAAATATCTCAGCAGTCTTTTAGACTTTAATTAATCAATTAATTACATAATCCAATATCTTGACAATTGTCAAAATAGAAACTCTTTCCCAAAATTGAAAGACTACTTTAATTCTAACCGTCAAAGGATTACATCCTCTCTCAAAATAATATATTTTAACTAAGTTTAGATACTTAACAAGGTAGATGGCTAGAAGAGGGGCGAAAGACATAATTAACCTTTCTTCTGGAAATAAATAAATATTCTCGCTAGTTCCCTAGCAATACTTTACCATCTCAATCAAGTCTACTCCACTAAAAGACTTTAGCTGCACTCCAGGATAATTACTGTAAGTACAGGAGTCAGTCAATCGATACATGACGCTCTGTCTTTTGGCCAACTAAGTATTATATTGACCATAATGCCCCTCTATACTCATTCATAGCCAAAGACAGGTTCCCGAAGTGTACTATCACCTCTTTGACTACTTGTCTCCTTAGAACCTCTAATCCACAATCTAACCATCCTCCGGAAGTTATCCATTTATCTAAAGGAGCTACCCTTAAGTGTAACATTCAACACCTCAAGTGTTACTACAACCACAGATTTAGGATGATCTAGCTTGGATCATTCTAAGGGAGTGATTAATGTATAGACTCCTTATAAAATATGCATGTCCTTTCTAATCAAGTCCTATACACCTAAACCACAGAGTAAGTGATCTAACTATTAAGACCACACCCATAATGGATCAAAGTGTAAGCACTCAACTTCGTCGGTTCATCCACATATGCTCAAGATTAAGAGATATGGTCTACTTAAAAGCTTGTAGGTTTAGGTGAACTCTTTCTTTGATAGTACATATTTAAAGTCCACACCTACGGGGTCCGTCCAATGCATTCACATGCATAAGCGTAATAAGTCAAAGCCCAAATCAGAAAATATATCCAAGCCCAAAAGGTAATCCTTATTATGTCTCATTCTAATGAAGTCTCTCATGAAAAATCAACTTATGAACACCCGAAGAAAAATACTTGTTAACTTGTTAAAATAGACTTGAAGACTCGAAGATAAAAAGGGAGTTACAAGAAATGAGACGTGGCAACATAAGGGGTACCAGCATTAAAAATGTTGTTTTCCTAAGTATGATTTGTGAAGCTCATAATTTCATTTTTGAAAAACAGACTTTTTGGATTTCAAACTCTTGGGTAATAAAAATCGTTCTAAATCTTTTTCAAGAGTTTTGAAAAAGTTTTGAGATATTAAAAATGTTAGAAACACTGTGAAACCCCACTTTCTTGCTTATCTCGTTTTACGTGCTATACCTCGTTTTGCGTGCATATAACCTGTTTATGTGCTATAGGACCTAGAAAGTTATAATTTTGATTTCAATACTTCTAATACGTGCTAAATGTGCATTCATGAAATTTTCGTCAAAAACGGAGTCAGAAATTTTATCGTCGATTTTTAGTGAATAGTGTTTTCGAAACACGTCCGCTATAATTTTGAAACTGGTCTTTTTAACCCTTCTAGACCTAGTCCACGGACTTTAATAGACCTGTGTTTGATGAAAACGGTTTTAAAATCGGCTTAAGAATTTATTAGGGTTTTTACACCGACTTTTGCAAAAATCGAGTTTTAAGCCGACTCGGGTGGAATTCTTTGAATGTAAAACTTCTTGTCACCTAAAAATAATCCACTTGAGATATCTTGGGGGTTGCATAATTAATTTTAACTTGGTGATCACTAAAATGCAATTAAAGACATTAAAAACACAAAAATACCTATTAAAATAACTTTGACTTTAATTAAATAATTGACCATTTAAGCTCATGTCCTCAACACACACTCACACAACACAAAAACACCATCACACACACACACATTGCCGAGAGGTTGAGGAGAGAAAAGAGAAGAGAAAAACTTAAGCTTTCAATCCAATTTTTCAAAGAAAAACCTAGTTTTTGTCCGTAGAACTTCGCACCGACTTGGATTCTGCTTGTTGGGCACGCATTGCACGCATTCCTAGGCTTATATCGCATCTAAGGTGAGAGAAAAATTCTAGATCTCAAAATGTCATTTTTGTGTTTTTGCGTATAAATGAAGATTGAACCGTTAGAATTGTAATCTGATGTTAGATTATTGCTCCTTGCATGCTAGGGATCATTATATACTAATACTACGAGTTTCTGTCGGATATAGCATAATTTTTATTTTCCGGGTATTTAATTTGGATTAAAATGTTCAAAGTTGATTTAATTGAGTTGCGTTGCTCGAAATCGATTGCCGTCGATTTCTAAATACTTGATAATTACGTGTTAGCGCTGTTGTAATGCCGAATTTTCGATTACATTGTTTGTGTGGAAATCCGGAAAATCCAGCCATGACGTCATAGGGTTTTAGGGTTATCGGGCATGTTTTGGAGGTGTTATGGTGGATTTCCGAGAGGGCTAATGTAGTAGGTTGAATGGGTGAGTGATAGGAACTGATTTGGCAATGTTTGGATTAGTAGATTGTAAGTTATGAATTTTAGAAGTTAGGTTGTCATTCTTTAATTTCTTGAACGATGCCTTAGATGGTTGGGTAGTGTTCGAGTGATGAATGGTGAGTTGTTGTTGAGTAATTTAGAGTTTAATTATGAATATTATGCATGTCCGGTTAGATGGCCTACTTTGTCATCTAACTACGTTGTTTGATGTTTAATTTAATATTGATGTTATATTGATGTTATATTGATGTTATTGATTGATTATTATTGAATGCGGGAATCGGGCACTCTTGTTGCTGATCTCCCAATTGATTGATCGATTTATGCTTGCATGATGATTGATGAATATGGAGCCTTGGTATGTGTGTGCCACCTCTCGGGCAGCGTCGGGCTGTCGGGTTGAAACCGGCATGACTGCCATAGGCTACCCCCAGCTCGCATGACGGAGATGTCATGGAAGGAAGGGGATAGTGAGGTACCTCGGGTGCGTGAGTAATGGGGAGTTATAAGAAGAACGGTTGAGATCGTGATGGCGTTTGGAGCTACACCAAATAGAGTATCCTTACTGAATGGTCATATAGTTATGTGATGATAGCTTTATTTATGTTATTATTGTTGTTGTGTGTTTACTTGCTCAAAGGACTAAATCCAAGGAGCGTAGTGAATACTGTCGAGATCTATCGGATCCTCACTGGGCTTATGTATATAAGCTCACTCTCTATTAATGCATGTTTCAGGTGTACTTTCACAAGATTACGGGTACGTGCCTCCTGAAGAGGAGAATGTGGAAAATGTGCCTTTTGTGGATGAGTCATATGTTCCCGAGTCTTATCCATGACTTTATATTGTTAAATGTCTTGTATATTAGTTTAATAGACTTTATATGCTTTACGGTTCTTAATGTAATAGATATTGAAAAGATGATGAACCAAATGATGTTAACTTAGCGGTTTCCTTTTGTCTATGGTTAAATTGTAGTTGTGTCTCAACTTACTTTTGAAATGTATGATGAAGTTGAGGTATTGTATGTCATGTTGGAACGGAGGCGTATAACGAGGATGTTTTATTGTATAATATGGTTGTGTTGTATGTTGTTGTTTGTATTGAGGAATTTCTGGATGTATGATGTTTAATGAGGTTGGTTTAGAACCTCGGAAATCTGTTTACTGTCGTTATGCCGCCGAAATTCCGTTGCGTTCTGACTGATCGTAGGTGGGGTCGAGTTGGGGCGTGACAGTTTAAGTGGTATCAGAGCTCATGTTAGTTGTCAGCCGGGGTATTCTCGGAATGTGGGTAATGGTCTTAGCATGAATTATGTATGAAAGGAAAGAAAAATGAAATATGTATTGGTATGATTAATTGATTAAGTGATTATGTGATTTAAGTGCTTATGTGATTATATGATCAATTTGTTTATGTGTTTTATATGAGTTTGTTATTTATGTGTTAATAGTTGTTTATAACCTGTCTACGTGCTATAACTGTGCTAACTCTTTGATTAGTAGAATGGCCGGTCGACCGAGAACCAGAGGTAGGCCTGAGTTGACTGATGAGACTCCGAGTAACGTGGCACCGGGCCGTGACGGGGGTGATGACCGATTTGGAGCAGCTATGGAGCGGATTGCAGAGTTAGTGGCTAGTCAGGCACAGTTATTAGCAGGGCAGGCTGCCCAGAATCAGGCTATGTAGGCTCAGCTTCTGAATATTCAGGGTGGTAACCACGGGCGTGGTACCCTGAAGGATTTTTTAGGATATCACCCACCGAGATTTCAGGGGGAGCCGGATGATAGGAAGGCGGAGGTATGGATTAGCAAGTTGGAGAAGATTTATGATCCACTTGGCTATACTGATGAGCAGAAAGTCTCTTTTGCCGTGTATTTGTTAGATGACGAGGCAGAGGAGTGGTGGCGCACGGTAAGGACTAGTTGGGCGGCACAGGGTATTCCTTATATTTGGGGTACCTTTCTGATGGCTTTCCGGGCAAAGTATGTCCCGAGGATTTGCAGGGAACGGAGAGAGGCCGAGTTTCTAGCCTTGGTCCAGGGAGATGCTACAGTGGCTCAATATGAGGCCACATTTACTCGATTGTCCCGGTATGCACCAGAGTATGTGGCAGACGAGGAGCGGAGGACTCGCAGGTTTATGTTGGGGTTGCGGCCCGAGATTCAGGATGTGATGGCTCTGAATCGTTATGATATCTTCACTGAGGCTTTTGATGCAGCTTCTAGATTAGAGAAGAGGAAAGGGGATCAGATTGTCTCCAGTCAGCCTAGTAAGAGGCCGTATCAGCCACAGGGCCAGCAGGTTTTATATAGGCCTCCAGTACAGCAGGTTGTCTACAGGCCACCTGCCCAGCAGGGTTCTTATAGGCCACAGGGTCAGCAGAATTATTATCGGCCTCAGTTTCAGCAGGGGCCATATCAGGTTCAGACTCAGTTTAGGCCAGCCCAGTCTCAGGGTCAGTACAGGCCTAGTGTGGTGAGACCTCAGCAGCAGGCTGTATCAGCTGCTTCTTCAGCTTCTGGTTATTCTAGGGGCAGTGCTAGTGCCACATCATCGCAGTGTAATTACTGCAAGCGCTCAGGGCATGTAGAGTCCGACTGCAGGGTAAAGGCAGGGACATGTTTGGGTTGTGGTAGCATCGATCATAGGGCGAGGGATTGCCCTAAGTATGCGAGGACTGAGGGTCGGGCAGCGACTCAGGGTTATCAGGGTAGGCCTACGGGCAGTGTACCACAGCAGCAGCGGGTTCAGGCTCGGGCTTATGCAGTTGACTTAGAGGAGATGCCTGAGGAGACTGCAGTTGTGGAAGGTAACTTCCTTATACTTGATCAACTTGTTAAAGTGTTGATTGATTCTGGTGCTACGCATTCTTTCATTACTCCTGCTTGTGTGCAACGTGTTAAATTGCAACCTGAAAGATTGCCTTATGTGGTTGAGATTAGTACCTCTTTGACTGATAAGTATGTTACTGGCTTAGTATGTAAGGATTGTTTAATACATGTTAAGGGGCATAATTTTCCTTCGGACCTTATTTTATTTCCTATCCGGGGGTATGATGTTATCTTGGGTATGGATTGGCTTTCTAAGTATGATGCCCAGTTGAACTGTAGAACCAAGGTAGTACAGTTTCGTTTGCCAGATCAGCCAGTAGTTGAGGTAGCGGGTAACCGGGGTGCTAAGACGAGTTTTGTTATCTCAGCAACTAAAGCCGTTAAGTTGGTGAGTAAGGGGTGTTCGGGTTATCTAGCTTATTTGATCAACAAGCCATATGTTAAGCTACAGCTTGAGGAAGTCCCTATTATCCGGGAATATCCTAATGTATTTCCCGAGGAGTTGCCAGGATTGCCGCCAGATAGGGATATCGAGTTTGTGATTAATCTTGTTCCCGGTACTCAACCTATTTCTAAATCGGCATACCGGATGGCACCAGCTGAGTTGAAGGAGTTGAAGACTCAGTTACAGGAGTTGTTGGAGAAAGGATTTATTCAACAGAGTTCTTCACCTTGGGGAGCTCCTGTTTTGTTTGTGAAGAAGAAGGATGGTACCTTGAGATTGTGTATAGATTACCGTGGTTTGAATCAGGTGACTATCAAGAATAAATATCCTTTGCCACTGATTGATGAGTTGTTTGATCAACTTCAGGGAGCCAAAGTCTATTCTAAGTTTGATTTGAGGCAGGGGTATTATCAGCTTCGGATTCGCGCGGAGGATGTTCCGAAGTCTGCCTTCAGGACTCGGTATGGGCATTATGAGTTTGTTGTTATGCCCTTTGGTTTGACTAATGCACCGGCAGCATTCATGGATCTTATGCATCGAGTCTTTCAGCCGTACTTGGACCAGTTCGTGGTGATTTTTATTGATGATATCTTGGTCTATTCTAAATCTGAATTGGAGCACGAGCAACATCTACGGCTTGTATTGGAGAAGTTGCAGGAGCATCAGTTGTTTGCCAAGTTCAGCAAATGTGAATTTTGGCTGCAACGGATTTCTTTTCTTGGCCATGTTATTACACAGAGCGGTATTTCTGTAGATCCCACTAAGATTGAATCGGTGATGTCTTGGAAGCGGCCAGAGAGTGTTACTGATGTCCGTAGTTTTCTTGGCTTGGCGGGTTATTACCGTAGGTTTGTCAAGGACTTCTCGAAGATTGCGGGGCCACTATCTAAGTTGACTCAGAAACGGACTATCTTTAATTGGGACGAGAAGTGTGAGAGTGGATTTCAGGAGTTGAAAAAGAGGTTGACTACCGCTCCAGTACTTGCTCTACCAGAGGGGACCGATAATATGGTCATTTACAGCGATGCATCCAAGGAGGGCTTGGGATGTGTTCTTATGCAGGATGGCCGAGTTATTGCCTATGCTTCCAGGAAGTTGAAGCCTTATGAGGTGAATTATCCGACTCATGATCTTGAGTTGGCAGCAGTTGTCTTCGCACTGAAAAAGTGGCGTCATTATCTGTGGGGCAGTAAGTTCGAGATTTTCACTGATCATAAGAGTCTTAAGTACTTATTCTCACAGAAGGAGTTGAATATGCGCCAGCGGAGGTGGATGGAGCTTCTTGGAGATTATAATTGTTCTATCAATTATCTGCCTGGGAAGGCAAATGTTGTGGCAGATGCTCTCAGCCGGAAGGCTAGTATTTCTTGTTTGGCTGTCAAGAAGTGGGAGGTTCTTGAGGAGTTTAGTTATTGGAGACCAGAGTTCACTCAGGTTGGGGTGATGTGTTCACATCTCCGTATTCAGCCTTTATTGTTGTCTCAGATCAGGGAAGCTCAGCAGCTTGATGTTAACCTTCAGAAGATCAAGGATCAGATTTCGGATGATCGGTCTGACTTTAAAGTGCATGAGGATGGTATTCTTCGGTTTCGGAACAGGGTTTGTGTTCCCGATGAACCGGGCTTGAGACGAGGTATTCTGGAGGAAGCTCATAATTCTAAATATACTATTCATCCTGGTGGAACCAAGATGTATCGGGATTTGAAACAGCATTACTGGTGGAACAACATGAAGAGGGAGGTTGCTCAGTTTGTGTCTAGATGTTTGACTTGTCAGAGAGTGAAAGCCGAGCATCAACGACCAGCAGGTTTGCTTCAGCCGTTGGCTATACCAGAGTGGAAATGGGAGCATATTACGATGGACTTCGTCACTGGTTTGCCTAGATCACCGAGGGGTAATGATGCAGTTTGGGTTGTCGTGGATCGTTTGACGAAGACAGCTCATTTTATTGCCATGAGGTTAGGAGATGAGGTTACAAAGCTGACGGATCTCTATCTGGATCAGATTGTTAGACTTCACGGTATTCCATCTAGTATTGTCTCTGATCGAGATCCTCGATTTACTTCTCGTTTGTGGGAGAAACTTCAGGAGACTTTGGGTACTCAGTTGAACTTCAGTACAGCGTATCATCCACAGACCGACGGTCAATCTGAGCGGACTATTCAGATTCTGGAAGATATGCTTAGGGCTTGTGTTCTGGACTTTGGGAAGAACTGGGAGAAACATCTACCACTTGCCGAGTTTGCCTATAACAATAGTTATCAAGCTACTATTGGAATGGCACCTTTTGCAGCTCTTTACGGTCGTAAGTGCCGTTCACCTTTGTATTGGGACGAGGTAGGAGAGATGAAGACTATTGATCCGACTATCATGCCAGAACTTCTTGAGAAGATCGAGAATGTTCAGTTGATCAGGCAGAGAATGCTTACGGCACAGAGTAGATTCAAGAGTTATGCTGAAAAGCGTCGTCGAGACTTGGAGTTTGCAGTTGGAGATCGGGTTTTCTTGAGATTGTCTCCTCGTAAGGGGTTTGTTCGTTATGGTAAAGGTGGTAAGCTGAGTCCGAGATTTGTTGGGCCGTTTGAGATTACTGGCAGGGTTGGTAAGTTGGCATATCGGTTGGCTTTACCGGAAAACTTCTCTAATGTCCACGATGTGTTTCACGTGTCTAATTTGCGGAAATACAATCCGGATCCTTCTCATATTCTTGAGCCAGAGCCGTTACAGCTTCGAGAGAATTTGACTTATGACGAGCGTCCGATTCGTATTCTAGATCAGATGGACCGAGAGTTGAGGTCGAAGAGGATTCCGATGGTTAAGGTGTTGTGGAAGCATCACGGCATTGGGGAGGCTACGTGGGAGAGACGAGATCAGATGCAGCAGCAATACCCAGATCTTTTCCGTACATCAAGTAAGAATTTCGAGGACGAAATTTCTATAAGGGGGGGAGAATGTGAAACCCCACTTTCTTGCTTATCTCGTTTTACGTGCTATACCTCGTTTTGCGTGCATATAACCTGTTTATGTGCTATAGGACCTAGAAAGTTATAATTTTGATTTCAATACTTCTAATACGTGCTAAATGTGCATTCATGAAATTTTCGTCAAAAACGGAGTCAGAAATTTTATCGTCGATTTTTAGTGAATAGTGTTTTCGAAACACGTCCGCTATAATTTTGAAACTGGTCTTTTTAACCCTTCTAGACCTAGTCCACGGACTTTAATAGACCTGTGTTTGATGAAAACGGTTTTAAAATCGGCTTAAGAATTTATTAGGGTTTTTACACCGACTTTTGCAAAAATCGAGTTTTAAGCCGACTCGGGTGGAATTCTTTGAATGTAAAACTTCTTGTCACCTAAAAATAATCCACTTGAGATATCTTGGGGGTTGCATAATTAATTTTAACTTGGTGATCACTAAAATGCAATTAAAGACATTAAAAACACAAAAATACCTATTAAAATAACTTTGACTTTAATTAAATAATTGACCATTTAAGCTCATGTCCTCAACACACACTCACACAACACAAAAACACCATCACACACACACACATTGCCGAGAGGTTGAGGAGAGAAAAGAGAAGAGAAAAACTTAAGCTTTCAATCCAATTTTTCAAAGAAAAACCTAGTTTTTGTCCGTAGAACTTCGCACCGACTTGGATTCTGCTTGTTGGGCACGCATTGCACGCATTCCTAGGCTTATATCGCATCTAAGGTGAGAGAAAAATTCTAGATCTCAAAATGTCATTTTTGTGTTTTTGCGTATAAATGAAGATTGAACCGTTAGAATTGTAATCTGATGTTAGATTATTGCTCCTTGCATGCTAGGGATCATTATATACTAATACTACGAGTTTCTGTCGGATATAGCATAATTTTTATTTTCCGGGTATTTAATTTGGATTAAAATGTTCAAAGTTGATTTAATTGAGTTGCGTTGCTCGAAATCGATTGCCGTCGATTTCTAAATACTTGATAATTACGTGTTAGCGCTGTTGTAATGCCGAATTTTCGATTACATTGTTTGTGTGGAAATCCGGAAAATCCAGCCATGACGTCATAGGGTTTTAGGGTTATCGGGCATGTTTTGGAGGTGTTATGGTGGATTTCCGAGAGGGCTAATGTAGTAGGTTGAATGGGTGAGTGATAGGAACTGATTTGGCAATGTTTGGATTAGTAGATTGTAAGTTATGAATTTTAGAAGTTAGGTTGTCATTCTTTAATTTCTTGAACGATGCCTTAGATGGTTGGGTAGTGTTCGAGTGATGAATGGTGAGTTGTTGTTGAGTAATTTAGAGTTTAATTATGAATATTATGCATGTCCGGTTAGATGGCCTACTTTGTCATCTAACTACGTTGTTTGATGTTTAATTTAATATTGATGTTATATTGATGTTATATTGATGTTATTGATTGATTATTATTGAATGCGGGAATCGGGCACTCTTGTTGCTGATCTCCCAATTGATTGATCGATTTATGCTTGCATGATGATTGATGAATATGGAGCCTTGGTATGTGTGTGCCACCTCTCGGGCAGCGTCGGGCTGTCGGGTTGAAACCGGCATGACTGCCATAGGCTACCCCCAGCTCGCATGACGGAGATGTCATGGAAGGAAGGGGATAGTGAGGTACCTCGGGTGCGTGAGTAATGGGGAGTTATAAGAAGAACGGTTGAGATCGTGATGGCGTTTGGAGCTACACCAAATAGAGTATCCTTACTGAATGGTCATATAGTTATGTGATGATAGCTTTATTTATGTTATTATTGTTGTTGTGTGTTTACTTGCTCAAAGGACTAAATCCAAGGAGCGTAGTGAATACTGTCGAGATCTATCGGATCCTCACTGGGCTTATGTATATAAGCTCACTCTCTATTAATGCATGTTTCAGGTGTACTTTCACAAGATTACGGGTACGTGCCTCCTGAAGAGGAGAATGTGGAAAATGTGCCTTTTGTGGATGAGTCATATGTTCCCGAGTCTTATCCATGACTTTATATTGTTAAATGTCTTGTATATTAGTTTAATAGACTTTATATGCTTTACGGTTCTTAATGTAATAGATATTGAAAAGATGATGAACCAAATGATGTTAACTTAGCGGTTTCCTTTTGTCTATGGTTAAATTGTAGTTGTGTCTCAACTTACTTTTGAAATGTATGATGAAGTTGAGGTATTGTATGTCATGTTGGAACGGAGGCGTATAACGAGGATGTTTTATTGTATAATATGGTTGTGTTGTATGTTGTTGTTTGTATTGAGGAATTTCTGGATGTATGATGTTTAATGAGGTTGGTTTAGAACCTCGGAAATCTGTTTACTGTCGTTATGCCGCCGAAATTCCGTTGCGTCCTGACTGATCGTAGGTGGGGTCGAGTTGGGGCGTGACAAACACTTTTGTATAACTACCCTTAAAAGTGCCCAAATGTTTTACCATTAAACAAATTGTTTTGGGGCTAAAAAAAAATCACATTTCAGCATTTTAAGCATCCAGGCATTACTAACCTCACCCAGTCGACCAGATGAAGGCCACAACGACCGACAGAGAGCTCTAGTCCGGGTATTACGTGCCACATTAGGTCGACCAGATGAAGGCCTCAGCGACCGGACGGCTCAACAGGAAAATCTGAATTTTCTGCGTAAAATCTGATTTTGTGTCTGAATTTTCCCTCTATATAAGCTATGCTCTCTTAACATCTCTTCAAGCTTCAATCTTCAAATTTCCAAGCAAATTCAAAGTGTTTTTCATATCTATTTTCATTGAGAAATCTTGAGCTATCACTTTCATATCCTTGAGCATTCAAAGTGTTCTTCAATTATCATATCAAACTCAAATAGGAGTTGCAATTGTCATTCATATTATCACACAATCTTTTTATTACACTCTTGCACATAGATTGAGAGAATCATTATGAGAAGAAGTGTTGTAATCCTTTGTGGACTCAAAGGAAGAGAGATTAGTAGGTTGAGCTTCACCTACACTTGAAGAAGCTTGTATAACTCTTGTGGACTCAAGAGTAATTGTAGTTGGTTTTTTGCTTCACCAACATTTGAAGAAGCATCTTAGTGAAGATTGGTTAAATCCTAAGGGAAGGGAAGACCTTGGGTGGTGGACTAGGCCTCCGGGAGTGCGAACCACTTGAAAATCATCGTGTTTGATTTCTCTTACTCTACACTCCTTATTTTCAAGTCATTTACCTTCCTTTAGATATTGCTTATTTTGATAGAATTGATAATTGTTGTTCTATCTACTTGAAGTATAATTCTTGAAGTTCTAATTGACTATCTAGTCATATATACTTGTATGCTCACCAAGTGTTTGATAAATTATCTTTAAGAACTTCTAAGTCATTATTATTATTTAGATATCAATTCCGCATTAAGAATTTTAAATTTATTAATCTTGCCAAACAACCTAATTCACCTCCCCTCCCCCCCTCCCCCCTCTCCCCTCCCCTCTTAAGTTATCAAGGGCCAACAAGTCGTATCAAAAGCTAGTACTCTACATATAACTTAACATCTAATATAGGATCCCTCGGGCAAGCTCATCAATGTCTAATATAATTGAAGGTTAATTTTCCTTTAGACCACCATTGTTTAATGGAACAAACTACTCTTTTTGGAAAACTAGGATGATAATCTATATTCTAGCAAATGACATAAGAGCTTGGAATGTGAAAAAAAAAATGGACCAATCAATCCTACTCGAACTAAGAAGGAAGAAGAACAAAGCATCAATGTCCCTAAACCGGAAAAAGACTTTAATGATGATGATTTCAAAATGTGTGAAAGAAACTTTAAGGCTATGAACATGTAATATCTTGCTTTAGATTCAAATGAGTTTAACAAAATTTCTAGATGCAAAAGTGCTAAAGAAATTTAGGATCAATTAGAAGTCACATATGACGGAACTAACCAAGTTTAAAAAACTAGAATAAACATGCTTGTTCGTAAATATGAAATGTTCAAAATGTCATTTGATGAAAATATTGAACAAATGTTTTCTAGATTTACCGATATTGTTAATGCTCTTAAATCTCTTGGAAAATAGTATTCTAACGAAGAACTGGTAGGAAAAGTTTTCTGAAGCTTAACCGAGCCATGGGAAGCTAAAGTAACGCATATTGAGGAAGCTAGAGACCTCAAAACTCTTACTCTTAGTGAACTTATGGGATCTCTTATGAGCCATGAGTTGAAGAAGAAGGATCGAGAAGAAGAAAAAAGAAATAATAAGAAGTCACTTGCACTACTTGCATCAAAGGCTTATTCAAGTGATGAAGAAGAAGAAAACAAAGAAGATGAAGATGAGATAGCTTTTCTTACAAGGAACTTTAAGAAATTCCTCAAATACAAAATGGTAAGTAAAGCTCTATCTTACAATAAGTTTATGAACAAAGCCAGAAACAAACCAAAAGAAGAAGGAAGATGTTTCAATTGTGACAAGACGGGTCACATAAAAATAAATTGTCCAAAGCCAATCAAAACCAAAGGAGGAAAATCGTTGAAAGCAACATACGTTGATGACGATGCATCAACCGGTGAAGAAAGCAAAAATGAAGAAGTGGCAAACAACGTTTGTCTTACGGCAAAAGAAGATGATGAGGTATGTTCTTCTTTTAACTCCGGATATTACTCTTCTAGTTCATTAATTGATAATGAATGTTCCTTTGAAGATTTTACAACATGAATTTTCAAAAATGCATAATAGTTTTGAAATTACAATTATCAAGATAAATGGAGTTCAAAAGGATAATAATGCTTTGAAAGAAGAAAATAAGTTGCTTGAAAAAGATCTTAATTGTGCTCACAAAAAAGCACTTAAATTTCATTTTGAAAATGATAATCTTCGAACAAAAATTGAAAAACTTGAAAAAGAAAATCAAGGGTTAAATGAAAGTCTAGCAAGATTTACAAAAGGAAAAGAAAATCTTGACAAAATGCTTGGTTCATAAAAATTGGCTTTTGGTAAAAGTGGATTAGGATATGAACCTTCTTCAAAATAAAAATCTTTCAAAAGTTATTTTGTAAAAGCATCATATTCCACAAATGAAGTATCAACATCTAAAATACTTTGAAAATCATGTACCTATTGTGAAAAACAAGGTCATATAACATCACATTGTAAATTTCGAAATATGTTAGGTAGAGACTCTAAAATTCCTTCTTGGCTCAAACCAAAATGGATTATTAAATGTGCTAAAAATCAATACTAACAATCTAGGACCCAAATACAACTTGGGGACCTAAATTTTGTTTTTGTATAACAGGTTACCCTAAGGATGAAGTATGAAGGAAATTGAGTCATTGATATTGGATGTTCAAAACATATGACCGGTGATCCATCCCTTTTCTATGAGCCTATAAAAAAATACAAAGGATACGTGAGCTTTGGAAACAATGAGAAAGGTAAAACCATTGGTAAAGGTAGCATTGGAAATAAAAATGATATATCTATCCATGATGTGCTACAAGTGAAATGATTGCAACATAACTTGCTAAGTGTAAGTCAATTATGTGATAATGATTATCTAGTTGAATTTAAATCATCATGTTGCACCGTATTTGATAAAATGAAAAATGTGTTATTTGTTGCAAATAGACATGAAAATGTTTATATCATTGACTTCGATAGTATATCATGCCATAATATTGATTGCTTAATCACAACAAATGAAGTTTCTTGGTTGTGGCATAGAAGGTTAGGACATATTAGCATGTATCTACTTGGTAAACTTTCTCGAAAAGATCTTGTAAGAGGTCTTCCTAAGACCAAGTTTGAAAAATATCATTTATGTGATGCATGTCAATTTCGAAAACAACATAAAGCATCTTTCAAAACCATTAGTCATATGACCATATCAAAAGTTTCACAAAAACTTCATATGGACCTTTTTGGACCAATGGATGTGGTAAGTGTAGGAGGATCTAGATATGTTTTTGTTATTGTTGATGATTACACAAGATACACATGGGTCATGTTTCTTCCTCTCAAAAGTGATGCCTTCAATGAATTTGTAAAATTTTGTAAAAGAGTGCCAAATGAGAAAGGCTACTACATTTCATGCATTCATAGTGATCAAGGCACGGAATTCATAAATGCATCTTTTGTGAAATTATATGAACAAAATGGCATTGAGCATAATTTTTTGGCTCCTTGAACTATTCAACAAAATGGGGTAGTTGAAAGGAAAAACCGAATTCTACAAGAAATGGCAAGACCAATGTTGAAAGAAAACAACTTGCCTAAATACTTTTGGGGAGAAGCTGTCAATACGGCTTGCTATGTTCTAAATAGAGTTTTAATTAGACCTTTTCTCAAGAAAACTCCATATGAACTATGGAAAGGGCGTACTCCAAATATTTTACATTTTAAAGTTTTTGGATGTAAATGCTTCATCTTAAACAATAAAAGTCACCTAGGTAAGTTTGACTCAAAATCCGACGAAGGTATTTTTATTGGTTATTCTTCTAGAAGCAAGGCATATCGGGTTTACAATAAAAGAACCTCAGTAATTGAGGAATCTATGCATATTAATTTTGATGAAACTAACCCATTTATGTCAAGAAAAGACGAAGATGATGATGTAGGTGTTCAACAAGTTGAAGAACAAAGTCAACCTACCCCTACAAGTGAAAAAGGTAATACATCCGCAAGCAATCAAATTGATACTCCAAATGAGGAAGAACAACCAACATCAAATGATCAAATCATGTCAACAAACCAAGATCTTCCAAGATGTTGGAAATTTGTCAAAAATCATCCAAATGATCAAATCCTCGGAGATCCATCACAAGGTGCAAGAACTCGTTCCAATCTAAATACTTTTTGTGAACATGTTGCTTTTATATCTCTAGTAGAGCCTAAAAATATAAAAAAAAAAGCATTATTAAATGATGATTGGATTATTTCTATGCAAGAAGAGCTTAATCAATTTGAAAGAAATCAAGTCTGGACCTTAGTTGAAAGACCTAGTAATTATCCTATTATTGGTACAAAATGGGTTTTTCGAAACAAATTAGAAGAATCCGGTAATGTAACTAGAAATAAGGCTAGATTGGATGCACAAGGGTATAATAAAGAAAAATGAATAGACTATGAAGAAACCTTTGCACTGGTAGCTCGACTAGAATCCATTCGAATGTTGCTAGCATATGCATGTTTTATGAACTTCAAACTTTATCAAATGGATGTCAAAAGTGATTTCTTAAATGGTTATCTTCAAGAAGAAGTTTATGTTGAACAACCACCCAGTTTTGAAAATACAAATCTACCAAGTCATGTGTTCAAACTTCAAAAAGTTCTTTATGGACTTAAACAAGCACCTAGGGCATGGTATGATCGATTAAGTGGTTATTTGCTTGATAAAGGATTTTCTAGAGGTAAATTAGACTCTACATTATTGTCAAAAGAAAAGCTAAATATATCTTGTTTGTACAAATATATGTTAATGATATTATCTTTGGTGCTACTAACGAAATCTCTTTGCAAGTATTTTTCTGAATGTATGCACAAGAATTTGAAATGAGTATAATGGGAGAATTAAATTTCTTCCTTGGACTTCAAATCAAACAAACAAAGGAATGGATCTTCATAAATCAAGCCAAGTACATTAAGGAACTCATTAAGAAGTTCGGGCTTAAAACTACAAAAGAAATGAGCACTCCTATGGGAACTTCAACCAAGCTTGACAAAGATGAAAAAGGTAAATCGGTTGATGAAAAAAAATATCGAGGTATGATAAAAATTCTTCTCTATTTAACTGCCTCTAGACCCGATATTATGTTTTCTATATGCTTATGTGATCATTTTCAATCTTCTCCTAAGGAATCCCACTTGAATGCCGTAAAAAGAATTATTAGATACCTCAAAGGTACTATTGATTTAGGACTTCTTTACCCTAAAGGCACATCTTTTGAACTTTTAGGATATTCCGATGCCGATTATGTGGGTTGTAAGATTGATAGAAAAAGCACTAGTGGTAGTTGTCAATTTCTAGGACATGCTTTAGTTTCATGGTCTAGCAAGAAACAACATAGTGTAGCACTATCAATGGCGGAAGCCGAGTATGTAGCTATGGGTAGTTGTGTGGCACAAATTTTATAGATGAAACAAACCTTGCTTGACTTCGGTCTAGAATATGATCATGCACCTATCAAATGTGATAATACAGGTGCTATAAGTCTATCAAACAATCCAATTCAACATTCTAGAACTAAGCATATTGAAATTCATCATCATTTTCTAAGAGATCATGTGCAAAAAGGTGATATTGAACTTGAATTTGTTGATTCTATGCATCAATCGGCTGACATTTTTACAAAACCATTGCATGAGAATCAATTTTGTGTCATTAGAAGAGAATTAGGAATGCTTTGGTTCACTTAATTTTTTGAAAAATTGTATTTTTCAAGAAAATAGGGGATCCGAGCATTACTACATTCATCCATTCGACCGAATGAAGCATGCAACGACCGGATCGAGCGCCACTGTCGAGCGTTATTGCCCTCATCCGGGTGCCTGGATCAAGGGCATAGCGACCGGATCGCGTTGATAAGAACACATTTTTGGCTTCATTTTTTAAAATCTTTCATACTAAACTTCAAATTCTCTCTATTTCTCTTAATATCCTCTATTTTAACTTCTCAAAATCATTGCCTTTTCATCATTACTAGTATCACAACACTTCTATATTATTGAAACCTCTCCTTATCTTCATCAAAAGTTTCAAAACCTTTCAAAGAAAAGCCTTAAAAAATCTTGTCTACAAGGTGTTCGACAAAACTCCTCAAAGACAATTTTCTTTCCAAAGATTCAATTTCTTGCAAAATCTCAATGGCACTACCTAGGACTGACTCTAGGAAGCGCAAGCAGGGATAATCTTCAATCAAGTCCTCAAATCGTTGTCAATCCTGATGCTTTTCCACAACAAAACATCCTATGGGGCAAGATTTTGGACCCTTTTACATTGCTTAATGGCACTAAAATTTTGAGGATTTTAGCTGCTCAAGGTTGGCTTCCTATGCTAAGTTTTGCAAACATGGGTTGTACCTCATGGATCTGTGAATTCTACTACTATGCTAATTTAGACTTTAACACCATGAAATTGCAAAGCCAAATTAAGGATAGGGTGTTAGAATTTACTGCTAGTGATTTTGCTAGAGCTTTCAGAATTCCAAATCAAGGGACTAAGCTTTATTCTTACAAGGCCATGCCGGAAGACATTCATGATGATTTAGAAGCAAGGGTTATAGAAATCATTTGGCAAGGAACAGGAAAGATTATCATTCATTATCCTAAGAAGAAGGAAATCACCCTAGAAAATAAGCTTTTATTCTACATTCTTCATGAAGTCACTATTCCAAGGGAAGTTAAGGATGGTTCAATTCTGAAATTCCCTGCTTTGTTGATATATCTGATGTATGAGGCCAAAAGGATCAATCTTCCACACATCATTGTCAACCATATCGTCCATACAAAGGAAGCCGAAAACCAACTTGCTTATGGGGTGCCCTTAACACATCTCCTTGAGTCTTTAGATTTTCCACAAGATCAAGAGTTTGAATCCATAAGTGCTAGATCATATCTTCTCAATCTCACTAGTATCACCCGTCAAAAGTTGAAGATTCATAGCACCGAAGTTCTTGACATCGATGATGATACAAGCGATGATCCTATTATGTTTGAATTTCTTGATATTGATCCTGATTTCTTCAGAGATCCTATGGAAAGACAAGGCACTAGTAGAGGTGGTGTTGGTAGTTCTCGAAGAGCTGGATCGTCTTCTTCTCAACCCTACACACATGATGAAATCATTGTTTGCCTTGATGCACAAGATGTTCGTTTCGATCGTATGGAGCAGATGTTGAAAGCCTTACATGACCACCATCTTTGTTCTTAGTTCGTGGATGTCTTGAGATTTGTTTTTCTTCAAACAACTTTTCCGGTTTCATGTTCTACTTGCATCCAATACTCTTTTGCATTTTCATCTCGTTTTAACATTGATTGGATATTTTGATTCATTTCTTTAATGCTTCAATTGCTTTTGGTTACAACTCCTCTTACGACTATTTGTTCTTCTATGCTATGTGAACTATATTTTGTTGATGCCAAATAGGAGGAGAAAAGGTATATTCAATTAAAGCATGAAAAGAGAAAATTAAGTTTTGAATATACTTTATAAAATATGCAATTATTCAGGTGTTGAATATACTTTATTAAATATACAATTATTCAAGGAGAGCTGGCTTTTTAAGTGCAAGTTTTTTGATTCAATCAAAGCTCAAATTGAGGGGGAGACCTCAAATCAAATTTTTGTTTTTCAATTTCAACTATGTCATGCTTACTAATTTCTATGCTTTGTCATCATAAAAAAAAGGGAGATTGTTGGCCTGAAAAGCTTATAATCTTTATTTTGATAATAACAAAACATTTTAATTATGCTTTAGTACTTTCTTTGTATTTTGAGTAAGTCTTTCAATCCAACAAAGCAAGTCAACATCAACATGGATCTATTCAAAAGGAGTTAAAGGCCTGAAAAGCTATTGGATCAAAGTCAAAGCCCAAATCAGAAAATGTATCCAAGCCCAAAAGGTAATCCTTGTTATGTCTCATTCAAATGAAGTCTCTCATGAAAAATCAACTTATGAAGACCCGAAGAAAAAGACTTGTTAACTCTTTAAAATAGAGTTGAAGACTCGAAGATAAAAAGGGAGTTACAAGGAAGGAGACATGGCGACATAAGGGGTACCGACATTAAAAATGTTGTTTGCCTAAGTATGATTTGTGAAGCGCATAATTTCATTTTTGAAAAATAGACTTTTTGGATTTCAAACTCTTGTGTTATAAAAATCGTTCTAAATCCTTTTCAAGAGTTTTGAAAATGTTTTGATATGTTAAAAATGCTAGAAACACTTTTGTATAAGTGCCCTTAAAATTGCCCAAATGTTTTACCATTAAATAAATTGTTTTGGGGCTAAAAAAAATCACCTTTCAACATTTTAAGCATTTAGGCGTTACTAGACTCATCTGGTCGACTGGATGAAGGCCACAATGACCGGCAGAGCGCTCTGGTCTGGGCGTTATTTGACTCATCCGGTAGACCGGATGAAGGCCTCAGCGACTGGACGACTCAACGGGAAAACTCAGATTTTCTGCGTAAAATCTGATTTTGTGTCTGAATTTTCCCTCTATATAAGTCATGCTCTCTCACCATTTCAAAACATCTCTTCAAGCTTCAATATTCTTATTTCTAAGCAAATTCAAAGTATTTTTCATATCTATTTTCATTGAGAAATCTTGAGCTATCACTTTCATATCTTTGAGCATTCAAAGTATTCTTTAATTGTAATATCAAACTCAAATAGGAGTTACAATTGTTATTCATATTATCACACAATCTTTGTATTACAATCTTGCACAAAGATTGAGAGAATTATTGTGAGAAGAAGTGTTGTAATCCTTGAAGAAGCTATAATAACTCTTGTGGACTCAAGGGTAATTGTAGTTAGTTTTTTGCTTCACCAACATTTGAAGAAGTATCTTAGTGAAGATTGGTTAAATCCTAAGGGAAGGGAAGACCTTAGGTGGTGGACTAGGCCTCCGGGAGTGCGATCCACTTGAAAATCATCGTGTTTGATTTTTCTTACTCTACACTTCTTATTTTCAAGTCATTTACCTTCCTTTAGATATTGCTTATTTTGATTGAATTGATAATTGTTGTTCTATCAACTTGAAATTTAATTCTTAAAGTTCTCATTGACTATCTAGTCATATATACTTGTATGCTCACCAAGTGTTTGATAAATTGCCTTTAAGAACTTCTAAGACATTATTAATATTAAGATATCAATTCCGCATTAAGAATTTTAAATTTATTAATCTTGCCAAACAACCTAATTCACCTCCCTCTTAGGTTATCAAGGGCCAACTAGTCGTATCAAGAGCTAGTACTCTACATATAGCTTAACATCTAGTAGATGATCCCTATGGCAAACTCATCAATATCTAATATAGTTGAAGGTCAATCTTCCTCTAGACCAACATTATTTAATGGAACAAACTACTCTTTTTGGAAAACTATGATGAGAATCTATATTCTAGCAAATGACATAAGAGTTTGGAATGTGATAAAAAAAAATGGACCAATCAATCCTACTCTAACTAAGAAGGAAGGAGAACAAAACATCACTGTCCCTAAACCGGAAAAAGACTTCAATGATGATGATTTCAAAATGTGTGAAAGAAACTTTAAGGATATGAACATGTTATATCTTGCTTTAGATTCAAATGAGTTTAATAAAATTTCTGGATGCAAAAGTGCTAAAGAAATTTGGGATCAATTAGAAGTCACATATGAGGGAAATAACCAAGTTAAAGAAACTAGAATAAACATGCTTGTTCATAAATATGAAATGTTCAAAATGTCATTTGATGAAAATATTGAACAAATGTTTTCTTGATTTACCGATATTGTTAATGCTCTTAAATCTCTTGGAAAATAATATTCTAACGAAGAATTGGTAGGAAAAGTTCTCCGAAGCTTAACCGAGCCATGGGAAGCTAAAGTAACGGCTATTGAGGAAGCTAGAGACCTCAAAATTCTCACTCTTAGTGAACTTATGGGATCTCTTATGAGCCATGAGTTGAAGAAGAAGGATCGAGAAAAAGAAAAAAGAAATAATAAGAAGTCACTTGCACTTTTTGCATCAAAGGCTTATTCAAGTGATGAAGAAGAAGAAGAAAACAAAGAAGATGAAGATGAGATAGCTCTTCTTACAAGGAACTTTAAGAAATTCATCAAATGCATAAAGGTAAGTAAAGCTCTATCTTACAATAAGTTTATGAACAAAGCCAGAAACAAACCAAAAGAAGAAAGAAGATGTTTCAATTGTGACAAGACCACATAACGGGAAATTGTCCGAAACCAATCAAAACCAAAGGAGGAAAAGCGATGAAAGCAACATACGTTGATGACGATGCATCAACCGGTGAAGAAAGTGAAAATGAAGAAATGGCAAATATCATTTGTCTTACGGCAAAAGAAGATGATGAGGTATGTTCTTCTTTTAACTTCGGATATTACACTTCTAGTTCATTAATTGATAATGAATGTTCGTTTGAAAAATTACAATATGAATTTTCAAAAATGCATGATAGTTTTGAAATTGCAATTATCAAGATAAATGAACTTCAAAAGGATAATAATTCTTTGAAAGTTGAAAATAAGATGCTTGAAAAAGATCTTAATTGTACTCATGAAAAAGCACTTAAATTTCATTTTGAAAATGATAATCTTCAAACAAAAATTGAAAAGCTTGAAAAAGAAAATCAAGGGTTAAATGAAAGTCTAGCAAGATTTACAAAAGGAAAAGAAAATCTTGACAAAATGCTTGTTTCACAAAAAATTGGCTTTTGATAAAAGTGGATTAGGATATGAACCTTCTTCAAAACAAAAATCTTTCAAAAGTTATTTTGTAAAAGCATGATATTCCAAAAATGAAGCATCAACATCTTAAAGACTTCAAAAATCATGTACCTATTGTGAAAAACAAAGTCATATAACATCACATTGTAAATTTCGAAATATGGAAGATAGAGACTCTAAAATTCCTTCTTGCCTCAAACCGAAATGGATTATTAAATGTGTTAAAAATCAATACTAACAATCTAGGACCCAATAGAACTTGGGACCTAAATTTTGTTTTTGTATAACAGGTTACCCTAAGGATGAAGTATGAAAGAAATTGGGTCATTGATAGTGGATGTTCAAGACATACGACTGGTGATCCATCTTTTTTCTATGAGCCTATAAAAAAATACAAAGGATATGTGAGCTTTGGAAACAATGAGAAAGGTAAAATCATTGGTAAAGGTAGCATTGGAAATAAAAATGATATATCTATCCATGATGTGCAACTAGTGAAAGGATTGCAATATAACTTGCTAAGTGTAATTCAATTATGTGATAATGATTATCTAGTTAAATTTAAATCATCTTGTGGCACCGTATTTGATAAAATGAAAAATGTGTTATTTGTTGCAAATAGACATGAAAATGTTTATATCATTGACTTCGATAGTATATCATGCCATAATATTGATTGCTTAATCACAATAAATGAAGTTTCTTGGTTGTGGCATAAAAGGTTAGGACATATTAGCATGGATCTACTTTGTAAACTTTCTCGAAAAGATCTTGTAAGAGGTCTTCCTAAGACCAAGTTTGAAAAAGATCATTTATGTGATGCATGTCAATTTGGAAAACAACATAAAGCATCTTTCAAAACCATTAGTCATATGACTACATCAAAAGCTTTACAAAAACTTCATATGGACTTTTTTGGACCAATGGATGTGGTAAGTCTAGGAGGATCTAGATATGTTTTTGTTATTGTTGATGATTATACTAGATACACATGGGTCATGTTTCTTCCACTCAAAAGTGATGCCTTCAATGAATTTGTAAAATTTTGTAAAAGAGTGCAAAATGAGAAAGGCTACTATATTTTATGCATTCATAGTGATAAAGGCACGGAATTCGTAAATGCATCTTTTGTGAAATTATGTGAACAAAATGGCATTGAGCATAATTTTTCAGCTCCTAGAACTCCTCAACAAAATGGAGTAGTTGAAAGGAAAAACCGAACTCTACAAGAAATGGCAAGAACAATGTTGAAAGAAAACAACTTGCCTAAATACTTTTGGGGAGAAGCTGTCAATACGGCTTGCTATGTTCTAAATAGAGTTTTAATTAGACCTTCTCTCAAGAAAACTCCATATGAACTATAGAAAGGACGTACTCCAAATATTTCACATTTTAAAGTTTTTGGATATAAATGCTTCATCTTAAACAATAAATATCACCTTGGTAAGTTTGACTCAAATCGACGAATGTATTTTTATTGGTTATTCTTCTAGAAGAAAGGCATATCGGGTTTACAATAAAAGAACCTCAGTAATTGAGTAATCTATGCATATTAATTTTGATGAAACTAACCCCTTTATGTCCATAAAAGGTGAAGATAATGATGTAGGTGTTCAACAAGTAGAAGAACAAAGTAAACCTACCCCTAAAAGTGAAAAAGGTAATACATCCGCAAGCAATCAAATTGATACTCCAAATGAGGAAGAACAACCAACATCAAATGATCAAATCGTGTCAACAAACCAAGATCTTCCAAGATGTTGGAAATTTATCAAAAATCATCCAAATGATCAAATCCTTAGAGATTCATCACATGGTGTAAGAACTCGTTCCAATCTAAATACTTTTTGTGAACATGTTGCTTTTATATCTCAAGTAGAACCTAAAAATATAAAAGAAGCATTATTGGATGATGATTGGATTATTGCTATGCAAGAAGAGCTTAATCAATATGAAAGAAATCAAGTTTGGACCTTAGTTGAAAGACCTTGTAATTATCCTATTATTGGTACAAAATGGGTTTTTCGAAACAAATTAGATGAATCCGGTAATGTAACTAGAAATAAGGCTAGATGGTTGCACAAGGGTATAATCAAGAAGAAGGAATAGACCATGAAGAAACCTTTGCACCTATAGCTCGACTAGAATCCATTCGAATGTTGCTAGCATATGCATTTTATGAACTTCAAACTTTATCAAATGGATGTCAAAAGTGCTTTCTTAAATGGTTATCTTCAAGAAGAAGTTTATGTTGAACAACCATCCAGTTTTGAAAATACAAATCTACCAAGTCATGGGTTCAAACTTCAAAAAGCTCTTTATGGACTTAAACAAACACCTAGTGAATGGTATGATCGATTAAGTGGTTATTTGCTTGATAAAGGTTTTTCTAGAGGTAAATTAGACTCAACATTATTTGTAAAAAGAAAAGCTAAAGATATCTTGCTTGTACAAATATATGTTGATGATATTATCTTTGATGCTACTAACGAATCCCTTTGCAAATATTTTTCTGAATGTATGCACAAGAATTTGAAATGAGCATGATGGGAGAATTAAATTTCTTCCTTGGACTTCAAATCAAACAAACAAAGGAATGGATCTTCATAAATCAAGCCAAGTACATTAAGGAACTTATTAAGAAGTTCGGGCTTGAAACTGCAAAAGAAATGAGCACTCCTATGGGAACTTCAACCAAGCTTGACAAAGATGAAAAAGGTAAATCGGTTGATGAAAAACAATATCAAGGTATGATCGAAAGTTTTCTCTATTTAATTGCCTCTAGACCCGATATTATGTTTTCTGTATGCTTATGTGCTCGTTTTCAATCTTCTCCTAAGGAATCCCACTTGAATGCCGTAAAAAGAATTATTAGATACCTCAAATGTACTATTGATTTATGACTCCTTTACCCTAAAGGCACATCTTTTGAACTTTTATGATATTCTGATGCCGATTTTGCGGGTTGCAAGATTGATAGAATAAGCACTAGTGGTAGTTGTCAATTTCTAGGACATGTTTTAGTTTCATTGTCTAGCAAGAAACAACATAGTGTAGCTCTGTCAACGGCGAAAGCCGAGTATGTAGCTATGGGTAGTTGTGTGGCACAAATTTTATGGATGAAACAAATCTTGCTTGAATTCGGTCTAGAATATGATCATGTACCTATCAAATGTGATAATACAAGTGTTATAAGTCTATCAAACAATCCAATTCAACATTCTAAAACTAAGCATATTGAAATTCGTCATCATTTTCTAAGAGATCGTGTGCAAAAATGTGATATTGAACTTGAATTTGTTGATTCTATGCATCAATTGGCGGACATTTTTACAAAACCATTGCATGAGAATCAATTTTGTGTAATTAGAAGAGAATTAGGAATGCTTTGAGTCACTTAATTTTTTGAAAAATTGTATTTTTTCAGAAAACAGGGGATCCGGGCGTTATTACATTCATCCGGTCGACCGAATGAAACATGCAACGATCGGATCGAGCGCCACTGCAGGGCGTTACTGCCCTCATCCGGTCACCCGGATCAATGGCCTAGCGACTGGATCGCGCTGATAAGAATACATTTTTGGCTTCATTTTTTCAAAATCTTTCCTATTAAACTTCAAATTCTCTCTATTTCTCTCAATATCCTCTATTTTAACTTCTCAAAATCATTGCCTTTTCATCATTACTAGTATCACAACACTTCTACTACTTCAAAACCTCTCCTTATCTTCATTAAAAATTTCAAAACCTTTCAAAGAAAAGCCTTAAAAAATCTTGTCTACAAGGTGTTCAACAAAACTCCACAAAGACAATTTTCTTTTCAAAGCTTCAATTTCTTGCAAAATCTCAATGGCACCACCAAGGACTGACTCTAGGAAGCGCAAGCAGGGAAAATCTTCATCATCAGGTCCTCAAATCATTGTCAATCCTGATGCTTTTCCACAACAAAGCATCCTATGGGGTAAGATTTTGGACCCTCCTACATTGCATAATGGCACTAAAATTTTGAGGATTTTAGATGCTCAAGGTTGGCTTCCTATGCTAAGTTTTGCAAACAAGTGGTGTACCTCTTGGATCCGTGAATTCTACTACTATGTTAATTTAGACTTTAACACCATGAAATTGCAAAGCCAAATTAAGGATAGGGTGTTAGAATTTACTGCTAGTGATTTTGCTAGAGCTTTCAGAATTCTAAATCAAGGGAGTAAGCTTTATTCTTAAAAGGGCATGCCGGAAGGCATTCATGATGATTTAGAAGCAAGGGTTATAGAGTTCCTTTGGGAAGGAACAGGAAAGATTAGCACTCATTATACTAAGAAGAAAGAAATCACCCCAGAAAATAAGCTTTTATTCTACATTCTTCATGAAGTCATTATTCCAAGGGAAGTTAAGGATAGTTTTATTCCAAAATTCACTGCTTTGTTGATGTATCTGATGTATGAGGCCAAAATGATCAATCTTCCACACATCATTGTCAACCATATCGTCCACACCAAGGAATCCGAAAACCAACTTGCTTATAGGGTGCCCTTACCACATCTCCTTGAGTCTTTAGATGTTCCACGAGATCAAGAGTTTGAGTCCATAAGTGCTAGATCATATCTTCTCAATCTTACTAGTATCACCAGTCAAAAGTTGAAGATTCATAACACCCAAGTTCTTGACATCGATGACGATACAAGCGATGATCCTATTATGTTTGAATCTCTTGATATTGATCTCGATTCTTTCAGAGATCCTATGGAAAGACAAGGGCACTGGTAGAGGTGGTGTTGGTAGCTCTTGAAGAGATGGATCGTCTTATTCTCAACCCTCCATATATGATAAAACCAATGCTTGCCTTGATGCACAAGATGTCTGTTTGGATCATATGAAGCAGATTATGAAAGCCTTACATGAACACCATCTTGGTTCTTAGTTTGTGGATGCCTTGAGATTTGTTTTTCTTCAAACAACTTTTCCACTTTCATGTTCTACTTGCATCCAATACTCCTTTGCATTTTCATCTCGTTTTAACATTGATTGGATATTTTGATTCGTTTCTTTAATGCTTCATTTGCTTTTGGTTACAACTCCTCTTACGACTATTTATTCTTCAATGCTATGTGAACTATATTTTGTTGATGTCAAATAGGGGGAGAAAATGTATATTGAATTAAAGCATGAAAAGAGAAAAATAAGTGTTGAATATACTTTATAAAATATGCAATTATTCAGGTGTTGAATATACTTTATAAAATATGCAATTATTCAGGGGGAGCAGGCTTTTCAAGTGCAAGTTTTTTGATTCAATCAAAGCTCAAATTTAGGGGGAGGCCTCAAATCAAATTTTTGTTTTTCAAATTCAACTATTTCATGCTTACTAATTTCTATGTTTTGTCATCATCAAAAAAGGAGAGATTGTTAGCCTGAAAGCCTTATAATATTTATTTTGATAATAACAAAACATCTTAATTATGCTTTAGTACTTTCTTTGTATTTTGAGTAAGTCTTTCAATCCAACAAAGCAAGTCCACATCAACATGGATCTTGTCACACCCCAACTCGACCCCACCTACAATCAGTCAGGACGCAACGGAATTTCGGCAGTATAATGACAGTAATTAAGACACCGAAGCTCTAAACCAACCTCTTCAGAATATCATACAACCAACTCCTCAAACCATTCAACAATCACTTCCTTAATTAAATTAACAACATACAACATAACCATATTATACAATAATCATTCCTTCAACAATCCATTCATAGTTATACGCCTCCGTTTCAACTTAATACATAGGCTATACATACATTTCAAAATATGTTATAACCGACTTAGTAATCTAATCATGATCAAAATAAAGACTACTAAATCATCATACATATGTCTTTATGTTAAGATAGGTTATACAATACATTGTTTTACAACAACTAAGATAATCTCATGGCAATGACTCCATAGGACTCATCTACATATGGCACATTTCCCTCTTCAAGAGGTTGTACCCGTAGTGTCACGCCCCAACTCAACCCCACCTACAATCAGTCAGGACGCAACGGAATTTCGGCAGTATAACGACAGTAAATAGATTACCGAGGCTCTAAACCAACCTCATTAATAACGTTAAACATCCAATTCCATAACCATACAAACAACAACTCCTCAACAGCGTAACAACACACAACATAACCGTAATATACAATAATCAGTCTTCGTTATTTGCCTCCGTTCCAACATAACATACAATACCTCAACCTTATCATACATTTCAAAAAAATAAGTTGAGACCCATCTAACAACTTAACCATAGACAAAAGAAAGTCACTAAGTTAACATCATTTGGACCATCATCTTTTCAACATCTATTACAATAAGAACCATAAAGCATCTAAAAGTCTATTAAGCTAATATACATGACATTAAACAACATAGAATCATGGATAAGACTCAGGGACATATGACTCATCCACGAAAGGCACATTTTCCTCCTCAGGAGGCACGTACCCGTAATCCGGCTCTGCAACACCTGTAAGCATGCAATAATAGAGAGTGAGCTTATATAAATAAGCCCAGTGAGGATCCGATAGATCTCGAGCAAGGTCTACTAAACTCCTTGGAATAATCCTTTGAGTCAGTAAACACACAATAACATAAATAATACTATCATCACATAACTATATAACCAATCAATAAAGGATACTCTATTTGGTGTAGCTCTAAACGCCATCACGATCTCAACCGTTCTTCTTATAACTCCCCATTACTCACGCACCCGAGGTACCTCACTAGCCCCTCCCTCCATGACACCTCCGTCATGCGAGCTGGGGGTAGCCTATGACAGTCATGCCGTTATCAACCCGACAGCCCAACGCTGCCCGAGAGGTGGCACACACATACCAAGACTCCATAATCATCATCAATCATCAATCAATCATCAATTATACATCATTGATAGCATCAATAATCATTTAAACAACAATAACTTAGTTAGAT
Organism: Ehretia macrophylla; assembly: GCA_037974665.1. NCBI lineage: Eukaryota > Viridiplantae > Streptophyta > Magnoliopsida > Boraginales > Ehretiaceae > Ehretia > Ehretia macrophylla. Next base: position 76,717,960 of record CM075764.1, on the reverse strand, counting down.
GACAAAGTAGGCCATCTAACCGGACATGCATTATAAACACAATTAAACCCTAAATTACTCATCAACAACTCACCATTCAACACTCAAACACAACCCAATCATCTAAAGGCATCGTTCAAGAAATTAAAGAATGACAACCTAAACTTCAAAAATTCATAACTTACATTCTACTAACCCAAACCTTGCCAAATCAGTTTCTATCACTCACCCATTCAACCTACTACATTAGCCCTCTCAGAAATCCACTATATCACCTCCAAATCATGCTCGATAACCCTAAAACCCTAGGATATCTTGGCTGGATTTTCCAAATTTTCCCACGAGCAATGTAATCGAAAATTCGGCATTACAACAGCGCTAACACGTAATTATCAAGTATTTAGAAATCGACGGCAATCGATTTTGAGCAATGCAACTCAATTAAATCAACTTTGAACAATTTAATCTAAATTAAATACCCGAAAAATAAAAATTATGCTATATCCGACAGAAACTCATAGTATTAGCATAAAACGATCCCTAGCATGTAAGGAGCAATAATCTATCATCAGATTACAATTCTAACGGTTCAATCTTCATTTATACGCAAAAATGCAAAAGACAAGTTTTGAGATCTAGAATTTGTCTCTCACCTTTGATGCGATAAAAGCCTAGGGATGCGTGAAGTGCGTGCCCAACAAGCAGAATCCAAGTCGGTGCGAAGTTTTACGGACAAAAACCAAGCTTTTCTAAGAAAAATTGATTGAAAAACCTTGAAAATCTCTTTGGCTTTTTCTCCTTCTTTCTCTCGGCCTTGTGTGTGCAATTGAAGTGTGTTTTTTCCTTTGCTTAGTGTGTGTTGATGACTATATGCAAATTAAAGCTTGGTCAAATAATTAAAATGCAAAGTCAAAGTAGTATTTAGTCCTTTAAATCATTTTCTTGTCTTTTAAATGCATTTTAACTATCGCCTTGCTCAAAAAAAAATGCAACTCCTAAGATAGCTCAAGTAGATTATTTTTAGGTGACAAGAAGTTTTACATTCAAAGAATTCCACCCGAGTCGGCTTAAAACTCGGTTTTTCGCAAAAAGTGATGTAAAAACCCTAATAAATTCCTAAGCCGATTTGAAATATGTTTTTATCAATCACAGGTCTATTAAAGTCCGTGGACTAGGTCTAGAAGGGTTAAAAAGACCAATTTCAAAATTTTAGCGGACGTGCGTCTAAAACACTATTCACTAAAAGACGAAGATAAAATTTCTGATCATGTTTTTGATGAAAATTTCATGAATGCACATTTAGCACGTATTAGGAGTATTGACGTCAAAATTATAACTTTCTAGGTCCTATAGCACATAAACAGGTCATATGCACACAAAACGAGGTATAACACGTAAAACGAGATAAGCAGAAAAGTGGGATTTCACACGTAGTCAGGCTTAGTAACACCTGCATGCATGCAATAATTGAGAGTGAGCTTATATAAAACAAGCCCAGTGAGGATTCTATAGATCTCTAACAACATTTACTATACTCCTTGGAAATGATCATTTGAGCAGTAAACACACAATAAACATCAATAACAATATAAACACAAACTATAATGACCATTCAATAAAGGATACTCTAGTTGGTATAGCTCCAAACGCCATCACGATCTCAACCAACTTCTTATCACCCCCATGACACACACACTCGAGGTACCTTACTAGCCCTGCCCTTCATGGCATCTCTGCCCATGCGAGATAAGGGTAGACTCTGATAGCCATGCCGTTTTCAACCCGACGGCCCTATACCGCCCGAGAGGTGGCACACGTATATCAAGACTCAACAATAAAAATAAACATTCAATCACAGGAGGACAACCTTTTTCGTTGACTATCTCCCGGTTCATCAATAATCAATAATCAATAATCAATAATGCATAAATCAATTAATAACATTACAACAACACAACATCAATTAATCAATTAACAACTAAACAACTAAGTTAGATGACAAAGTAGGCCACCCAACTTAACATGCATTAGACACACAACCAAACCCTAATCTAACCATCAACAACTCACAATTCAATCACTCAAACACCACCCGATCATCTAAAGGCATATATCGACATTTTAAAGAAAGACAACCTAAACTTCTAATAATTATAACTTACATTCAACTAATCCAAACAACTCCAAACTAGTTCCTATCACTCACTCACTCAATCAACTACATTAGCCCCCTCAGAAACCAACCAAAATACATCCAAATCAAGCCCAACAACCCTAAAACCTCAATGCACCTAGGCTGAAATTTTCAGACTTTCACACTGACATCACAATCAAAATTTTGGCATTACAATGGCACTACCCCGTATTTAACAAACTTTTACAAATCGACGGCAATCAATTCCAACCACTACAACTCAAAAGATTCAACAAATAGCCAACAACTCAACTTTTAATACTCGAAAATAAAAATTCATGCTACAATGGTTCAAATCTTATATAAATGCATATAAACGATCCTTATCATGCACTGAGCAATAATATAACATCAATTCAATTTTCTAACGGTTCAAAATTCAATTATACGCAAAAGCATAAAAGATGACATTTGAGATCTAGAATTTTTCTCTCACCTTTGATGTGTTTTGATGCAAGAAAGATGTAGAATGGATGCCCAACAAGTGAAATCAAGCCTTGGATGAAGCTATTTGGCCTTGTATTGCAAAATCTATGAGCAAATTTCTTGAAAACTTGAACAAAAATGGCTTCTTTTTCTCCTTGGAGATATTCGACCATGTGTGTATTTTTTTGAAGGTGTTTTTGCTTTGTTTTGGTGTGTGTTGATGCATATATAACTTAAGTGAACAAAATGAAAAAAGTCAAAGTTGAAGCATTTGTTAGTTTTTAGTATTTTCTAGTCTTTTAATTCATTTCCTAGACTATTTTTGCTCAAAACATTTATGCAACCCTTAGACTATTCTAAGTAGTTTATTTTTAGGTGACAATAAGTTTTACATTCAAACATTTTCACCCGATTGGGTTTAAAACTTGATTTTTGTAAAAGAAAGTGTAAAAACCTTTAAAATTCCAAAACCGATTCAAAATCCGTTTTAATAAAATAATGGTCTATTAATTCTTGAGGACTAGGTTTTAAAACGTTTAAAATACCCCTGTAAAAATTTTAGCGGACAGGTGTTGAAAATACTATTTACTAAAACCGGCGATAAAATTTCTGATTTCGTTTTTTATGAAAATTTTATGAATGCACACATAGCATGTATTAGGAATATAAATCACATATCTAGCACATTTTAACTCATATAACACATAAACATATCAAAACACGCAAAACGAGGTAAAACACGCAAAACGAGGTAAAGACGAAAACTGGAGTTTCACAGATCTATTCAAAAGGAGTTAAAGGCCTGAAAAACTATTGGATCAAAGTCAAAGCCCAAATCAAAAAATGTATCCAAGCCCAAAATGTAATCTTTCTTATCTCTCATTCAAATAAAGTCTCTCATGAAAAATCAACTTATGAAGACCCGAAGAAAAAGACTTGTTAACTCATTAAAATAGAGTTGAAGACTCGAAGATAAAAAAGGAGTTACAAAGAAGGAAACATGGCGACATAAGGGGTACTGGCATTAAAAATGTTGTTTGCCTAAGTATGATTTGTGAAGCTCATAATTTCATTTTTGAAAAACAGACTTTTTGGATTTCAAACTCTTGTGTTATAAAAATCATTCTCAATCTTTTTCAAGAGTTTTAAAAATGTTTTGAGATGTTAAAAATGCTAAAAACACTTTTGTATAAGTGCCCTTAAAAGTGCCCAAATGTTTTACCATTAAACAAATTGTTTTTGGGCTAAAAAAAATCAGCTTTCAGCATTTTAAGCATCTAGGCGTTACTAGCCTCATCCGGTCGACCAGATGAAGGCCACAACGACCGGTAGAAAGCTCTGGTCCGGGCGTTACTTGCCCTATCCGTTGATCGGATGAAGGCCTTAGCGACGGGATGGCTCAACGGGAAAATCCAGATTTTTTGCGTAAAACCTGATTTTGTGTTTGAATTTTCCATCTATATAAGTCATGTTGTCTCACCATTTCAAAACATCTCTTCAAGCTTCAATCTTCTTATTTCTAAGCAAATTCAAAGTATTTTTCATATCTATTTTCATTGAGAAATATTGAGCTATCACTTTCATACCTTTGAGCATTCAAAGTATTCTTCAATTGCAATATCAAACTCAAATAGGAGTTGCAATTGTCGTTCATATTATCACACAATCTTTGTATTACACTCTTGCACATAGATTGAGAGAATCATTGTGAGAAGAAGTGTTGTAATCCTTTGTGGACTCAAAGGAAGAGAGATTAGTAGGTTGAGCTTCACCTATACTTGAAGAAGCTTGTATAACTCTTGAGGACTCAAGAGTAATTATAGTTAGTTTTTTGCTTCACCAACATTTGAAGAAATATCTTAGTGAAGATTGGTTAAATCCTAAGGTAAGGAAAGACCTTAGGTGGTGGACTAGGCCTCCGGGAGTGCGAACCACTTGAAAATCATCGTGTTTGATTTCTCTTACTCTACACTCTTTATTTTCAAGACATTTACCTTCCTTTAGATATTGCTTATTTTGATTGAATTGATAATTGTTGTTCTATCTACTTGAAGTTTAATTCTTGAAGTTCTAATTGACTATCTAGTCATATATACTTGTATGCTCACCAAGTGTTTGATAAATTGCCTTTAAGAACTTCTAAGGCATTATTATTATTTAGAAATCAATTCCGCATTAAGAATTTTAATGGAACAAACTACTCTTTTTTGGAAAACTAGGATAAGAATCTATATTCTAGAAAATGACATAAGAGTTTGGAATGTGATAAAAAAAATGGACCAATCAATCCTACTCTAACTAAAAACGAATGAGAACAAAGCATCACTGTCCTTAAACTGGAAAAAAGACTTTAATGATGATGATTTCAAAATGTGCGAAAAAAACTTTAAGGCTATGAACATATTATATCTTGTTTTAGATTCAAATGAGTTTAACAAAATTTCTGGATGCAAAAGTGCTAAAGAAATTTGGGATCAATTAGAAGTCACATATGAGGGAACTAACCAAGTTAAAAAAATTAGAATAAACATGCTTGTTCGTAAATATGAAATGTTCAAAATGTCATTTGATGAAAATATTGAACAAATGTTTTCTAGATTTACCGATATTGTTAATGCTCTTAAATCTCTTGGAAAATAGTATTGTAATGAAGAACTGGTAGGAAAAGTTCTTCGAAGGTTAACCGAGCCATGGGAAGCTAAAGTAACGCCTATTGAGGAAGCTAGAGACCTTAAAACTCTCACTCTTAGTGAACTTATGGGATCTCTTATAAGCCATGAGTTCAAGAAGAAGGATCGAGAAAAAGAAAAAAGAAATAATAAGAAGTCACTTGCATTTCTTGAATCAAAGGCTTATTCAAGTGATGAAGAAGAAGAAAACAAAGAAGATGAAGATGAGATAGCTCTTCATACAAGGAACTTTAAGAAATTCCTCAAATACATAAAGGTAAGTAAAGCTCCATCTTACAATAAGTTTATGAACAAAGGCAGAAACAAACTAAAAAAAGAAAGAAGATGTTTCAATTGTGACAAGACGGGTCACATAAAAGCAAATGGTTTGAAACCAATCAAAACCAAAGGAGGAAAAGCGATGAAAGCAACATACGTTGATGACGATGCATCAACCGGTGAAGAAAGCGAAAATGAAGAAGTGGCAAACATCGTTTGTCTTATGGCAAAAGAAGATGATGAGGTATGTTATTCTTTTAACTCTGGATATTACTCTTCTAGTTCATTAATTGATAATGAATGTTCCTTTGAAAAATTACAATATGAATTTTCAAAATTGCATGATTGTTTTGAAATTGCAGTTATCAAGATAAATGAACTTCAAAAGGGTAATAATGCTTTGAAAGAAGAAAATAAGCCGCTTGGAAAAGATCTTAATTGTGCTCATGAAAAAGCACTTAAATTTCATTTTGAAAATGATAATCTTCAAACAAAAATTGAAAAGCTTGAAAAAGAAAATCAAGGGTTAAATGAAAGCCTAGCAAGATTTACAAAAGGAAAAGAAAATCTTGACAAAATATTTGGTTCACAAAAATTGGCTTTTGATAAAAGTGGATTAGGATATGAACCTTCAAAATAAAAATCTTTCAAAATTTATTTTGTAAAAGCATCATCTTCCACAAATGAAGCATCAACATCTAAAAGACTTCAAAATCATGTACCTATTGTGAAAAACAAGGTCATATAACATCACAATGTAAATTTTGAAATATGGTTGGTCAAGACTCTAAAATTCCTTCTTGGCTCAAACCAAAATGGATTATTAAATGTGCTAAAAATCAATACTAACAATCTAGGACCCAATAGAACTTGGGGACCTAAATTTTGTTTTTGTATAACAGGTTACCCTAAGGATGAAGTATGAAGGAAATTGGGTCATTGATAGTGGATGTTCAAGACATATGACCGGTGATCCATCTATTTTCTATGAGCCTATAAAAAAATACAAAGGATATGTGAGCTTTGGAAACAATGAGAAAGGTAAAATCATTGATAAAGGTAGCATTGGAAATAAAAATGATATATCTATCCATGATGTGCTACTAGAGAAAGGATTGCAACATAACTTGCTAAGTGTAAGTCAATTATGTGATAATGATTATCTAGTTAAATTTAAATCATCATGTTACACCGTATTTGATAAAATGAAAAATGTGTTATTTGTTGCAAATAGACATAAAAATGTTTATATCATTGACTTCGATAGTATATCATGCCATAATATTGATAGCTTAATCACAACAAATGAAGTTTCTTGGTTGTGGCAGAGAAGGTTAGGACATATTAGCATGGATCTACTTTGTAAACTTTCTCGAAAAGATCTTGTAAGAGGTCTTCCTAAGACCAAGTTTGAAAAAAGATCATTTATGTGATGCATGTCAATTTGGAAAACAACATAAAGCATCTTTCAAAACTATTAGTCATATGACCACATCAAAAGCTTTATAAAAACTTCATATGGACCTTTTTGGACCAATGGATGTGGTAAGTCTAAGAGGATCTAGATATGTTTTTGTTATTGTCGATGATTACACTAGATACACATGGGTCATGTTTCTTCCTCTCAAAAGTGATGCCTTCAATGAATTTGCAAAATTTTGTAAAAGAGTGCAAAATGAGAAAGGCTACTAGATTTCATGCATTCATAGTGATCAAGGCACAGAATTCATAAATGCATCTTTTGTGAAATTATGTGAACAAAATGGCATTGAGCATAATTTTTCGGCTCCTAGAACTCCTCAACAAAATAGGGTAGTTGAAAGGAAAAACCGAACTCTACAAGAAATGGCAAGAACAATGTTGAAAGAAAATAACTTACCTAAATACTTTTGGGGAGAAGCTGTCAATATGGCTTGCTATGTTCTAAATAGAGTTTTAATTAGACATTCTCTCAATAAAACTCCATATGAACTATGGAAAGGATGTACTCCAAATATTTCACATTTTAAAGTTTTTGGATGTAAATGCTTCACCTTAAACAATAAAAATCACCTTGTTAAGTTTGACTCAAAATCCTATAAAGGTATTTTTATTGGTTATTCTTTTAGAAGCAAGGCATATCGGGTTTACAATAAAAGAACCTCAGTAATTGAGGAATCTATGCATATTAATTTTGATGAAACTTGTCATGCCCCAACTCGACCTCTCTTACAATCAGTTAGGACGTAACGAAATTTCGACAGCATAACGACAGTAACATGAACATCAGGGCTCTAAACCAACCCTTAAGAACAACATACATCAAACTCCATAAGCCACCAACCAACTCCACAATCAAATTAACGACATACAACGCAACTATTTCTTACATTAAACATTCCTTCATCAACTCTTTCATAGTTATGCGCCTCCGTTCCAACATAATACATTTACTATATAACATACACTTCCAAAATAGATTATAGCCCACCTAGAAACCTAATCATGTTCCAAAACAAGATTACTAAGCTAGTAACATTTAATCTACTATCTTTACAACATCCTATATAACATGAACTTTTAAGTGAAATACAAGACAACTAAGTTTAATATACAATATAACAAGAAGTACAACATCATAAATCAGGGACAAGAATCTGGCACATAAGACTCGTCCACATATGGCACATTATCTTCTTCTGGAGGCACGTACCCGTAACCTGGATCAACTTCACCTGTATTCATGCAATAATTGAGAGTGAGCTTATATAAAACAAGCCCAGTGAGGATTCGATAGATCTCTAACAGTATTTACTATACTCATTGAAAATCATCCTTTGAGCAGTAAACACACAATGAACATTAATATCATTATAAATGCAACAATAGCAATAATTGTAAACACACAATAAAGATACGATAGATTTGCTGATGAAGCTCCATATACCATTTAATGCTCATCAACTCCTCCAAACTCAAAGACACAATCCTGAGGTACCTTGACCTAAACCCATACCCCATGGCCTCTCCGCCCATGCGAGATAGGCATTAGCCATGATAATTGTACCCGCAGCCCAGGATGCCTCCCGAGGTGATACAACATTATCAAAGCTCACAACAATGAGACTCAATTCGAGAAGTCAACAACATTGGTTGCCCGACTCCCGACTCATAATAACAATAACAATAACAATTCGAGAAGTCAACAACATTGGTTTCCCGACTCTCGACTCATAACAACAATAACGATCAGTTAACAATGTAACACCCCGGATTAACCCCGAGCGTGTTCCTCACGGTTTTGTAAGAACAATCAATAATCAATAATCAATTAAACAACATTTAACAATCAACAACTATATAATCATGAAACAATTAAGTTAGATGACAAAGTAGGCCATCCAACTCAACTGGCATTAAACACACAACCAAACCCTAGTCTAACCATCAACAACTCACAATTCAATCACTCAAACACCACCCAAACAACCAAAGGCATAATTCAACATTCTAAAGAAAGACAACCCAAACTTCTAAAAGTCATAACTTATATTATACTAATTTGATAACCTCCCAACTAGTTTCTATCACTCACCCACTCAATCAATAACATTAGCGCCTCGACCAACCATAATCCATCCAAATCAAGCGCAACAACCCTAAAACCCTAATGCACCATGGCTGAAATTTCTGGACTTTCACACCGACATTACAATCAAAATTTCAGTATTATAACATTACTACCACGTATTTAAAAAAACTTTTACAAGCTAACAACAATCGATTCCAACCACCATAACTCCAGATATTCAACAAATAGCCAACAACTCAACTTTTAATACCCAAAAAATAAAATTCATGCTACAACGATTCAAATCTTATATAAACACATATAAACGATCCTTAGCATGCACTGAGCAATAATATAACATCAATTCAACATTCTAGCGGTTCAAAATTCAATTATATGCAAAAACATAAAAATGACATTTTGAGATCTAGAAATTTTCTCTCACCGTTGATGTGTTTTGATGCAATAAAGATGTAGAATGGATGCCCAACAAGTGAAATCAAGCTTTGAATGAAGTGATTTGGACTTGAATTGCAAAATCTATGTGAAAAATTCTTTGAAAAACCTTGAAAATGCTTTCTTTCTTCTCCCTCATGGATTTTCGGTAATGTGTGTGCTTTGTGAGTGTGTTTGCTTTGTTTTTAATGTGTGTTGATGATATAAGCTCAAGGTCAACAAAATTTGCAAAGTCAAAGTTAGTATTTTTAGTCTTTTAACTAGTATTTTTAGTCTTTTAATTATTTTTAGACTATTTTTGCTCACCAAAATGCAATTAACACTTAGACTATTTTTAAGTAGTATATTTTTAGTTGACAACAAGTTTCACATGCATAGACTTACACCCGACTCGATTAAAAACTCAATTTTTGTAAAAGAAGGCGAAAAGTCATATTATTTGTTTTCAAATGTCTTTTGAATGCACAATTAATCTAAAATCATTTAATACCACATATAAATACATTTATATTAATATATACTAGATCAACGGAAGTCAATGCAAGAATCGGGTTTAGAAGAAATCACTATTTGGCTCAAAAACACTACTTTTCGTCTGAAAAGTCTGTTTAAATTACTATTCCGTTTCATAATCAATTTTTATCAAACATGGGTCTATTAATAATAGAGGACTAGGTTTTAAGACATTTAAAACACTCGTGTGAAAATTTTAGCGGACGTGCGTTCAAAATACTATTCACAAAACCGACGATAAAATTTCGGGTGCCGATTTTGATAAAAATTTCATGAATGCACATATAACATGTATTAGGAATATAAATCACATATTTAGCACATTCTAACTCACATAACACATAAATAGGTCAAATCATGCAAATCGAGGCAAAGACGAAAATCGGGGTTTCACATTCTCTCCTCCTTAAAACAACTGTGTTCTCGCAATTCTTCACTCAAGTACTGCTGGCTCAAACATACGGAATGAAAGACCGAAAACCAAATTCGGAATACCAACTAAGTATGTCAACTAGGAACACCGAACAAGAAGCTTGAATAGGAACGCTGAATAAGAACACCGACTAGGACTTCCGAATAAGAATCTCAAATAATTACCAAAGAAAATACCAAACATAGATCCCATAATAGAGCACCAACCAAGAATACCAAGTAAGAACTTCAACAAGATCACCAAGCAAGAATACCGAATAATAATCCCAATATAAGAACTCTGGATAATACCGTATAAGAATTCCAATAAGAATACCGCATAAAAAATACCAGAGAAGAAGTCCAAAGAAGTATGCTGAATAAGAATCTCCATATAGAAATCTCGAAGAAGAATGCCGAATAAGATTACCATTTGCCCCAAAAGAATCCAAATAAGAATTCCAAATTGAATACCAGATACCGAAAGTCATATACTGGATAAGAACACCAAACAAGAATTCCAAATGAAGATACTGAAGAAAAAGCCAAAGGCTGATCACTAAATACCAACTCTAAGCATTGAGTACCACCTACTGATCTCTATAACCATTGATCTACTGTTCCTTCTTCTGTTAATCTACTTTTAGGGAGATCCGCTACCAGTCGACTCTTTCAGGGGAAGAGATTACTTACTATTTTACAGGTAATGCATTTACACAGTTAATAACATATAAAGTAAACTATTCATAACACACATAACACTTTTAGTTCAATTTGCTCATTCTATTAATCTAGTAACTATGTTAGAGTTCAGTAATACCTAATTAGATTTGCAAGATATCTAGAACAATTTAAAATATAATCTACAGAAGAGATTCACACGTTGTTACTAATACCTAAAGCACGTACCCAGAAAATCAATTAAACACACATAATGTCACATAAATGTACTAAGTACACAATCTTCATATAAGCAAATTGAGCACGTACCACACACTAGTCACATAAAACACATTGAGCACGTAAGGCACGTTATTCACATAAAGCACATTGACCACATTTAATTCACTTAACACATAAGGCATATTGATCACATAGAAAGTTAGTCACATAAGTAGATTAATCAAATAAACATATTAACATGTAATTCACTTTACACTTAGTACATGCATTCATGTTAAGGCCTCTACCCATATTCCGAGGATACCCCGGTTGACAGCTAATCAAGCTCTGATACCACTAAATGTTACGCCCCAACTCGACCCCTCTTACAATCAGTCATGACGCAACGAAATTTCGGCAGCATAACGACAGTAACATGAACATCAGGGCTCTAAACCAACCCTTAAGAACAACATACATCAGACTCCACAAGTCACCAACCAACTCCACAATAAAAATTAACAACATACAACGCAACTATTTCATACATTAAACATTCCTTCATCAACTCTTTCATAGTTATGTGCCTCCGTTCCAACATAATACATTTACTATATAACGTACACTTCCAAAATAGATTATAGCCCACCTAGAAATCTAATCATGTTCCAAAACAAGATTACTAAGCTAGCAACATTTAATCTACTATCTTTACAACATCCTATATAACATGAACTTTTAAGTGAAATACAAGACAACTAAGTTTAATATACAATATAACAAAAAGTACAACATCATAAATCAGGGACAAGACTCTGGCACATAGGACTCGTCCACATATGGCACATTATCCTCTTCTGGAGGCACGTACCCGTAACCTGGATCAACTTCACCTGTATGCATGCAATAATTGAGAGTGAGCTTATATAAAATAAGCCCAGTGAGGATTCGATAGATCTCTAACAGTATTTACTATACTCATTGGAAATCATCCTTTGAGCAGTAAACACACAATGAACATCAATATCATTATAAATGCAACAATAGCAATAACTGTAAACACACAATAAGGATACAATACATTTGCTAATGAAGCTCCATACACCATTCAATGCTTATCAACTCCTCCAAACTCAAAGACACAATCCTGAGGTACCTTGACCTAGACCCACACCCCATGGCCTCTCTGCCCATGCAAGATAGGGATTAGCCATGATAACTGTACCCGTAACCCAGGATGCCTCCCGATGTGATACAACATTATCAAAGCTCACAACAATGAGACTCAATCGAGAAGTCAACAACATTAGTTTCCCGACTCCCGACTCATAATAACAATAACAATAACAATTCGAGAAGTCAACAACATTGGTTTCCCGACTCCCGACTCATAACAACAATAACAATCAGTTAACAATGTAACACCCCGGATTAACTCCGAGCGTGTTCCTCACGGTTTTGTAACAACAATCAACAATCAATAATCAATTAATTCGTATTTCAACAATCAGTTAAACAACATTTAACAATCAACAACTATATAATCATGAAACAATTAAGTTAGATGACAAAGTAGCCCATCCAACTCAACAGGCATTAAACAGACAACCAAACCCTACTCTAACCATCAACAACTCACAATTCAATCACTCAAAAATCACCCAAACAACCAAAGGCATAATTCAACATTTTAAAGAAAGACAACCCAAACTTCTAAAAGTCATAACTTACATTCTACTAATCCGATAACCTCCAAACCAGTTTCTATCACTCACACACTCAATCAACAATTTTAGCCCCCTCGAAAACCAACCATAATCCATCCAAATTAAGCCCAACAATCCTAAAACCCTAATGCACCATGGCTGAAATTTTTGGACTTTCACACCGATATTACAATCAAAATTTTGGTATTACAACATTACTATCACGTATTTAACAAACTTTTACAAGCTAACAGCAATCGATTCCAACCACCGCAACTCTAGATATTCAACAAATAGCCAACAACTCAACTTTTAATACCCGAAAAATAAAATTCATGCTACAACGGTTCAAATCTTATATAAACACATATAAACGATCCTTAGCATGCACTGAGCAATAATATAACATCAATTCAACATTCTAACAGTTCAAAATTCAATTATATGCAAAAATATAAAAATGACATTTTGAGATCTAGATTTTTTCTCTCACCTTTGATATGTTTTGATGCAAGAAAGATGTAGAATGGATGCCCAACAAGTGAAATCAAGCTTTGAATGAAGTGATTTGGACTTGAATTGCAAACTCTATGTGAAAAATACTTTGAAAAACCTTGAAAATGCCTTCTTTCTTCTCCCTCATGGATTTTCGGTAATGTGTGTGTTTTTTGAGTGTGTTTGCTTTGTTTTTAATGTGTGTTCATGATATAGCTCAAGGTCAACAAAATTTGCAAAGTCAAAGTTAGTATTTTTAGTCTTTTAACTAGTATTTTTAGTCTTTTAATTGTTTTTAGACTATTTTTGCACACCCAAATGCAATTAACATGTAATACCCGAGCCCGGAATGTGAAATTTTCTTGTTTATTATTCTAAAAATTATATTTTTCTTAACTTCTTTGAGATCTAATTGTTACTTTTTTATTGTTGCAAAGTGCATTGCATTTCGAGAGCGATAGTTAGAGAGTGTTTTCTAGTCCTCAGCAAATAGTGAAAACTAGTATTTAGTGTTTTAATTTTAGTGTTTTAATTGTTATTGATTAGAAATATAATTGCATTAGTTGTTTTAGCCTTAAAATGCCTAAAATAAGCTTATTTGACCCAATTTTAATTAGTTTGACCAAGGCTTTGACTAGAGGACTTGTTGTCATCTTTTATTAAGCAAATTTCAAGGCAAAAATATAACACAAAAGCTGAAAAACAAGGGTAAGCAGGCCGAAACATAGAGAAGAGAAAAAAAAAACATTTTCAACATTCAAACTTCAAATCTTCGCGTGAGCTTGCACGGGGTTGTTTCCGAGGCATCCAGCGTGGTTTTCCTTGCGTCTAGGAGCATCTAAGGTGAGGGAAGCATGTTTATTTGCGCATTTGAATATTTGGTTCACAAACTTTAATTTTTAGGTTTTATGCGTAGATTGTTATTTTAATCGTTTTGACGCTTAAAGAATGTTCCTTGACAATTGTAGAATATGTATTTATAGCTTTTTAGCATTTTCTATGGTTAAATATAGCGATTGTAATTTAAAATGCCAATTGAATAGTAAATTATGAATAGTAAACCCTCGTTGTGTAGAAGTTGCTCCGTTATGTGTTCTGTTGATGTGAAAAGATGTTAGATATGCTAGAATGCCTAAATGCATGATTTTTTTGGTTTGTGTAATGGAAAAACGAGGAAAAATGCCTTGGTACAAGTTGGGGCTGTTTAGGTCGAGTTTAGCGTTTTCTAGTTTTGAGTGATGACATTCTCTCGGGAGGCCATGGAAGCACTTTTGGTGTGGTTATGGCGTTGGTTGGGGGTTTGGTTAGGGTAGTTGTAGTACAAACGAGCAAAGGGGGAAATCGGGGCTTTGTGTGAATTCTAGGGTAAAGTAGGGTCTCGGGGTCTTTAGACGTGCCTTATGGTGACCTAGGAGGATTGGTGAAGTCGGTTTCCAAAACTCGTGGCTTGTTTGAAAGTAGTAGCGTTTTGAAAGTTGGGGTCGTTTTGTGATTTTATTTGTTTTCTTAATGTTATGCCTATAGAATGCTTAATATTGCTTGTTATGCTTGTTAAAGTTGATTCTGATTGAGATGTTTATCAACTGTTGCTATTGCGTGCAGTAACCTACTTTGTTATTCTCCCACGTGTGGCTTTATTGCTCGATTGTTGCATTGTATATTGTATTGCATTCATAGAGTCAGGGGCGGTGTGATGGGCCTCTCTGGGTAGCCTCGGGTTGCCTATGTTGGTTGCCCTAGCTCCGTGTCCTATTCCATTTCTCGCTTGGGTTGCCTCCCAGGGAGATTTGGGTCGTAGAATTGATGGATACTTCTGGGGTATTCCAAACTGAGTTATAAGGTGGTTTGGGCCGGCGCATCGTCATCGAATTTGTGATTGAGAGTTGCTCGTGGAAAGTGAATTGTATCATTTGATTGAATGATTATATCTTTAATGCTTGTCTTGTTTTATTGTTGGCTTTGCTTGTATCTCTATATGATAACTGAATGAATTGCTTGACTATTTGCATTGCATTCTCCTTTCACCCCCGTCCTTGAGACCAAATGCCCTCACTGAGCAATAGTTTTTGCTCATTCCTTTCTATACTATATTTTACAGGAGTAGTTGCACCGGATCCTATTGAGGTAATTGAGGAGGAGGAGCAAGTGGAGGTGTTTCCTTGATAGCACTTTCTTTGCTTAGCTGGTGGTTGGTTGCCAGACTTTTGTTCTGGCCATGCTTGATGTGTATGTTGCTTGGTTGGCGCGTCATTTTGAGGCTTGTAGCCTTGTATGTAGTTTCTATTTTGAGGCCTTTATGGTCTTATGTTGTAAAAGTTTAAAGGTTGAAAAGTTGTAAAGATTTACTCATGTGACTAGTAAGAAATGCATGCTAATGGTTTAACTGCTTAGTGGCACGAATACTTGTGTAGAATGCATGACATTTTTGGGATGCAAAGTTGTTAATGAGAAGATGTATGTTTTCTAAAAGAAAGTTTTCTTGATTCAAATGATTATTGTGGATTTCGTGAGTATTATATTGAATGTAGGGTTTTCGGATAGTCCATGATACAGAGGAGACTCTGTCCGTGTGTCGGGTTCGGGCTTGGCCTTTTGCGGGGTCGGGTCGGAGCGTGACATAACACTTAGACTATTTTTAAGTAGTATATTTTTAGTTGAAAACAAGTTTCACATGCATAGACTTACACCCGACTCGGTTAAAAACTCGATTTTTGCAAAAGAATGCCAAAAGTCATATTATTTGTTTTCAAATGTCTTTTGAATGCACAATTAATCTAAAATCATTTAATACCACATATAAATACATTTATATTAATATATACTAGATCAACGAAAGTCAATGCACGAATCGGGTTTAGAAAAAATCAGTATTTGGCTCAAAAATGCTACTTTTCGCCCGAAAAGTCTATTTAAATTACTATTCCGTTTCATAATCAATGTTTATCAAACATGGGTCTATTAATAATATAGGACTAGGTTTTAAGACGTTTAAAACACCCGTGTAAAAAATTAGCTGACGTGCGTTCAAAATACTATTCACAAAAATCGACGATAAAATTTCTGGTGCCGATTTTGATAAAAATTTCATGAATGCACATATAGCATGTATTAGGAATATAAATCACATATTTAGCACATTCTAACTCATATAACACATAAACAGGTCAAATCACGTAAATCGAGACAAAGACACGTAAATCGAGGCAAAGACAAAGACTGGAGTTTCACAAAATTAACCCCTTTATGTCAAGAAAAGATGAAGATGATGATGTAGGTGTTCAACAAGTTGAAGAACAAAGTCAACCTACCCCTACAAGTGAAAAAGTTAATACATCCGCAAGCAATCAAATTGATACTCTAAATGAGGAAGAACAACCAACATGAAATGATCAAATCGTGTCAACAAACCAAGATCTTCCAAGATGTTGGAAATTTGTCAAAAATCATCCAAATGATCAAATCCTCGGAGATCCATCACAAGGTGTAAGAACTCGTTCCAATCTAAATACTTTTTGTGAACATGTTGCTTTTATATCTCAAGTAGAACCTAAAAATATAAAAGAAGCATTATTGGATGATGATTGGATTATTGCTATACAAGAAGAGCTTAATCAATATGAAAGAAATCAAGTTTGGACCTTAGTTGAAAGACCTTGTAATTATCCTATTATTGGTACAAAATGGGTTTTTCGAAACAAATTAGATGAATCTAGTAATGTAACTAGAAATAAGGCTAGATTGGTTGCACAAGGGTATAATCAAGAAGAAGGAACAGGCTATGAAGAAACCTTTGCACCGGTAGCTTGCCTAGAATCCATTCGAATGTTGCTAGCATATGCATTTTATGAACTTCAAACTTTATCAAATGGATGTCAAAAGTGCTTTCTTAAATGGTTATCTTCAAGAAGAAGTTTATGTTGAACAACCACCCAGTTTTGAAAATACAAATCTACCAAGTCATGTGTTCAAACTTCAAAAAGCTCTTTATAGACTTAAACAAGCACCTAGGACATGGCATGATCGATTAAGTGGTTATTTGCTTGATAAAGGTTTTTCTAGAGGTAAATTGGACTCTACATTATTTGTAAAAAGAAAAGCTAAAGATATCTTGCTTGTACAAATATATGTTGATGATATTATCTTTGGTGCTACTAACGAATCCCTTTGCAAGTATTTTTCTAAATGTATGCCCAAGAATTTGAAATGAGCATGATGGGAGAATTAAATTTCTTCATTGGACTTCAAATCAAACAAACAAAAGGAAGGGATCTTCATAAATCAAGCCAAGTACATTAAGGAACTCATTATGGTTGGCGCGTCATTTTGAGGCTTGTAGCCTTGTATGTATTTTCTATTTTGAGGCCTTTATGGTCTTATGTTGTAAAGGTTTAAAGGTTGAAAAGTTGTAAAGATTTACTCATGTGACTAGTAAGAAATGCATGCTAATGGTTTAACTGCTTAGTGGCACGAATACTTGTGTAGAATGCATGACATTTTTGGGATGCAAAGTTGTTAATGAGAAGATGTATGTTTTCTAAAAGAAAGTTTTCTTAATTCAAATGATTATTGTGGATTTCGCGAGTATTATATTGAATGTAGGGTTTTCGGATCGTCCACGATACAGACGAGACTCCGTCCGTGTGTCGGGTCCGGGCTTGGCCTTTTGCGGGGTCAGGTCGGGGCGTGACATCTTTAAGTGGTATCAGAGCATGATAGTCTTGCATGAGCCGGGATATGTTTCTCGGTCTGTGGGGTAAAGGTCTAAAATGATAAAGTGTTAATGTATGATTGTTAAGTGAAAAAAATGTTATAGCATGACTATGTGAACTTGGAGTGTTTATGTGTTTAAGTGAACTAGTTTGACATGTCAATCTTGTCTTATGAGAATTGTGTGATAGGATATTTGATTGTTATTGACTTGAGTGTTATCTAATCTTATGTGTTATATTTCTGTCTATAAACTGCTTTTATATGTGGCCAGCTATTGTAAGTTGTTACTATGCCGCCACGTCGTAGTACTCAAGGTCAAAGGGCAGATGAAGAGGTAGCAGAACAGGGTCAGCAACCGATGCAAGAACAGTTTATGGCTACTATGACCACTGCAGTTGACCGGATTACTCAAGTACTGCATAAGTAGAGGCAGGACATGAATAATAATCCCCAGGGAAATCAAGCTAATCCTGGTGGACAGGGGCATAGGGCTGAGAATAATCAGTTGGAGAAATTCCTGAGGCCCGAGCCGGGTAACTTCTTTGGAGAGCCGGATGATGAGGCAGCCGAGAGATGGATTAACCGTGTTGAGAAAATTTATGCTGCTTTGAGGTACACTGATGAGGCAAAGATAGATTATACAGCATTTCTGTTTGAGGGCGACGCAGAACAGTGGTGGAACACTATCAGGTTGAGGTGGGATTGTGAGGATGTTCCGCATTTGTGGGATGATTTCGTGAGTGAGTTTCGAGACAAGTATATTCCCGAGATGGCTAGGGAAAGGCAGGAAGATGAATTTGTGGCCCTGAAGCAAGGAAACATGACTGTTGCACAGTATAAGGCTAGGTTTGTTAGCCTATCGAGGTATATGCCTGAGCTGGTGCGGCCAGCTAGGAGGATGATTCATAGGTTTGTTCGTGGGCTGAGAATGGATATACAGCTGCATTTGACTGGGCAGACTTATACTACTTTTCCCGAGGCATTCCAAGCAGCCTCGAAGTTTGAGAAACGGAAGGCAGAGATGATAGCTGAGAGTAGCTAGCCGAGTAAGAAACAGTACTTAGGCCAGAGCAGCCAGAGCAGCCAGTGTCAGCCGAGGCAGTATCAGACTTTTGTTCAGGTTCCTCAACAACGCCCGTATCAGCCTCAGTATCAGATTCAGGGGAGGCCAACTGTGACTAGACCTCAGCAAGGAGGTACAGTTCCTACCACTGCCAAAGCCCCCGCACCTACAGGAAACACTGTTGTAAGACAAAATCAGCAGTGTAACTTTTGTAATCGATCGGGGCACATTGAGGCTAATTGCTGGAGGAAGAGTGGTAAGTGCACTGGTTGTGGGAGCGATGAACATAGGGTGAAAGATTGCCCTAAGTATAAGAATGTTCAGGGTCGTACCGGAGGCCAAGGTGTGCAGATTAGGGCTGCAAGTGTAGGTCAAGCACAGAGGGTACAGGCTAGGGTCTTTGCACTAGATGCGGAGGAGCTGCCCGATACTACAGTAATTGTGACGCCCGAACTTTTTTTTGCCTTGCATTAACTTACTGTTGCATCCCTTATTTGCGCATTTAATTCTGTGCTTTATTTATTGACTTTCTTAGCTACTATTCACTTCGTTTTCAAACTACATTCTATTAGTGAATTAGTATTTTTATTAAATCATATTAATTGTTAGAGGAGTGGAAAAAATGTACAATTGAGCTAGAGGCGATAGGAGAGCTCGTTTAGAAAATGATTTTTGTAGTTCAATAAATAGTGTTACGTAACAAAACTTGGTAAATTAATTAGCTAGCTCACATCCTTTACTTTAGGCTCGTTTTAAGCTTACTACGCGCATTATAATGAACCACTTAAACACTTAAACAAGACCCCACCTTAGCTATTTCATTAAATAATCTTATAAGCTCATACAATGCAAGAAAAAAAAAATAAAAAGCTGAAAAAACAGGAGCAGAACCCGACAGCCCCTTTTTGCACTTGGGAGGAATTTTTCATCTTCAACTCTTCGATTCAAGCCACTCCAAGCCTAGAGCAAGTAGATTAGGGTGTGTGCAAGCCTTCTAAGTGTTCCTACGCGCATTGGTGAGGGATTTCATGGCTTATTTTCGTATTTTAAAATAGTTGCTATTTTCTTGATTTGTTAGAAATGATGTTTAATTCTATTGCAAGGCTCAAATAATCTTATATATGTTGTGTACATGTAGTAGAGACCACATTTATGCTATTGTTTCATGTATTAAACGGTAGAAATCGATAGTTAATTCGTAGGAGTGAATAGTGACGAAAATTCTAGGGTTTTGTGAATTTGCGCGTTTTAACTTGATTCAATGATTCTAATAGATGCCTTAGGTGTTAATGAAGGTAGTCTAATAGCCCCGTACACTTGAATTGCTCTAAAATTGCATAATACGTGAAATAGCCAACTTTAACAAAGGGGTTTCAAGGTTAATGCGAATCCGGGTGGATTCGGGCTTCACTTTTAGTATCCTTAGGCTACCTAGGTGCTATAGAAGGTTTGCTAACCCTTGTTTGAAGCCCGGATGAGGTACGTGTAGTTTAAAGCTATAAGAGGAAATTTGGGGCTTTTAGGGTTATTGCAGGCGTTTGAATGTGTTAGAGGGTTGAAAGGGTTCCTTGAGAGTTAGTTAGAAGGTTGGTAGAGTTTCACTTTGAATTTGAATCAATAACTTTGGTTTGGAAGAGAAATAACTTGAATAACAAAGGGGTTTAGGTGCAATTTCGGTTGTCTCGCGCTTCTAAGATCTCAGCATGACTTCTAGAATGTCTAAATGTGGTTTTATGTTGGTTTGGAACTTTTGATGTAATTCTAATTATATCTCGTACATGCCCCTTTGTAAAACTACTTATTTGCTTGTATAAACTGCTTCTATTCTAACTGCATTGAGGTCAACCTACTTTGTTGATCCTCCTACGTGTCATTGCTTATCTTATCGAAATTAACTTGTCATTGTAAAGTTCATTGCATAGTGGTTGTGCAACCATAGTGTCAGGGACGGATGTGTTGAATATCGGTTGGGTAGCAGAGGGCTTGCCAATGGATATTCAAACTCCGTGCTCTATTCCCTCACTCGCCTGGTCTGGAGATTGCCAGGGGGTGTTGGGTCGTAGGATTATCGGGGTACATCCGGAGTACACCCACTGGAGTGTTTGGGATTATGCCGGTTTATCGTGATCGTGTTCGTGGTTCGTGGATCGTGATTGAAGATCAAGTGAAGATATGGAGTATGGGGTTATGAGAAATGTATCCTTTTAAATGCATGGTTAATTAAGCTATCATTGTTTCTTTAATTGTCTAATTGTTATTGTTGCTTAACTGTATTACTTATTGCATTACACGCCCCGGGACTTTATCCCTCACTGGGCAACAATGGTTGCTCATACCTCGATATATGTTTCAGGAGACGCTGAGGGTGATCCCCAGCTTGTTGAGGTAGTAGAGAATGAGGAAGTTCAGACTGATTCTTTACCTTAGTTGTTGTGCCTGATAGTTTGAGGTGGTTTATATTCTTGCTGCTATGTGGAAGGCTCATCTGTTTATCTTATGTCCTATTTTGTAGCCTAAGGGCTATGTATATGCTTGTTGTACAAAGTTGAAGGATAGTTGATTGTGGTGTAGATTTGGAAGCCTATGTCTTGAAATAACTTATGTTTCTGCTTTTATTCACTTTGCATGCTTGGGAGTGAATAGCTTAATGTAGAATGTTTTATCTTTTAAGTATGTTTTAATGTTATCCTAGAATGTCATGGCTATTAAACTATGTTGTAAACAAAGTTACTTGCATGCTTGTGTGGTTTTGGAACTGTTGTTTTCTTCAAGGCTCGAATGGCCTTGAATCTTTAAATATTTAGCCATGAAAAGCTTGTTTATCTTGTGGTTACCTTATTTGAGAGTTTACAGGTTTTCAGAATATCCACGGTACAGGGTAGACTCTGTCCGTGTGTCGAGTCTGGACTTAACCTTTAGCTTGGGGGTTGGGTCGGGGCGTGACATTTAGGTGGTATCAGAGCTATAGATTGCATGAAGCCGGGTTAAATTTCTCGGTCTGTGGGTAGAGATTTGTTATGTGACCTTGTGATTGTATGAATTTGTGGTCCTTTGATTTGCCTAAGTGGAATTGGAATTAGAAAGGAACATGCTAGCGTGATAATGGAATGCGAAAGTTCTCTAAGAGTTCATGTTTGAAAGTGAAAAGCCTAGAATGTCAAGCATGATTAAGTGACTATGAATCTCTTGTATGTGAATATTCTCCTAGTGTAATATGTGACTTATGTGAGTTTATTTGAACTTCTTCCTATGTGCTTTACCTGTAATTTATGTAAATGCCTGTCATAATACTTTGCATTCTAGCTGTTGAGATGAGGAGAAGGGGCAGACCGGGGAGAGAGCCGGAGGAAGCTCCTAGGCAGGGTGTACCGGGAGAGGGTGAAGGAGTAGCAGAGAATACACCACCGTAGGGACCAAAACCCAGCACTGCACAGATTCTGGCTACTATGGCTACTGCAATGAATACTATTGCACAGTTTGTAACTCAGCAAGGTCAGACAGGGGCTCCCAGGGGTAATCAGACCGTCAGAGCCGAGGGTAGTGGTACTGCTGGTGCTAATTTGTATGACCGATTTTTACATCACGGGGCCTACAACTTCTTTGGTGAACTTGATGATATGAAGGCCGAATTATGGTTGAGGAAATTTGAAAAGGTGGTTACAATTCTAGAGTGCAGTGATGAGAGAAAGATTACTTATGCTACATTTCTGCTGGAGGGTGACGCCGAGGAGTGGTGGCATACTATTAATGAGAAATGGGAAGCTGAGGCGGTTCAACATTCGTTGGCTGATTTCGTTCGAGAATTCCGAGATAAATATATCTATGTGGTTGCCCGTGAAAGGCGTCAGGCAGAGTTCATAGCTTTGAAACAGGGGAGTATGTCAGTGGATCAATATGAGGCTGCTTTTACTAAGCTTTCCCGCTATGTGCCGGCTTTGGTGCAACCTGAGGATATGAAGATGCAGAGGTTCATTCTGGGATTGAGGAGGGATATTATGCATAGTCTGTCTGCGAATGATTACCCTAACTATGCTGCAATGGTCAAAGCCGCCTCGAGATATGAAAAACGCAAGACAGACGTGTTGGCAGAGTCTAGTCAATCGAGTAAGCGACAGTTTTAGTCTCAGAGTCAGGGGTACCAGAGACAGACTATTCCAGTTGGGCAAAGCCCGCAGTCGAGGCAGACACAGAGTTATACAGGGCTTGTTCAGAATCAGTCGCGACTAGTCCAGAGTTAGAGTCAGAGCCAGGGGCAGACCCGACCAGCAGTAGTTCGTTCTTAGTAGGGTAGTTCAGCTACCTCTACTTACAGAGCTCCTTCGGGAGGCACTGTTGCAAGACGTCACCAGTAGTGCAGCTTCTGTCAATGCCAGGGTCATACCGAGAAGAATTGCTGGAAAAGATTGGGCCGATGTACCGGATGCGGCAGTGATCAACACAGGGTTAGAGATTTCCAGAAGTTCAAAAATACCAGGGGTCAGACATCTAGTCAAGGCAATCAGACCAGGGGTTCAGTTGCAGAACTAGTACCGCAGGGTCAAGCACGAGTATTTGCCTTAGATGTTGAGGAGCTTCCGGATACGACCGCTGTAGTAGAAGGTACTTTTCTTCTTAATGATCAATCAGTTAAAGTTTTAATTGATTCCAGGGCTTCGCATTCATTTATTACACCTATTTGTGCACAAAATGCTAAGTTGAAACATGATTAACTGTTGCATGATATTGTGGTTTACGCTCCTATGGGGCCGAAGTTTGTCACCAAATCTATCTACAAGGCATGTAATATTTATATTCAAGGTCATGTTTTTCCTACCGATTTAATTATTCTACCTTTCCGCGACTTTGAAATTATATTGGAGATGGACTGGTTAGGTAAATATTATGCCCAGCTTGATTGTAGAAAGAAGATTGTGAGTCTAGAAATGCCCGACCAACCTGTACTTAAAATAGTTGGTAGTAGAAAATCTACGGGAACTCCTATCATATCTTCTATTAAAGCATCAAAAATGTTAGGTAATGGTTGTGAGGCTTACTTTGCTTATTTGATTAATCAACCTGGTGATCAATTGAAACTGAATGATGTACCTATCGTGAGAGAGTTTCCGGGGGTGTTTCCTGAGGAGTTACCTGGTTTACCACCTGATAGAGAGATAGAGTTTGTGATCGACTTATTACCAGGGGCTACGCCTATCTCTAGAACTCTGTACAGAATGGCTCCACTCGAGTTGCAGGAATTGAAAATTCAGTTGCAGGGTTTACTTGAGAAGGGGTTCATTCAGCCGAGTTCTTCACCTTGGGGTGCACCGGTTTTATTTGTTAAAAAGAAATATGGATCTCTTCGATTATGCATTGATTATCGGGGTCTTAATCAGATAACTATCAAAAACAAATATCCATTGCCTTTGATTGAGGAATTATTTGATCAGTTGCAAGGTGCCAGGATATTTTCTAAATTCGATTTGAGGCAGGGCTATTATCAGTTAAGGATTAAGTCTGATGATGTTCCCAAAACTGCTTTTAGAACTCGGTATGGTCATTATGAGTTTGTTGTTCTGCCGTTTGGGTTAACTAACGCCCCTGCCGCATTTATGGATCTGATACAGAGAGTATTCCGCCTCTATCTGGATCAGTTTGTAGTTATTTTCATTGATGATATTCTTGTCTATTCTAAATCTGAGGCAGAACTTGAACAGCATCTCAGGATTGTACTGCAGACTCTTCAAGAGCATCGGTTATTTGTGAAATTCAGTAAGTGTGAGTTCTGGTTAAGACAAGTCATCTTTCTGGGCCACATTATTTCTCAGGATGGAATTTCCGTTGATCCAGCTAAGATTGAGGTTGTTATGGCATGGAAACGGCCGGAGACTATTACAGAAATTCGCAGTTTTCTGGGTTTAGCTGGTTATTACAGAAGGTTTGTCAAGTATTTCTCTAAAATTGCTGGGCCTTTGACTCAACTCACTCAGAAGAAGACTATATTTGACTATAATAAGAAGTGTGAGACTAGCTTCCAGGAATTAAAGAAGAGATTAACCACAGCTCATATTCTCGCTCTACCTGAGGGTACCAATAATCTGGTAATCTATAGTGATGCTTCTAAGGAAGGTTTGGGCTGTGTATTGATGCAGAATGAGAGAGTTATCGCTTATGCTTCCAGAAAACTAAAACCTTATGAACTTAATTACCCTACGCATGATCTCGAGCTTGCAGCTATCATCTTTGCATTAAAGAAATGGCGTCATTATCTTTGGGGTAATAAATTTGAAATCTTTACTGATCACAAGAGTCTGAAATATCTCTTTTCTCAGAAAGAGTTGAATATGAGGCATAGGCGTTGGTTGGAGTTGCTTGAGGATTATAATTGTACTATCAATTATCTGCCAGGTAAGGCTAATATTATTGCTGATGCCTTAAGCCGAAAGGCTACAGTTACTAGTCTAATTATCAAAAATTGGGAGTTCATGGAGGAATTATGTTTATGGAGGCCCAACATTTCAGATTCTGGTGTTCAATTTGTAAGTTTGCATATTCAGTACTTTTATTATCCAGGATTCGAGAAGCTCAACAGGCTAACCCGCAGTTGATGGAAATCTTAGAAAAGTCAAAAGGGGGAGAGTCGGATTTCAAATTACATGATGATGGACTTCTAAAGTTCAAGGGCAGAATTTTCATTCCTTCCGAGCAAGCTTTAAAGAAAGAAATTCTTGCAGAGGCTCATAATTCTAAGTATACAATCCATCCAGGCAGTACTAAGATGTACAGAGATCTGAAACAGAACTACTGGTGGAACAACATGAAGAGAGAGATTGCGGACTATGTTGCTAAATGTCTTACATGCCAGAAAGTAAAAGCTTAACATCAGAGACCAGCAGGGTTGTTGCAGCCTTTGGCTATTCCTGTTTGGAAATGGGATCACATTACCATGGATTTCGTGTCAGATTTACCGCGGTCTTCAAGGGGTCATGATTCAGTCTGGGTTGTTGTGGATAGATTGACCAAAACCTCTCATTTTATTGCTACTAAGAAGACTGAATCTCTGGATCGGTTGGCTGAAATTTATGTTGAGAATATTGTTAGACTTCATGGAATTCCCAAGAGTATTGTGTCAGATAGAGACCCCAGATTCACATCTCAGTTTTGGCAGAAGATTCAGAAAGCTTTGGGCACGACTTTGAGTTTTAGTACAGCTTATCATCCTCAGTCAGATGGTCAATCCGAGAGAACTATATTAATCCTCGAGGATATGCTACGGGCTTGCATTTTGGACTTCGGTAAGAGTTAGGAGAAATACTTACCTCTTGCAGAATTTGCTTATAACAACAGTTATCAAGCTACTATCGGTATGGCACCGTATGAGGCTTTGTATGGGAGGAAATGCAGATCTCCTTTATATTAGGATAAAGTTGGAGAGTTGAAATCTATTGATCCTACCTTATTGCCAGAGATTAACAGAATGATTGATAATGTTCAGCTTATCAGAAAAAGAATGCTTACAGCACAGAGTCGGCAAAAGAGTTATGCAGATAGACGCCGTTGTGATCTGAAATTCGCCGTTGGGGATCGAGTATTTCTGAAAATTTCTCCTCGCAAAGGTTTGATTCGGCATGATAAAAGAGGTAAACTCAGTCCTCGTTATGTGGGACCATTTGAGATAACTGAAAACATTGGTGATTTGGCTTATCGACTAGCTTTGCCTCCTAGTCTGGGCAGAATTCATGATGTCTTCCATGTTTCTATGCTTCGGAAGTATCAGCCAGATCCCTCTCATATTCTTGAGCCCGAGCCTTTAGAGATCAGTGAAACTTTGACCTACACAGAGAAACCTCTTCGAATTGTTGATCAGAAAGTTCAGGAGCTGAGGACTAAAAGCATTCCGATGGTTAAAGTTCTGTGGGATCATCACGGGTTAGAGGATGCTACCTAGGAGAGAGAGGATCAGATGCGAGAGAAATATCCAGAGTTATTCACCGATTCATGTAAGAATTGCGTGGACGCAATTAGTTTAAGGGGGAGAGGATGTGACGCCCGAACTTTTTTTTGCCTTGCATTAACTTACTGTTGCATCCCTTATTTGCGCATTTAATTCTGTGCTTTATTTATTGACTTTCTTAGCTACTATTCACTTCGTTTTCAAACTGTATTCTATTAGTGAATTAGCATTTTTATTAAATCATATTAATTGTTAGAGGAGTGGGAAAAATATGCAATTGAGCTAGAGGCGATAGGAGAGCTCGTTTAGAAAATGATTTTTGTAGTTCAATTAATAGTGTTATGTAACAAAACTTGGTAAATTAATTAGCTAGCTCACATCCTTCACTTTAGGCTCATTTTAAGCTTACTACGCGCATTATAATGAACCACTTAAACACTTAAACAAGACCCCACCTTAGCTATTTCATTAAATAACCTTATAAGCTCATACAATGCAAGAAAAAAAAAAGCTGAAAAAACAGGAGCAGAACCCGACAGCCCCTTTTTGCACTTGGGAGGAATTTTTCATCTTCAACTCTTCGATTCAAGCTACTCCAAGCCTAGAGCAAGTAGATTAGGGTGTGTGCAAGCCTCCTAAGTGTTCCTACGCGCATTGGTGAGGGATTTCATGGCTTATTTTCGTATTTTAAAATAGTTGCTATTTCTTGATTTGTTAGAAATGATGTTTAATTCTATTGCAAGGCTCAAATAAGCTTATATATGTTGTGTACATGTAGTAGAGACCACATTTATGCTATTGTTTCATGTATTAAACGGTAGAAATCGATAGTTAATTCGTAGGAGTGAATAGTGACAAAAATTCTAGGGTTTTGTGAATTTGCGCGTTTTAACTTGATTCAATGATTCTAATAGATGCCTTAGGTGTTAATGAAGGTAGTCTAATAGCCCCGTACACTTGAATTGCTCTAAAATCGCATAATACGTTAAATAGCCAACTTTAACAAAGGGGTTTCGGGGTTAATGCAAATCCGGGTAGATTCGGGCTTCACTTTTAGTATCCTTAGGCTACCTAGGTGCTATAGAAGGTTTGCTAACCCTTGTTTGAAGCTCGGATGAGGTACGTGTAGTTTAAAGCTATAAGAGGAAATTTGGGGCTTTTAGGGTTATTGCAGGCGTTTGAATGTGTTAGAGGGTTGAAAGGGTTCCTTGAGGGTTAGTTAGAAGGTTGGTAGAGTTTCACTTTGAATTTGAATCAATAACTTTGGTTTGGAAGAGAAATAACTTGAATAACAAAGGGGTTTAGGTGCAATTTCGGTTGTCTCGCGCTTCTAAGATCTCGACATGACTTCTAGAATGTTTTAATGTGGTTTTAAGTTGGTTTGGAACTTTTGATGTAATTCTAATTATATCTCGTACATGCCCCTTTGTAAAACTGCTTATTTGCTTGTATAAACTGCTTCTATTCTAACTGCATTGAGGTCAACCTACTTTGTTGATCCTCCTACGTGTCATTGCTTATCTTATCGATATTAACTTGTCATTGTAAAGTTCATTGCATAGTGGTTGTGCAACCATAGTGTCAGGGGCGGATGTGTTGAATATCGGCTGGGCAGCAGAGGGCTTGCCAATGGACATTCAAACTTCGTGCTCTATTCCCTCACTCGCTTGGTCTGGAGATTTCCAGGGGGTGTTGGGTCGTAGGATTATCGGGGTACATCCGGAGTATACCCACTGGAGTGTTTGGGATTATGCCAGCTTATCATGATCGTGTTCGTGGTTCGTGGATCGTGATTGAAGATCAAGTGAAGATATGGAGTATGGGGTTATGAGAAATGTATCCTTTTAAATGCGTGGTTAATTAAGCTATCATTGTTTCTTTAATTGTCTAATTGTTATTGTTGCTTAACTGTATTACCTGTTGCATTGCATGCCCCGGGACTTTATCCCTCACTGGGCAACAGTAGTTGCTCATACCTCGATATATGTTTCAGGAGACGCTGAGGGTGATCCCCAGCTTGTTGAGGTAGTAGAGAATGAGGAAGTTCAGACTGATCCTTTACCTTAGTTGATGTGCCTGATAGCTTGAGGTTGTTTATATTCTTGCTGCTATGTGGAAGGCTCATCTGTTTATCTTATGTCCTATTTTGTAGCCTAAGGGCTATGTATATGCTTGTTGTACAAAGTTGAAGGATAGTTGATTGTGGTGTAGATTTGGAAGCATATGTCTTGAAATAACTTATGTTTATGCTTTTATTCACTTTGCATGCTTGGGAATGAATAGCTTAATGTAGAATGTTTTATCTTTTAAGTATGTTTTAATGTTATCCTAGAATGTCATGGCTATTAGACTATGTTGTAAACAAAGTTACTTGCATGCTTGTGTGGTTTAGGAACTGTTGTTTGCTTCAAGGCTCGGATGGCCTTGAATCTTTAAATATTTAGCCATGAAAAGCTTGTTTATCTTGTGGTTACCTTATTTGAGAGTTTACAGGTTTTCAGAATGTCCATGGTACAGGGTAGACTCTGTCCGTGTGTCGGGTCCGGACTTAACCTTTAGCTTGGGGGTTGGGTCGGGGCGTGACAACAATAGTGGAAGGTACCTTTCTTCTCAATACTCAGCCAGTTAAAGTTTTGATTGATCCCGGAGCTACACATTCATTTATAACTCCTGCATGTGCACAATCTGTGAATGTTTGCATTGATAAATTGCCACTTAAAGTTGAAGTTAGTACGCCTTTGGGTGCGAAATTGGTTACTGAGTCTATTTGCAAATCTTGTGACATATGCATTGAGAACCGTAATTTTCCTACTGATTTAATTATACTGCCCTTCCATGACTTTGAAATCATTTTGGGAATGGACTGGTTGCGGAAGTACTATGCTCAGTTGGATTGTAGAACAAAAATTGTTTATCTTCAGATTCCTGACCTACCGGTACTAGAGATTATTGGGAACTGCAGGGCTGCCCGAATACCTCTTTTATCATCAATCAAGGCTTCTAAGTTGTTGAATAAAGGTTGCGAAGCTTACCTAGCTTATCTGATCAATCAACCTACTGATAAGTTGAATTTGAATGAGGTTCCAATTGTTAAAGACTTCCCTGGTGTATTTCCCGAGGAATTACCAGGTTTACCACCGGATAGGGAGATTGAATTTGTGATTGACCTTATGCCGGGCACTGCACCAATTTCTCGGAGTCCTTATAGAATGGCACCGGCTGAACTTCAGGAATTGAAAATTCAGCTTCAGAACTTGCTTGAGAAAGGGTTTATACAACCTAGTTCTTCGCCGTGGGGTGCGCCTGTGTTGTTTGTGAGAAAGAAAGATGGCACACTTAGATTATGTATTGATTACAGGGGACATAATCAAGTCACGATTAAGAACAAATACCCATTGCCGTTGATTGAAGAATTGTTTGACCAGTTGCAGGGTGCGAGTGTTTACTCTAAATTTGACTTGAGGCAGGGTTACTATCAACTCAGAATTCGGAGTGACGATATACCCAAGACGGCATTCAGGACTAGATATGGCCACTATGAATTTGTTGTGTTACCGTTTGGATTGACGAATGCACCAGCCTCATTCATGGACTTAATGCATAGGGTTTTTCGACCTTATCTTGATCAATTTGTCGTAATCTTTATTGACGACATTTTAGTATACTCTAAGAATGAGGCTGAACTTGAACAGCATTTGAAGATTGTGCTACAGACTTTGCAAGAAAACAAGTTTTTTGCTAAATTCAGCAAGTGCGAATTCTGGTTGAATCAAATATCTTTTCTAGGCCATATCATTTCACATCAAGGAATTTCAGTAGACCCAGCTAAGATTGAAGTTGTTTCGTCTTGGAAGAGGCCTGAAACGGTGTCAGAGATTCGGAGCTTTCTAGGGTTGGCAAGTTACTATCGGAGGTTTGTTAAAGACTTTTCCAAAATTTCTGGACCTTTAAGCCCGTTGACTCGAAAGAAAGTTACTTACAACTGGGATGTTAAGTGTGAAACCAGTTTCCAAGAACTGAAGAAGAGACTAACTACAGCTCCTATACTAGCTTTACCTGAGGGTACAGAAAACTTTGTTGTCTACAGTGATGCATCTAAAGAAGGTTTGGGCTGTGTTTTAATGCAGAATGGTAAGGTGATTGCCTATGCTTCTAGGAAGTTGAAACCTTATGAAGTCAATTACCCTACACATGATCT
Source organism: Ehretia macrophylla (assembly GCA_037974665.1). Lineage (NCBI taxonomy): Eukaryota > Viridiplantae > Streptophyta > Magnoliopsida > Boraginales > Ehretiaceae > Ehretia > Ehretia macrophylla. The sequence continues at coordinate 76,686,499 of CM075764.1, read as the reverse complement.
TGAATTAGCTGCAGTTGTGTTTGCTTTAAAGAAGTGGCGTCATTACTTGTGGGGTAGCAGATTTAAAATTTTTACTGACTACAAGAGTCTTAAATATTTATTTTCACAAAAAGATTTGAATATGAGGCAGCGGAGATGGCTAGAGCTATTAAGTGGCTACAATTGTTCTATAAACTACATGCTAGGTAAGGCGAATGTTATTGCTGATGCTTTGAGCCGAAAGGCTACTGTTGCAAGTTTAATTATCAAGGATTGGGAGATTTTGGAGAAAATTTGTTCATGGAAGCCAGAAGCTACTGAGGTAGGGATTCGATTTGCTAGCTTACAAATTCAGTCGGGATTGCTAACACAAATCAGAAAGGCTCAGAAGACTGATCTGCACATCTTGAAAATCCAAGAAAAAACAAAAGGGGGAGAGTCAGAGTTTAAATTACATGCAGATGGTATCTTCAGATTCAGAGACAGAGTGTGTGTTCCTGGTGATCCGACTTTGAAGAATGAGATTCTGTCTGAGGCACATAATTCAAGATATACAATTCACCCGAGCAGTACTAAAATGTATAGAGATCTGAAACAACACTTCTGGTGGAACAATATGAAGAGGGAGATTGCTGGGTATGTATCTAGGTGTTTAACTTGTCAGAGGGTTAAAGTTGAGCATCAGAGGCCAGCCGGGCTTCTACAACCGTTGTCGATTCCGCAATGGAAATGGGTGCATATAACAATGGACCTTGTGACCGATCTTCCTAGATCTCCGAGAGGATGAAATTCTGTATGGGTTGTTGTGGACCGATTGACTAAGGTTTCACATTTTATTCCCATGAACAAGCAGGATAGCCTTGATAAACTAGCTGAGCTATATGTTGCTAATATTGTGAGACTTCATGGTATGCCACAGAGTATAGTGTTAGATAGAGATCCTAGATTCAGATCTTGTTTTTGGCAGAAGTTGCAAGAGGCCATGGGAACTAAATTGAGCTTTAGTACTGCTTACCATCCACAAACTGATGGCCAGTCTGAGAGAACCATCAGGATCTTGGAAGACATGCTTCGGGCATGTGTGTTAGACTTTGGGAAGAATTGGGAAAAGCTTTTGCCTTTAGCGGAGTTCGCCTACAATAATAGTTATCAATCTACTATAGGTATGGCTCCCTACGAGGCGTTGTATGGTCGTAAATGCAGATCCCCATTGTATTGGGAAGAGGTTGGAGAGATGAGAACAGTTGATCCAACTGTGTTACCTGAGATGATTAAGATAGTGGATAATGTTCACCTTATTCGCCATCGTATGCTTACAGCTCAGAGTCGTCAGAAGAGTTATGCGGATAAGCACCGTCGGGATCTTGAGTTTAATTTGGGAGATTGGGTGTTTCTTAAGATTTCTCCTCGAAAGGGATTGATTCGGCACGGTAAGAGCGGGAAACTTAGTCTGAGGCATGTGGGTCCGTATGAGATCACCGAAAAGGTGGGTCCTTTGGCTTATCGGTTAGCTTTACCTCCAAGCTTGTCGAGACTGCATGATGTTTTCCACTTGTCAATGTTAAGGAAATATCATCCAGATCCTTCATATGTACTTGAACCAGAGCCTTTGCAGATTGAGGAAAAGTTAAATTATAAGGAGAGACCGATTCGAATTGTGGATCAGAAAGTTCAAGAACTTTGCAGGAAGAGTATTCTGTTAGTAAAGGTTCTGTGGAATCATCACGGGTTTGAGAAAGCGACTTCGGAAAGAGAGGACCAGGTTCGGAGTCAGTATCCGGAGTTGTTTGTCGACCAGGTAAGAATTGCATGGACGCAATTGTTTTAAGGGGGAGAGGGTATAATACCCGAGCCCGGAATGTGAAATTTTCTTGTTTATTATTCTGGAAATTATATTTTTCTTAAGTTCTTTGAGATCTAATTGTTACTTCTTTATTGTCGCAAAGTGCATTGCATTTCGAGAGCGATAGTTAGAGAGTGTTTTCTAGTCCTCAGCAAATAGTAAAAACTAGTATTTAGTGTTTTAATTTTAGTGTTTTAATTGTTATTGATTAGAAATATAATTGCATTAGTTATTTTAGCCTTAAAATGCCTAAAATAAGCTTATTTGACCCAATTTTAATTAGTTTGACCAAGGCTTTGACTAGAGGACTTCTTGTCATCTTTTATTAAGCAAATTTCAAGGCAAAAATATAACACAAAAGCTGAAAAACAAGGGTGAGCAGGCCGAAACATAGAGGAGAGAAAAAAAAACATTTTCAACATTCAAACTTCAAATCTTCGCGTGAGCTTGCACGGGGTTGTTTCCGAGGCATCCAGCGTGGTTTTCCTTGCGTCTAGGAGCGTCTAAGGTAAGGGAAGCATGTTTATTTGTGCATTTGAATATTTGGTTCACAAACTTTAATTTTTAGGTTTTATGCGTAGATTGTTATTTTAATCATTTTGATGCTTAAAGAATGTTCCTTGACAATTGTAGAACATGTATTTATAGCTTTTTAGCATTTTCTACGGTTAAATATAGTGATTGTAATTTAAAATGCCAATTGAATAGTAAATTATGAATAGTAAACCCTCGTTGCGTAGAAGTTGCTCCGTTATGCGTTCTGTTGATGTGAAAAGATGCTAGATATGCTAGAATGCCTAAATGCATGATTTGTTTGGTTTGTGTAATGGAAAAACGAGAAAAAATGCCTTGGTACAAGTTGGGGCAGTTTAGGTCGAGTTTAGCGTTTTCTCGTTTTGCGTGATGGCATTGTCTCGGGAGGCCATGAAAGCACTTTTGGTGTGGTTATGGCGTTGGTTGGGGGTTTGGTTAGGATAGTTGTAGTTCAAACGAGCAAAGGAGGAAATCGGGGCTTTGCGTGAATTCTAGGGTAAAGTAGGGTCTCGGGGTCTTTAGACGTGCCTTATGGTAACCTAGGAGGATTGGTGAAGTCGGTTTCCAAAACTCGTGGCTCGTTTGAAAGTAGTAGCGTTTTGAAAGTTGGGGTCGTTTTGTGATTTTATTTGTTTTCTTAATGTTATGCCTATAGAATGCTTAATATTTCTTGTTATGCTTGTTAGAGTTGATTTTGATTGAGATGTTTATCAATTGTTGCTATTGCGTGCGAGAGTAACCTACTTTGTTATTCTCTCACATGTGGCTTTATTGCTCGATTGTTGCATTGTATATTGTATTGCATTCATAGAGTCAGGGGCAGTGTGATGGGCCTCTCTGGGTAGCCTCGGGTTGCCAGTGTTGGTTGCCCTAGCTCCGTGTCCTATTCCCTTTCTCGCTTGGGTTGCCTCCCTAGGAGATTTGGGTCGTAGAATTGATGGATACTTCCGGGGTATTCCAAACTGAGTTATAAGGTGGTTTAGGCTGGCGCGTCATCATCGAATTCGTGATTGAGAGTTGCTCGTGGAAAGTGAATTGTATCCTTTGATTGAATGATTATAGCTTTAATGCTTGTCTTGTTTTATTGTTGGCTTTGCTTGTATCTCTATATGATAACTGAATGAATTGCTTGACTATTTGCATTGCATTCTCCTCTCACCTCCGTCCTTGAGACCAAATGCCCTCGCTGAGCAATAGTTTTTGCTCATTCCTTTCTATACTATATTTTACAGGAGTAGTTGCACCGGATCCTATTAAGGTAATTGAGGAGGAGGAGCAAGTGGAGGTGTTTCCTTGATAGCACTTTCTTTGCTTAGCTGGTGGTTGGTTGCCAGACTTTTGTGCGGGCCATGCTTGATGTGTATGTTGCTTGGTTGGCGCGTCATTTTGAGGCTTGTAGCCTTGTATGTAGTTTCTATTTTGAGGCCTTTATGGTCTTATGTTGTAAAAGTTTAAAGGTTGAAAAGTTGTAAAGATTTACTCATGTGACTAGTAAGAAATGCATGCTAATGGTTTAACTGCTTAGTGGCACGAATACTTGTGTAGAATGCATGACATTTTTGGGATGCAAAGTTGTTAATGAGAAGATGTATGTTTTCTAAAAGAAAGTTTTCTTGATTCAAATGATTATTGTGGATTTCGCGAGTATTATATTGAATGTAGTGTTTTCGGATCGTTCACGATACAGAGGAGACTCTGTCCGTGTGTCGGGTCCGGGCTTGGCCTTTTGCGGGGTCGGGTCGGGGCGTGACATAACACTTAGATTATTTTTAAGTAGTATATTTTTAGTTGAAAACAAGTTTCACATGCATAGACTTACACCCGACTCGGTTAAAAACTCGATTTTTGCAAAAGAAGGCCAGAAGTCATATTATTTGTTTTCAAATGTCTTTTGAATGCATAATTAATCTAAAATCATTTAATACCACATATAAATACATTTATATTAATATATACTAGATCAACGAAAGTCAATGCAAGAATCGGGTTTAGAAAAAATCAGTATTTGGCTCAAAAATGCTACTTTTCGCCCGAAAAGTCTATTTAAATTACTATTCCATTTCAGAATCAATTTTTATCAAACATGGGTCTATTAATAATAGAGGACTAGGTTTTAAGACGTTGAATACACCCGTGTAAAAATTTTAGCTGACGTGCGTTCAAAATACTATTCACAAAAACCGACGATAGGATTTTGATAAAAATTTCATGAATGCACATATAGCATGTATTAGGAATATAAATCACATATTTAGCACATTCTAACTCATATAACACATAAACAGGTCAAATCACGTAAATCGAGACAAAGACACGTAAATCGAGGCAAAGACAAAAACTGGAGTTTCATAAAATTAACCCCTTTATGTCAAGAAAAGACGAAGATGATGATGTAGGTGTTCAACAAGTTGAAGAACAAAGTCAACCTACCCCTACAAGTGAAAAAGGTAATACATCAGCAAGCAATCAAATTGATACTCCAAATGAGGAAGAACAACCAACATGAAACGATCAAATCATGTCAACAAACCAAGATCTTCCAAGATGTTGGAAATTTGTCAAAAATCATCCAAATGATCTAATCCTCGGAGATCCATCACAAGGTGTAAGAACTCGTTCCAATCTAAATACTTTTTGTGAACATGTTGCTTTTATATCTCAAGTAGAACCTAAAAATATAAAAGAAGCATTATTGGATGATGATTGGATTATTGCTATGCAAGAAGAGCTTAATCAATATGAAAGAAATCAAGTTTGGACCTTAGTTGAAAGATCTTGTAATTATCCTATTATTGGTACAAAATGGGTTTTTCGAAACAAATTAGATGAATCCGGTAATTTAACTAGAAATAAGGCTAGATTGGTTGCACAAGATAATCAATAAGAAGGAACAAACTATGAAGAAACCTTTGCACCGGTAGCTTGCCTAGAATCCATTCCAATGTTGCTAGCATATGCATTTTATGAACTTCAAACTTTATCAAATGGATGTCAAAAGTGCTTTCTTAAATGGTTATCTTCAAGAAGAAGTTTATGTTGAACAACCACCCAGTTTTGAAAATACAAATCTACCAAGTCATGTGTTCAAACTTCAAAAAGCTCTTTATAGACTTAAACAAGCACCTAGGGCATGGCATGATCGATTAAGTGGTTATTTGCTTGATAAAGGTTTTTCTAGAGGTAAATTGGACTCTACATTATTTGTAAAAAGAAAAGCTAAAGATATCTTGCTTGTACAAATATATGTTGATGATATTATCTTTAGTGCTACTAACGAATCCCTTTGCAAGTATTTTTCTAAATGTATGCACAAGAATTTGAAATGAGCATGATGGGAGAATTAAATTTCTTCCTTGGACTTCAAATCAAACAAACAAATGAAGGGATCTTCATAAATCAAGCCAAGTACATTAAGGAACTCATTAAGAAATTCGGGCTTAAAATTGCGAAAGAAATGAGCTCTCCTATGGGAACTTCAACCAAGCTTGACAAAGATGAAAAAGGTAAATTGGTTGATGAAAAACAATATCGAGGTATGATCGAAAGTCTTCTCTATTTAACTGCCTCTAGACCCAATATTATGTTTTTTGTATGCTTATGTGCTCGTTTTCAATCTTCTCCTAAGGAATCCCACTTGAATACCGTAAAAAGAATTATTAGATACCTCAAAGGTACTATTGATTTAGGACTCCTTTACCCTAAAGGCACATCTTTTGAACTTTTAGGATATTCCGATGCCAATTATGCGGGTAGTAAGATTGATAGAAAAAGCACTAGTGGTAGTTGTCAATTTCTAGGACATGCTTTAGTTTCATGCTCTAGCAAGAAACAACATAGTGTAGGTCTGTCAACAGCGGAAGCCGAGTATGTAGCTATGGGTAGTTGTATGACACAAATTTTATGGATGAAACAAACCTTGCTTGACTTCGATCTAGAATATGATCATGTACCTATCAAATGTGATAATACAATTGCTATAAGTCTATCAAACAATCCAATTCAACATTCTAGAACTAAGCATATTGAAATTCGTCATCATTTTCCAAGAGATCATGTGCAAAACCGTGATATTGAACTTGAATTTGTTGATTCTATTCATCAATTGGCTGACATTTTTACAAAACCATTGCATGAGAATTAATTTTGTGCCATTAGAAGAGAATTAGGAATGCTTTGGGTCACTTAATTTTTTGAAAAATTGCATTTTTTTATAAAATAGGGGATTTGGGCGTCACTATATTCATCCGGTTGACCGAATAAAGCATGCAACGACTGGATCGAGCGCCACTGTCAGGCGTTACTGCCCTCATCCAGGCGCCTGGATCAAGGGCCTAGTGACTGGATCGCGCTGATAAGAACACGTTTTTTGCTTCATTTTTTCAAAATCTTTCCTCCTAAACTTCAAATTCTCTCTATTTCTCTCAATATCCTCTATTTTAACTTCTCAAAATCGTTGCCTTTTCATCATTACTAGTATCACAACACTTCTATAACATCAAAACCTCTCCTTATCTTCATTAAAAGTTTCAAAACCTTTCAAATAAAAGCCTTAAAAATTCTTGTCTACAAGGTGTTTGACAAAACTCCTCAAAGACAATTTTCTTTCCAAAGCTTCAATTTCTTGCAAAATCTCAATTGCACCACTAAGGACTGACTCTAGGAAGTGAAAACAGGGAGAATCTTCATCATCAGGTCCTCACATCGTTGTCAATCCCGATGCTTTTCCACCACAAAACATCCTAGGGGTAAGATTTTGGACCCTCCTACATTGCTTAATAGCACTAGAATTTTGAGGATTTTAGATGCTCAAGGTTGGCTTCCTATGCTAAGTTTTGCAAACAAGGGCTGTAGCTCTTGGATTCGTGAATTCTACTACTATGCTAATTTAGACTTTAATACCAAGAAATTGCAAAGCCAATTTAAGGATAGGGTGTTAGAATTTACTGCTAGTGATTTTGCTAGAGCTTTCAGAATTCCAAATCAAGGGACTAAGCTTTATTCTTACAAGGGCATGCCGGAAGGCATTCATGATGATTTAGAAGCAAGGGTTATAGAATTCCTTTGGGAAGGAACATGAAATATTAGCATTCATTATCCTAAGAAGAATGAAATCACCCCGAAAAAGAAGCTTTTATTCTACATTCTTCATGCTGTCATTATTCCAAGGGAAGTTAAGGATGGTTCTATTCCGAAATTTACTGCTTTGTTGATGTATCTGATGTATGAGGCCAAAAGGATCAATCTTCCACATATCATTGTCAACCATATCGTCCATACTAAGGAAGTCGAAAACCAACTTGCTTATGGGGTGCCCTTACAACATCTCCTGGAGTCTTTAGGTGTTCCACGAGATCAAGAGTTTAAGTCCATAAGTGCTAGATCATATCTTCTTAATCTTATTAGTATCACTCGCCAAAAGTTGAAGATTCATAACACCTAAGTTCTTGACATCGATAATGATACAAGCGATGATCTTATTGTGTTTGAATCTCTTGATATTGATCCCGATTCCTTCAGAGATCCTATGGAAAGACAAGGCACTGGTAGAGGTGGTGTTGGTAGCTCTCAAAGAGCTGGATCGTCTTCCTCTCAACCCTTACATGATTAAATCATTGTTCACATTGATGCACAAGATGTTCGTTTGGATCGTATGGAGCAGATGTTGAAAGCCTTACATGACCACCATCTTGGTTCTTAGTTTGTGGATGCCTTGAGATTTGTTTTTCTTCAAACAACTTTTCTGCTTTCATGTTCTACTTGCATCCAATACTCCTTTGCATTTTTATCTCGTTTTAACATCGATTGGATATTTTGATTCATTTCTTTAATGCTTCAATTGTTTTTGGTTACAACTCCTCTTACGACTATTTGTTATTCTATGCTATGTGAACTATATTTTGTTGATGTCAAATAGGGGGAGAAAAGGTATATTGAATTAAAGCACGAAAAGAGAAAAATAAGTGTTGAATATACTTTATAAAATATGCAATTATTCAGGTGTTGAATATACTTTATAAAATATGCAATTATTCAGGGGGAGCTGGTTTTTAAAGTGCAAGTTTTTTGATTCAATCAAAGCTCAAATTGAGGGGGAGACCTCAAATCAAATTTTTGTTTTTCAAATTCAACTATTTCACCCAAATCAGAAAATGTATCCAAGCCCAAAAGGTAATCCTTGTTATGTCTCATTCAAATGAAGTCTCTCATGAAAAATCAACTTATGAACACCCGAAGAAAAAGACTTGTTAACTCGTTAAAATATAGTTGAAGACTCGAAGATAAAAAGGGAGTTACAAGGAAGGAGACGTGGCGACATAAGGGGTACCGGCATTAAAAATGGTGTTTGCCTAAGTATGATTTGTGAAGCTCATAATTTTATTTTTGAAAAATAGACTTTTTGGATTTCAAACTCTTGTGTTATAAAAATTGCTTTAAATCTTTTTCAAGAGTTTTGAAAATGTTTTGAGATGTTAAAAATGTTAGAAACACTTTTGTATAAGTGCCCATAAAAGTGCCCAAATGCTTTACCATTAAACAAATTGTTTTGGGGCTAAAAAAAAATCACCTTTCATCATTTTAAGCATACGGGCGTTACTAGCCTCATCCGGTCGACTGGATTAAGGCCACAACGACCGACAGATAGCTCTGGTCCAAGCGTTACTTGCCCTATCTGATCGACCGGATGAAGGCCTCAACGACCAGACGGCTCACTCGGAAAATCTGGATTTTCTGCGTAAAATCTGATTTTGTGTTTGAATTTTCCCTTTATATAAGGCATGCTCTCTCACCATTTCAAAACATCTCTTCAAGCTTCAATCTTCAGATTTCTAAGCAAATTCAAAGTATTTTTAATATCTATTTTCATTGAGAAATCGTGAGCTATCACTTTCATATCTTTGAGCATTCAAAGTATTCTTCAATTGTAATATCAAACTCAAATAGGAGTTGCAACTGTCATTCATATTATCACACAATCTTTGTATTACACTCTTTCACATAGATTGAGAGAAGAAGTGTTGTGATCCTTTGTAGACTCAAACAAAGAGAGATTAGTAGGTTTAGCTTCACCTACACTTGAAGAAGCTTGTATAACTCTTGTGGACTCGAGTAATTGTAGTTGGTTTTTTTCTTTAGCAACATTTGAAGAACCATCTTAGTGAAGATTGGTTAAATCCTAAGGGAATAGAAGACCTTAGGTAGTGGACTAGTACTCCGGGAGTGCGTACCACTTGAAAATCATCGTGTTTGATTTCTCTTACCCTACACTCCTTATTTTCAAGTCTTTTACCTTCCCTTAGATATTGCTTATTTTGATTGAATTGATAATTGTTGTTCTATCTACTTGAAGTTCTAATTGACTATCTAGTCATATATACTTGTATGCTCACCAAGTGTTTGATAAATTACCTTTAAGAACTTCTAAGACATTATTATTATTTAGATATCAATTCCGCATTAAGAATTTTAAATTTATTAATCTTTCCAAACAACCTAATTCATCTGCCCCTCTTAGGTTATCAAGGGCCAACATATTTTTTGTTTGGCAGTTAAAAAGTAGGAAGTGCTTGAAGAAGTTAGTTACTGGAAACCAGAGTTGACTCAGGTTGGAGTGATGTGTTCACATCTTCGAATTCAACCTTTATTGTTGTCTCAGATTAGAGAAGCTCAACAACTTGATGCAAAACTTCAGAAGATCAAGGATCCAATTACGGATGATCAATCTTACTTCAAATTACATGAGGACGGTATTCTTCGGTTCTGGAACAGGGTGTGTCCGATGAACCAGGTTTGAGGAGAGGTATTCTAGAGGAGGCTCATAATTCAAAGTACACCATTCATCCCGATGGAAACAAGATGTATCGAGATTTGAAACAACATTATTGGTGAAACAACATAAAGAGGGAAATTGCTCAGTTTGTATTTAGATGTTTGACTTATCAACGAGTGAAAGCAAAACATTAACGACCTGCAGGGTTACTTCAGTTGTTGACAATACCTGAGTGGAAATAGGAACATGTTACGATGGATTTCGTCACTGATTTTCCTAGGTCACCGAGAGGTTGTGATGCGGTCTAGGTTACATAGACCATTTGACGAAGACAACTCATTTTATTCCGATGAGAAAGGGAGATGAACTTGTTAAACTGACGAATCTTTATTTAGATCAGATTGTTAAACTTCATGGGATTCCAGTCAGTATTGTCTCTGATCGAGATCCTCGGTTTACTTCTCGATTTTAGGAGCGTCTTCAGGAAACTTAGGGTACTGAGTTGAGTTTTAGCACAGCATATCATCCATAGACTGACAATCAGTCGGAGAGAACTATTCAGATTATAGAAGATATGCTCAGGGCTTGTGTCTTGGACTTCGAGGAGAACTGGGAGAAACATCTACCGCTAGCCGAGTTTGCCTATAACAATAGTTATCAAGCGACCATTGGAATGACACCTTATACAGCTCTCTACGGTTGTAAATACCAATCACCTTTGTACTGGGATAAGGTAGGGGAGACGAAGGTTATTGATCTGACTATGATGGCAGAACTTCTAGAGAAGATTGAGAATGTCCAATTAATCAGGCAGAGAATGTTGACAGCGCATAGCAGATACAAGAGTTATGCTAATAAACGCCGTCGGGATTTAGAGTTTTCAGTCGGGGATCGAATTTTCTTAAAACTGTCTCCTCATAAAGATTTTGCTCATCATGGTAAAGGTAATAAACTGAGTTCGAGGTTTGTGGAACTGTTTGAGATTACTGGCAGAGTTGGCAAGTTGGCGTATCGGTTAACTTTGTCGCAGAACTTCTCTAATGTTCATGATGTCTTTCACGTATCTACTCTGAGGAAGTATTATCCGGATCTTTCTCACATTCTAGAACCAGAGCTGTTATAGCTTCGTGAGAATCTGACCTATGATGAACGACCAATTCGTATTCTAGATCATATGGATCGAGGTTGAGGTTGAAGAAGATTCCGATGGTTAAAGTGCTATGGAAATATCACTGTCACACCCCAGGACCAAGACCCACAGAGGTTAAGGTCGGAGCGTGACGTGTCATTCAGTTTAATACCTGTAAGATCATTATTTAACAACCTAAACATTCATTAAATTCCATAAGTAACTTCAAAAAAAATGTTCATGGCATTTGGCATTAAAAGGCCAAAACAACCTGTTTCATAATTACAAGACCTAGTATCCCTATTTGTACTTCATACGTGGCCAAATACATACATCTAGGCCTCAAAAGAATGGTAACCAAACTTAGTATGTAGTTAATAGTCCAAAAGAATATTACATAACACAAGGTTGTTCAAAAGTACATCATCAGTTTCTATTAACAAGCTATGTCTTCAACACAAGCATGGAGATCAACAAATGCAGAAGTCAGTCTCATCACATAAAGTCTTATTGCCGTCAACCTGTACAGTTGGCTCGGCCTCGGTCTCACCTGTAAGTATTAGAAAGAGGGGTGAGCTAGTCCTGCGTATAGCTCAATGAGGATGAGAAAAGAAGGCTTTCACAAGGTTTTATCATTTCAAAGTCATCTTTGTAAAACCGTGCTATGCATATAATTCATATAGTCAAAATAACAAGTATAACAAATACGGGATAGTCAAAATCTTAACCAAGCAACTCTACTCTCCGAGGACCTCGAGGGACCCAGCGAGAGTAGGAAGCATATAGTAAAATGATACAATATCACGAACTTTGTTGGAGATGGCCAATCTCGAGCTTTCTTATCAAATCATCTTCATCACACCAGTTAAGAGTGGGCACTCCGGAGGCAACCCAAAACCATGTTAGCCGAGACTTATACCTGATGGCCTGATGCTGCCCAAGGGAATCGAAACTTCTACCTTGGGTTTTACAAGCTGCTTGTATTATTTAACAATTGACAAATGCGTCCCAACTCTCCAAGGAAACACACCAAGCGAGAATGGGCACTAATCAAACAAGAACATAATTGGAAGACAACAAAGTAGGTTGTCTCCGTTAAGCAAGCATATTGAAGTAATGACATCCAACAAGTTCAAAGTAAGTCAATACTTCATTGAGCAAAAATTAAAGTACAATGTAAGACCAACAAATACATGTTCCTATAATGCCCAAATAATCCTCACAATGTTCCCTATCCATGTTAGTTAACTAAGCAAGCAACTTTAAGACTTTTGCATTAACCTAACTTAGGAGATAAATTTTCCAACATTATTAAACTCCAATTAATCTAATTTTGTCTTAAAATCTAAGCTTATCGAAATTAGATCGTTCTAGAATCAAACGGAACTCAATTCGGAGTTGAATTGACTAAGATATGGCCTTTCGAAAAATGTTGAGCAAAGTTGTCAAACATCCGAGCGATACATGCTCCATTCGAGCGACCGAATGGAAGCCACAACGCTCGGCAATGAGCATTGATCCGGGTGTTAAGTGAGAATTTATATGGGCGTTACATGCTTCATCCGAGTGACCGGATGAAAGGCACAATGCCCGGCAGTGAGCATTGATTCGGGCGTTACATGCTCCATCTGGGCGACCAGATGGAGGAGGTAATGACCGGATCGCTGGACGGGAAAACTCAACTTCTACAATAATCATCCATACCACCACCCATCCTTCTACCCATAAGCAAGCACATTTAAGGTGGTTATTAGACATCCTACAATAGTTCAACTCATTCAAAACCACCCCACACCAACAATCAATAATCACCCAATATGCAATTACAATTCCTAGATCTACAACACAAAATACTCAACCTTCTCATTATCCAAGCTTTTATATGTAAGTTATCACAAGACTAACACCTAATGAACATTAATAAACTTGAATGAATCTTTTAAAATCATTTATGAAAATCCTTCACCTAAATATGGAGCTGGGTGCAAGAGGTGATGTTCAAGATACAAGTGGAAGCTTGGGAATGCAAGGAAATGGTGGAAAATGGCTGCTCTTGCTTGCACTTTCTTCTCTTCTTCTTCTTCTTCTTCTCCCTTAGTCAAAATTTTAGAGAGTGTGTGTGTTTTCAGATTTATGTGTGTGTGCAGAGATTTGTTGTGTGTTGTGTGTGTATTATGTGTATGTAGTGTATGTAAATAATATCCAAGCCCCCAAAAGACCACATTGCCCCTCTAACTTAAAACTATTTATTCCATGTCATTTTAGTTGTATACTAACTAGTTAGTTACTAAGCTTAGTCCAATAGTAATTAATTATCTTCCTACGATATCTAAATCATGTAATGGCACGTTAAACAATAAAATGCATGTAAATCGAGATAAATGCACATAAATCAATTTTAAAGCACATAAAACAAGGTAAATGCATATAAAATGATTTAATTATATATGACATGATCTATCTGCACATGTGGTCTCAGGCTAGGCCTTACAATCACAGTATTGAGGAAGCTACTTGAGAAAGAAGAGATAAGATTCAGTAGCAATACCCAGATTTTCTCCGAGCAGCAAGTAAGAATTTCGAGGGTGAAATTTCTTTAAGGGGGAGAATGTGAGACCCCGATTTTGCCTTATTTGTAAATGCGTGTTTTATTTTTTAAATGCTATTATAATTGATATATATATATATATGAAATTATATGAATGTGCATTTAAAATACATTTGCAAAACAAATAGTATGACTTTTCAACTTCTTTTGCAAAATTGAGTTTTATAGCTTGGTTGTATGTATATGTATGCATATATTAAATGTTGTCAACTAGAAATACTCTATTAAATATAGTATATATGTTAGTTATATATACATGTAAGCAAAATACACTAAAACTAACTAAAACTAAAAAGTTGACAACTTTGACTTAGTTTATTTTTGTTGACTTTGCTATATATACTCAATATACATGCATAATACATAAAATTCAGCTCAAAATCCACTCAAACCTCACACACAAAGCCGAAACTCCTAGGGAAGAAAAGAGGCAATTTTAGTTAGGTTTTCAAAGCATTTTTCTCATAGATTTTGCATTTAAAGGCCAAATCTTGTCATTCAAAGCTTGAATTTGCTTGTTGGGCACCTATTCTACACATTTCTACCATTACTTTACATCAAAGGTGAGGGAAAAATTAGTTCAATATTTCAAAGTTAGAGTTGAATTTTGGTTGATGTATTTGTAGTTGCTATTTTGTTAAATTTATGTTAGATTATTGCTAAGTAGATTCCAAGGACCAACTTTTTGTATTTTTAGCCATTCTGAACGGTAGTAGCATGTATTTTTATTTTTTGGGTATTTAAATTGATATTTTGGCTTATATTTGAATAATTGTAGTTGTAGTAGTTGAAATTGAATTGTAGTTGCTTCTATAGGCTTGTTAATTATTGTATAGTAATGTTGTAATGCCAAATTTTCAATTTGAATGCCATAGCAAAAGTCAAAAAAATCAGCCATTTATGCATTGCCATTTTTAGCTTGTTGGGCTTGTTTTAGGTAGCTTTTGGTTGGTTTCCGAGGGGGCTAATGTAGTTGCTTAAGTGGTTGAGTGGTAGGAAAAGGTTCAAGGGTTGTTTGATTGATAGTTTGTAAGTTATGAAGTTTAGAAGTTTGTGTAGTCTTTCTTTGAAATGCTTAAGTATTGCCTTTAATTGCTTTGTAGTGTTTATGTAGTTGTTACTTGGTTTGTTGTTGAGTAGACTCGGGTTTGAATGCATGTTGAAATGTGTAATAAGTTGGGTGGCCTACTTTGTCATCTAACTTGGTTGTCTTAGTTGTTTATTTAATATTGCGTTGATTAAAGTGTTGTTTATTGATTGATGAATGTTGTTGTACTAGAAGAAAACCTAATGTTGTCTTCTCAGAATATGAAATGTTTAATGTTATTATTGTGAGTCATGATAGTGTGTGCCACCTCTCGAGCAGCATCCGGCTGTTGGGTTAAAAACGGCATGACTATCATGTGTTATCCCCCATCTCGCATGGGCAGAGATGTCATGGAGTGTAGGTCTAGAATGGGGTACTTCCGAAGTGTATCAATTGGTATAAAGGGTTCATTAAGTTCGTGATGGCGTATGGAGCTACATCAACTAGTGTATCATTTCTCAATTGAATGGTTACTTGTGTTGGTTTAATTGAATTAATGTTGTTGATGAAGTTTATGATATGTTATTGTTCATAGGATGTTTTTTCCAAGTGGTAAAGTAAAATGTTTCCAAAATATCCTACTGAACCCTCGCTGAGCTTTGTATTGTATAAGCTCACCTTCTCTGCTGATTTTTAGGTGTTACCGAGCCAGATTTAAGGTACGTTCCTCAGGAGATTGAGTACGGGTAATATGTGGATGAGTCCAATGTGCAAGAGTCTTATCCATGATGTCTTTGCTGGAGTACTCTTTTGTTGTCTTGAAATATGGAACAAGTTGTATTGTATTCACTTTGGCGTTGTAATGTATAAGATGCTATAAAGATAGTGAAAAGTATAATGCTAGTTTAATTGTCTTACTTTTGGAATATGAATAGGTTACTAGACTAGTTTTATACCTATTATGCATATGTATAGTATAGTTTGTGGTATGTTGTTGAAACGGAGGCATATGACTTATGGTTGGAATGTCGTATGGTTGTATAGTGAATGGTTTTAGATGTGTTGTATGTTGATAAATGGTTGTTGGAGTTGTTGTTGAAGTTGTAGTTGGTTGTGTGATGTTATTATAAAGGATTGGTTTAAAGTCCTGTTGTCCATATTACATACGTTATATTGTCAAAATTCTGTTGCGTCTTGACTGATCGTAAGTGGGGTCGAGTTGAGGCATGACATGTCACGCCCCAACTCGACCCCTCCTATAATTAGTCAGGACGCAACGGAATTTTGGCAGTATAACGACAATAAATAGGATACCGAGGCTCTAAACCAACCTCAATAGGACATCATACCTCAACTACATAAACCATACAATAAACAACTCTTCAATAAATACAACATACAATATGACTATATTATACAATAATCATTTCTCGTTATATGCCTCCGTTCCAACATAATACATAAACCTTAATATACAATACAAAAACATATTGAGCCAATCTAACAACCTAATCATAAACAAAAGAAAGGCTACTAAGACAACATCAACTAATTCATTAAATTAACAACATCTTATACATTATAAACTACAAAGCAGATAAAAGTCTACTATGTTAATTTACAAGATAATAAAACATGTACGACATCACGGATAAGACTCTGGAACATAGGACTCATCCACGTAAGGCACGTTTTCCACTTTCTCCTCTTCAGGAGGCACGTACCCGTAATCTTGCGAAAGTACACCTGTAAACATGCAATAATAGAGAGTGAGCTTATATAAAATAAGCCCAGCGAGGATCCGACAGATCTCGAGCAAGGTCTACTAAACTCTTTGGAATAATCCTTTGAGTCAGTAAGCACACAATAACATAAATAATACTATCATCACATAACTATATAACCATTCAATAAAGGATACTCTAGTTGGTGTAGCTTCATACGCCATCACGATCTCAACCATTGTTCTTATAACTCCCCATTACTCACACACCCGAGGTACCTCACTAGCCCCTCCCTCCATGACACCTCCGTCATGCGAGCTGGGGGTAGTCTCTGGCAGTCATGCCGTTTTCAACCCGACAGCCCAACGCTACCCGAGAGGTGGCACACACATACCAAGACTCCATAACAATCATCAATATTCAATCAATCATCAATCAATAATCTGGGAGATCAGCAACGAAAGTGCCCGATTCCTGTACTCAATAATCAATCAATATAACATCAATATAACATCAATATTTAATTAAACAACAAACAACTAAGTTAGATGACAAAGTAGGCCATCTAACCGAACATGCACTAAACACACAATCAAACTCTAATTTACCCATCAACAACTCACAATTCAATCACTCAACCCACACCCAATCAACTAAGGCTCAATCTAACATTTTAAAGAAAGACAACCTAAACTTCAATTAATCATATCTTGCATTCTACTAATCCAAACAACTCCAAATCAGTTTCAAACACTCACCCATTCAACCATCTACATTAGCCCCTCGGTAAACCACCATAACACCTCCAAATCATGCCCGACAACTCTAAAACCCTAAGGTGTCAAGGCTGAATTTTCCCGATTTTCACCCAAACATCATAATCGAAAATTCGGCATTACAACGGCGCTACCACGTAATTATCAAACATTTAGAAATCGACGGCAATCGATTCCGATCAACACAACTCAATTAAATCAACATTGAACAATTTAATCAAATTTAAATACCCGAAAAATAAAAATTATGCTACAACCAATAAAAACTTGTAGTATTACAGTTAAATGATCCCTAGCATGCAAGGAGCAATAATCTATCATCTGATTAGAATTCTAACGATTCGATTTTCAATTATATGCAAAAACACAAAAGTTGAGTTTTGAGATCCAGAATTTTTCTCTCACCTTTGATGCGATATATGCCTAGGAATGCGTGCAATGCGTACCCAACAAGCGGAATCCAAGTCGGCACGAAGTTCTACGGACAAAAACTAGGTTTTTCTTTGAATTTTTGCTTGGAAAACCTTGAAAACTCTTTCTCTTTTTCTCTCTTCTCCCTCTCGGCAATGTGTGTGTAATTGTGGGTGTGTTTGTGCTTTGTGAGTGTGTGTTGGTGATATAAGCTTATTTGGTCAACAATTAAATAAAGTCAAAGTTAGTTTAAATTAGTATTTTTGTGTTTTCTTGACTTTAATTGCATTTTCTTGATCACCAAAGTTCAAAATATTTATTCAACACCCAAGCTAGCTCAAGTAAATTATTTTTAGGTGACAAGAAGTTTTACAATCCAACAATTTCACCCGAGTCGGCTTAAAACTCGATTTTCGTAAAAGTCGGTGTAAAAACCCTAATAAATTCTTAAGCCGATTTTAAAACCGTTTTCATCAAACACAGGTCTATTAAAGTCCATGGACTAGGTCCAGAAGGGTTAAGAAGACCAGTTTCAAAATTTTAGCAGACGTGTTTCGAAAATACTATTCACTGAAAATCGACGATAAAATTTCTGACTCCGTTTTTGATGAAAATTTCATGAATGCACATTTAGCACGTATTAGGAGTATTGATATCAAAATTATAACATTCTAGGCCCTATAGCACATAAACAGGTCATATGCACGCAAAACGAGACAAAGCACGTAAATCAAGTTAAAGCAGATAAGTAGGGTTTCACATGACATATACGAGAGTCATGGCCAAGGATATAAGTAGTTCTCCATATTCACCTATCAATCTTTCTGTACACAACTTATACTCATATATATATCTTGTAATACCAAACCACGCTAATGACTCAAGACTTAATCCTATTAGAACTAACACATTCATTTCATGTGTAACAAATATCTTAGTCTACACACACCACATAAACTTTTTGTTTCCCAACACTATAACTAATGCCTCAAGTAGGTTAGTAGTCCTCAAGTTTAAGTAGTGCAGTCAACACTTAGCTACAAACGAGTATAAATTTAATCTTGTCAATATCTTATTAATTCTTCAAGGATTCACAGTGTCTGAGGCCACTGTCACGCCTCAATCCGCCCCACTTATGATCAAGTCAGGTTGCGGCAGAATTTCAACATTATAACATCTGTAACATGGACAACAGAATCATAAACTGGTTCACTTCATACAACTCACATACAACAACAACTCCAACAGCACACAACACAACACAACACAACCAACAACATCTCATAAACCTACCAACCAACATTAAAACAACACGATACAATGCCTCTGTCTCAACAATATACAACAAACCATAATAGACATATTAAAATAGACATCAAGCTAGCCTAACAACATAGTCATATTCAAAAGGAACACTACTAAGCTAGCATTATACAACCCACTAACTTTAAAGTAAGTTATACATTACAAACTTTAAGACTTACATACATTTAACATAAACATAAACTTAAAGACAACATATAAGACATCCAAGCAAGCACTCAAGCCTCAGGCTTGTCCACATTATTTGACGGCACATATTCCATGTACCCTAAATTTGGATCACCTAAAAGGTCAGCAAATAGGGTAAGCTTAAATATAACAAAGCTCAGCGAGGGTTCAATGGAAGGTTTTGAAATCATTTTCATGAAACTCTTTGGAAAACACCCTAGGAAGATTGAACACACAACAAGCATCAACAACAATACAAATATAGCAATATAAGTAACCAAACAATAAGGATAGGATACACTCGTTTTGTTGAAGCCGTTCTCCCCGGGCACCAATCATGAACCCTACCAGGTACCAAATGCATTCCGAAAGTACACCAAACTAGACCCACGCCCCATGAACATCCTACGATCATGTGGGATAGGGGATAGAACATGATAGTCGTGTCAATGCAACCCGGCAAGCCCAATACCGCCCAAGGTGATACAACCCTATCATGCCTCACAACAATTAACACTTAACACTTAACATTCGGAGAGAATAACAAAGTAGGTTGTCTCCCGGCACTTCAACATTTACAAACAAAAACTCAACACTTAGAAAATACTTAAGACAACTTAACTAGATGACGAAATAAGCCATCCAGACTCAACACACACTTCAACACACATTCAACCCCGAGCCTACTTAACACCAAGTCAAGTATCTACCACACAAACAACACCAAACAATTAAAGACAACACTTAGCCAATTCAAAGAAACATAAACCTAACTTCCCAACAATATAACTTACAATCTAGCAATCAAACAACCCCCAAACCTTCTCCTATCACTCAACCACTTAAGCAAGTACATAAACCCCCTCGAAAACCATCCAATAGCCATCTAAAACGAGCCCAACAAGTCCAAAATGGCAATGCACACAAGGCTTAAATTTCGGACTTCTAAACCGATATTCAATTCAACATTTTGGCATTACAACATTACTACTCAATATTAAACAAGTCTATACAAGCAACTACAACTTAAAAACAACTACTACAACAAGAATTAAACCAAATAATAGCTAAATTGTCAAAATAAAACATATAAAAAAAAATACAACATTCCACCGATTAAATTGGCTATAATTACACGAAGTTGGTCTACAACACCTAACTAACAACAATCATAAGACAATTTAGCTAAACATCAACTATATATGCAATAATAAAATTTTGACATAAACTTTAAAATTAAGATCTAGTTTTTCCCTCACCTTTGATGGAAACTATGGCTTGAAATAGGTAGAACACAAGTTGAAGAAGCAAAATCAAGCTTTGAATGGAAGGTTTTGGCCTAGAATTGAGTTTTTTTCTTCAAAAATGGTTGAAACTTGAAAAATACTATTCTTCTTTCTTCCTTCAAGGCTAAAATTTTTGTGTGTGTTTTTATGGTGTTTTGGCTGATTTTGGTGTATGTATTAAGTTAAATACAAAGTCAAAGCAATAATTGAAGTCAAAGTTGGCTAAAAATGATTTTAAATGACAGAAGACTAAATTATCCTTTATTTTTGTTTCATTTTTCAATCATGCCATCCTAGGATTATTTAAGATGATAAAATATTTATTTATAATATATACTAGGTCAAAAAAAGTCAACACAAGAGTCGATTTTAGCAAAAATCACTATTTGGCTTTAAAATGTTACTTTTTCGCCCGAAAAGTCTACTTTAAATTCCTAATTTGTTTCATAATCAATTTTTATTAAATCATGGGTCAATTAATAATGGAGGACTAGTTTTTAAAATGTTTAAAAGACCAGTTTCAAAAATTTAGTAGAAGTGTCCTCAAATGCTATTTAAAAGACACTTTAAATGAATGTTTCACTAAAAATCTTTATGAAAGTTTTATGAATGCACATATATCATGTAATAGGAATAAAAATTACATAAATTACACACATGTAGTTCAAATAGCATATAAACAAGTCAAAACACGTAATTGCACATAAAGAGAACTTTCGGGGTCTCACAACCACCTAGTTTAATCTAAACCTTATACTCCATAGATAAATTCATCGATGACCATTACAGATGGGATAACTCCAAATGCACATCAAACATTAATAGTCATTATAGGTACTCCAAGATCATGACTTACAATCTACCTAGTGTCAAGTCATCCTCATAATCTTTTCTATTAACCGAAATAAATAACTCGATATACCAAATCATCCACTTTCCATGTCACATGAGCATCTTAAACATCATATTCACCTAGTCCTATCAATCATTAAGCCTATTGTTCTAGCTATCTATGACCTTAGAAGGTAGTCTACCGGTCAAATCACACATACAAATCATATCACAAAGAATAAAACATAAACATCAATGCACATGAGTTACACATAGTTCATATATAACACACAAGGCACATTGAACAAGTTTTCATGTAACATGGATGCACATCAAACACCTAGACATATTCATCTTAAAACTTCTACCCAAAGACCAGGGGTTCTAGACCTGGCTTACGCCTAGCTATTGAGCTAAGCTTTGATACCACTAAAGTTGTCACGCCCCGAACCCAACCCTGCGTAGGACTAAGTCCGAGCGCGATATTTGAATCAATTAACCTTTCTTACTTAGTCAAATTTTACACTTATTATTAGTTTCTTCAAAAATTGGGCAGAATAACGGCTGTAATGTGGACAAAACAGTTTTCTTTTTCTTTAACCTGCAAACAGAAAAGCTACAATCTACTTCTCCCAATCCTTCTCCTCAACATCACAATGCAAAACTCCAACACAGTTCATTCATTCACTAACATGATATAATTAATATGAAAATATACATCTGATACTTGCATTAGGAGAAGGTTTTAACAACATCCAAATTACTTTCTATCAGGCGATACATAGCCAAGTGTCCAAAAATAAAACCGACTACGTATATCGCTTGTATAACTGCTAAAAACGTCATTAAGCTAACTTCCTAGCCAAATACAATCAATGACTAGTTCATTTATACAAGTTACTGATGATTAAAATCACCTATTTATACAAAATAGTATATATAATATATATTTGTTCAAATCATAGCATCAACCATACACCCAAAATAGGTGCATATCATGCATTGGGGGCTTCCTGTTCAAGATTAGAGGTTTCCTCTTCATTGCCTAAAAGGGGGAAACAAAGAGGGTGAATTTATCCGGCACCAAAGCTCAGCGAGGGGGGAATATGGGAAGGGTTTTCGAATACATTTTCCTATTTGAAAACCATTTGGAAAACTCCGTATGCAATGCAAGCAATAACTGCAATCAAGAATCAATTCAAGTATACATATACAAGACATATATCACATACTGAATAAGGAATAGCTTACTATTTCCAATTGAGTCGATTTCAAGCGGTAACTAGTTATCTGAGATGTTCAACATCTCATTCCCTATCTCACGCAATAGAGTATTCCAGATAATACTCGAGCCTACGACCAACTCTCTAGGGAAATCTAGTTCCCCCAAGCAAGGTGGAATACAAACCATGGTAGACATAAGATCACCGATACCCCTAGGATGTCCGGCGTAGTATGCATACTACCATGAGAAACCAGGTGATTGCAACCCCTTTTGACACCAATTCAAGTTCAAGTTTACATAATACAAGCATTTATAGCAATCAAATTGGCATCGAGTTCACAACTAGCACGTAGTTGACATTTATAGTAAATCGGGTAAACAACGAGCAATCAAGTAATATAATTCATATTAACAATTACACAAGTATCCTAACACATCTAGAGGTCATATAACATCATTACACATTAGTAGAAACTAGTAACTTAGCCATTTAATCAAATACACTAAGCATTAGAACTTAACTAATTCATCTAAGCCAATGCCTATGCCACTGCAATGACCTAACTTTTGCAAATGAGTTACCTATCTTCTTGAACTCCAAATACTCTATTTTTGGTATATAATTAAATCTCTTCGAGTGTATATAATTCTGGAATCAAACAAAGCTCAATTCCGATCTAAATTGACTGAGTTATAACCAATTTCGTGCAACTAAGTTTGACTGTCCAGATTGAGTGCAAATCTTGAGTCATTTTGAAAATGGAAAATTTATAGAATTTAAATGTTGGAATCTAACTTTCCCTAAAACATGAAGTTTGTTCCTAATTATCTAATTTAGCTACTATGAAAGTTTCATTCAATTCCGAGGTCGTTTACTATTTTTAATACGCAAAAGAAACTCAAGGCAGTAAGTTGTCCAGTTTCAGCAAAATTCCCATAATGTACTATAATGAGTGTTTATGAACAAGAAACAATTTTTCCTCACAAACCTTTCAACACAAGAATTGTTCCTCTATGAGTCTAGTATAACCTGGAATTTTTCCAAATTTTGCTAAAATGATTCGGTCATTCAAACAAACCAAGACTTCCAACTGCACCAATCTGTCCAGAACAAGCTATTACGTGTATCTTGCTTATTTTGCTTATATATTAATTGCAACAACTACTACAAGCTTTAGCAACACATAGCAACATTAATAAGCATCAACTATATATAATTTTTCATCTAATTCTTTCCCAATTGGTGTAGGTTTAATTCCAAAGTTGTGATAACCCAAACCCGGCATGCATTTAATAGCATTTGACTGCATTTAATTAAATGTTTAATTAGTTAAATCAACCAATTTGCACTATTTTAATATTTCTCTTGGAAGCATTTAGTAATTTTATATTGAATAATTAAAAAATTATTATATATTTCTATTAATTATAGTAATTGAATTTATTCTCTTGTATTTAATTAAGTGTCATCTTAAATGTTAATATTTAATTGCACTTGATTACATGTTTATATTTACTTGTTCATTCGTATTTTGGCATTAACTTCATAATTCTTTAAAATATTCTAGAAATAGTTAAATTAATTATTTTTAAATTAATATTGATTATTTTGATTGTTTTGATTATTTTAATAATCGGTTTTAATTGTCTTGCATTAAAATCACTCGGTTTTCAAATAAATGAGAAAAGTAACTCCGAGCTGGAGTGAATTTTAAACTATTCTACTACTTTACTTTTCAAAAAAATTAAAGTTTTATATTATTGCTCATCACGATCGTTTATTGATCGTTCGATCGTAGCATTTCGAAAATGAGAGTTAGAGAAATATTTTTCGAATTTCGTGAATAATTTTTTTAGTTTAATTTAGCTAGTTTTAGTTGGTTTTCATTAAAATTGCATTGTTTTAAGTTGAATTAGATTAAATGGCATGAAAATAATCTTATTTGACCAATTTTCACTTAAGTTTGACTTTGCAAAATGACCATTTTGCCCTTGATCTTTGTCAATTCTTTTAAATAGCAAAAAATCAACAAAATGATCAAAAAAACAAACTTCAAAATGCCCTATAAGTCCTTGCCATGGCCGAAACTCCAAGGAGGAAATAAAAAGATTTTTCTTGCATTTTCTTCTACAATCGTGCGTGGAATTACTCGGGGGTCGTGGCTCGGGTCCTTGCAGGTCTTGGTCTTCAATCTCTGTGAGGGTTTTCACGCTTTTGTGCATATTATATGAAATTTGATTTTTGATTCAAATTTTTAGATTTGATATTTAATGCGTTATAATGCTTGAAATTGATTGGAAATGCTTTTTTAGGGTTCGTAGAGCATTGCTTGTTAGTTATTTAACGATTTTTACGGTTAGAAATGCAAATTGAATTTAGGCAAGAACGTGAATAGTAAAAATGAATAGTAAAACCCTAGAATTTCAGATTTTTTATCCGAATTGCGATTTCTTGATTTGGATAGGTGGCATTAATGATAGAAAGATAAAATGTACAATAAAAACAGATCGGCCTTTGTTAAAATTAGAAATTAGACAAAGAAACGTAGAGGGGTCGTTTGACCAAAAGTTGACCGTGTTCGAATTGGGTTGGGGGTTTTGCTATTAGGGCATGGGAGCACTTTTGGTGCTGTTGTGGCGTTGATTGAGCGACCGGTTAGTATAGTTGTAGTTCAAACGCAGTAGGTGGACTTTCGGACTTCGGTTGGGAAAGTGAGGTTTAGTGACATAGAAACGTGCCTTGTAGTGCCTGAGTGAATGTAATGAAATCGGTTTCCTAATCCCGTAGCTCGTTTGCTCGTAATTGCCTTTGGAAGTTAGAGATTGAATAGTGATATTTGTCGTTTTCGTGTTTGAACTGATGTTACTTGTTTAATTGGTGTTATTGTTGCTATTAATGATAGTTATGCTTGAAAAGTTAGTTGAATGCTAGTATTGATTGTAAATGCTTGATATCTCGTTTATCGCCTCTAATCTGTATTGTTGTGCTATCGCTCGTTTATCGCCTTGTATCGTGTCTTGCATTGCATAGTGTCAGGCGCGTGAGTGATAGGCCTCTCTGGGTAGTCTCGGGCTGCCAGTGTTGGTTGCTCTAGCTCCGTATCCTATTCCTTTTCTCGCTTGGGTTGCCTCCCAGGGAGATTTGGGTCGTAGAATTGATGGATACTTCCGGGGTATTCCAAACTGAAGTTATAAGGTGGTTGCACGCTTATTGTCATCGTTGTCAACATCAAGCTCGAGATTGATGTATCGCTCGTGAAATGGTACATTGCTCGTATGAGTGAACCATAGCCTTCAGAGTGTGGTATAGCTTTGAATGGTTGTGTTAATGCTTTTATTAAGTGTTTATTGTATTGATTGTGTATATTGAATGCTTACTTGTCAGTTCTATTGCTTAACTGCCTTATTTGCATTGCACGACTTTCTTGCTCTCCACCTCAATATCTGTCTCGCCCTCACTGAGTATACGTGTTGTGTATACTCACTCCTCACCACCACATTTCAGGAAATGTCATGTTAGCTGGAAAGTTCGTGATTACGTGAAAGATCGTGCTCGAAGAGTTGTCTTGCGTGCTATGTGGTTTGAGTTGTCAAAGATGCAAAGATGTATGTTCATGTGTTGTATGTATTTATTGTTAAAAAGAATGTACTTTAAATTTAACTAGGTAATTGAGGTAGAATGAAAAGCTAGTTTATGTATTCAGTTAGTATAGTTAACTTTATTGCATGTATGTAATTGTCTAAAGGAAAATAGTTAGAATAGTTTGGGTACTTGGAAATATGTATACTTGCTGTGTTTGGTTGTTGAGAATCAAGGCTCGGATGGCCTTGAGGTGTTTGTATGGTTGGACACGGTGTTGGTCCACTTAAATGCTATTGCAGGTTTTACATTTTGCCTAGAAACAGGGAAGACTCCGTCCGTCTTTCCCTAAAATTTTGCCCGGGTTTGGAATTGGGTTGTGATTAGATTAATTGATAGAACTCCCAGTCTCGAGAGAGATCGGGGTGTTACAAAAGTTGACCTAAAATTTACTCATAACTTCCGAGTATGGCTTACTTAATTGAACTCGATATCCATCTTAAACATCCCGGCATCACTTTCGACACATTTCACACTACTCATTACCTTTTTAAACATTAACGGGTCATTTTTTACAAAAATATTAATTTATTTCGAATCGCCTCGGGCACGGGTTTTACATAAACAATCATACAATTATGCAATTCTAATTTCACATATAGACCTCTACCCCACAGACCGAGAAACCTATCCCGATTCATGCATTCTATAAACTCTGATACCACATAAATGTCACGCCCCGACCCGACCCCACGCTAAAGAGTAAGTCAGGACCTGATAAACGGACAGAGTCTCCTCTGTACCGTGGACTAACCAGATACCTGCACACAGAAGAATATGCCACAAACAACAATATACAACATATACCATCATACTATATACAAATGACTTATCATTGCCAAGTTCATTAACTAATACTAGACTGTTAACTAAGCCATACAATACTTAAGCTTTACTTAGACAATTTATAACATGCTATCTACGTTAGACATCATAAGCTAAGCCATTATAAAGGTCTATTACATGCCATGACCTAAAAAACATACAATACATTAAGTTTACAATCCTCCAAAAATAATAAATACATACAAGACCCCTATGGTCTCAAAATAGAATCCAAGTACATAAAGTAACATCAATCACATAAGTCGTCCACATAGTTCACATAAGCCTCCTAGCCAACCTCAGCAAGCTCAAGGTAAAGCTTCAACTTGAACTTCTTCCACCTGATCAACTAGTCGGGGATCTACCTCAACCTCTCTTGAAACATGTTAGAAAGAGGAATGAGCAAACACAGTTGCTCAGTGAAGGATAGGGTACAGTTAACCAGGGTGTTTTCGAAATCATTTTTGTACAATGCAACAAGTAGCCACAAGATTAACAATAATACAAGACAATTAAGCAATTAAACAACTATATTACACTTATTTAAAAGGATATAGCTCGGTAACTCTTACCACCCCAATTTCTCGAACCACAATCCACGAACCACTAACTCGATCACGATGTGCCGGTATCCCAAACACCAATGGGTACTCCGGATATACCCGATACCTATGACCCAACATCCTCTGGCAATCTCTGGACCAAGTGAGTAAGAGAATAGAGTAAGTAGCTAGAGCAACCAACCCTGGCAAGCCCGAAGCCGCCTAGAGAAGCCCATCGCATCCGTCTCAACAATGAGGTTGCCCAGCCATCGCAACGATATCACAAATAGCAATAACAGTGTATTCACATATATCAAGATAATTCAATAACATCACTTTTTAATGCAAACCAAAGCAATCAATTACATTTAATCTAACTTGGTAATATTTCATACTAGACCATTAGTTCACTTATATGCACATACTAAACATAAACCACATAATTCACAATCTAACTATTCTATTCTTATGCAAACACTTTATGACACCTTTAAATGCTAAGAAAACTCATGTTGAACTACAGCTACCTCTTAACCCCTAAAATCTCCTTTGTCACTTTACACTACAACACCCTAAACTACACATTAAAACAACGCCATAACATACCATAACCACTACCTAACACATTTAACACCAACCAACACACCCGTTCAACAAAACACACATATGGCCCCTTTATGTTCAAGTTCAATTTACCAAGTTCTAGGCTAATTCTAACCATTTTGGACATTAATCTAGGTTCAATAACACTTATGGCACTCTTAGGAAACATGAAAACAAGTTTATAAACATAAAACATCAAACTAGCCTAAAAACTACTACTCATCTTCTTCAACCTTAGGTTATTTGCAAAATTTAAGCATTCAAAGCAATACACACCATAGAACATGTCTCAACACTCAATAAACACCAATACATACAATATTTAGGCATTATATCAACTTATATCAACAAAACAATAATTTACATAACTTGGCAAAAGCTTGAAAAATGAAAAAATAATGAAATCCCTCACCAATGATAGGTTGTAGATGCAAGGAAATGGCTTTGTGTGGCTAGCAAACACCTCCTACAAGCTTGGATTGCATAATTTTCACAAGCCCTAGCTCACAATTTTTTTCTTTCTTTTTCTCCTAGTCGTCGGCCTCAAGCTTCTTTTTTTTTCTTTTGTTGCTTTTATGTTATGTATTGTATGTATATTAGTAGTATATATGTGTATATTAGCCTAGGATAAGTTGGGCCTTAGGAAATAAAAGCAATTAAAACTAAAACAAAGCCCACAAGCTAATTAAAATCTAACTTGCCCAAAACAACATTGTTTTTTTTTTTTTACTATTCCTACGATACCCAAAACATTTTTATATCTAACACTCCCGATATGCAATGCACGAAATAACAATGAACAAATACTAAATATAAGTTAATAAACATAAAAAAAATACAAAATTGTGAAAATAAAATAGTCAAAAATTAGCCCTGAGCTTGGGTGTCACAGACTCTATTACATTTTTTTTAAATGTAATACAATTAAGAATGACATAAACATGATGAAGCGTAATAGTAGTTCTACTAATAATATAGTAAGTATCAATATTAATAATGATGATTATTATATGCTTTTCTTTTAATTCCATAATTGGGTTTAGGGATACTTGTAGGGATTTTTTTCACCATCTCGACAGGTAGAGATGTTGAAAGATGAATGTAGCAATTTCTAAATGTAGAGATGGTTGTAGGGGTGCTGTTGGAGATAAATATCTCCAACAACGTCCATACATGTGGATGTTGTTGGGTGTATAGGGAATGGATTGGAGTTGGCCTAAGGCCAATTTTAATAGCTTCATCATATTTATCCTACATAGTATAGGAAATCTCTATTTTAATTTCACTCAAACAGCTTCCATATTGTAAGACTCCCTATTTTTATTTTATTTCAATATTATCTCTTTTTATTTAATCAAACAATTTTTTAATATTCCTAAACTTGTGTTAATTAAATCTATTATTTTCATTTAAAACTTTATTATTAAACTTTAAATCAATATTTGTTAATTGTTTATGTTGATTTTTAATTAACATATTATTTTAATTTCCTAGTTGGGTTTAGCGATAATTTTAGAGATTTTTTTCACCATCTCTACACGTATAGATGTTCAAAGATGAATATATCGTTCTTTAAATGTAGTAGTGGTTGTAGGGATGCCATGAGAGATGAATGTTTCCAACAACATTGATATAAATGGGGTAGCATATACAATAGAACCTCTTTAAATTAATACTCAATAAATTTATAATCTCTTTTAATTAATAAAAAGGTGCGGTGCCAACTTGGGATCACTGTAAAAAGTTGTTAACTTTGATAAAATTATAGGATAATACAT
Source organism: Ehretia macrophylla (assembly GCA_037974665.1). Classification (NCBI taxonomy): domain Eukaryota; kingdom Viridiplantae; phylum Streptophyta; class Magnoliopsida; order Boraginales; family Ehretiaceae; genus Ehretia; species Ehretia macrophylla. The sequence continues at coordinate 76,656,479 of CM075764.1, read as the reverse complement.
TTTAAAATTTTATAATGTATTTTATTAACCCAAATATTTTATACATTAATAATTAGCTAAAACATACATAATACATTGACTATGAGGTTTCTTAAAGTATGAATCTAGAGTATCTTATTTTTTGTTGAATTTCAAATCTAGTTGAATCTCATATTTAATTATTTGAAGATAAAAAATTGAGATATTCCTACAGGGATTAGGATATAAGATTATAGCTTGTTTGGATTGGCATTTTTAAAGGAAATGAAAGGTTAGGGATAGATTTTTCAATCATTTTCCTTGTTTGGATTGCACATTTAGAGGAATGAAAGGTTATAGAGGGGTTTCAAAATCTCTCTATTTCCTTTAATGGGAAAGATTTTGCAATCCTTTCAAACTGGAGTGTTTTAGAGAAAAAGGAAAGGTTTTGTGTGACAAAGTCTCTTTTGTCCTTATATATCTCAAGATTATAAAAATAAAAATAAAAATAAGGTACTTAAGTAATTTTGCATTTAAAATATTCCTTTCATTTCCCTTCATTTTCCAATCTAAACAAAAAATCATAAAATCCTTCTCTTTCTTTTCCATTAATGTTTTTGCAATCCAAACAAGGTAATTCTTTTCCTTTATTTTTCTTCCTCCTCTTTACTTTCCTTTCCTTTCCTTTATGCAATCCAAACATGCTGTTAGAGAAATTAATTCTCATCATAATCCTAAAAGGACTTAGATACGAGATTAAAAAAATTTTATTCTAATCCTACTAAAATTAATGATTCTCATATATTCTCATTACTTATCTTTTTAAATTAGACTAAAAAAATACATGTCACTTTTCAAAAAAAGATACCAAAATCATAATATGTTATTACAAAGTTAAAATTGTTTAAAATAACTCTTAAATATAAATCTATTAATTTTACGATAACTTAATAGAATTTAATGATCAAAACACAATTAATTAAAAGAAATTCCACCGTATTACCTTCATATTAAACTCCCTTACCTCGCGTAATACACTTTTTTTTTTTTGTTCGGATAACGAGCTATAAACGTCTTTTACAAAAAAATAACCAATTCAAAAACCACTTTAACAAAAGCACAAAAACCACACTGCATAAAACCATTTTGACACCAAAAAATCTATGCCTATCATCTCTCTAGAAAAAAAGGACAAAAACTCTGTTCTCTCTCTCGGCATTCGGATCCTCCGGCCGTGGTCAAATTGGTTGCCATCCGATCAACAAGGCCGTCAATGGTATGTTTCATTGGCCCTCCTATCAACATTTTATATGCATATGAATATATGTATATATGTATATATAATTACGTGTATATAAATATATATATGTATATAACTCGTTAGGCTTCGATTCAGCATATATATCTCCGACTTTTCCCATTGTGCGATATTTTTAGTTGGAGTGAATTGCTTGCTGTCCTCTTATGTTTTGGTCGAAATACTCATTTACTTCCTGTGTTTTTAAAATATGCTCATTACTCCCCTGTGTTTTTTCGATTAAGTTGACGCATCCAAAATCTCTTATTCCGTTAGCAAACGTTACCAAATTAGTTAATTGATCGTTATACCCTTACATAAAGTTAAAATCGAAAAAACACAGGAAAGTAATGAGCCTATTTTAAAAATACAGGGGTGAATGAGTATTTCAAGAAAAACACAGGGGGTGACAAGCAATTTATTAAAAGAGTATTTTTGTCTAACAACAAATTTATTTAAACCAAAAGCATAAAAAAATAGCATTTTTAGCGCGTGTATTACAATTGCTGTTAAATTAGACGGCTTTTTTAACAGAGGGGGGCGGTCAGCTACATTCCGAAAATCACAGGGGGGTAAGAAGCCTATTTTAAAAACACAGGAGGTGAATGAGTATTTCAATCAAAACACAAGAGGGCGGCAAGCAATTCACTCTTTTTAGTTGTTAATATTAGAGTGTTCTTTTTGATATTTTTGAAAAAAAAGCAAAATTTAAACTCTTAATACAGAATCATCTATTTGCATATGATTGTAGCATCCTTGGTGAATATTTGGGAGATCCTCAATCTGTTTTTAGGTTGTGAAGCCAATGGACTAACATGTCTGACATTCTATCTTTGTATATCGTGTAGAATTTGGTGTGGGTTTGGTCATAAATTAATGAATAAGCCATAACCTATCCGTGTGATTAAAATGGCGCATATATTAAACACGGAAAATGAATTTACTACTAAAGTGTATTGCCGTTTTTGTTCCCACTTCAACGAAGATAGTACTTAGAGCTTTAGAATTGCATCAAATTGATATGGGTTTAGAGCCGCGCTATTGAATTAGATGCATGTGTATTAATTTATATTATTATAGTTTGTCTATTTGGGAAAGAAATGGTTTCTTTATAGTTTTATAGATATTGGATATTTTATTTTAGAGTAAATAATCAAAATGGTCCTTTATCTTTGGAATTTTTGATATTTTCGTCCCTTATCTACCAAACGTGACAAATTAGTCTCTTTATCTTTAAATATGTGACGTCGTTAGTCCTTTTAACAAATTTCGTTAATTTTTTAACGTAGATTATATGCACCCAACACGTGATCAATTAGTCTCTTACCCCTCCAAAATCTTAATTAAGTTGGTTGTGTGTCAGACACATGCAATTCGCTTTAAAAAAATTGATGAAATTTGTTAAAAAGATTAACGGCGTCACAAATTTAAAGATAAAGGACCAATTTGTCACAATTAGTAAATAAAAGATGAAAATGTTACAAAACCCAAAGATAAAGGACCATTTTGGTCATTTACCCTTTATTTTATCTTTGGCAGTTTTGCACCTTGCAACATAGTCTCAGTCATGTCCAATGCCCGCTTGCACTTTGGTTCAAATTCGTGGTTATTCAAATACACTAAACATTGTTTCCTACCGCCAAAATTAGAGATTTAAAACAAGTAGTTACTCGTTAATATTTTATGGATTTCGATTTGTACTTCCATTTATCTGTTGATGGAGGGGGAAAGCAAAAATGCTTACACTAAACTCTTTTGCGTAGCCACATACAGTACTATGGGAAAGAGTATAAAATCGAAAGAAGGGATGGCGAGATTGACAGAAGATTTGATAGTAGAGATACTACTTAAATTGCCAGTAAAAACATTGTTGATTTTGAAGTTGGTTTGTAAATCCTGGTGCAAATTGATCAAAAATACTAATTTCATCAACATTCATCTTAAAAATTCAAAAGACAATATCCTAGTCATTTGCAGTGTCAAAGATGAGGTAAAAAGTTACTTAATCTTTCCATTCTTATGAATCGCTCAATGCCACATAAGTGGATTAGTTTGTTCAGAAGGTCCAAAAGGTATTGTGTTATGTAACCCGGTTTTAAGAGAATTCAAAGTGTTTCCCACCTGCCCACTTTTGTGCCTAGACAATCGATATGCACTTGGATTTGGCTTTGATTCTCACAGAAGTGAATACAGGGTCGTTGTGTTTGGCGCGCATAGAGAAGACAAATCAATTGCTAAAGTTGTTATTTACAATCTCAGTACTCATTCATGGAGAGAAATCAACCATTGCCATAACTTCTCAAAGAACTTGTCACGTGGAACATTCTTGAAAGATAAGCCCATCAAGGATAACAACGCCGCTTTAAATTGGTTTTGCAATTAGCACGTCACAATATCCCTATATATGACATTTGCTACACGATATACACTAATCTTGGATCATGTTCCCATATTTTAATAAGATCATCAAGTAATTGTTAATTACGTTTCGACAACGATGCGATCGAGAATTAATTTTTTTTTGTAAGACCAAAATAAAACTAAATCTTATCATATCTTGTGAGGTTTTTGGTTTGCTGAGACACACTTCTATTGTATGCAATTTCGTACTCATGAATCCCATACAAATTGCAATTGGACAAACAGAAATAAATAACAGCAATTTGAAGCGCCACTTTACTATACGTACAAACAAAATTGCATGCAAATTGGAGATACACGTACAAACAAAAAAATTGCATGCATTTGGAGACACAATTTGGCAAAATAAATAAAAATTAACCCTACAGCAAGTGGGGACATGTTTGAGCCAAAAATAAAAATGTTTAAAGTTATTCTATACACAGCCCTAATAGGTAATTATAGATTCCTTGTTCTTGGAGTTGCTCGAAAATGCAGAGCTAACGATGCCAGTCTCAAGGCTGAAGCCTATGCAGTTGAGGGTACTTTTTTTCTTGCTTAATGCTTAGTCTTGTGGCTTGCTATGTGTTGTCACATTTAAGACTGATAACATAGAGCCTGTTCTAGTTGTTTGTTTCTCAGTCATATTTTATCAAACCAAATCCGTAGCTAATATGATAGCAGCGTGCTTGCTTTTAGTATCGGCTAAAGAGGACCCTAGTAAGTAAATAATACATTTTAAGCTTCTAAACTTAGCTTTCGTTGGCTAAATTTGGTTTATACATATGTAGTCCGACTATGTATTATGTTTATAATATATTACCGGTGATAAACAAAAATATTCCTATTATATCAATGTCAATTGAATAAATATTATTAGCTGTGAATTCAAACTTTTTAGTATTTTTCGTTTCTTTGAATGATATGATGGGTCAATTATTTACTATTTCATTATCTTTATTTTATTAGCTGGTTATCAATATTTGGCTCCCAATAAAGCTTGTCATGATCGAGCAAATACTAGTCCTATCAATCTATCCCCTCGGACTATATCTTGCACTTTATTTAGTAACCCTACTAAATGGATGAACCATTGATAAGCTCTCTAAAACGAGCGACGGGTTGGGACAAAGATTGGATATAACTTGAAAAATCTGGAAACATCTACCTACACAAAGATTGGATATAGTCTGAAAAACCCATAAACATCCACATACACAAGTTTGATCAAGAAGATACTCGTGTCCGTCTCATGTCGTCCCACCAGTTTTTGAGCTGGAAGAATACCACCACCCAAAATTTTTGTATTTCCTTTTTACCTTCCTCATACAGTGTAATTATAATCTAACTCTTATTTTCTTTTGACCTTCCTCGCCCTTGATATTCAATTCTTCTCGTCATGAAATCAAAAGACGAATACATCTATATGCGTCTTTTGCAAGATATTTGTGTACATAGGCATTCAAAATCTGACTCAATTGGGTTAATACCTTTAAAGCAAATCCATAAGCACATTGTATCATTGCGCATTTCGCTAAACAGAAGAAAAAACTTTATATTTGTTATTTTGACAGTTTCCCTATACTCCCTACTGGGGGAAAATATATCTGAAAAGTCACTAGTTTTTTTATGCTCGGATGTAATTTGTAACACTCGATTAGTAGTAAACCTAGTTCAACCTCTATTCTATGGATAGTTTCGTTTAAGTGTAAGCAGTGATACTTCCTCTATTTCGTTTTTTTTTTTTTTTAATGGTCTTAGACAAAATCACATTAAATTTACTTTACAGATATAAAACCATAATGTTGTGACACAACCCAATATATAATCCATATCAATCAGTGATGAAACAATATTTGAGGTGAAGAAGCGCAAGTCCAATGTTGAAAATTCGACTGTAACCAAGTAAGCTTTTTTTTAAGATATTCTTATGTAAGAAATTAACAAACGATAAATCTAATAAGGGCCTCTTTTTGGGGGTGGAAAGAGGATGGTGGGTAGGGGTTCTCTTTCCCCAGACTACTGTACTCACTGGAATTTATTTACAGGAATTAAGTTAGAAAAAAGGACTCGAGCTACAAGGTAATAGGGAACACCCTAACCCCGGGAACTGGGGCCTAGCCATCATTCGTTTGCAATCGGCGTTTCGGCCTTATCCGTTGACGGCTGAAAGTTTCTTTCTTCCCACCTAAAAATTGTAATAAACCGGGAGAAAGACATTCGTATTCACCCACAAGATAAAGGGATTGACATAGAAAGTTGGGCCCTTATATCCACATATGAAGCGTCACGTAACATCTTTAGTTCATGACGTGAGCTCTAACTATAAGGAGCTATTGTTATTGGGGGGTGGTGGAGTTGAGTTCTTGCCCCTTGCTACAGAACAAAGAGGAATAAGGAAAAGAAGAGTCTAGTCAATGCTACAAGCACTTGCTGGGACTGCCCCATACTATCATCAAACAATATATATATATATATATATATATCTACATCTATGTGATCTAAACTGTCATTGAAAGGCACCGAGGAAGAGTAACCTCCATACAAAAAGTCCAATTTGTGCAATCAAAAACAGATGCCCCAAAAACTGAACAAAAGAGAGCACCTTCCTTCCCATTACATTCAAAGCACCCTATTCCTTCCTAACTGTCCACATTATTTATACTGGGAAGGGTCTTTCCAGTCCTGGCAGAGGGTAATCAACGGGAAAACAAAGCATTCTACTCTATTATTATCGACAGACAGCCGCCTAAAAGTTAATTAAAAACTCCAGTTTCTGGACAACTCATCAAACTTGATAACAAAACCGAGAACAAAAAAGCTAATGATCAGAACAGGGTAAGGTGTCTATCTGGTTCTATATTATGCATACCGAAGAACTGGCTGACCAACTGCTAATAAAACAGACAGCTTTACGTAGATCTAAACAAGTTTTAATTTTCATACAGCCTATACCAAATTTTCTTCTAAAGAAGTACACCCAGATACAATATACCAAGGATTGTGTTTCATCTTTACGAGTAGATTTTGCAAAAGAACAGATCTTCAACTTGACGAATGTTCAATGGTGTCCTCCAAAACCAAACCTAAATGGAAGGATGGTATTCATTTTCATTACCATTATCATTTCATCTGAAAAGAACTGAGCAGCAAGAAAACAAACCTATTGCCCCAGTAACTGTCTCCATTATCACTTGGGATGATTTGATGCTTAAACCAGATCACTTCATTCTTCTCCTTTCCCTGCCTCTGTCTCGTTCATAATCATCCCTCTCACGACTTCCACTCTTTTCACGTTCCCGCTCTTGGTCCCTTCCCCTTTCGGTTTCTAAATCATGAGCCTTTTCCCTATCACGCCGCCTTTCTCTCTCCCTGTTCATATCACTCTCCCTATCCCTGTCTCTGCTAGATGATTTCCGCTGGGGGCTCCGACTACGGCTTCGGCTGCGACGACGCTTCCTTAAAGCTTCACGCGAATCATCTTTTCTGTCTCTCCTCTCTGAGGACGACCTCCCTGCAGTTCATGAATTCACCTTAGAATAGATAAAGGCTAAAAATAAATCTGAGTTAAAAAAACAAAAAACAAAAGTAAATAAATTATTATAAGTCCAAGTCATACACAGTTCAACAAAATAATGAAAACCAGAAAATTATTTTAACGATGCCAGATCATGCCCTTTTACTCTGGACAACTTGGTACCTATGTTGATAATTAAGAAATCCACACAACATACCCCGAGAAAGCATCAGAAGTTACAATACATTGGAGCTTGCTAGTTATTTAATCTGCTTCGACATGTCTAAATCAGTGCACTTAAAGAATACAACTCAAATTCAAGCACTTCATTAAAATAAGATGGAGAATTCCTGTTTAGCTTTCTCAACCCAAGTCCTCCACACAGAATCAACCAACAACACTCATCCATGTCACTTTAAAAAAATAAGCACCAGCTTAACTATAAGGTCATTCTTTTTGATGTCGCTACTAGAAAAATGGAGGGAAAGACTGGCCCTGATAGCTGAGATGCTTTAACATATCGATAAAACAAATGAAGACTACTTAGGAAAACAAAAGATGAAAAAATTCACTTAACATGATTTTTTATAATACTTTTTCTTTGAGAAGTTTTAAAAAGTAAAACTTGTAGATAGCCAAAGTTAATAAGAGACCTCAAGCTTTTTAGGTCTTATTTTGAGCATGGTTTAATTCTGAGTTTGTCCACAAGTCCAAAAATGACATGGAACAGAGCTCAACAGAGCTATACAACTTTTTTCCTTTTCCCTAACATATCACCAAGTGAAATTAAAATTTTGAATCAAACTTAGCAAATCATAGGTCCAATGGGTGAAACATCACTGGTTAATTATGTCCATTCATTAATACATGTAAACTTTTTCACTAAAATTAGTATTCGTCCTACAGGGTTTAGGTTAGCATATTAAAGACTTTTGAGAAGTTATTCCAGTTTCTTTCTGTCCTCATTCATTTAACTTTTGCATATTCATGTTCCCAGTCAGAGCTGTAAACAAGAAAACTCAGTGTGCTGGAAGAACCATATACTTTTTGTTAATGTTCCAAGACCTGACAGAAATAGTTTCTACATAATGTTACTTTCACAAGCATGCTAAGTAGCTAAATATAATTGACTGCTTACTAAAACTGCTAGAACTACACTTTCCTATAGATATTCATCTGCATCTATTCTTCTATACTCTTTTTACCTATTGTTGAAAGAAAAAGAAAAGAGAAAACATAGTGAGGAGATAAATGTACACTCAAGATATTAGGAGCCGCCACAAATGGTGGTTCTAGAAGAGAGAAAGAGATAATGACTACATGGTAAAATCTTGGTGTTGTGAAATACACTATGAGAGTGCCCATTTATAGGCCCAATAGCTTGATGATCAAGAATAGAGAACTAGATTAATTAGGAATATAGCGTAATAAGGAAACCTGAAACCTAGTCTAATAAAGAAACTAACTTGACTATTGCCTAATGTAATGCCATAACTTAAGGAAACTAACTTGACTATTGAAATCCTAAATATGCTTTAACAATTATCACCAGTCAAAAGTATTCAAGCAAATAGAGAGCTCCCACCAGTTTCTTCAGCTGTTTATCTCCGGAAAGCACCTTAAATTATGTTACTTAACACTCGATGTATAATGTTCAATGCTACGAGCAATGATAAAATTTATAAATAATGAGAACATTTTTTTTTCCAAATTGACCTACCATAGAAAATTTAATTCCTAGGTATCATGCAGCTTTTTGGGTGTTACTGGACCCAAAACCACTAGATGGATGTGCAAAATACTAGGAAGGATGGGATTAGAAATGATGTGATATGTGAAAGAGTAGGGGTGGGCCCCATCAAGAAAAAGATGAAGGAGAAATATTTGAGATGGTTTTGACATGTTAGGAGGCAACCAATAGAGACACCGGTTAGAAGGATGTCATTTATATTCATTATTGACGTGTGTTGAATTTTGATGGGAAACTGAAATAATTCCTAATACCCTACTTGTGACTAGTGACCAACAATGCAGCCTTCTCCATTTTGTTCATGTCCACATGGGGACGTCTCTGGTCAATAAAACATAAAGATGATATATATATTTTCATATCACCCACAATTTACAAGTACAAATTTCTTATCCTTTCTAGAATAACAGAAGGAAAGAAAAATAGATATTTCATATCAGACTAGTAGGGACATGTACACCAATATTCACTTTGATTAGCTATAAGTACGGCGTAGCTTTTCCTCTGATGTACAATACTTATATTATACATCAAAAAAAGAAATTAAATATGAAAATTATGAAAGAAACAATTACGAGAATTAATTTAAAACAACTATATATGTAATGTAGATGTGAAATAATTACTTTATATTGCAAATTTTACGTGCATATAAATACTAAATTCTGTCGCTTACTATTAAGTTAACATGTGGTGCACGAAATCTCAAACCCTCGTACTCTCACTCCTGGATTTGTGCATGCATGCAGGTGCACACGACGGGCAGGATATATAGGCAGAAAGAGAGGAACAAATCACATGCCCTACATTCCTTGTAGTATCCAACTCAACATGTTTGTTAACATAAGGATATAACATGTTAATATTCTACATTTATGTTCAGGGGCCATTCACATAATAGTATTATATCCTCAATGTTCGATCGGGGGAAAGCTAAAGTTTGAACTTTCATTTCATGCATTATCTTCACTTTGTGTTTCCCTCCTGCCTTCTTTCAGGGGAATTAAATAACACCATAGACCTGAGGCACCAAATGGTTGATGATTGGCCCCCTTCTACTTCACTGTTAGAAGTAAACTCTCAACCACCATCACTAACTGAAATGCAAAAACCAAATAAAATTCATATTTTTCCATTTTAAACTTATGGAAACATACCTTTTCATCTGGTCACTTTGTTGCTATCGTAGATACTAAACAATTAAAATTTATGTTATTCTTTTTAATGTTTTACAATTACTGTCAGATGAATAAATTACAATGCAAGAAAAGTTGTGCAATAAGCAAACAATTCTTTGTTTTTTTTTATCGGTGTTTCTGGTAAGCGCACATTTCAGCGCAACTTTTACCAATGCATGACTCCAAACATCATCAACAGACATCAAGAATAGCAGTATTGCGCCACGTGGAGTCGTGGACACAGAAACTTTAGCAGCCACTACTCATAGAGTATCTCCAATTTCAACCTACAGATGACTAATACCCCAAAGAGAAACACTGTGTTTGAAGTCTCCAAAAGGACATATTAACAAATTTACTTTGCAAAGAAGACAACACATATCAGGAAGAATCAAATGGACATATTAAGGTACAGCATTTCTCGCTCATTCAGCCAAAAAAAAAACGTATAGCGTTTCTTTTTTTTCTTTTTTTTTTTTGAGAAATGAATAAAGGTATAGCATTTCAATTTAATAGTAATACACGACTCACACATATCACCTTATTTTTCCAGCACTTACTTTTTCCTGAAACATCTTCATTGAAATCCGACAATCCATATTCAGACTGTAATCTTTTTCGATGGATTTCAACTTTTCTCTCAATTTCTTCCGGACTTGTAATTCCCCGATCTTCAAGAGATTCTCGATATTCAATCAAAGCAACCTCCAAACGCCTCAACTTTTGTCTGTGGACATATACAGGCACAAAATTGAATTGTTAAGTCTTCAATTTTGTTCAACAGCAAAGCATCAATCTACCTCTATGAAACAAATCATCTCCTGTGCTGCTACCACAAGAACTAAATCCAAACTTGCGTCAAACAACAAAAATCTTTGATGTTACAAAAATACACTGACATATTATGGTGAAAATTCATGTTTATCTTGCACCAAATATACCCAACATAAAAGACAAAAGAAAGAAGTACAATGTAAAAGATCTGATCATCATTATGTCTACAGAAAACAGGATGCTGATCTAAATTGCTCAGCTTGATTTTTTAAAATTAACCAAATCCTATAAATGCAACGACACTATATAGTGCAGAGCAATTTAAACATGTTTTGATACCTTTGTTCTTCATTGATTCCAGTATCAGCATGTGTTGAATTACTAACATCAGTAATAAAGTCAGCTTCCTCAGTCTTACCACGACCATCCCCAACATTCTCACTTCCAGAAGAAGAGTAGGTCAACCCTAAGTCTCTTGCACTACTCTTATCTTCATCATCACTATCATTATCCTCTCTGGCCCACTTGGAGACTGGTAGGATGGTATCAGTTTTCCCATCATTTGAGAAAGCATTTAGTTTAGGCTGTGGAGTTGAAACTGTGTGGGGCAAGGAGACAGACTCTTTGCCTTTCATCTGCATGTCATCCTCATAACTATTCCATCCTGATGATACCATCATATCTGCTTCTACATTTGTCTCTTTCCGATCACTTGGATATCTAGCTGCACTTGAATGACTCTGTGAAAACTTCAATTCTTCAAGCTCATTGGCCCTCTGCTTTTCAGCCTCTTCTAGATAAAGCAAACGTTCAACCATCATTTCTCGACCACCTACAAGGGAAAGCCCGTTGTGCCTACATCGTCTTTCCAGCTCCATAAGGGGAAGGTTCAACAGCTCCTTCATGGCAGCTCCTTTCCCTATTGCCAATGCTGCATCTTGGTTAGTTTTTTGGCCATCGCCAGTGACCTCAGAGCTAACCTTCTGCTCAATCTCGGGTGCATCACCGCACAGAGAATGAAATGGGACCACACTGGAGTTCCCAGATCGAAGAAAAGTAGCTCTCAGTCCATTCACATAGGCATCAGAAAACAAAAACCAATCAGCCCAAACTTGAAGGACTTTTAGAACTCGTTCCTGCAAAATGCCAGCCATGAAAAACATCTGTAAAACAAAGTGGCAAGCTAAAAACCAAGCATGTATTATTAGTACATGAGTTTACCTTAAGGGCCTCAGCAGTGATTCTTCCTGTGATACTGCAATACAAATCATTGAAGCTCTCCATTACATCTGGTAAAGTTGCTTCAAATTTTGTGCGATAGGCGGATGCATTCTTTACAGGAGCACTACTGTTGTGAAGGATATCTGAGACGAGCATGAGTCTTGCAACTTTTGTCGGAATAGGAGTCTCTTTTAGTGTTAAAGACTCTGTTAGAACCTCAACTACCTGAAACACAACAGCGTCAGATAAGTGATTTGGGTATCCACCAGACATCTTCAAGGCCCAAAGACAACACTAAAGCCTCACATAAAAAAACTTTGCTTCTCTTTTCTGAGAAATAACTTTGCTGCTTCTCTTATAAGAGGTCTCGCATTACGTTTTTAATGTTCAATATAGGAAATACTCTCATCCGGTATATAAATAACTGCAGATGCAAGAAAAATGCATGATGTACGATGAACGCCAATGTCCAAAGCCATTATTTTTTCTCAATAGAAAAGTAGAGTATACACAACTGTCAAGGGACACGGAAAAATAATTAAAGGTATAAAGCCAATGTAAGAAAAACCTCTCCAGCAGCATCAGCATTATCTAGTGCAAAACCCATTGCCTCTTTAATTTGACTTCTCTCTAATGTCAATGAACGAAGCATGTCCTCAAATTCGTCTCTCTGTGCATCAGTAAGTGTTCGTTCCACCTCCACACGCTGTAAGAATTATTGCAAAGAAATTTAACTTGCAAAGCATTCAAGTTTATGACTATGTTCCACTGTAAACAGAGCATAAACATAGCAGCAGCATAGGAAAAATACCCTGCTCCTTCCAGCAGCATATGTGCTCCCAACCTCCTTTTCATTTTCATGAACTTTTGCTGTTGGCAGAGGGGGTGGCATCCATCTGTACATACAAAGAGGATATGATGAAGTCCCTAACATATTCTTCAAATATTTATGAAGATTTGAAATGACTTCTGGTCTCTATCCATTTTTTATTAATAACTACTCTTTCACAAAAAGTATTCTTTCCTGTGTGATGATTGTAATAGCCAAAGTTCAATTTCACAAATTCCCTGGCATGTTCTTCCAGTTATATTTGTGAATAGTCCAGTACATAGAAGAATACAACTTCATTTCAGGGTTTACTTATGCAATAACAAGTCTCCTCCCAGAAGTGGAGAATTATAATTCAAGCACGGAAACAATGTAAATAAGTTCATAGACAAGTACATTAGCCGAGGTTGAAGCAAAATAGATTACCTCCCACTACCAGTTATCATGATGAAAGGCTCTGTTCGCCATCGTTGAAGCGTATCTCCCTGTATTCACACAAGAGTAAAATATAAATCCCTGAGCCAGTAGCTTTCATGAAAAAGGAACAATACAGTAAGTGGCGTGTTATAGAGTAAGCTAATAACTCCAACAACTATAAAAGAGACAATGACAACATGGAGTAAACAAATGAGGGATGATAACTGCACAAGGTAGAAAATAACATCTGTAATTAGAACCATCAACAGTATACCTGAGCAAATGAATATAGCCTCCAAACATAGTAAGTATGCTCCTTTGATCCAAGCTCAAACAAGAAACTAAATAAAGGATTCCCACGGCCTCGCTCCATTATAGCTTGCTCAAAAGCACAACCGCCATCAAGAACGTAGAGAGCCATTGTATCAATAACATGACGGAGATGATCATCTTCAGGTGGAACAACAGTGATATCAGGCACATTTGGAGTGAGAACCTGCTCAACCAGGACAGTTAATTAATAGATCAAGAAAAGATAGATTGTTCCTGTTTATCTTCGAATTCCAAATAGGAAAGAGATTCAGGGTTTGTCGAAAGAAACATAAAGATGTTTAGGCCAGGTAAGTCAACACTGGCAGCCAGCCATTAAGATCACATGATTTCATGATCATTTAGAATGAGGCCTTATATCTCTAGCACAAAAGAATTCGATGTCTATGTTGGTCAACAAAAGAACTGAACTGATACTTAGATTTATAGTAATGTTCCAAGCAATAGACAACACTAACCAAAGTACATACTCTTCACTGTTCAACACCACTCTTCAGCAAAAGCAACCGCCAAGGAATAATCACTAAATATGAGCAATGGAAAGACAATCAAAACAACATAATAATTAACACTTGTACAAGCTACTCAAGGTTGACTAGGTAAATTTCATCTCCCCAGTTTGTGAAACCAGAAAAGCTCCTTAAGTATCCTATAAATAGCATGTATATAATAACCTATTTGATAATATTAAGTTATAGTCTACCACTTTCCTTGACCTTGTCATTGATTGAGTCATTTTCGTTTCTTGATAACGAGCAACTGCGATTGATTTCCAATGTCCCAAACAATTTTCTACGCTTGTCACCTATTGGTGCTAATGTATATATATCCATTACATCATTTATTAATATAATATACATGATAAGACATCCCCACGCACCAACTCCTTTTGTATTACATATATGTGTAACGTCCACCTTTTGCATGGATTTTAGCTCCTCAGAAGTTCTAATAACTTGAAAACATACAAATCTATTACCACCATATGTATGAAACTGAACCACACATAGCATTATCCCACTAGGTGAACTCGGCAATATGGATTTCATGATGCCACTAAGTCTTGTTGAGAGTCATCTCCTTGATTAGTTTGATGCACGCAAGAACTCCCCCAAGTCTCTACATCCAAATCCTCTTGGTTCTACCTCTACCCCTCTTACACTGAACATCCTCCATAACTTCACAACTTCTCAGATGTGTCTCCTTTGGTCTCCTCCTAACATGTTTTAAACCATCTCAAACGGTTCTCCATATCCTCAATCAGGACCACCCTTAACTATGTTACCACTATATTATTCATCTAATTTCGTTTTCAGTGGAAAAACATCAGAAGTTCGATTGCAAGAACTATCATGTGTCCTAAGATCACTGGTTAGAAATTATCATATAGTCTTGGCATTCTCTTAATGGCTGTATTCTATGTGTCCCAAGGAGAAGTCTACTTTTATACCACTTATAGAAACACCTATTAACACTTCTCATACTTTTAACTGCAGTTCTAGCAGGCCTTCCAAATCTGTTTGCACACCCCGACCCCCACAAAAAAAAAAAAGTAAAGGGAGAAAAGGAGTCTTACTCCCTCCCTTAACCGCAGTTTTTCCAGCTTCCTCCATCAACAATCCACCATTCTTTTGTTCCCCATTAGGTGAAAAATCATTTAGTCAGGCAGTTCTAACAAACCTTTTTCCTCTTCCTATTGATTCCTCAATACAAGCAAGAGGCACAAAGGCTTAACGGGGATCCAAGCAAGATTGCCTAATCCACTACTTTCAAGGGCCTCATATTGCCAATTTTCATATCAAAGATCTGATGAAACTACTGTCATCCTTATCTTTGAAGAGAGAGCATCCAACTTCCATATTTCACTAGCTGTCATCATAGTAATCTTCTCCCATAACTACTCCTAGTACAACTCTAAAGTAGTGGAACATAAAGGTCATTCGATTACAATTAATGTAAGTTTAAAGAAACTAGTAGGAACCCAGTGACATCAAACTTTGATCTCCTCCATGTTCTCTGCACTTGAAGAGGAGAACAAACTCACTTCTCACTATATTATAGGCATGAGGCTGTGCTTCCTTTATCCATCCAATCTGTCTGCAAGATCCTTTTCTTTTCTTCCTCTTTTCTTCAAGTGCCATCCTCAATATTTGTATATACAAGGGTACAAGTTTAGAAGATAGCACAAATGGATATATAAGGCTGAAGTTGTTGCATCCATCCATTAGTATTCCAAACTGTTACCAAGCTAATACTCCCAAGTATTCTTTGTCACCCCTCCAACCCCCACCCCTAAAAAAAAAAAGAAGGGAAAGATCCATCTAAATTTGTGGCATGAATGCAATGTAGTGATTCCTTCTTAACAGCCACCAATTCCACTCCCTTCACCAGCTACTTTTCTTACTTAGACCTGCTAATATTCTTACACTTCTAAGAAAAAACTCTAGAACTTTTAGTTTGGATGACATTCTTCATCCATTCTCTTCACAAAGTGAAAACTCTTAGCGCAATTTCCAGTTTATCAAGTCATCAATAGCGAAGGCAATGTCTTCACCATTTTCTTGAAACAACAAGATGCCATTCCGGCATACCGAAGAACAAAATGACCTTAAATGACACTGTACACTAAGATCCATTTTCTCATTGGATTTATTCACAATCTAACATTGGTCTAGGTTATCCAGAATAAATATAAATATATATATATATATATACGTGTGTGTGTGTGTGTGTGTGTGTGTTTGTGTGTTTGTGTGTGCGTGTCGGTAAATCGAGGTCACATCAGTTTTTATAAACAAATGACATTAAATTTGGAAGATAAGAAAAATAATTGCATCAGGAATAGAGAGTCGACTGCTTGTCATACCAAATAAGTTACTGAATATAAATAGTCATTTGACAAATCCCCAAGGTAAACCCCCATACCCCACAATGGAACCCAACATCTCTGTCATGGAAGTAGCCTTCTTAACCAATTGCACTGAAGCTAATTCCCCCTTGGTGCAAATCAATAAAATTTTATTTACTTCTTATTAAAATAAGGTTTTTTATATAAAAAAAAAAAAAAAAAGAAACTAAAGCTAATTCAATTTTTACAAATACAATATATGGTAAAAAGAAAACCAAATGCATCAACCAGATAGAGGGTCAAGTGTGACACAGTTGTGGAAGTTAACAGCAGAGCAGACTCCCATAAGGACAAGAAATGCAAGATACCAAGAGTGAAATGAAAAGACACAGAAAGAAAAAAGTTTTGGTCTGATTGGATAATCAGAACACAAGACAGCAAGCAAAATCAAAAGATGAGGTCAACTCCATAGTAAAAAGCATCTGAACCAACAAAACAATAGGTTTCTGCATACACCTTTATTGAAATACTACATACAGCTCAACCCACCGCTAAAAAATCTAAACTACAAGACCATTACAACTGGAATGTAAAAGGAAAATTTCCCTATCAAGCCATAGAGCATCTAGATTATCAAATTCAGAGTACCATAAGATGAAAAAAGTAGTTATGTGCTGGCAAAAATGATCATTAGAATATAGCTACAAAGATCATAAGTTGACCTACCAACTCAGAGTTTTGACTGGGGACTGAAGTAACAGGAGGACCTGATGGACCAGATAATATAACGGTAGCTCCCTGCAAAAAGCAAAAGGCATTAAACCACTTAATCTATTGATTTTCTGTTCTCTTTTCTTTTTTTCGGGGCAATGGACCCTCTGTTCAAGTTGGGCAGAATAAAGTATATAGCTCAACAGAAACTGTCAAATGGAGAACTGATATCTGTATTAAGCTCCTAGAAACAGAAAAAGCCAAGCATACAGAGTGTATATTATATTGGACGGATAACGTTTTAAAAGATGAAATTTGACGGACCTCCTTGCTCCTGATGGCCATATGTCCTGGAGGCGGAGCGGGAAGTGCTTGTGATGGAAGAGAGACAGATTTACCCCATCCAATCTTCAATTCATATTCATAAACAACTACCCCTAGATTTCAGAAAGATTTCATCATGTAAGCATCATTTTGTTTCCTGCCTCAAAGTATAGGTGGAAGCAACAGAATAAATGCCACAAGTGGCAGTTAATACTGATCAGGAAAATTTACACCCTAAGAAGAAACTACAAAGTATAATGTCTAATGTAGCTACTTCCAAAGCATAAAAGAGTAACTGTGCACCAATGATGTACTCTGTTGTCACTACCAACCAGCCCAAAACCAGGAAATCTGATAGTTGTTAAAAACCATCTCTTAAAGGCAGAAGGTTCTCTTTTTCACCATGGAATTCATCTCTAACGCGTATCATCTGCTATATGCTGATGTGGAAACTGGCTTCACATACTTAATTCAACAACATATCCTATGGTAAATGTGGGAGAAGAATGGAAGGGGAGGGGGGTGTCAGGGGGGATAAGATGTTTATAATCTTAAAATTCATTAACTAATTAGGGTCACTAGTATATATTATCTGAAGCAATAGAGACATAAGAGTCTTTATGAAGGCAAGGACAATAATACATATGTAAAGAGGAAAAAAGAGAAAAACCACAACCGCACTGCAGTTAACAAATGAATAGACCAGAAAGACCATAACCTTGCATTTCATCCTTTGCAGCCTGAGCATCAGCTCTATTCATAAAAGCGACAAAACCACAATTTCTTTGCCGCCTTTTTTCCTCTTCTGTCCTCGGCCACATTATTTTAACACTAGCAATTGGACCAAATCTTCCGAAAGTTCGCAAGAGGAAATTCTCATCGACCTAATCACCAAAAATAGGAAAACGGGAAAGAACAAGTAATTCTACTGTTCTAAAAAAAGCAGTGTATTGCAAGCTAATCAATACGTATGCCAAACGGGAGGGGAAAAAACAAGAAAGAAAAATACCTGAGGTGATAGATTTCCAACATAAAGATTTGTGGTTTGCGGGTCTCCATCATCAAATGACCCGGGCTTTCCCATGGTATCAAAATCATCTGGCAGCTCATCAAACCGGGTAGATGGCTGAGGAACAAGTGACATCATTCAGATATCCTTAAAGGTAGAGATGCCAATCAAACATAATGTTCCATAGTACTTGCAAGAATGTTAACAACATGTAGCCTGATAGCTTGCACAATAATGAACAGTAAGAGGGCATCGCATGATAATGATTCTACAATACAATGCATAACTGTTTCTTGTGCATTCACAAGGTGTAGCATAGAACAAATTAAGGGAATTATGGTATGGTATCTGCATCCTTTAGCATGGGGGTGATTATTATTGTATTAGGTGGTATAAGAACCAAGGATGTAGGAAGTAGGAAGAATGACTGTCAGTTTTCTAGTGCTCAATTATAATGGAATACTGAGATCTTAATCAAAGTTTTACACTGATGACTAATATTACAGATTAAGTGAAGAGGAAATGTAAGTCCACTTACAGCAGAATTATCACCGTGACGCCCATCACGCCAGTGTTCACGCTCCTGGTTGCGCCTCTCCCTTAGTTCTTGCTCATGCTTCAACTCTTCCATAAAATGGTCAATGTTCCGTGACTTTCCTTTTTCTTTTTCCTTTGGCTTCTCCTCCTTCTGCCATATTAAAGAGAAAAATAACAAAACTTTCAGAAAGAAAAATGACATTTAGTAGGATTCACTGATCCACTAGTGAAAGCTTCCATTTGCTATACAGACCTTCTTCTCATAGTCTCTACCCTTGGTCGCCATAGGAGGAGGCAAGAAAGATGGAACATACCTGCAGAAAAGATGAAATAGAATCCAATATCTGTTGTGCTAATAATCATACTTAATCATTTGAGAACTTACAAACATTTCTAGGGAAGGGGCGTGAGAAGAAGAGCTAAAAAGTACAAACATTTACTAGGGGTTCTAAGCACAAAAAAAGCAATAGAACAAAGTTATCCTATTGCTCCTACGAACATAATCTATGTGAATCAGTTGGTGCTAAGAGTTGCTGATGTAGAAAAATTAATGATCTAGCACTCCGTATTTAAAAGGAAAATTACTTGGATATATTTGGACAGAAGTTAGTCATTGTGGATGCATGGTTATAAATCTAAGAGAACCAGATATCTCACTTCCCAAATTTTAAAATAACAAAATTCAATACTAACCCACATTGTGACCTGGAGAATTATTCATTTCTAATTAAAGAAACACATTTCTGGGAAAAACTTAATTAATATTGTAATGTCATACTCATCACTGGAGCACCAGGTCACCAACTTGAAGGTACCACATCATTAACAAAAGAAATAGAAGCAGCTTCAAAAATTACTTATCGTGATTAATATGTCATAACTTGGTTGATGACATACCATTTCCGTCATTTGCTAGAATAACTTTTAGACCAGAGCTAATATTGACAACAGCTGGGGGTCCATTCCTTTTGCAAAGAGTGCCAAAATCAAGCTTGACACTGGACTATTCACAAGCGGTACCAATATTAATACGGTCCCTCATGACTTAGCATGAGTTGCTAATAGTCACTTCAGTTGATACCTATAACAATCTCCCCTTCCCCACCCCTTACCCCCGAAACAGTAAAAAAGATTATTCGCACAGCGGAGGATTTGGGGAGTTTTCCCATCTTCCCACCTACCCTATGATGAGCCTTCTTATTGATATAGAAATCATCTACTTGGCTAAGTCTTGCAAAATGGAATAGGAGACACTAATTTTTTAAACGAAGGGAGTAAATTACATGATTTCATCAACCACCATTGGACTTTTAACCTGATATTTTATTATGATAATTACAAGGTACAAAATCTAGTAACCAGAAAGGAACTAGGTTTCTTCGGAAATGATACAGGCAATTCGAGGTATTTGATAGGTGTGAAATCATCCACTGCATTCACACAGCCTAGCACTTAGTTCCACATAGTAAGTAGTTCCCATACTTCAACCTTACGCCCTTCTCATACCATTTATCATGCCCCAAGCCAAGAACCCCATCCTGCAAGCCCGCACGATGTAGCAGTGGAGGTTCGAAATCAGTCAAGAGCTAAGTAATATTTATAACGAGGCATAAATTCAAGCTTGGGACCTTTGATCATTGTGAGTCACTAACCGACGACTTCACTCAACCCTTGGGGGCAAAGATCACAAGACTTCCACATAACTAGAATGAACAAAACCTAATTTCATGGGCCAGAAAGCGAAGATAACAATGAGAACAAGTACATAGGGCAGGTTCACTAGGTTAAGTCTCCTCAATTACTTATTTTTCCTCCTTGTTAGGGACATAAGCACGAGGGTGGTGCAACTCCAAAAGCTCACATCACATGCCTTTCCCCTCCATCTAGATATGACACATAGAAGAGTTCATATATTATACATCCTACATTCCATGATCATTACAGTCAAACTGCTAAGATAGAGGATTCCTAAAATTACTAAATATAGGATTCGCCCCATCAAAAAAACAAGGATTCACCCATCACAATAGAAGGAAACGAGAAATCTACAAACTGGGCATTGAGTAGGGACTAACACCAAATGGAACATCATAATACACAAGACACAAGGAAAGCTATGACCAGTGACAGATTTATTATCCACAAGTTGATTCACCACACAGGCAAACAACTTGTAGAACAATAAGAACAGTTGCTGCAATGAAGGAGTACAACAGACACCATGTCCAAGGGCCTAGACTCTGGGGCTTGTGCTCAAAGTCCAAACCACTGCATATGAATTCTGAATAACAAAATGCAAATTCTAGCGTCTTAATACATGCAAAGTTATTTTGAATTATTGCAGAAAAAATTTGATATCATAACAGCTTCTCCAAATATAAAAATGAGTAAGTTCTCACAGAACAATAACAGCAAGATTACATTAATAAGTCATGTAAAACTAATGACATGGAATTTGCGTTTTTTTTCAAATTCAGAAGCCCAGACAGTACAGTTTGCATCTAAAAAGAAATCACAAATACAATTTTAATACTCAGTATGCCTTGTGATAAAAGCATAGCAACTTGGTTAATCAAAAGCATTGGTTACCTACTCCCCTTCTTTATACCAGAACCCTCATCTTTGGAATTTCCACCTGCCATCCGTGAATGAATAGAGAAGGTCCATATTTTTATTAATGCATCCATGTAAAAAGAAAAAATCATTCATTTATCCACAGAGTAAAAACAATATTAAATATCAATTATACTTCAAAAGAAACTTAAAGTATGAAATGAAAAATGGTTAAACAAACTTTCAACTGACCTTCAGAATCGGGTTTCAATTTGTCATTGGGATTAATTGTTCCCCCTCTAACAAAAGTCTTAGACCCAGGTGTATTGTCTACTTGAAATGACTCCACAAACTCTTGGTATAATCGAGCCGTTTCATCTTCTGCCCTCTGCATACACAAATAATTAAAAATAAAAAGAACAAATTCAAGAACAACAAAACTGCATAATGCGTATAATATCTCTTTCTTTCCAAATGATCGCATCAAAATGCTAAGATAATTACTTTTTTCTTTGCCTCTTCCTCTTCTCTATGCTTCTGGAAAGGCGTTTTCTTCCGCGAACTCATCTTCTCATCCAAGGTTTGAACTGCATAAAACGTTAAAACTGCCTCAGAAATCAATACCCATCTAAAGTAAGATTTTACGCAATCCAATTCAACAAAGAATGAAGTAGGCCTTGGCGCAAAGTTGTCACAATGTGACCGGTTCAAACCATAGCAACAAGCACTTGCAAAATGCAAAGTAAGTACAATATATCCCAATAGTGGATTCGATTCTTTCCCGAACCCGTGGACAATGTGAGCTTACTATTTTCAATTGGACAAAGAATAATAATCGCATCCAAGAAATTTCCAAAGAAAATGATTCACGAAAGGTTGAAATTTTAAACTATAAGTTCAATAAAATGCATCAATACACAAAACCCAAAAAGAAGATAGAAAACCCCACATTGTAATGAAAAATACCCAGTCTTTGTGTGCGTTTTAGGTGAAATTTTCATTAAAATCAAGTAAAACTAAAATGTGAAGGAAAGAGTTTAGCTAAAAACCCTAGAGCTAACAAACTAGGGTTTCGAAAAACCCTTATTTTAATGTATATATGTAACATATTTCAATATATATATATACACACAGATACGTACATATGGATTATATATATTTGTATATATACATGTATAGATAGAGACATCAATTAGATAGGTGAAAGAGAGAGAGTGATTTACCAGGAGATGAGAGGGATCTGTGATAAAGAAATAATGAGAAAGCAGCACTACTATTAATTTTGGAGTTTTAGTTTGCAAGACCCGAACACGAGCGAGTAAGAAACAAGAGAAAAGGACCTAAAAAGGGCTAAAACCGAGGCCTGGGCATTGATTAACCCAAACAAATGAGGCCCGGTTGTGTACTTTTAGATTTTTATTTCTTTTTGTTTTTTCTTTTTGAAAAGGTAAAGTTAAGGGCTCAAAACCTTTTTGTTTTTTTTTTTTTGTGAAGAAGGGTTTAAAGCTTAAACTTATAATTTTCTCTCTTTCCTTCTTTTATTTTTTTAAATTAGGATCCTCCCTATTTATTTTTCTTCAACAATTACATTTTGTAGACTAATAATAATAAATTTTAAAATCACTTTCATTGATGATTTTATATTGATAAGTTTATCTAAAATTTAGTGAGGATATAAGACAACTAAAATTTATATATAGAAGATAAGAAAAAAAACATTGAATGAAATGGATAAACATGTTGTTTTTGGATTGACAAAATACACTTTTATGTAATTTTTTATAATCTAAAACATTTTTTAAGTTGGAGTAAGAGAGGGAATGATAGAGCACGAACTATCATTTTGATGTTGGAGAGTTTAACACTAAACATAGGATATTAGGATTAACAACATGACAAGGACTTGAAGTATTTCAAAGGAATACTTTGAGTTTGAATGGTACCTTGAAAAACAACATCGAAAGCAATAACAGATGTAATATTGTGTGAATAAGGGCTCTCGCACCAATTTCTTGGTGTATTTACCGTAAAGAAATTCAAAATTTGTGTTCTTTTAGTATGAAAAATCAAATTATCCCATACTAAAAAATATTAATATTATATTTATTGATGTGTGTGCATTTCTTGGGCTTTATTGCATACATTTTTAGAGATATTTGTGCTTAATTGGTTGCATTTATTAGTTATTTTTAGCATTTATTGATAAATTATTTTTATTTGTTGTAATCCTAAAATGATTAATTTATATGAATCTTGTGATGTTCGTGGTGGCAAATGTTCAATTTGTAATGAAGAGTGAAACTCGGATCAAAGAAAAGAGGAAGGAAATACAATTAAGAGAAGAAAGATTGAAAAGAAAAAAATATATAAAAATACATATATATGTATTTGTTTTGACCAAGGTAAAGCCTTGGTCAAAATTAACTTTGTTAGTCAACGCCATTATAAATGTCAATGTCTTTGAAGAAGCTGAAAAAAAAGAAAGAAAGAAAGGAAACAGCAAGCTTAATTCAGCACATCAGCTCACGGTCAACCATGTATTGCATCTCACCATTCAATCTTCACAATACACCACACGGCATCAGCAATTTATACCAACATCAGCCACGCCTTCACCAAGCATCACGGCCGAACCACACTTGCACGACTTTAATTCACTCATGGCCCACCAATTGTCCTCATGGCACGATTTCAATTTTCACTACTTACTTTTTTTTTTTTATAATAGAAATTCAAGAAAACTTCGGGCCTTCTCTCTCCAGAGCAAATGACTCCTTCATCGTCCCTTTGTGGCCTCTTCCTCATCCTTTCACTATCTTCCTGTTCAGGTAATCTATCAATTCATCCCCAATTTCTTATCATCATCATCTTCCCTAGTTTCCTCAGCATGTCTGCTCGCTCCGGTATCCAATTAACTAAACCACTGGCTCTGTTTGCTGAGTCGTCAGCTACAGGAGCCCATATTGCTCTAAAAATGTTAAACCCTCTAAACCCCACACAAGTCAACCTACTAAGCCCACATAACCTCCTCTCTGACCCACTATGTAGGCCTACCCGTCCATTACACACTAGACCTGTAAACCAACTCATAAATATTCCAATCAATTTAGACTTTGCTACTGGTCAAACAACTCCAAAGAACAATAATCATCTTCTCTATAACGCTACTTATCAGAGTAAGGAGGCTGCTCCCGATCAGTCTCCGAGGCCACAGTGAACATCTTGGTTTGGAACTGTCAAGGGTTGAGGTCTCCCATGACAGTTCGGTATCTCCAAAACCTCATTGTACAGTATCGGCCAGTGATAGTAGGACTAGTAGATACAAGGATGACGAATAATCGGTCTAGTCAGTTAGCTCTCAGACTGGGTTTCTTTTTTGGCATGCCATTAGTCCGTCTGGTTTGGCGAGTGGTTTGTTACTTTTATGGTATGAGAAAGTGCTTGAAAATATAGTTAACACTTCTCGTTACTATGTACATACCCAAGTCCATGTAGTCGATAAGTTACCATGGCTTTTTACATTAGTGTATGCTCCTACTTTGTATAAGACTAGGCAGTGTCTTTGGGACACTCTTTCTTGTTTATCTATCTTATCTGGTTTTCCTTGGCTTTTGATGGGCGACTTCAATGACATAGCTCTACAAATGGAGAAATCAGGTGTACTCCTAAAATCAGCATCACACATCTCTGCTTTCAATGGGTTCCTTGATGCTAACGGCTTGATTGACTTGGAATAGAAATGAGCCTTATACACATGGTCTATTAATCGATGTGGGCGGCATGTAGTTAAGGAACTACTCGATAGGGCCCTTTGTAATAAGCTCTGGCGAGGTACTTACCCAGATGCCTGGTTAGGTATTCATCCAATGATTGGGTCCGATCACTCACCAATTATGTTGTCTACTCTCAATGATTATACCAAGATCAATCATCGTTTTCAGTTCGAAGCATATTGGGCTGATGAGCTGGCCTGCTAAATGGTTATCCAGGAATCTTGGCAACCATCATCAACTCAAGATTCGGCTATGCTCTGGTTCAGCTCTAAGCTCCATCATTGTAGCCATAAACTACTACGATAGAGCAAACTGTATTTTTGAAACTCGGCCAAGCTTATCGATCAACTCAAACTCTAGCTTCTTTCGTATCAGGATTTGTCGTTTACTGAACATAATCGGACCATCATTTGAGATCTTACTTACCAAATTGATGCATTATGGATCAGAGAAGAGAAATTTTGGGCAGTCCGTTCTCGGGTCAAATGGTTGAATTGGGGATATAGGAACACGACCTTCTTCCATGCTAGCAATGTTCAACGCCGCTCTCGAAATAAAATTCTTCAGTTTCAGTATCATATAGGAAAATAGATGGAGAACATTGATGATCTGAAGACTCTTATACTATCACACTTCCGCTCGCTATACTGTGCTGAGGATCCAAAATCCATTGATCGGTACTACAACATATTTCCCCTATTGTACCTTCGGATTTGAATCAACTACTTTTACAGATTCTGTCTTATGATGAAATCCGATGGGCGGTTTGGAGTTTGTGGAAAAATAAGGCACTAGGACCGGATAGATATACCGGTATTTTTTATCAAACATATTGGGACATAATAGCAACTGATGTTTGTGAGTCAGTTATTGCCTTCTTCAACGGTCAACCTCTTCTTCTATCTCTCAATCAAACTCACATTGTTCTCATTCCGAAGGTGGAAGTCCTTAGCTAATCTAACAGTATCGCCCAATCAGTTGCATCAACTTTTGCATCAAGATCATATAAAAAATCTATGCTCTCCGCCTCCGGCCTTTTATGAACAGTTTAGTTTATCCTCAGCATAGCAGCTTTATTCGAGGTCGCGCCATTCAGGATAACCCTTTTATAACCCGTGAAGTTGGATATTATCTTCAACGTTCTCGACATTCCCAGTCACATGTGGCTGCTATCAAGCTCAACATGTCCAAGGCGTATGATATGGTGGACTAGACTTTCTTACACCAACTTTTGCTTCGTATAGGGTTCATATGCACATGGGTGAGAGAATCATGCATTGTATCACTTCAGTCTCTTATAGTATTCTCTTCAATGGTGAACCATTTCCTTTCTTTTCTCCGGGTCAAGGGTTAAGGCAGGGAGACCCATTGTCACCTTTTCTGTTTCCATTACTGACTGAGGGCCTTACTAGTATGATCCGTCATTTTACCGACTCAGGTCAACTACGGGGAATCAAGTTAGCCAGAAATTACCTTCCACTTACTCATCTTCTCTTTGCTGACGATTCCCTATTCTTCATTCGGGCTCGACCCAAGGAAGTTTTTGCCCTTAAAGAAGCAATTTATTTGTATTGTTTTGCTTCTGGCCAGCGAGTGAATTTGGATAAATCATCCAGAAATTTCAGCAAAGGAACTTAGGACTACATTCAACAACAAATTTCAACAATAATGGGACTTACATGCCAGTCATCATTATGAACTTATCTTGGACTTCCAATGCAGTAGAGCACTTTTAAAACATCTTCTCTCTCTTGGATCCTGGATAGGGTTCACACCAAAGTTCAAGGGTGGAAACAAAAACTCCTCTCTAAGGCTGCTAGGGAGGTACTGATCAAAGCCGTCTTACAGGCCATTGCGATGTATGCTATGTCAATGTTTAGCTTTCTGAAAATGTTTTGCCAACAATTGACATCTTTGGTTTCTCGTTTTTGATGGGGTTCCCAACTCTAGGGTCGGTATTCCTTGGGTAAAATGGTCATCCGTTGCAACTCCAAAGGCACAAGGTGGTTTAGGTTTACGTGATTTCTCATCTATGAACCTCGTACTCATTGCGGGTCAGGTTTGGCGTTTGCAACATCATCCAGATAGTCTTGCTTATCGGGTCCTTAAGAGCCTCTACTTTGCAAATATGGATCTTGCTCACGCTTCTTGCCCAGCCTGCACTTCATGGAATTGGAAAAGCATGTTCAAAGGTATTACTTTTCTTCGACGACACTGGCTTTGGCAAGTCAGATTTGGCACATCTATCTCTATTTGGGATGATCATTGGTTGAACAGTACACCCATCCTCTAATGCCTACCAAATAGCCCAGTATCTCTTGTTGTTAACTTGATCTATCAAGACTCAGGGCATTGGAATGTGGAATTGTTTAGCAATACTTTTCCACAATCAATAGTTGACACAATACTCCATATTCAGCTTCCTGGTCACATCTCCCAGATAAACTCATATAGCCTCCTTCATTAGATAGGGTCTACCAAGTACGCTCGGGCTATCATCAGCTTACGTCGGAGGGCCCCTCTTAGACCCAAATAGAAGGGGTGGCTTCATCTTCTTATTTGGTCCTTACCCGTCTTTGGAAAGACATTTGGTCATCTGATGCTAATCCGCGGGTAAAGAACTTCATATGGCGTGCCTGTAAAGGTGCCTTGGCAACGCAAGAAAATCTTTTCAAACGGAGATGCTCTACCACTCCTTTATGCAAATTGTGTCATGCATCAGTAGAGACCATTGAACATGTTCTACTATGTTGTCCTTGGACCACGGGTCTCTGGTTTGCCACTCCATTACAACTCCGTACAACAGAGTTCCATATCACCCGCTTTGAACAATGGTTCTTGGACCTTCTCACTTTATGTATGTTTATGGGCTATCCACGTAAGTATGCTGCTACATTGATTTCTATTACCTATTGGCTTGTTTGGAAAGCTTGGAACAAAGTGATTTTCGAAAATAGGGAGCCGCACGTTGAGGGACTCATCTTTGAACTTCAGCTTAGTTTATTAGAGGTCGATCATTCTCACCAAATAGACGCCCGACCACAACACTTGACACAAGAGTCTTCGATTTGGGAACCACTTCTACCAGGCTCTTTGAAACTTAATTGTGATGCATCTTTCATTTCCTCGGATCTTCTCTCTGGTATCGTAGTTGTTTGTCGTAATGCAAATGGTAAGATCATAGATGGTTGTGCGTTCTCTACTCGTTGTGATAGTGTATTGCAGGTGGAGGCACTCACATGTCAAACAGCATGCTCCATTCTTTGCTCGAGGGAATGAGGCCTAACACCATCTATTGAGTCCAAATCTACAAAGACAGTGCAAGCTTTCAGGAATACTTCCCATTGTGACTGGAGGATTTCATCTTTGATGCACAATTCCATTTCATACCTATCTACAGTTCCTGGATACTCATTCCAATGGATCAGTCAATCTATTAACCGAGTAGCAGACTGGGTTGCCCATGCAGCTAGAATAGGTTCTCTTCCCCTAGATTGGATTTCAAACTACCCATTGGAGCTTCATCTTCTTGTACATAGAGATATCAGTATTGCGTCTCTACGCCATACTGGGATAGGCTAATGTACTTAACTTTTGAGTTTATAATATGGTACCATTTGACAAAAAAAAAATTCACTACTTTAATTTAATGACAACACCTCATCAAATTGAGTCAACCGCGTCACTTGTTCAATTTTTTGACAACACCAATTTGTTTAGTCATAATGAACCATCAGTTCACCAATGTACCAATGAACCACACAATTAATACCCTGATTGCATTAATCCCTAAAACCAAGAACCCCTAAAACATAGTGAATTTAGGCCCATTAGTTGTTGTAATTTTATTTTCAAAATCATTTCTAAAGTTCTTGTTGCCAAGCTGAAACCTTTGTTGGATAAGATAGTCTCAAGCACACAGTCAGCGTTTATCCCAGGCCGCATGATCCAGGACAACATTTTGATAGCCCAGGAAGCAGCCTTTTGGCTAAAAAAGAGAAGGAATAATTTGAAACAATATCATGATATCTTCAAGGCTGACATGAGCAAGGCATATGATCGAGTGGAATGGGATTTCCTTGAGGCAGTTTTGAACAACATGGGTTTTCATGCTATTTGGACTGATTAGATCATGAAATGTGTTTCAACGGTTTCTTATAATGTTATTCTTAAGGGCATCCCCTTGGATAAAATCCATCAATCAAGAGGGATCCGTAAAGGAGACCCCTTATCCTCTTACTTGTTCTTTATCCTTTTCCAAGTGTTAACAAGCCTGATTGATTGGCAGCTTAGCAAAGGACTGATGAATGGTTATCGTATTGCTAAAGCTTGCCCCCTATCGAGTCATCTTTTGTTTGCAGATGACTCAATGTTTTTATTCCAAGCTAATTATTATCATGAAGCATTTACCTTACAGGATGCTATTTACAAATACTACTTCACATTTGGCCAGAGCCTCAACATTAACAAATCATCTATAGTGTTCAGCCCAAACACCCCAGAAAGCCTGAAAAAAGGTATTGCAGACATCTTCCGCATGAAGAACACTAGTAAAATGGGTAAATATCTTGGATTACCTTCAGAGTGGGGCAAATCTAAATCGAATGCCCTTGGTTAGATCCTTCAGAAATGTTCCACAAAGCTGCAAGGTTGGAAAAATCTCCTTTTGTCAGAAGATGGCAAAGATATCCTTATCAAGAATGTGCTTTATGCTTTGCCCTCTTATGTCATGGCTACTTTCCTCCTTCCCAAAAATGTGTACAACAAAATTACCTCTGTCGCTGCCAACTTTTGATAGGGACGAAATGGAAAGAATAGTATGCATTGGCTAAGATGGGAACTTCTCCAAAAATCAAAGACCTATAGAGAACTCGGTTTCGAAGATCTTCATTGTTTCATCCTTGCACTTATAGCTAAGCAGGCATGAAGACTCCTTGAGAATCCTGGGTGTCTTCACTCATTAATCCTCAAGGGTATTTGTAATATCATACATCAATGGAATATAGTGTTTGTGAATGATTTATAAGTGGGTATTGTAGTTACAAGGAATAACTTGGGTTAACCATTTTGGGCCAGTAGAAAAAAGGCTCAAGTAGTTGTTTCTTATGCCTATTATTAATTTTAGAGTTTTAGTTTGCAAGAACCAAACACGAGTGAGTAAGAAACAAGAGAAAAGGACCTAAAAAGGGCTAAAACCGAGGCCCGGGTATTGATTAACCCAAACAAATGAGACCCGGTTGTGTAATTTTTTTTTTTTATTTCTTTTTGTTTTTTCTTTTTGAAAAGGTAAAGTTAAGGGCTTAAAACCTTTTTTTTTGTGAAGAAGGGCTTAAAGCTCAAACTTATAATTTTATCTCTTTCCTTCTTTTATTTTTTTTTAAATTAGGATCCTCTCTATTTATTTTTCTTCAACAATTACATTTTGTAGACTAATAATAATAAATTTTAAAATCACTTTCATTGATGATTTTATATTGATAAGTTTATCTAAAATTTAGTGAGGATATAAGACAACTAAAATTTATGTATAAAAGATAAGAAAAAAAGCTTTGAATGAAATGGATAACCATGTTATTTTTGGATTGACAAATACATTTTTATGTATTTTTGATAATCTAAAACCTTTTTTAAGTTCTGGTAAGGGAGGGAATGATAGAGCACAAACTATTCTTTTGATGTTGGAGAGTTTAACATTAAACATAGGATATTAGGATTAACAACATGACAAGGACTTGAAGTATTTCAAAGGAATACTTTGAGTTTGAATAGTACCTTGAAAAACAACATCTAAAGTAATGACAGATGCAATGTTGTGCGAATAAGGGCTCTTGCACCAATTTCTTGGTGTATTTACCCTAAAGAAATTCAAAATTTGTGTTCTTTTAGTATGAAAAATAAAATTATCCCATACTAATAAATATTAATATTATATTTATTGATGTGTGTGCATTTCTTAGGCTTTATTGCATACATTTAGAGATTCTTAATTGGTTGCATTTATTAGTTATTTTTAGCATTTATTGATAAATTAATTTTATTTGTTGTAATCCTAAAATGATTAATTTATATGAATCTTTGTGTCGTAAGTGATGTTCGTGGTGGCAAATGTTCAATTTGTAATGAAGAGTGAAACCCGGAACAAAGAAAAGAGGAAGAAAATACAATTATGAGGAGAAGGATTGAAAAGAAAAAAAAAATATAAAAATGCATATATATGTATTTGTTTTGACCAAGGCAAAGCCAAAATTAACTTTGTTAGTCAATGCCATTATAAATATAAGAAAAGATAGCTATGATGTCGCATTTCTTGTCCTTTATGTGGATGACATCCTATTGATTGGGGATGATATAGGATTGTTGACCTCCCCAAAGATTTGGCTATCTTCTCAATTCCAAATGAAGGACTTGGGTGAAGCTAGTTATGTTATAGTGATCAAGCTTCTGCATGATCGAAAGAACAAGGTGTTAGCTCTGTCCCAAGCTACATACATTGAGAAGATATTGGTCAAGTTTAACATGTAATACTCCAAGAAGGGTAATGCCCTCCAGACATAGAATACCTCTCTTTAAGGATCATTGCCCCAAGACTTCTGACGAGGAAAAGAGCATTAGACAAGTTCCATATGCTTCAGCAGTTGGAAGTCTCATGTATGCAATGTTATGTACTAGGCCAGATATCTGCTTTGCTGTTGGCATGGTTAGCCGGTATCAGTCAAACCCTAGACAAGGTCACTGTGTAGCAGTCAAACATATATTCAAGTATCTTCGGAGAACAAAAGATTGTATGTTGGTCTACCGAGTTGAGAATTTGATTTCGCTGGCATACACAGACTCCGACTTCCAATCTGATAGGGATTCTAGGAGGTCTACTTCTGGATATGTATTCACCTTATCATGAGGTGCAGTTTTATGGAAGAGTGTGAAACAAAATTGTATCGTAGACTCCACCATAGAAGCTGAATGTGTTGCGACATCAGAAGCTACCAAGGAAGCAATTTGGTTGAGGAAGTTCCTATTGGAGCTTGGTATAGTGCCTGCCGTGGAGAAGCCCATAATCATCTATTGTGACAATTGTGGGGCAGTAGCGCAAAGTAAAGAGCCAAGGAATCACGGGAAAGACAAACATATAGAGAGAAAATATCACTTGATTCGTGAATTTATTCACAGAGGAGACATAGTGGTAGAAAAGATTGCCTCTACAAATAACTTAGCGGATCCCTTTACTAAGACTCTCATAGAGAGGGCATTCTCTAGAAATGTTGAGTCTATGGGGGTTAGGTTATTAGGTGACTTAGCTTAGTATTCTTTTGTGCAAGTGGGAGTCTGTTGGGAATAGGATGCCCAAAAGACCACTAGCACTCGCGATTTCTATAAATGGATATTTGCAATTGATAATTAAAATGTCATCTTATTATATGAGCACGTTTTTCTCTCATTTGTTATGTGGATGACTGTATATATATAGAAATGGCAAGTGCTAATAGCTCTGATACTACTGATGGAAAACAATATTTTAATTATCAATTGATAGAAAAACATGCTCATATAATAAGATGACATTTTAATTATCAATTACAAATATTCGTATATAGAAATGACAAGTGTTAGTGGCCTTTTAGGCATCCTATTCCCAACACAAATCTCGGGTAGTTTCCCTAGTAACATAAAGGATGAAGAGATTGGAAGTGGAGATTTCTAAGATCATATATTTGTCTAGATGCATATAAGAATGATTTTCTTGAGGGTTTTAGACCTACAATTGGTTTAGATGGGTGTCATATGAAAGGGTCACACCCTAAAATCTTGTTGACTATCACTGGGCTTGATGCTTATAATTGCATGTTGCCAAAACATAGTAAGTCATAGTCACTAACAAACAAAAGGTATGTTAATTTGCGAAGTGCTTCCCTTATTATGAACTTGTCTAATGTTTTTGCTATTGATTTTGTTTATGTATTTTCTTTTAAGGACTTTTTCTAGCCTTCGGTTAGTACTTTCTAGGTATTGAATATAGACACTACATTAGGCACCTATACAACAATTTTAAAAGGTGCATAGTCAGTTGGGTTTGAAGGATAAGATGTGGAGGGTTGCTAAGGAACCAATTATGAGAGGTTAGTAGCCAAACTTGCTAGGTTTTAGAGTACGTCATACTTTGACACAAATAGTAAGTATAACATCTAATTAAACAAGTTATGTGAGAGTATCAATGTCGTAGTACTGGTAACAATGGGGAAATTCATTCGGGTAAGTTAGAAAAAATGAGGGTGTACTCAATGATGAGAATGTAGTAAAAGATGAAGTGAATGAAAAAATATAAAGGGAAAGGTTGCCATAAAATATGCAAGATGGTTAACCAAAGAATGGATAAGAGTACAACTTGGAATGCATCCTTTTTTTGTTGAGGAAAAGTTTCAAGTTAAGTGTCTTGAGAATGAGCACTATGTTGTTGATTAGGATGGAAAACATGTTCGTGTAAGAGATGGAACTTTCCAAGCATTCCTAGTGCACATGCTGTTAATGCAATGGCATGTATGGGTCATGAACCAGAAGATTGCATCCTTTACTCTAAAATGATTGCATATACATAGAAAGGAAAAACTTGTGTCAGTCTTAACTCCTATAGAGCTACAACAAATGTGCATAAAGCCCAACAAGTACAACTTCCAGGTGAACAAACTGTTCAAAAAAAATATTATTATGCTAATGTGACATTTGCATATTTATGGAATTTTCTTTGATGAATGTAAATAGGTATTAGTATGTGTGTTGATGATACCAATTTGAATAACTGTGTTTCTCAATAGATTGTGTTATATTAGTAGCATTTGATGATTAGCCTTAGATTCATTGATGTGTATGGAGTGATTCAGAATGTATGAACAATTGTGTTTGTCCTATTTTCAAATCAAGTCCATTGACATTCAAAAACAAAATTTTGTTTGTGTAATGTTATTATGTTAACTCCTTGCTATCTATTACATAACTTATTCGATTTTAAGTTTCAATTATATCCCTACCACACAAGTGGACAGATGCATATGTATACATATTTGAAGCATGAAGTGTATTTGTTTCTGTTCAGTGGGCTATCTAGAGTTTTTGTCCTCTTGTGTTGCTCTACCTCATTCATCTTAACCCAAAGTAGGGTTGAATGAACATGCTTTTGGTATTATGTGAAGGCGCATAAAGGCGTCACCTTCATAATGAAGGCGCATAATGACGTTAGCTTCAAAAGCGGAAGCACAACGGGATCGTCTCGAGATATATAAATAACAAAAACATGCAAGTGCAACGGAAATAATAGCAATTAAAATTTCCATGTTAACAAGTTTGTATTTACATAAACTCAAGAGTAAATCCGTAACTTAGTACATAAAAGAAAATACATAAAAGTATGTAAAACTATATACATATGTATTTAAAACGAAATACAAGAATACCTCATGTGGAGAACTTGATGTAGACTCTTGAAAGGAAGATCTTGACTCGGACAAATCTCCTCTACAAGTGCAAAGGCCCTAGTCGGTCCATGGGTATCCAAAAGCAAAGGACCACTAACTAATAGAAGTACTAGCTTAGTTAAGTCCAAGAGATTGAGTAATTTAGAGTAAAAAACTAGAAGCAAAATATTTTCTAATTCTACTTAGCCTTGGCCGAAACTACCATGAGAAAATAGAGAACAATATGCTTCTAAATGTGTGTAATTTTTGACCAAAAGAGAACACAAGAGGATGAAATGAAGTCCTCTATTTATAGATGCAAAACTTCATTCATCTTTTGACAAATGACAATGATCTATACAAAGATGAAG
Source organism: Ehretia macrophylla (assembly GCA_037974665.1). Taxonomy (NCBI): domain Eukaryota; kingdom Viridiplantae; phylum Streptophyta; class Magnoliopsida; order Boraginales; family Ehretiaceae; genus Ehretia; species Ehretia macrophylla. The sequence continues at coordinate 76,621,239 of CM075764.1, read as the reverse complement.
CCAAGTGTCAAACAACCTCCTATGGCCGGCCAAATGAGGGTGTTTTGGACAATTATCTATGCAAGTTGTCTTTTGTCCTTTTGTGTTTTGTCCTTTTGTGCAACTTGTCTTTTGTCTTCTAGTAAAGACAAACAATAATTAATTTTAAACCCCTTTAGAATAATTAATTGGAGATTGAACCCTCAATCTATTTACACTTTGCCCCAATACTTTTTAGTATTTTCACTTTGGTCCCAAAACTTTCAAAAATTACAATTTTGGCCCACTTAACCGTTAATGTCCAAAATCTCACCGTTAACATTTTAACGTGTTTCCAACTTAATACCAAGCTTAAATACGCTTTATTCATGATACCCTAAGTGTGTGACTTTCTAGGTTCATGATTGTATAGCGATAAAGGATCGATTCTGAAAATGTCTCCGTCATTTTTCAGAATACCTTCATGTTCATGAGTGACGCGCTAGCAATGAACATATCATGACAATATATACAGTAATGAAGTCCAATTCCAATGAACCTATTTATAGTCACAAATTAGCGTACAGTCCGATCCTTCTGTTAAAATGTCCCGATCATTATGGGGACCATGAAATGATTAAGTCCACTAAAAGATTCTATGCATAGATCTAATTCGGTGGAATGAGAGATGACATCTATGGAAAAATACATTTCCATCATTCAACTACCCCGGTCGAGGATTTCTTATTTCAGACAACCGACACTAGATCGCATAGGACATCGCCTTACTTTTGGAGGTTAACAGATCATATCTTGACAATTATCTATCGATCTCTATACCACAAGACTAAACTGCATGAGGCCGTATCTCACCCTCAAAGAAGTCGAACATTGTCCAAATACAAGATTTAGCCCCTGATATAGCCGGCAGCCGTAATGTCTCAAGTCAAATGATTAATTTGCACAATTTGCAACGAATGACAAACTATTAATCCAAAGTCATGTAGTTTGTCATTCCGGTCACATTTAATGATCCGTTCCTCCAACGATCACTCATATGTGAGTTAATCGCATCCTTATGCAGTTGTTGCTCAACGCTCGCTACCTTTTATCAATAACATCTCTATGTTAATCAAAAGTAACTACATATGATAGTCCGTACTTGATTATTCTAGTCCTGGTCGAATAATCTAAGGACTATGAATGCTTTTGAACGTTTATCATGTCAAAGAAATATGCAGTCAAATTCTCAACATATTAAGAATATACTTCTTCTCAGAAAAACATTAAGGACATATTCATATAATTGGACGGATAATATGAACATCCAACAAACATGCCATTCCGATTTACATCAAAATACCCTATATAGGTCTCTAACTATATAGCATTAGGGCATATCTCTAATATTATGATGATTGTGTTTATTTATGGATCTGTCGAGGCAGAGATGGAAGAGATCAAACACAGGAATAAGAAGCAAGCTCGCCTTCTTTTCTGATCATTTTAATAGAGAGAATGAAGATAATATGGGGATCAGGGTATTAGAACAAAGAATAAACAAGAAATAACATGGATATGATATTTAATGTAATTCAGCAAAGCCTAAATTCACGGGAAGACATGAGAAGATTTCACAACATTGATAAATGAATACACAAATAGAGCTTTATAGCCCTTGTCTCTCCTCTCTCCTCTTTCCTTTCTCATCTCTTTGTCTCACAGATCTTAATAGGCTCATATTTATAAAACACAAGGAGATCTTATTTCTAGTAGGAATTGGATTCCTACATAGGCTAGAACTAGGACAACAAGCCAATCAAGAATACATGCCATAATCCCAACAATATCCACCTTGGCTTATATTCCCGCCCTATTAACACCACAAAACTCTTATCTACTATATTATCATACTGTTGGGATTAGTATACCCTAAAGCTCAATGACACATGACATTTCAGTTAAGTTGGATACATGTTGTGATTATTATTGTTAATAAAAGTATTCATTCTATTCTCTATGTTTTATTTATGTGTATTTACTTGTATAGAGGTCCTTGATCCATAGTGAATGACTTAGGTGCATAGTGACCAAGAACATAAGGTCTAAGTCATTGATAGTTGGTTCTAGATTTCGTCCATAACCGAATGATGGAGCTGGGCACTTCATCATGGTTTAGGTTATAGTGAGATAGTCTTTTGAGAATGGTGACATGCCTTAGTCATTGGTAGGTTTCCGGATTAAGCCTCACTAGTATGTGTGTCACATATTGAACGGGTCACTTAGGTTTAAGCACTTAATAAGTACTATGAAAGATAGAGATCAAACATACCTTGTGCTACTAAGTGATCGATACTCTTAATCTTTAGTATATGTGGACGAACTACCAAAATCAGATTCATGGGCTTTGATGCACTATGGGTGAGACCTTAGTTGTGGGTCAATAGCTTTGTGTGTTGGACATATAGGTATGACTAGTTAAAATGTGCGTATGCAACATGGAATCCATGTCGTCACGTGACGGAATATATCAAATATTTGGCTTGAGGGTCCTCCCTAATTCATGTGTTCTATATTCGGAGGATGGTTACTCAAAGGATTTAGATGTCTTAAGTAGAAGATGCAATCAAGGAAGAGCTAGTACAGTAAAGTCTTTCTTGATTGTGAGTGTTACATGGATGGGTATTTTGGTTATTCAACTTAGTAGGTCAAAGACAAATGTCATACTTAGTATGACGAGCTTTTGTGAACAACAGTACTTAGCTTGGAGTGCAACCATGACTTTTTAATGGAATGAATCAATGTTGAAAAGCCTAAATGTGTTATGGGATTAGCAGGAACATTTTGGTCTTTTCAGTAGCCAAGTTGTTTATGTCATTTCGTCCCTCTTCTAGCCTACTTCTTTAAAGACGATTATTAAAGTTTTCTAGCTACTTCTTGTGTATTTAGATGTTGCTAAATTTAGAATCCAATTACAACTAAGTTTCCTATTTAGGAGAATTTTTTATTTGGAATTATTGAGGTTCAATTTGGAATCTATGAATAATTAATTTAGCACAATAGTACAAGGAAAAAGAAGAAAGAGGCGTTGGGCCTCCTTGGGATGCGTAGGACACTAGTGGGAGAAGTGTTGAGATGTAGTTGGGGCCTGCAGTTGATATGTAGTCATTTACTTGTAGTTCAAGGTGCATAGGAATGTTTCAAGAGACTCCTACTTAGATTTTGAAATAGCTAATTCCTATTTCAACTTGAATTAACTACTCTGGTTTTTCTACATCTATAAATAGAGCTCACCTCAACCTTCCCCAGTGCACTATTCTACGCACGAGATTGAGAGAAAAAAGAGAGAAATTCTCCCCTCTTACATGTTTGAAGGTTAGGGAAAACAAGAAGAAAAATCACACAATTCTTCATCATCTTCAAGAAAGAAGAATGTCATAGAAGAAAAGATCAATATGTGTTCTTTGTCTCTAAAGCTTGTAAATCTTCCTCCATTTAGATCAAGGATGAATTTAGTGTTTTCGTTAAGTTTGTAACCTAACGATTCTAGGTAACAAGTTCTTCTAGTTGTTGAATTTTGATCTTTACACAATTAGAATTCATATGTTAGTTTCATTTATGCAATTGTTCCTCTTAAGATTACGTGGTTTGATCCTAGATAAGCATGCTATTATGTTTTTGTTGCATTATAATTTTTTTTAAACCTTAGCTATATCTAGGTGGCATGCAACTTTAGTGGTATCAGAGCCACACCACATTAAAAGATGAACTTTGCAATTTATGCATGTGTAATTTGTGTAGTAAAAACTTTTTGGTGGAAGTTTTCAGCTTAATTGTTTGCTGGAATTTTTTTATTTAATTTGAAGTTTTGTGCATGTTCATATTATGAAACAAGTTTAATTCTTGTGCAAACAAGTTATAGTCATAATGTATGTTAGATTACATGTTTTTTGCATATTTGATTCAATCCATTTAAAGTTAGATGTATGTTTTTCGTTTATCGCGAAACAAGAGCATCTTAGATATTTTAATTAGATAGATTGAATTTAGGAAAAGGTGAAACCAAGTTTAATTCGATTAGACTAGCAGAGTTTTAGTTTTCTTGGACTGCAAGAAAGATAACCAAAAGAAATTAAGGGATTGGTTGGCCTCCTACTCGCACCCGTCCCTAGGATGCCTAGGGGGAGGGGTTGGCGGGTAGTTTGTTTTATTTTGGATTGTTATCTTGCATGTATTTGAAGTTTATTTGAGGTCAAATTTAGAGTTTGATTGAACTTCAAAGTCGATCTAGAAATTATGGTTAGTATAATTAAATTTAATTATTTAATTATTTATTTCTATACTTTTATATTTATATTTAATTATTTTATTAAATATATGGAATATTATTTGAGTTGCATAGAAATAAGAGCACCTATAAGATTTAAAAATAGGCAAATCCTAATTCACTTAAGTTATGAACAATTAAGAACTAATCAGAGCTAAGATTAATTTATTAATCTAAGGATTAATTAATTATGCTAATAATTTAAAAATTGGCTAAGGATAGAAATTAACCTTAGAGACTCAATTCTTAAATTAATAACCTAAGTAGGTCTTAACTATGGTTTTATTTAAAGCCCATATTAGGTAATATATTTTAAAGTATACTGAAATGATTTTAAATAAAGGCCTATAATATTCTAGGGAATAAGAGACTAAACCATATCCTAGAGGAAATATTATTAGTCTTAGATTATTTAGATAAAACCTAGATTTTAAGTATGAAGGAAAGATATATGTGAAAACCCTTTAATAGATAAATAATCGAGTAGGAGAGGGGAATGGAAAATTCTAAGGCTTTCCAGTTCTGGTTTGTACTAATTAATTAATATCACCTCATCTTACCATACGGTATGCTCCTTACGGAAGGTGATATTTAATTAAGATATTAGTGGGCAAACTAAATATAGATAATCGTAAGACAAGGTGATTAATGGGCTCGGCCATCCTAACGATGGAGTTCTTTACTAAAGATCACATTGTAAGATGTAGACAAGAGTCACTACCCTACGGAGTGCTTAAGTCAAGGACAATCTAGGTAATATCACAAAGGAATAGTAATTCACTCGACTCTGGAAGAAATATTCTTTTATTTAAAAAAAAACCTATTATAGATAAGCCAAATAATTTAGTGATTAGATTATTATTTGGATATTGTCTATTCAGACAAAATAACAATCTAAACGAAGATGAGGCTTGACTCAATGTTGCTGCAAGCTCGACCATCCTAAAGTTAGAGGGTTTGTGAGTAAATTGAGACACTGATGCATGTAATAGTTTAAAGGGTCAACTATTAAATCAAAAGTATTGTGTATAAATGTGTTTAATTTCCAAGCTTTACATTATGAGAAAATAGTGCCAACAGTTAATAAACCCATTGTCATGTATTGTGACAACAGTGGTGCTATAGCATAGTGCAAGGAACCCAAAAATCACAAAAAAGACAAACATATAAAGAGGAAATAGTATTTAATCTGGGGGTTTATCCAGCGAGGAGATTGTTGGGACTAGTGTGCCTAAAAGACCACTAGCACATGACATTTCAATGATTGAATACATATTATGATTGTTTATAATTAATGGTTACATTCATATATATTCTTTTTGTTGGAGATATGCCCTAATACTATACAGTTAGATAACCTATATTGGGGATATTTTGGCATTAACTTTTACATAATGACATTTATGTCTATATGTTTCTTTACATATTGACTTGTTTGTGACGTTCATATTCTCCGTCATTCCTATCATATGAATGTGTCCTTAAATATTTTTTGGAGAAGAAATATATTCTAAAAGTGTTTAGAATACATTGACATATTTCTTCGATATGACAAATATTCAAAATGATTCATAGCCCTCAGATTATTTGACCGGGACTTGAATAATCAAGTACGGGCTATCATATGTAAGTTACACTTGATTAACATAGAGATGTTAATGATAAATGATGGTGAGCCTTGTGCCATAACAGCATAGGGATGCGACTAACTTACATATGAGTAATCGTTAGTTGAACGAATCACTGAATGTGACAAGAACGACCAAAACTACGTGACTTTGGATTAATAATTTGTCATTCGTTGTGAATTATGCAAATTAATCCTTTAACTTGAGAAATTACGACTGTTGGATATATCAAGGGCTAAATTTAGCATTTGGACAAAGCTTGCGTTCATAAAGGTGATGTACGGCCTCTCGCAGTTTAGTCTTGTGATATAGAGACCGACAGGTAATTGTCAAGATAGGATCCGTTAACCTCCGACGTAAGACGATGTCCTATGCGATCTTATATTAGTTGTTGAATAAAGAAGTCCTTGGCCGAGGCATAAAAGATGGAATGATATAAAGGGGTTTTTCCATAGGTGTCATATCTCATTCCACCGAATAGTTCTATGCATAGAATCATTTAGTGGACTTAATCGTATCATGGTCCCTACAACGATTGGGACATATTAATGGAAGGATCGGACTGCACACTAATTCACTACTATAAATAGATTCATAAGAGTTGAACTTCATTACTGTATAAATTGTCATGATATGTATGTTGCTAGTGCGTCACTCTTGAACGTAAAGGTATTCCATCGAATGAAGGAGACATTATTGGAATAGATTAAAAGCGTTTAATATTCTGTCATTGCTATATGGTTATGAATCTAGAAAGTCACACACAAAAGAGCATAAAGAATAAAACAATTAACGAGCTTGAGAGTTAACATTATTTACTTTGGACGTTAATCATTAAGCGGACCAAAGTATAAATACTGAAAAGTATTGGGTCCAAAGTATAAATACTAAAAAGTATTGGGGTCAAAGTATAAATACTAGAAAGTATTATGGCCAAAATGTAAATACTAAAAGTATTGAGGCCAAAGTATAAATACTGAAAGTATTAGGGCCAAAGTATAAATACTGAAAAGTATTGGGTCCAAAGTATAAATACTAAAAAGTATTGGGGTCAAAGTATAAATACTAGAAAGTATTATGGCCAAAATGTAAATACTAAAAGTATTGGGGTCTCTTTCTAATTAATTATTCTAATGAGAATTAGAATTAATTATAAGAAAGTGTTGTATGGATAACACATAACTTGGTAAATTTCAATGTTTTGACACTTGACAAAAATAAGATGTCTTGAAATTGCATGCTTGACACTTGGCAAAAATAAGAAGTTTTGAGTAAATACATGTTGGACACTTGGCAAAAAGGAGATATCTTGAGTAGATATATCTTGCCACTTGTCACAAGCTAGCACTACAAAAGACACTATATAAATACCATCTTCTCTCCTCCATGGATGATGATTTTTGGCCAACACAAGCTAGAACACAAGAAAAACTCTTCATCTTCTTCCTTGGCAATTTCGGCCATGGTAGAAAAATATAGGAGGAATTTTTCTCTTGCTTTTCTAACTAAACACAAGCTTAGATCTATCATCGAGAAGCTAGCACATATACTTGGTTGGTGGTGTTTGCCATTGGATGCTTGTGTATTTCAATCTATGACCTTTACACTTGTGAAGGAGACTTGTCCACGCTATAGTATTTTTATCTTGGCTTCAACATCTCCAAACGGATATCAACGTGAGGTATACCGTTTTATCTCTCATTTACTTTATAGTATATTTGTTATATTATGCATTACATGTTGATTACCATGGACTTTACATCGGAAATGTATGTGATTACAAATGATTATGTTGAAATTTTTAAATGTTCAACGCTTCCGCTTTAACTCTATTATGTTGTGAATCACACGTTTCTGAAGCCAATTCCCCTTTCACTCTCTACCTTATTTATGTGTAATTGAATTGTATAGAGGCCCTTGATCCATAGTGAATGACTAGGTGCACGGTGTCTGAGCACAAAAGGTCTAAGTCATAGACACTTGGTTCTAGAATCAGTTCATAACCGATTGATGGAGTTGGGTGCTTCATCAAGGTCTAGGTTATAGTGAGTTAGTCTCTTCTGAAGGGTGATATGCCTTGGTTGTTGGTAGGTTTCTGGACTAAGTCTCACTAATGTGTGTGTCTCACATTGAACGGACCACTTAGGTATGATCTCTCCAAGAGGTACTATCAAAGATATAAATCAATACATACATTATGCTACTAAGTGATCAGTACTCTTCATCTTGAGTATATATGGATGAACTACGACATCAGGTTCATGTGCTTTGATGCACTACGAGTGAGACTTCAATTGTGGGTCAACAACTTTGTGTGTTGGGCACATGGGTTTGACTAGTTGGGACGTGTGTATGCAATAGAGAATCCATGTTGTTGTGTGATGGAATAATAGCTCCCTTGTGATTATCCAGTAGATCGTCCTAGTCTGAGCTCAGTGATATACTCTAAGAGCATGTTGGATATTTGGCTTGAGGGTCGCTCCCTAGATCAAGTGTTCCTTATCCAGTGGATGGTTACTTAAAGAATTTAGATGTCTCAAGGAGAAGGTGCAATCAAGAAAGATATAGTACATGAAAAGTCTTTCTTGTTTATAAGTGTTACATGGAGGGGTATTTTGGTCATTCTACTTAGTAGGTTTTAGACAAAGGTCATACTTAATATGACAAGCTTCTACAATCAGCAGTAAATATCTTGGAGTGTAGCCGTGACTTTTTAGTAGAATAAGTCAGGTTGAAAAACCTAAATGTGCTATAGGGATTAGTAGGGGCATTTTGGTCTTTTCAGTTGCCAAGTTGTTTATATCTTTTGGTCCTTCTTCTAGCCTATTTCCTTTTAGATATATGTTAAAGTTTGCTAGTTGCTTATTATAGTTAAAGTTGCTAAATTAAAGTGTCTAAATTAAAGTGTCCAATTACAACTAAGTATCCTATTTAGTAGAATATATTATTTGGATTAGTTGTGGATAATTTGAAAACTAGCAATTAATTAAATTAGCTAAATAATACATGGACTAAGCAAGATGGGCCAAGTCACAGGCTTAGCCTACCTAGGCATGGTCCACACATATGATTAGAGAGAAAAAGGAATAATTAGTAGTTTAATTAAATATGCTATTGGACTAGTTAAGTCATAAGGTGCATGGGATTAGCTTTTGGGCTTGGAATCCAAATCCTATTTCTTCTAGGATTAACTATGAAGGTTATTCCATATCTATAAATAGAGCTCATCTTCCACCTTCATAATTCGCACATCTCTCACGAGAAAAAGAAGATAGAAAAGCTCTCTCTCTCTCTCTTTCTAATAGTATCACACGTTTTAGGCTAAGAAAATACGAGAGGAAGAATCCCACAATTCTTCATCATCTAAGAGAAGGAAGAAGGTCATATAAGAGAAGATCAAAAGCTTTCAAGAGCTCCTAGGTGTATGGATCTTCAAGTAGCAAGGAGAAGATCAAGTTTTGTGTTTTTCGTTAAGTTTCGTAAGCTATCGAGTCAAGGTAACAAAACTATCTTTTGTTGGATTTTATTCTTTATGAGTTGTTTATGCACATGTTCTTAGTGTTCTTACAATAATTCATCTTAGAACTTGTGGTTTGATCCTAGATTAGCATGCTATCAAGTTTCTGCTGCGTTTATATGCTTTAATTTTTTTAAACATTATAGTATATCTAGGTAACATGCACCTTCAACAGTTTTAGAGCCACACCACATTGTGGTATGAATATTACAATCTATATATGTGTAGATTATGAAGTTTAAGAACTTTTGGTAGAAGTTTTTAAAATTTCATGTTTGCTGGAATTTTTGTTTGACATATAGAATTGTGCATGTTCATGTTAAGAAAAAAAAAAGAATTCTATTACAAACAAAGTTTTAGCTATATTGATAGACAATTACATGTTTATGTATGTTTAATTCAATATAATTAAAGTTAAATGAGTAGTTTTCATTTTATCACGAAATTACAAGACATCTTGGTTTTTAATTAGATATATTGAATTTATGGAAAAAGTAAAATTTAGTTTGATTTGGAAAACTGGAAGAGTTTTACTTAGAGTGCAAGAAAGGATAACAAAAAAAATAAAACAAAAAATGCAAGAGATTGAATGTCCAACCCCTTGCATACATCCCTAGGGACGTGTGAGAGGGGGTTGACGGCCCTACCATGGTCTTTTGTTAGACCATGGTATTTTATTTCAATTGTATTTTTTTTCTTGCATAGTTAGAAGTTTAATTGTGCTTAAATTCATACTTTGACTAAACTTCTGTCTATCTCGAAATTGTAGCTAAGATAATTAAATTTAATTATTTAATTATTCCTATGAATTAATATTTATATTTAATTATGTTAGTTAAATATATAGAATATTATGGATGTATGGAATTCTACCACCATTAGGATTTAGAATGGAAAATCCTAATATACTTGGGTGATGGATAATTAAGAATTAATCTAGGATAAGATTAATTTATATTAATCTAATGATTAATTAATTTTAGGAATAATTTAAAATTGGTTAAAGATAAAATTTATCTTTTAGGGTCCAATTATTAAATTAAATATCTAAGTAGTCCTCACCTATGGTTTTAGAGACTAAAGCCCATATAGGTAATATATTTTAATGTGTACTTAAAAAGTTTTAAATAAATGCCTATAATATTCTAGGGAATAAGGAACTTAAAACCATATTCTAGATGATATATTATTAGCCTTAGATTATTTCAATAAAAACCTAGATTTTAAGTATTAAAGAAAAATATATAAAAAACCCTTTTATTAAATAAAAAATTCGAGTGGTAAAGGAGAATGGAAAACCCCAAGGCTTTCTAGTTCCGGTTTGTACCATGCGATATGCTCCTTACGAAGGGTAATACCTTTAATTCTAGGGAGTTTAAAGTGGTTTAAAAAACTATTAGTTAAAAACTTTTAAACTACTATTCCACAAGTAATTTATTCCAAGTTCAATTACTAATCCTAAAACACACATGAATTAGTTTCCAATAGTTAATTCTAGTAAAGATAGAAACTAAGAAGAACACATAATTTCACGCATTAAAAACAATAAACAAATCTGAATTTTTTTAGTGTTCTTAGATTATTTCTTAGTTTTTGCTACAAAACAATTAAACTAGTTTAACTATTTCATGATTTAATTCATAGTGGCTCAGATACCACTGAAGGAAAATGTTATATCGCATGAATCAAATTCTATAATTACAAGAATAAAGCGGAAACATTCATGCATGGATCTTTAAAATGAATAAAGCATGAAATAGCTACTTGAATATCTAAACAGTTCATAGTTTAATTATAGAAGCAAATAAAATTTTCAGGAATACCTTTATCGCGAATAATAAAATGAGAATACTTCACCTTTGCTGAAGAACAATGCTTCATACACTTGGGAGAGTCTTTCGTTCCTCAACTCTGATCTTCTTTTCTATTCTAAATCCTAGCTTAAGTGTTGATCAAGTTGTGGGACTTGATCTTACTAAACTAATTAAAAGGAAAACTATTCGAGTTTCTTCAAAAGTTGAAGCTTACTCGTGAGAGATAAAGATAGAGATCTCAAAGGAGATGGTGCAATTGTAGAGCTTGGGGTAGAGGCCTTTATATAGGAAAAATCTATGAGGTAATTCTGTATGAAATCGAAATCCAAAGTGTTAAAGGATTAGAACTTTGAATTGTCATTTAATTCCATAATATAATGGGAATCTAACTCCACCTCATATTTAATCCAAATAGGTGCCCCATCCTAGGCCTTGTCGCCCTCCCCCTGCATTCCACCTTGGGTCGCGAGTCAGGGGTGCTGGTTTAGCCCATAAGCTCTAAATAATTATTTAATTAATTCCAATTAATTTCTAAAAATCCAAAACTAGTTTACTATTTAAGAATAATATTATTTCCAACCATGAGAAAAATTATCTTAAATATTTATTAGCCTTTAGACTTTAATTAGTTAATTATCAATTAATAATTATTTAATCCAAAATTTAGCCAATAATCAAAATAGAAAATATCTTCCACAAATAAATTTTTTTATTTATGATCTCTAATTGTCAAAAGATTAAATCCTCTATTCCATTTGGTAATTCTTCACTTTAGAAAATACACTTATAAGGTAAATGGCTAGAAGATGGACCAAACACATAATTATCCTTCTACTGAAAATGATCAAAATATTCTCACTAGTTTCCTAGCAATATTTTGTCATTTTAACCTTAGTCTATTCCACTAAAAAACTATGGCTGCACTTCAAGATAATTATTGTATAAACAAGAGTTATTCAATAATATATGATGTTCAGTCTTTAGACCGAGTAAGTGATAATGGCCAAAATGCCCCTTTATACTCACTCATAGGCAAGACGAGTTTACCAAGTGTACTATCACATCTTTGACTACATCTTGTTTTCCTTAGAGCCTCAAACCCGTAATTTAACTATCCTCCAAAAGTTAACCACTTAGTCATGAGAGCTACCCATAAGTGTAACAACTAGTACAACGAACTATACTAATATGCATAGATTTAGGATGATCAACTTGGATCATTCTAAGGGAATGATAATTGTATAGATTCCTTATTACATATGCATGTCCCTTCTAACCAAGTCCAAACACCTAAATCACAAAACTATTGACCCATATATAAGATCTCACCCATAGTGGCTCAAAGTGCATAAACTTGACTTTGTCAGTTCATCCACGTATGCTTAAGATTAAGAGCATTGACCCACTTAGAAGCTAGTAGGTATAGGTGACCTCTTTCTTTGATAGTACTTATTTAGAGTATTTCACCTACGGTGGCACGTCCAATGCATACACATGCATAAGTGAGGTAAGTCTGGAACCCCATCCATGATCATGGCATATCACCCTACTATAAAGGGAATTTATTCACAATAACTTCTACCATAGTAGAGTATCCAGCTCTACTACTTAGTTATGGACTAAATAGTTTCTGCTTTACAAGTAACCATGACTTAGACCTTCTGTATGTAACCGCCATGTACCTAAGTCAACACTTGAAGCAGGGACCTTGCACACATATATATAAGTCAACCACATAAGAGAAAAATGCGCTCGTAAAGTAAGATGACATTTAATTAATCATTGCAAATATTCAAATACATTGATGGCAAAGTGCTAGTGGTCTTTTAGCCATATCTTATTCCCAATAAGAACCTATTTCACTCCCAAATTCTGACCCACTCTATACTTCAATCTGCTTTAGTACCCACATCACGGTCTCTAATTGCTGATCCAAGTCATAGATCACCGCCAGTTACCACCTCGCAGACCCGATATCTTTAAGCTTCAATTTTGGTCAGCAAAATTCACCATCAACAACAACACTACCATTAATATGTTCCACTCGTGACGGTATATCACCTGGAATGCTTTATGTCGCATGAGACTTCATTCGAAATAACTATCCTAGAAGCTACTGGTTCGTCTTCTTCGACAACGACGGTACCTTTTTGGTGAGATATCACATGCATGGCATAAATGGTGTGGTTCTTCTCCTCGCGGTGGTTAAATCGGTACCCTCGGATTATTTATTGGACTACTTGATCAACGTCTATTGTTATCTAAAATACATTACCTTTAGACTCAAGTTTCGGCCAATCTTAACGTCCTATGTGGACACCACAACCACGGTTGAATTATCTTCTCATTACAATTCCAATGGTATGCTTGAAGAGGCTTAATAAGGTCAATTTCAAAAGCCAACTTTTCCAGACAATAACATTTCTCATGAGCAAATTCCAACAGTAAGAACAAGTTTTGTTCTTTGTGAAACTTTGCAAAAAATTCACCACAATGCAACAGAAGCAAGAACACGAACAACAATATCTCCTATGTTTTTTCTCTATACCCTTACCTTAGCTCTAATAGTATTTGTTGGGGATTAAGGTGTTAGAACAAAGAATAAACGAAAAATAACATGGACACAACATTTAACGTGATTCAGTAAAGTCTACATCCACGGGTAGAACAAAGAAGATTTCACTATATTGATAAACGAATACACATGATAGAGCTTCACAGCCTTGGGCTATCTTTTCTCATTTCTTTGTCTTACACAGTTTAATATAATTAAGCTCATATTTATTGAATATAAAAAGATCCTATTTCTACAAGGAATTGAATTTTTACACAGGCTAAAACTAGGACAACAGGCCCATAAAAAATACGGGCAACAAATCCTAACAGAAAGTTCCATCTTTACACAATACTTCCTTCTACTTGAGACTAGATAATAAATCCATATTTTTTATATTTTAACCTATTTAATCATGTACGATTGCATTATAATTTTGGGCTTCATTGTATTTTTTATACAAATTTAGTGTAATGTTAGTTCTGAAGCAAAAATGGCCACAAAAACCAACATTTGGAACAATTTTATGAGAAACACTAAAGAAAAATGGTAGAAAGGCTTTGAAACAAGCAAATCGAGATTGAATTTGGCCAATTTGAGTGTGAAAACGAATTCAGGATGTTGAAAAATCTTGAAGTAGACCTGGTCAACTTTTTGGTTAATGGTCAAAGTCAACGGTCAATGGTCAAAGTGAACGGGCCAGTCAAAGTCAAAGTTCACCTACCATGTCCAGATATGCGCTTGAGCACACTTTATTTGCGCTCGAGTGTACTATTGGCGGACAAATGGTCGAATAAAAAATTCATAGTGGGAATCGCACCCAAGCGCGCCCCTTCCGTGCTCGTGTGCGCCTCCCCAGTCTATCCAATAAATTGAGGCTGAATTTTTCATTCCAGACACACTATTCCACACTGATTTTATTTCTGTCGCATTTGTTTTGTAGTCTTTAGTTTTTATTCGTATTTTTAGTTAGAAGTATGTTAGTTTAGTTTAGTTAGGATCTTAAAATAAGGGCCGAGGTTATAGATTAATGCCATAGCTATTGAGGAAATCAAGCCAGCCAAATCAAGACATGCCTAAACTGTGTAACTTTTATTCTTATTTCGATTTCTTGTTTTGTAATTTTTATTATGGCATGTTAGACCTTTATTTTTAGAATGATAAACACATGAGGATATTTTTGTAAATATTATTTTGGATTCGAATTAGCTATAGTCTCATATTATTTTTACACGTAGTATTTATTCTCTGGGTAATCATGCATGTGCTTCATGAAGTGTTCTTCGTTATTCAAGAATATACATACATCGGAGTCTTCTAGATTCCCGATAATATGAGAGCTATTTGGATCTATTTAAATATGGTATTGATCAATTAATTATTCCGAAGATAAGAAATGCTAGTGATTTATCTTGTAGATAAATCATGATTTCAAATCGAGTCTTCGAAATACTATGTAAGACCCAATCGTGAATTTTATGTGCATTTAATTGATTTATTTGTTATTGGTAGATAATATGAGAATTTAGATTTCATGTGTTTAAGATTTAAGTGACATTTCATTCAATTTAGTAAATTTAAGTGGCATTTCATTCAATTTAGTAAACTAGGACAGACATGTCATTATCCATATTGTGCATCTATTAGTAGTCTTTTAACTTAGGAGATATTTTATCTACCTGACTATATAAGCTTCTAGAAGGATTAATTAGCCATTTAATAAAACAAAACAAGAGAAGATAGAAAGAGAAAGAGGGAGGCACGGCCATAAGAAAAAAAAGGGAAAAAGTGAATAATTAGGGCAAGAAGAAATTAGAGAGGAAGAAGAGGGAAAACTTGCATCCTAGGCCAAATCCAAGTGGAAATTGCTCAAATCTGTGCTATTTCTTGCATTCCTTTTCTTTGAGGGCTTTTTAAAAATTTTCAAAGTTTTAAGCTTGATTTGGTTATGTTACTATGTATTTATGCTAACTTTGTTGTTTGAGCAAGAATACCATGAATAAAAATAGTTTGAGAGTTGTTTATGTGTTGGCTAAAGTGTGTTGTAAATTGAATTTGTGGCTAGTTGTAAAGAAAATCTTTGCTCTTAACTTGAATGGAATTGAATTGCTAATTGCAAGTTAATGTGTTTGAGGGGCAACCTACTTTGTTGTCCTCTCAAAGTGAAGTGAATTGTTAATCGATTGATTGAATGATTGTAAAGGTTGTAACCTTTTATTGAGGCAAGGTAGTGTTGTGTTTCCCCGGGCAACATTGAGATTGCCGAGCGATGGCATGCCTACTTTGGTCCTAGTTCCTCGTTCGTATGGATGAAGAGTTCCATGGGATGTTGGGTCGTAGGTTTCGATGTACATCCGGAGTATACCTATCGGGAGTGATAAGTGGTAGAGCTCGTGATGGTGGTATAAGGGGACGACATCAACAATAGTTAGCGTATCCTTTCTTGAAGGGTCATATAGCTTTATTATTTCTTGAGCTAATTATGTTTAAATGCTTAGTGTTTGTACATTGTTTTGAATGCTTAGCCACAAGAAGAATGAAAGTGAATGTTATGCTTGTCAAAATATGGATGTTGTATATATTGTTTTATATAGTATGTATGTACAGTTCATGTTGTAATGGAAAGACTCATTTTGCATATGTATTAAGTGTTGGTTCATGGACATTTGTTGTAACATAAAAGGCTTGGTTACTAGTTGAAGTTCATTTTGGAACAATGTATCTAATTTGCCTTATGTATAATGCCGAAACTCTAGGTGGTTTATGTAAACTCTATTATTGTTAAATGTCCAGGTTATTTTGTATAGCCTCTATTATTTGTTAAATGTAGTAGTGTTACATGTGTTATAATGATTTAGTGCTTTCGCATCCGGTCTTGGTTCTAGGTGGGGTCGGGGCGTGACACCTTTAGGTGGTATTAGAGCTTAGCTAGTGTAAGTCAGGATAGGACCCTTGGTCTGTGGGGTAGAGGTTTCAATGTGAAAATGTCTTTGAATAAATATGTGCATGCATAACATGTTAATTGTGCATTATGTGATACTTGTTTCTTGTGTGATATCATTTGCATATATGCTATTACTCATGAGTGACCTTTTGATGTCAAAAGATAACTGAAAGAGCTCTTGGAACCAGAGGTAGGCCTCGTAGAAATGTTGATATGTAGGGAACTAGGGAAGCAAATCAGGCACCTATTGGAGAACAGGTTTTGGATAGGATAGCTACTACTATAGATAGGATGGCTCAAGTATTGGAGCGTCAGGCTGAGTGTGAGACCAATAACCCTAGGAACAATAAAAACAACTATAACAACAACAATGGGAATGGAAATGGAGGTGATAATATGTTGGAACGGTTTTTGAAATATGGGCCACTGAGATTCCAAAGGGAACCTGATAATGAAAAAGCAGAAGCATGGCTAGAAATGATTGAAAATATTTATGATGCTTTACAGTACACTGATGAGAAAAAGATTACCTTTGTTGTATTCTTACTCGATAGAGATGCCATGCAATTGTGGAGGACTGTAAAATTGCAATGGGAATATTAGCATACTCCGTATTTGTGGGCTTACTTTGTGGAAGAATTCAAGGACGCAAGGTAATCTGACTATTGCTCAATATGAGGCTCGATTTAATAAGTTGTCGCATTATGCACTTGAAATGGTACAATCTACTAGAAAGAGAATTCAGAGATTTTTCAGAGGCTTAAGGGTAGAAATCCAAGATAGCTTGGTTCCTTTTCAGTTTTCTACCTACAAGATGCCCTTAATGTTGCAGCTAGAGTTGAGAAATGAAAGAGTGAGGTAAGGGCAAAACCGAGTCAGCCGAACAAGAGGCCTTTTCAACCCCAGGGCTAGCAAAGATCTTTCCAACCTCAGAGTCAGCAGAGGCAAAGTCAGAGTCAGAGTCAAAGCCAGAATAGGCCGATTGTTGTGAGATCCCAACAGGGTAGTTCAACTAATTCCTCAACTCAAAGTTCTTCTGCGACTAGTGCTGCCAGTCAAGTTCATCATTATGCCTTCTGTAATCGTAAGGGCCATTCTGAGGCTAATTGTTAGGAGAAATATTGGAAGTGTATTGGTTGTAGTAGTGATCAACACAGGGTAAAATACTACCCAAAATGGCAAAATATTCAAGGATAGATTGTAGGCAGAGGCACCCAGAGTAGATCTACTGGTAGTGCTCCCATATAGCGTGTACATCCTAGAATCTATGCCATTGATCAACAGGAGTTGCCTAAGGCAGCAGCAGTGATTGAAGGTACCTTTCTAATTTTAATTTAGTTGGTTAAAGTATTAATTGACCCCGGTGCCACCCATTCTTTTATTACGCCCCCTTGTGTGCAATGTGTTAATATGCAAGTTGAGAAACAACCTTATAAAATTGAAGTTAATGCCCCTATAGGCACTAAATTTGTCATTGAGTTAGTATGTAAAACATGTAACATTCAGATTAAGGGCCAAGAGTTTCCCGCTGACCTTATCTTACTCTTTATCCAAGATTATGAAATTATTTTGGACATGGATTGGCTTGCAAAGTATTATGCACAGCTAGATTGCAGAACCAAGATTGTGAAATTTCAGATACCAGGCCGACCAATGGTGGAAGTAGCGGGGAATCGTGATTTTTCTGGGGTTTTTCTTATTTTTTCAACCAAAGCTATGAAGCTTCTGTGGAAAGGGTGTGGTGGATATCTTGCTTATTTGATTAGTAATCCATTCGACAAGTTGAAGTTAAAGGAAGTTCCGGTAGTTCAAGAATATCCAGATGTATTTCCAAAAGAATTGCCAGGGTTATAACCAGAGAAAGAAATAGAATTTGTGATTGATGTACTACCAGGGACACTGCCTATTTCTAAAGCACCATATCGTATGGCACCTATAGAACTTCAAGAGTTAAAAGCACAACTGCAAGGATTGTTGGAGAAAGGTTTCATTCATGTGAGGTCATCTCCGTGGGAAGTACCCTTGTTGTTTGTGAAAAAGAAAGATGGCAATTTACGACTGTGTATTGATTATTGGGGGTTGAATAAGGTAACGGTTAAAAATAAATATCCTTTACCACTTATTGATGAGTTGTTTGACCAGTTGTAGGGGGCAAAGATCTATTCCATGTTTGACTTGAGGTAGAGGTATTATCAGCTTTTCATTCGCAAGGAATATGTGCAAAAAACTGCATTCCAAACTCGGTATGGGCATTATGAATTTATACTTATGCCTTTTGGGTTAACCAATGTACCTGTTGTATTTATGTACCTTATGCATCGTGTATTCCAACCTTATTTGGATCAGTTCGTGGTGAATTTCATTGATGACATCCTTATGTATTCAAAGACGGAATCCGAGCATGAGCAACATTTACATTTAGGGTTGCAGAAGCTCCAACAACATCAGTTATATGGAAAATTCAGTAAGTGTGAGTTTTGGTTGCAGAAAGTATCTTTTCTGGGTCATGTGATTTCTCAACAAGGCATTTTTGTGGATCCTACAAAGAATCTTGGAAATGGCCAGAGAATGTAACAGAGGTACGTAGTTTTCTGGGATTGGCAGGGTACTATAGTAGATTTGTGAAAGATTTTTCAAAGACTGCAGGACCTCTTATGAAGCTTACTTAGAAAAGAACCAGATTTTTGTGGGACTAGAATTGTGAAAACAGTTTCTGAGAATTGAGAAAAATATTGACTACAACTCCTATACTTGTTTTGCCAGAGAGGAATCAAAATTTTGTTATTTACAATGATGCATCTAAAGAAGGTTTGAGTTGTGTGTTAATGCAGAATAGTCGAGTAATTGCTTATGTATCTTGAAAATTGAAGCCTTACGAGGAGAATTATCTGACGCATGACTTGGTATTGGCGGCCATAGTCTTTACATTGAAGAAATGGCGTCATTACCTATGGGGTAGCATGTTTGAGATTTATACTGACCATAAAAGCTTGAAGTATTTGTTTTCACAAGAAGAGTTGAACATGAGGCAGAGACGATATGTGAAGCCCCACATGGAATCCCATGTGCATTCATATTATTTACTGTGCATATATACTATTTAACGTGCATATTCTAACATCTGATATGTGTTTATATCGATTTACGTGCATTTCAATAGTTTAACATACACTTATATCATTTTGCATGACTTTACCTCGATTTGCGTGCATTTAGATATTTTAAACATTGTAGACATTAATTAAAATCATGATTAATTCCAATAGCTAACTAAATAATTAAAATCAAACTATAGGCAAACTAGTAGAATCTATTTAGTTAGAAGGGCAAAATGGTAAATGGCCTAAACAAAAATATCTCTACCTACCAACATTAAACAAAACACACACTACACATCACTACACTATACTATAATATACACATACAGACAAAATGCCACACATACACACACTCACACGATTTGAAGAGAGAATGAGGAGGGAAGAGATAAGAAAGAAGAAGAAGGAAAAGGAAGAAAAGAAGGATTCAAGCCATTAACAAGCATTCTCAAAAATTCTTCTTGCATCTTCAAGCTTTTCTTTGCAATTGTTGTTAGATTCAAGGTGAGGGTTGTTTCCTTAATTGTTTTTCAAAGCCATACGAAGTATTTTGTGTGAATACATATGTACGTTGAGTTTAGCTTGGTAAATATATAAGCTTGTGTTAAGCATTTGAGCCTAGTTAAGGGTTTGAACTTGTGTAGGTTGTTTGTGGTCATATAGCCTTGTATCTTGTTACTCTTTGTCTACTTATGTTTACATGAACACTTATAATGCTTGAGCTTGAGGATTACACTTGGATTGGAGCTAGGATGTTAGAAATTGTAACCTTATAACACAAATCTTGCATTAAGATCAAGTTGGGTGTATAGTTGGTTATTGCTAGCCTTTGTTGAATTGTGTGGTTGTTGAGCTCAATCGTGTTGTAATGTAGCTAGATGATGCAATAGAGGATGTGTACAAAGAGGTTTGGGACTTACAAATGGTGAATTTGAAGTAGGAAGAAGATAGAAGCAAAAATTGGTAATTTTCAGACTTGTGGCTTGTCTTGGACTCCCAGCCGGTTGAGGGAGTCGGTTGAGGGACTTGACTGACTCCCCTCAACAGACTTAACCAGTAGGAGTAGGTCAAAGGAGTAGGTTGAGGCCCTCGCCCAACTCCCTCACCCCACTCCCATGTCTCCCTTTGCATACCTAGCTATTTTTGCTCATTTCTTTGCACACTTTGTTCCGTTGTTCCTAACTTGTTCCATGAACCTTTTTGAACTCTTTTTTGATAAGCATTGGATATATATGTTAGCCTTTGCCTCGCACAAGTAAATGTATTACACTAGAATCTAGATATGAACATCGAATTATCAAGAACCTCTTGTTACATTTATGATTATGCTTGACTATTGGATAAATTCTTCTTGGTTGACCTTGTCATGCATGTTTATGTGTTATATGAGCTCTATTTGGATCATGATTATATTAATATGTGTTTAATTACTATCACTAACCGGTGGCAATCTACTTTGTTGCCTACGAGCATGTGTTTACGTTTGAAATCCTCTCTCGCTTGGTGAATTCTCCTTGGAGAGATAGAAGGTGAATAAATGATACAAATAAGTTATTAAACCCCACAATAGAAGTTCTGGGCTACCTGGGTGGCGTTGGGCTTGCCAGGACGGACTTGGATTACTGTGGTTTGGGTTGCCTCCGGAGTACCTTCTTATTTGTTCTATAGGGTTGTGATATTGACGAAGCATCGAGACTGTCCATCTCTTACTTTTGCAACCATTCTTACTTGGTCCCTTGAGGTCCTCGGATGAAAGTGTTACCCATATCATTTCATTATATGTTCAACCACTCTTGATCAGGGAGGAAAGTTGATTACTTTTTTATATGTTTAATTTTGTTTCTTACTATATGACCAAGATTCCATGCTTCTTACATGCAATTCATGTATCTTTGTGCATGACATAGTCTCTTTATCATGTTTAACTTTGCTATTATCATGCTTGGTTTCATTTTCATTAAATGTTCAAGATATACGTTTTCTACTAGTATTACTTGTTTCATCACGCTTAAACTAGTCTCTTTATCATGTTTTACCTTGTTTATTACTAACTATCTATCTGTGCATGGCAGAACTTTCAAAACGCTTTCTAAATGGTAAAAATGCTTGCGAAAACTCCTGTTCCCCTTATCCCTCACTGAGCTAGGTGTAGCTCACTCTCTCTTTATGACAATTATAGGTGAACCTGGATTCAAGCCATTTCCCTAAGTTGATGCAAGAACTTATCTATCTGTCCGGACGAGCTTATGTTTTTGTGATGTACATGCTTGTTGTTATAGTTATAACCTTTACAATAGGGTATTTTGTTGTAATTTAAGTATCTTGGTGTTATGTATTAACTTTTGGATATTAAGACTTGTATTTAACTTAGTCTTTATTCTTTTGAGCCTAGGGGTTGGATGGGCCATATTAGATATAAACAATTGAACCTATGTCTTGTAAATATGACTCCGGTGGTTGTAATCTTAACTAATAGTGATGAAGTTGTATAATGACTTTTATTAATATTGATGTAACCATAGGTGATGTAATAGTGACTTTAGCATCTTGGTTGTATGGTTTTGTGGAAAGTAAAGCTCGGGCTAATGTATTGTTCCTTAGTAGGATTAGGGTGAGCGATCTCCTTAAACCCATGGCATCATGATCCCAGGTGTTTGAGGTTAATGTAAGTCTGAATATATCTCTTTTCTTGTCATTTTTGCGGTATCAGAGGCCATATTAGAAATTAAGAAAATGGGGTCGTGGGATTCTCACTTGGTATTCTTATTTGTTATTTGGTATTCTATCTTAGAATTCCTATTATGTCACGCCCCGACCCAACCCCCAAGCTAAAAGTTAAGTCCGGACCTAACACACGGACAGAGTCTCCCTTGTACTGTGGACATTCTGAAAACCTATAAACGCTCAAATAAGGTAACCACAAGATAAACAAGCTTTTCATGGCTAAATATTTAAAGATTCAAGGCCATCCAAGCCTTGAAGCAAACAATAGTTCCAAAACCACACAAGCATGCAAGTAACTTTGTTTATAACATAGTCTAATAGCCATGACATTCTAGGATAACATTAAAACATACTTAAAAGATAAAACAGTCTACAAGAAGCCATTCACTCCCAAGCATGCAAAGTGAATAAAAGCAGAAACATAAGTTATTACAAGACATAGGCTTCCAAATCTACACCACAATCAACTATCCTTCAACTTTGTACAACAAGCATATACATAGCCCTTAGGCTACAAAATAGGACATAAGATAAATAGATGAGCCTTCCACATAGCAGCAGGAATATAAACCACCTCAAGCTATCAGGCAAATCATCTAAGGTAAAGGATCAGTCTGAACTTCCTCCTCCTCTACTACCTCAACAAGCTAGGGATCACCCTCAGCGTCTCTTGAAACATATATCGAGGTATGAGCAACCACTGTTGCCCAGTGAGGGATAAGGTCCCGGGGCGTGCAATGCAACAAGTAATACAGTTAATAACAATAACAATTGAGCAATTCAAGAAACAATGATAGCTTAAAATAACCACACATTTGAAAGGATACATTTCACATAACCCCTATACACCAATCTTCACTGGGTCTTCATTCACTATCCACGAACCACGATCACGATCACGATAAGCCGGCACAACCGCAAACACTCCAGTGGGTGTACTCCGGATGTACCCCGATAATCCTACGACCCAACACCCCCTGGCAATCTCCGGACCAGGCGAGTGAGGGAATAGGGTACGGAGTTTGAATATCCACTGGCAAGCCCTCTGCCGCCCAGCCGATATTCAACACAACCGCCCCTGACACTATGGTTGCGCAACCACTATGCAATGCACTTTACAATGGCAAGTTAATATCAATAAGATAAGCAATAACACGTAGGAGGATCAACAAAGTAGGTTGACCTCAATGCAGTTAGAATAGAAGCTATTTATATAAACAAATAACCAGTTTTACAAAGTGACATATACATGATAAGCATGGAATTATACCGAAAGCTCCAAATCAACTTGAAACCACATTTAAACACTCAAGGAGTCATGCCATGGACTTAGAAGCGTGAGACAACCGAAATTGTACTTAAACTCCTTTGTTTTTCACATTATTTCTCTTCCAATCCCAAGTTAATGATTCAATTTCAAAGGGAAACTCTTCCAACCTTCTAACTAACCCTCAAGGATCCCTTTCAACCCTCTATCTCATTCAAACGCCCGCAAATACCCGAAAGCCCCAAATTCCCTCTTATGGCTTTAAACTACACATACCTTATCCGGGCTTCAAACAAGGGTTATCAAAGCTTCTATAGCACCTAGGTAGCCTAAGAATACTAGAAGTGAAGCCCGAATCCACCCGGATTCGCATTTACCCCGAAACCCCTTTGTTAAAGTTGACTATTTTACGTTTTATGCGATTTTAGACCAATTCAAGTACACGGGGCTATTAGACTACCTTCATTAGCACCTAAGGCATCTATTAGGAGTGTTGAATCAAGCTAATACGTGCAATTACACAAAACCCTAGAAAAAACGTCACTATTCACCTAAAAAATCAAACTAACGATTCCGACTGTTTAAAAAGCGAAACGATGGCTCAAATATGTTCTCTAGCATTCATATACATGGTATAATAGCATGGATAATCAATACAATAGCATTTGATCACATTTTCAACAAATCAAGAAAATGGCAACTATTTAGAAATGCGAAAATAAGCCGTGAAATCCCTCACCAATGTGCGTAGGAGCACCTAGGAAGCTTGCACACACCCTACACTACTTGCTCTAGGCTTGGCTTGGATTGATGATTTGATGAAGCAAAAATCACCCAAATGGAAGCAAAGGGCTGTCGGGTTCTGCTCCTGCTTTTTCAGCTTTATTTTTTTTCTTTTGCATTTTATGAGCTTAAATGTCCTATAAGTTGGCTAAGTAAGGTGGGGTCATGTTTGGGTGGTTAAGTGGTCCACTAGAATGCGCGTAGATAGCCTTAAACGAGTCTTAAAGTGCACAATATAAGCTAGCTAATTAAATCACTAAGTATGTTACGTAATACTATTCATAGTTTGTTAAAAATATTTTCTAAACGAGTCCTCCTATCGCTTCTAGCTCAATTGCACATTTTTCCCACTCCTCTAACTATTAATTTGATTTAATAAAAATGTTAATTAACTAATAGAATGTAGTTTGAAAATGGAGTGAATAGTAGCTAAAGAAGGCAGTTAGTAAAGCACAGAAGTAAATGCGCAAACAAGGGATGCAACAGTAATTGAATGCATGGCTAAATCTCGGGCGTCACATCCTCTCCCCCTTAAACTAATTGCGTCCACGCAATTCTTACATGATTCGGCGAATAACTCTGGATATTACTCCCGCATCTGATCCTCTCTCTCCCACGTTGCATCCTCTACGCCGTGATGATCCCACAGAACTTTAACCATCGGAATGCTTTTAGTCCTCAGTTCCTGAACTTTCTGATCAACAATTCGAAGAGGTTTCTCTGTATTGGTCAAAGTTTCATTGATCTCTAAAGACTCAGGCTCAAGAATATGAGAGGGATCTGGCTGATACTTTCGAAGGATAGAAACATAGAAGACATCATGAATTCTGCCCAGACTATGAGGCAAAGCTAGACGGTAAGCCAATTCACCAATAGTTTCAGTTATCTCAAATGGTCCCACATATCGAGGATTGAGTTTACCTCCTTTACCATGCCAAATCAAACCCTTGCGAGGAAAAATTTTCAAAAATACTCGATCCCCCACGGCAAATTTCAGATCACGACGGCGTCTATCTGCATAACTCTTTTGTCGACTCTGTGCTGTAAGCATTCTTTTTCTGATAAGCTGCACATGGTCAATCATTTTGTTCATCTCAGGTAAAAGAGTAAGGTCGATAGTCTTCATCCCACCAATATCATCCCAGTAGAGAGGAGACCGGCATTTACGCCCATAAAGTGCCTCATAAGGTGCCATACCAATAGTAGCTTGATAGCTATTGTTATAGGCGAACTCTGCGAGTGGCAAATACTTTTCCCAACTCTTACCGAAGTCCAGAATACAAGCCCGCAACATATCCTTGAGGATTAAGATAGTTCTCTCGGATTGACCATCTGTCTGAGGATGATAAGCTGTACTAAAACTCAAAGTCGTGCCCAAAGCTTTCTGAATCTTCTGCCATAACTGAGATGTGAATCTGGGATCTCTATCTGACACAATACTCTTTGGGATTCCATGAAGTCTGACAACATTCTCAATATACAACTCTGCTAGCTTATCAAGAGAATCAGTTTTCTTTTTAGCTATGAAATGAGAAGTCTTGGTCAATGTGACACCCCGATCCCTCTCGAGACCGGGAGTTCTATCAATCAAACTAATCACAACCCAAACCAAACCCGGGCAAAATTTTCAGGGAAAACGGACGGAGTCTCCCCTGTTTATAGGCGAAATGCAAAACCTGTAATAGCATATAAATGGACCACTACCGTGTCCAACCATACAAAACTTCCTCAAGGCCATCCGAGCCTCGGTTCTCAACAATTTAAACTCAGCAAGTATACATACATTTCCAATTTAAAAACTAACCTATCTTTTCATTTTGACAATGTGAAACCCCATTTTTCTGCTCTAACTTGATTTACGTGCTTTGTCTCGTTTTACGTGCATATGACCTGCTTATGTGCTATAGGGCCTAGAATGTTATAATTTTGATATCAATACTCCTAGAACATGCTAAATGTGCATTCATGAAATTTTCATCAAAAACGGAGTCCGAAATTTTATCGTCGATTTTTAGTGAATAGTGTTTTCGAAACACGTCCGCTATAATTTTGAAACTGGTCTTTTTAACCCTTCTAGACCTAGTCCACGGACTTTAATAGACCTGTGTTTGATTAAAACAGTTTTAAAATCGGCTTAAGAATTTATTAGGGTTTTTACACCGACTTTTGCGAAAATCGAGTTTTAAGCCGACTCGGGTAGAATTGTTTGATTGTAAAACTTCTTGTCACCTAAAAATAATTTACTTGAGCTAGCTTGGGTGTTGAATAATTGTTTTGAACTTTGGTGATCAAGAAAATGCATTTAAAGTCAAGAAAACACTAAAAACACTAAAGTTTCAACTTTGACTTTCATTTAAAATCTTGACTTTCATGCATATATCATCAACACACATTGCCAAAGCACAAAACACACTCATTTTCACACACATGGCCGAGATTTCATGGGAGATTAAGCCAAGGAGTTTTCAAGGTTTTCAAAGCAATTTTTCAAAGAAAAAGCTAGTTTTTGCCCGTAGAATTTCGTGCCGAGTTGGATTCCGCTTGTTGGGCACGCATTGCACGCATTCCTAGGCTTATCTCGCATCAAAGGTGAGAGAAAAATTCTAGATCTCAAAATGTCATTTTTGTGTTTTTGCGTATAAATGAAGATTGAACCGTTAGAATTGTAATCTGATGTTAGATTATTGCTCCTTGCATGCTAGGGATCATTATATACTAATACTACGAGTTTCTGTCGGATATAGCATAATTTTTATTTTCCGGGTATTTAATTTTGATTAAAATGTTCAAAGTTGATTTAATTGAGTTGCGTTGCTCGAAATCGATTGCCGTCGATTTCTAAATACTTGATAATTACGTGTTAGCGCTGTTGTAATGCCGAATTTTCGATTACATTGTTTGTGTGAAAATCCGGAAAATCCAGCCATGACATCTTAGGATTTTAGGGTTATCGGGCATGATTTAGAGGTGTTATGGTGGATTTCCGAGAGGGCTAATGTAGTAGGTTGAATGGGTGAGTGATAGGAACTGATTTGGCAATGTTTGGATTAGTAGATTGTAAGTTATGAATTTTAGAAGTTTAGGTTGTCATTCTTTAATTTCTTGAACGATGCCTTAGATGGTTGGGTAGTGTTCGAGTGATGAATGGTGAGTTGTTGATGAGTAATTTAAAGTTTAATTAAGTATATTATGCATGTCCGGTTAGATGGCCTACTTTGTCATCTAACTACGTTGTTTGTTGTTTAATTTAATATTGATGTTATATTGATGTTATTGATTGATTATTATTGAATGCGGGAATCGGGCACTCTTGTTGCTGATCTCCCAATTGATTGATTGATTGATGCGTGATTGATGAATATGGAGTCTTGGTATGTGTGTGCCACCTCTTGGGCAGCGTCGGGCTGTCGGGTTGATAACGGCATGACTGCCATAGGCTACCCCCAGCTCGCATGACGGAGGTGTCATGGAGGGAGGGGCTAGTGAGGTACCTGGAGTGCGTGAGTAATGGGGAGTTTTAAGAAGAACGGTTGAGATCGTGATGGCGTTTGGACCTACACCAAATAGAGTATCCTTATTGATTGGTTATATAGTTATGTGATGATAGCTTTATTTATGTTATTGTTGTTGTTGTGTGTTTACTTGCTCAAAGGACTAAATCCAAGGAGCGTAGTGAATACTGTCGAGATCTATCGGATCCTCACTGGGCTTATGTATATAAGCTCACTCTCTATTAATGCATGTTTCAGGTGTACTTTCACAAGATTACGGGTACGTGCCTCCTGAAGAGGAGAATGTGGAAAATGTGCCTTTCGTGGATGAGTCATATGTTCCCGAGTCTTATCCATGATTCTATGATTGTTAAATGTCTTGTATATTAGTTTAATAGACTTTATATGTCTTATGGTTCTTAATGTAATAGATATTGAAAAGATGATGAACCAAATGATGTTAATTTTAGTGGCTTCTTTTTGTCTATGGTTAAATTGTAGTTGTGTCTCAACTTACTTTTGAAATGTATGATAAAGTTGAGGTATTGTATGTCATGTTGGAACGGAGGCGTATAACGAGGATGTTTTATTGTAAAATATGGTTGTGTTGTATGTTGTTGTTTGTATTGAGGAATTACGGGATGTATGATGTTTATATGAGGTTGGTTTAGAACCTCGGAAATCTGTTTACTGTCGTTATGCCGCCGAAATTCCGTTGCGTCCTGACTGATCGTAGGTGGGGTCGAGTTGGGGCGTGACAGTTTAAGTGGTATCAGAGCTTGATTAGCTGTCAGCCGGGGTATCCTCGGAATGTGGGTAGTGGTCTAAGCATGCAAGTATGTATTAAGTGAAAGAAAAGTGAAACATATGTTAATATGTTTATGTGATTAATTTACTTATGTGTCTAATTTTCTATGTGACCAGTATGCCTTGTGTGTTAAGTGAACTAATATGGTCAATATGTTTTATGTGATAACGTGTTATACGTACTCAATGTGTTGTAATTAATGTGCATTATGTGATTAATGTGTATTATGTGACAATTGTGTTTTATGTGATTTTGTGCCTTGTGTGAAGTTAGTTGTTTATGTGCTTTTAATTGTTTATAACTAGCTTATGTGAAACAACGTGCTTTAGGTGCTCAATGTACTTTAAGTGACCAATGTGAGTTACGTGATCAACTTGTCTTATGTGAAGTTTGTTGCTTATGTGACTTTAATTGTTTATAACTTACTTCTGTGATATAACCTGTTTATGTCATGATGGCTTCTTATATGTTGAATTGTGTGTTATGTGATAATGTTGCATTATATGATAATTGCGCATTACGTTGTACTTGGCTTTCATATGATATAGTTGCATACATGTTTTATCTCGTGAGTGACCTTTTAATGTCTAGGGTGGTTCTAAGAGCTTTCAGAAATAGAGGTAGGCCATGATTTGAATTATTATTCTAGTAGTTTATCAGTGAGATTTTAATTGTTATGTTTGCGGATTTTAGTTTCGGCTTAGTGGATTGACCTTGATGTTCCTTTACCGAGAATGAAGTTGTTCGAGGAAATAGCAATGTATCTTGATGATTATAATTACTTTTGTTGCCATGTTTAACTTGTTATTACTTGGAGATGAATCAAAAGTTAAGGTTTCTGTGAGGTTGTGATTAGACACTTTTGGAGTCTCAACTCAGATTATACTTTCTTGAGGTTATTTTAGAATGAATTTATTTGAGGAATTAGTGATGTATATTTGTGAATGGAATGAAGTGTAGTATAACATGTGAGTATTTCTACTATTTGGGATTGCTATATTATTAATGGATATTTTGGAGTTTTGATCTTTAAACCTTGGAGACAATTGGAGTAATTCCTGACTAAAGTTACTTTATTCGAAGATGTAATTGTTCGGAGATAGAATTATTTGAGGAAATAATAATGCATTTTGGTGACTGAATATTTACTTGCCTACATCAAGCTTCTGGGTTCTAGGTGGTATGACTTTCTAAATTGTTGATTGGGGATTCTCTTGTGTTATAATGGGTTAATATGAATTTGTATTGTGTTATCAGATTTTGGAGTCTTCATTAGTGAATCTTGTTGGGTAATCGGTGAATTATCTTGTTTAGTGATTGGTCTGGTACATAATGAAAATTTTGGAGTGATTTATCTTGTTTGGTGATTGTTATGACTCCTTAGGTTCTCTAGATCTCCTTAGTGTCTTGTTTTGGAGGGAGATAGATTGTAGGATTTGATTTAATGGTGTTTAAGTGTGTAAGTAGGACACCCTCTTGTACTTCATAATTCTATCAGTCTCATTATTATTGTTTTCTACTCTATTCTCACTTATTTGAGAGAGAGTTACACTTTTCTAGCATATCAATTGTTTCTTGAAAGTTTTGCTTATTGGATTAATGGATCCTATACTCATTTGACATTGTTTCCATTCTTAACATTCATATTTGCTTCTTATAGCAATGTCGCTTATTGGAGTTAAGGTTTGAGACTTCTATATTTCATTTTATATCTCCAGCCATTGGTTTCAATATTTCATTTCATCATATTACTATTCATTTGGAAGTAATTTCACCTTTGGTATACCATTTTACTTATTCGAATTTCACTTGCTTGATGTACTCCCTACCTAAGTACATCATTGTCATTCTTGTTGATCCTTATTAATCCTATTGTTTCATTATTAAATATTGAGTCATTACTTTGCTTGTAATTGCTCATTCAATATACTCGGCATTGTCCTTCTTATTAATACTTCTTTGGTTATTGCGTGCTGAGATACTCATTATCTTGACACTCATATTTTCTATTGAATTAATCATCTCTTATCTCTTAATTTTATTTCACCTCAAGTACAACTTACTTGTTGGTTCCTTGAACAATCATCGAGAATTGAAATATCTACTTGTTCAGGAATTTTTGTTCAACATACTCAGCACTGTTTTGACTCGTCATCATCCTTTGTTCGTACTTATTTAACTAAAAGGTGCTGAGACATTTCTTATCTTAGTTATCATGCTTTCTTATTAAACTATTAGCCTCTTGATTCTCTAACTTGTTTGACATCTTGCACCCTTGATTGTTGGCTCAAATATGACTTTCCATATTCTTAATTCCTTGTAAATTTCATAAGAGCCATATTCTGACCAATGTCACTTTTGAGATATTTCCTTGATCAGTATTCATTCATGTTATCGTGATTGAATTTTTAAACCCTCGGGGTGTTCATAGAGCTCTTTTGTGTAGTAGGGGATGATTGATAATTAGTGGTGTCACGCTAAGACTTGGAGTTGCAATTTCTTTCATATGCAATATGATATTAGGTAGGAGAGAATTATGAATTGGAGATTGTCTTGGAATTATGATCATCAACTTGCAGTCAACAGAGTTGGTTCTTTTGAGGTCTTTGGTTAGGTGTCATCCTAAGAGATAAATGAGAACTAAGAGAAGTATTATTAAGTGTAACGATTGGGGATTTAATTGTCTATCAATTCGAGAATTGCGCGGACGCAATTGTTTTAAGGAGGGGAGAATGTGAAACCCCATTTTTCTGCTCTAACTTGATTTACGTGCTTTGTCTCGTTTTGCGTGCATATGACCTGCTTATGTGCTATAGGGCCTAGAATGTTATAATTTTGATATCAATACTCCTAGAACATGCTAAATGTGCATTCATGAAATTTTCATCAAAAACGGAGTCCGAAATTTTATCGTCGATTTTTAGTGAATAGTGTTTTCGAAACACGTCCGCTATAATTTTGAAACTGGTCTTTTTAACCCTTCTAGACCTAGTCCACGGACTTTAATAGACATGTGTTTGATTAAAACAGTTTTAAAATCGGCTTAAGAATTTATTAGGGTTTTTACACCGACTTTTGCGAAAATCGAGTTTTAAGCCGACTCGGGTAGAATTGTTTGATTGTAAAACTTCTTGTCACCTAAAAATAATTTACTTGAGCTAGCTTGGGTGTTGAATAATTGTTTTGAACTTTGGTGATCAAGAAAATGCATTTAAAGTCAAGAAAACACTAAAAACACTAAAGTTTCAACTTTGACTTTCATTTAAAATCTTGACTTTCATGCATATATCATCAACACACATTGCCAAAGCACAAAACACACTCATTTTCACACACATGGCCGAGATTTCATGGGAGATTAAGCCAAGGAGTTTTCAAGGTTTTCAAAGCAATTTTTCAAAGAAAAAGCTAGTTTTTGTCCGTAGAATTTCGTGCCGAGTTGGATTCCGCTTGTTGGGCACGCATTGCACGCATTCCTAGGCTTATGTCGCATCAAAGGTGAGAGAAAAATTCTAGATCTCAAAATGTCATTTTTGTGTTTTTGCGTATAAATGAAGATTGAACCGTTAGAATTGTAATCTGATGTTAGATTATTGCTCCTTGCATGCTAGGGATCATTATATACTAATACTACGAGTTTCTGTCGGATATAGCATAATTTTTATTTTCCGGGTATTTAATTTTGATTAAAATGTTCAAAGTTGATTTAATTGAGTTGCGTTGCTCGAAATCGATTGCCGTCGATTTCTAAATACTTGATAATTACGTGTTAGCGCTGTTGTAATGCCGAATTTTCGATTACATTGTTTGTGTGAAAATCCGGAAAATCCAGCCATGACATCTTAGGATTTTAGGGTTATCGGGCATGATTTAGAGGTGTTATGGTGGATTTCCGAGAGGGCTAATGTAGTAGGTTGAATGGGTGAGTGATAGGAACTGATTTGGCAATGTTTGGATTAGTAGATTGTAAGTTATGAATTTTAGAAGTTTAGGTTGTCATTCTTTAATTTCTTGAACGATGCCTTAGATGGTTGGGTAGTGTTCGAGTGATGAATGGTGAGTTGTTGATGAGTAATTTAAAGTTTAATTAAGTATATTATGCATGTCCGGTTAGATGGCCTACTTTGTCATCTAACTACGTTGTTTGTTGTTTAATTTAATATTGATGTTATATTGATGTTATTGATTGATTATTATTGAATGCGGGAATCGGGCACTCTTGTTGCTGATCTCCCAATTGATTGATTGATTGATGCGTGATTGATGAATATGGAGTCTTGGTATGTGTGTGCCACCTCTTGGGCAGCGTCGGGCTGTCGGGTTGATAACGGCATGACTGCCATAGGCTACCCCCAGCTCGCATGACGGAGGTGTCATGGAGGGAGGGGCTAGTGAGGTACCTCGAGTGCGTGAGTAATGGGGAGTTATAAGAAGAACGGTTGAGATCGTGATGGCGTTTGGAGCTACACCAAATAGAGTATCCTTATTGATTGGTTATATAGTTATGTGATGATAGCTTTATTTATGTTATTGTTGTTGTTGTGTGTTTACTTGCTCAAAGGACTAAATCCAAGGAGCGTAGTGAATACTGTCGAGATCTATCGGATCCTCACTGGGCTTATGTATATAAGCTCACTCTCTATTAATGCATGTTTCAGGTGTACTTTCACAAGATTACGGGTACGTGCCTCCTGAAGAGGAGAATGTGGAAAATGTGCCTTTCGTGGATGAGTCATATGTTCCCGAGTCTTATCCATGATTCTATGTTGTTAAATGTCTTGTATATTAGTTTAATAGACTTTATATGTCTTATGGTTCTTAATGTAATAGATATTGAAAAGATGATGAACCAAATGATGTTAATTTAGTGGCTTCCTTTTGTCTATGGTTAAATTGTAGTTGTGTCTCAACTTACTTTTGAAATGTATGATAAAGTTGAGGTATTGTATGTCATGTTGGAACGGAGGCGTATAACGAGGATGTTTTATTGTATAATATGGTTGTGTTGTATGTTGTTGTTTGTATTGAGGAATCACTGGATGTATGATGTTTATATGAGGTTGGTTTACAACCTCGGAAATCTGTTTACTCTCGTTATCCCGCCGAAATTACGTTCCGTCCTGACTGATCGTAGGTGGGGTCGAGTTGGGGCGTGACAGACAAGTACATTCAATTTAGGCAATTAAACCATACAAAGCTACTGCATAAAATAAACTATCATGCCATTCTAATTCTTTTCCTTTGGACATTACAGCCATGCATTGAAGTTAAGCTACATTAACTATATACATAATCTAACTTATCAAACCATTCCAACTACATAGCTAGATTTATATTACATTTCTTTTAACAATAATTACATACAACATAAAAGCATACAACTTGACAACTTTGACAACTCAAGTTACATAGGCACTCAAGACAACTCTTCAAGCACGGACTTTCACGAAATCACGAACTTTCCAGCTAACAGGGCATTTCCTGAAATGTGGTGGTGAGGAATGAGTATACACAACACGTATACTCAGTGAGGGCGAGACAGATATCGAATTGGAGAGAAAGAAGATCGTGCAATGCAAATAGGTACAGTTAAGCAATACAATCAATAAAAGGCATTCAATATAAACAACAATACAATTAAACAACTAAAGAAAGCATTAACACAACCAATCAAAGCTATACCACACTTTGAAGGCTATGGTTCACTCGAGCGAGTAATGTACCGATCACGATTCCGATGACTTTAACGATGACGCGCCGGCCCAAACCACCTTATAACACCAGTTTGGAATACCCCGGAAGTATCCATCAATCCTACGACCCAAATCTCCCTGGGAGGCAACCCAAGCGAGAAAGGGAATAGCAGCGGAGCTAGAGCAACCAACACTGGCAACCCAAGGCTACCCAGAGAGGCCCATCACTCACGCGCGAGACACTATGCAATGCAAGACTCGATACAAGGCGATAAACAAGCGATAAAGCCACACGTGAAAGAATAACAAAGTAGGTTACTCTCGCATGCAATAGCAGCAATTTGATAAGTAATTCAATCCAAAACAACTCAAACAAGTATTCCAAGTAATTCTAAACATTCTATAAGCATAAAGACAAGAAAACACAAAAAACACAAATCGGCCCCAACTATCAAAATGCTACCATTTCCAAACGAGCCAAGAGTTCTGGAAACCGACTTCGCCAACCCTCCTAGGTCACCATAAGGCACGTCTAAAGACCCCGAAACCTTACTTTACCCTAGAACTCGCGCAAAGCCCCGATTTCCCCCTTTCTCGTTTGAACTACAACTATATCAACCAAACACCCAACCAACGCCATAATCGCACCAAAAGTGCTTCCATGGCCTCCCGAAGCAATGCCAACACGCAAAACGAGAAAATGTAAAAGTCAACCAAAACGACCCCAACTTTCCCAAAGGCTTAATTCTCATTTTTTCCACTACGCAACCCAAACAAACAACACATTTTAGCATTCTAGCATACCTAGCACGTTTCTACATCAACGGAAAGCATAACAGCGCAATTTCAACGTTTCAAGGTTTTACTATTCATAAAACACTATTCATTGCACAATTTAATTTACAATCACAACATTTAACCGCAGAAAATATTACAAAGCTATAAATACATGTTCTACAAATGCTAAGGAACATTCTAGAAGCA
This sequence comes from Ehretia macrophylla, assembly GCA_037974665.1. NCBI lineage: Eukaryota > Viridiplantae > Streptophyta > Magnoliopsida > Boraginales > Ehretiaceae > Ehretia > Ehretia macrophylla. The sequence continues at coordinate 76,585,649 of CM075764.1, read as the reverse complement.
TCAAATCGCTTTAAATAACGATCTACGGATAAATCTAAAAATTGACAAAGTTAACATATACAACGTATAAATGCGCAAATAACATGCTTCCCTCACCTTAGACGCTCCTAGACGCTAGGAAAACCTCGTAGAGTGCCTCGGAAACCACCCCGCACAAGCCCACGCGAAGAATCGAAGATTTGAAGTTGAGATTTTCTTTTTTTTTTTCTCCTTCTTTTCCTCATGGTTTCAAGCCTTTTTCTCTCTGTTTTTTTCGTGCACATTCTGCTTATTTAAAAAAAAATGTCAAGAAGTCAAAGGTCAAAATTCGGTCAACCCGCTAAACCAAAACAACTATGCGCGACCTCACGAAAACGGCCATAACTTCTAGAAAACTCCAATTCACGAACGGTTTGAACCCTCATAAACTAGACTCATAGAGCTTTCCAACCATATATAATTTGCTACCTAACTCTTCCCCAATTGGTTCAGATTTAATTCCAAAGTTGACCCAAAATTTGACTAACTTAACATTGCATTTTTTTATTTCTAATCCCAAGTTTGCCTTTTATTAAACATTTCAAAAATTCTCACCTTGTCCTAGTTGGTCAATGTAGATGAAAAGTCAACTAGTTTGGTCAAAGAAGGTGAAAGGTCAATAAAATGCAATTTAAATGAACTTAAAATGCTATTGAATACATGCCAGGTTCGGGGTATCACAGTCAATCTATCCACAATAACCCAAACTGAGTCATTACCTTTCGAAGACCTCGGTAAATAAGAGACGAAATCCATGGTGATATGATCCCACTTCCACTCACGTATAGCCAAAGGCTGTAACAACCCTGCAGGCCTCTGATGCTCTGCTTTAACTTTCTGACAAGTAAGACATCGAGCAACATAGTCAGCAATTTCTCTCTTCATATTATTCCACCAGAAGTTTTGCTTCAAATCTCTATACATCTTTGTACTGCCTGGATGAATAGTATATCTAGAATTGTGTGCCTCAGCAAGAATAGCATTCTTCAGAGTTGGATCATTCGGAATACAGATTCTACCTTTGAATTTGAGAATACCATCGTCGTGCAGTTTGGAATCCGACCTCCCCCTTTAGAATTCTCTAAGACTTTCAACAATTGAAGATCAGCCTGTTGAGTTTCCCGAATCCTGGATAATAATAGAGATTGAATCTACAAACTTGCGAATTGAATACCAAAATTTGAAGTACTAGGCTTCCATAAGCATAATTCTTCCATGAATTCCCAATTTTTGATAATCAAGCTAGCAACAGTAGCCTTTCGGCTCAAAGCATCAACAACAATATTGGCCTTACCCGGAAGTTAGTTAATAGTGGAGTTATAGTCCTCAAGTATTTCCAGCCAACGCCTCTCCCTCATGTTCAACTCTTTCTGTGAAAACAGATATTTCAAGCTCTTATGATCTGTAAAGATTTCAAACTTGTTGCCCCAGAGATAATGACGCCATTTCTTTAATGCAAGAATGATAGCTGCAAGCTCAAGATCATGAGTCGGATAGTTGAGTTCATAAGGCTTCAGTTTCCTGGAAGCATAAGCAATAACCCTGCCATTCTGCATCAATACACAACCCAGACCTTCCTTCGAAGCATCACTATAGATCACCAGATTATCATAGCCCTCAGGCAAGGCAAGAATAGGAGCTGTAGTCAATCTCTTCTTCAATTCCTGGAAACTGGCCTCACATTTATCACTCCAGTCAAATACTGTTTTCTTCTGAGTAAGTTGAGTTAAAGGCCCTGCGATCTTAGAGAAATCCTTGACTAACCTCCGATAATACCCAGCTAAACCAAGGAAGCTACGGATCTCCGTGACCGTTTCAGGTCGTTTCCAAGATAACACAACTTCAATCTTCGCTGAGTCAACAGAAATACCATCCTGCGATATAATATGGCCAAGAAAAGCAACTTGCTTAAGCCAGAATTCACATTTGCTAAACTTTGCAAATAACTGATGCTCCTGAAGAGTCTGCAACACAATTATGAGATGTTGTTCATGTTCCGCCTCAGATCTAGAGTAAACAAGAATATCATCAATGAAGATAACCATAAATTGGTCCAGATAGGGACGGAATACCCTCTGCATTAAGTCCATGAATGCGGCGGGAACATTAGTAAGACCAAACGGCAAGACAACAAACTCATAATGGCCATATCGAGTTCTGAAAGTAGTTTTAGGAATATCATCTTTCTTAATCCTCAGCTGATAATAGCCTTGCCTCAGATCAAATTTAGAGAATACCTTGGCGCCTTGCAACTGATCAAATAACTCTTCAATTAAAGGCAAAGGATATTTATTTTTGATGGTTACCTGATTAAGACCCCGATAATCAATGCATAAGCGAAGAGATCCGTCTTTCTTTTTAACAAATAGGACTGGCGCACCCCAAGGTGAAGAACTCGACTGAATGAATCCCTTCTCAAGCAAGCCCTACAATTCGGGTAGAGCCATTCTATACGGAGTCCTAGAGATAGGTGAAGTCCCCGGCAATAAGTCAATCATGAACTCTATCTCTCTATCAGGTGGTAACCCAGGTAATTCCTCAGGAAAGACCACCGGAAACTCCCTCACAATAGGTACATTAAGTGGTATCAGAGCGGGTCTTCCCCTGTGCTCGTGTCCCGCAAGGGCGCTGGGCCTCCTTAAGGGGGATGGAATGTGGTAACACAATCCCACATCGAAAATCTTTGAGCTGGGACCACTGAATATATAGAGCGGGGTTCCGCCTTAGATTCGACAATAGGCATTTTCTCGTGGTAACACGGGGGGAACAAAACCATGAGGGGCCCAGTGGGGTAATCCAAAGCGGACAATATATTGTTGGTGTGCAGCGCCGGTGTGCCTCTGCCCTTCGGAGTATTCGCTTAGCCGGGTCGTTACATATTGGGTATTCTCCTTCGGTATTCTTCAGTGGTGTTCTCGTTGAGACATATATTTGGTATTTTTAGTCAGTATCCGTATGCTTAATTGGGGAATTCTTATGTGGCATTTTTTGTTGATGCTCTCATTTGGGAATTCTTACTTGGTATTCGACACTCCCTATCGTTATTTTTTTTCGGCATTTGATGTTAAGTGTTCTTATTTAGGGCTCTCATCCGATATTTCTATTCGGTCTTCTTATAAGGTATTCTCATTTGGCAACCAAACTAGTGCGCTTCAAATAGAGTCGATTGCAGCTCATTGAGGAATTGTCATAAGAGGGAAGGATGTGAAGCCCCGCACGGAAGTCCATGTGCATTCATATCATTACTATGCATATATACTATTGAACGTGCATCTTATAATGTATGATATGTGTTTATATTGATTTACATGCATTTGAATGGTTTAACGTACACTTATGTTTTGCATGACTTTGCCTCGTTTTACGTGAATTTAGATATTTTAAATATTGTAGACATTAATTAAAATAATGTTAATTGCAATAGCTAACCAAATAATTAAAATCAAACTATATGGAAACTAGTAAAATCTATTTAGTTAGAAGGGCAAAATGGTAAATGGCCTAAACTAAAATATCTCTACCTACCAACACAAAACAAAACACACACTATACAACACTACACTATAGTATAATATACACATACACACAAAATGCCACACATACATACACTCTCACAATTTGAAGAGAGAAAGAGGGAGGAAGAGAGAAGAAAGAAGAAGAAGGAAAATGAAGAAAATGAGGGATTCAAGCCATTAACAAGCATTTTCAAAGCTTCTTCTTGCATCTTCAAGCTTTTCTTTGCAATTGTTGTTAGATTCAAGGTGAGGGTTGTTTTCTTAAATATTTTTCGAAGCCATACGAAGTATGTTGTGTGAATACATATGTATGTTGAGTTTAACTTGGTGACTATATAAGCTTATGTTAAGCATTTGAGCCTAGTTGAGGGTTTGAACTTGTGTAGGTTGTTTGTGGTCATATAGCCTTGTATCCTGTTACTCTTTGTCTACTTATGTTTACATGAACATTGATAATGCTTGAGCTTGAGGATTACACTTGGATTGGAGCTAGGATGTTAGAAATTGTAAACTTAGAACACAAATCTTGCATTAAGATCAAGTTAGGTGTATAGTTGGTTATTGCAAGCCCTTGTTGAATTGTGTGGTTGTTGAACTCAATTGTGTTGTAATGTAGCTAGATAATACAATAGAGGATGTGTACAAAGAAGTTTGGGACTTATAAATGGTGAATTTGAAGTAGGAAGAAGATAGAAGCAAGAATAGGTAATTTTCGGACTTGTTGTCTTGGACTCCCAGCCCGTTAAGGGAATCAGTTGAAGGCCTTGACTGACTCCCCTCAACCGACTCAACCAATAAGAGTCGGTCTGTAACGCCCCAACTCGACCCCTCCTACAATCAGTCAGGACACAACGAAATTTCGGTAGTATAACGACAGTAATTAGGACACCGAGGCTCTAAACCAACCTCTTCACAATTCATACAATCAACTCCACAAACAATTTAACAATTAAACAACAAAACCACAATATACATTAAACATTCTTTTACCAATGCATCCATAGGTTATATGCCTCCGTTCCAACATCACACATTTACTATATAGTATACATTTCCAAAATAGATTATAACCAATCTAGCAATTTAATCAAATTCCAAACAAGGCTACTAAGGTAGCAACATTTAATCCATTATCTTTACAACATCTTATACATCATAAACTTCTAAGTAAATACAAACCAGCTAGTTTTAACATACAAGATAACAAAAGAGTACAACATCTCAGATATCAAGGACAAGACTCTGACACATAGGACTCGTCCACATATGGCATATTCTCAGCTTCCTAAGGCACGTACCTGTAATTTTGATCAATATCACATGTATGCATGCAATAATTGAGAGTGAGCTTATATAAAACAAGCTCAGTGAGGATTCGATAGATCTCTTAACAGTATTTACTATACTCCTTGGACATCATCCTTTGAGCAGTAAACACATAATAATCATCAATAACAATATAAGCACATTAGTAATAATAACCAATCAATAAAGGATACTCTAGTTGGTGTAGCTCCAAACGCCATCACGAACTCAACCATTCTTCTTGTAACTCCCCATTACTCACGCACTTGAGGTACCTCACTAGCCCCTCCCTCCATGGCACCTCCACCATGCGAGCTGGGGATAGCCTATGATAGTCATGCCGTTATCAACCCGACAGCTCGACACTGCCCGAGAGGTGGCACACACATACCAAGACTCATGACAATAATAATAATCATTCATATCTCAAGAGGACAACAAAGTAGGTTGCCTATCTCCCGGCCTCATCAATAATCAATAATCAATTAATAAAATTTCAACAACATATCATCAATTAAACAATTAACAACTCAACAACTAAGTTAGATGACAAAGTAGGCCATCTAACTTAACATGCATTAATCCACTCAACCAAACCTGCATCTAATCAACAACAACCCATAATTCAACCACTCAAACACTACCCAAACAACTAAAGACATTATTTCAACATTTAAAGAGAGACAACCCAAACTTCTAAAAGTCATAACTTACAATCTACTAATCCAATGACCTCCAAACCAGTTTCTATCACTCACCCACACAAGCAACTACATTAGGCCCCTTGGAAACCAACCACAATCCATCCAAATTAAGCCCAATAGCCCGAAAACCTCAATGCACCATGGCTAAAATTTTTGGACTTTCACCTCGACATCACAATCAAAATTTTGGCATTACAACATTATTACCACGTATTTAACAAATTTTTACAAGCTAACAGCAATCGATTCAAACCATCACAACTCCAATTATTCAACAAATAGCCAACAACTCAATTTTAATACCCGAAAAATAAAAATTCATGCTACAACGGTTCAAAACTCATATAAACACATATAATCAATCCTTAGCATCTACTGAGCAACAATATAATATCAATTTAACATTTCAATGGCTAAAAATTCGATTATATGAATTAACAAAAAAATGACATTTTGAGTTCTAGAATTTTTCTCTCACCTTTGATTTGTTATGATGCAAGAAAAATGTGCAATAGGTGCCCAACAAGCAAAAACAAACTTTGATTCAAGTGTTTTGGCTTTGTAATGCAATTTCTATGAGAAAATTTGATAAAAAATACAAGCAAAAATGGCTCCTAAGTTTCGGCCATGTGCGTGTGTGTGTGTGTGTATGTTTGTGGTGTTTTGGATTTTGTTTTGTGAGCTATTTTAGTTAATATGCATATATAAGGCAAGTCAACAAAAAATAATGCAAAGTCAAAGTTGAACAAATTAGTATTTTTTTGTATTTCTAGTCTTTTAATTCATTTCTTAGACTATTTTTGCTCAAAACAATTATGCAACACTTAGACTATTTTAAGTAGCTTATTTTTAGGTGACAAGAAGTTTTACATTCAAACATTTTCACCCGGTTCGGTTAAAAACGCGATTTTTTTGCAAAAGAAAGTGTAAAAACCTTTAAAATTCCAAAGCTGATTCAAAATTTGTTTTAATCAGACGCAGGTCTATTAATACCCGAGGACTAGTTTTTAAAACATTTAAAACACCCCCGTAAAAATTTTAGCGGACGTGCGTCCAAAACACTACTCACAAAAATTGTCGATAAAATTTATGATTCCGTTTTTGATGAAATTTTCATAAATGCACACTTAGCAGGTAATAGGAATATAAATCACATATTTAGTACATTCTAACTCATATAACACATAAACAACTCAAATCATACAAATCGAGGTAAAGACAAAAATATAGGGTTTTACATTCTCCCTCCCTTAAAGAAATTTCGTCCTCGAAATTCTTACTTGTTGTACAAAAAAGATCTGGATACTACTGCTGCATCTGATCTCGCATCTGATCTCGTCTCTCCCAAATAGCTTCCTCAATACTGTGATGCTTCCACAACACTTTGGCCATCGAAATCTTCTTCGACCTCAATTCCCATTCCATCTGATCAAGAATACGAATCAGCCACTCATCATAAGTTAGATTCTCATGAAGTTGTAACAGCTCTGGCTCTAGAATATGAGAATGATCCAAATTATATTTTCGAAAATTAGACACGTAAAAAATATCGTGGACGTTAGAGAAGTTCTATGGTAAAGCCAACCGATATGCTAACTTACTAACCCTGCCGGTAATCTCAAACGGCCCTGCAAACCTCAGACTTAGGTTACCACCTTTACTATAACGAGCAAACCCTTTTCGAGGAGACAATTTCAAGAAAACTGGGTCCGTGACTGCAAACTCCAAATCCCGACGGCACTTATCAGCATAACTCTTGTATCTACTCTGCGCTGTCGGCATTCTCTATCTAATCAACTGAACATTCTCAATCTTCTCTAGAAGCTCTGGCATGATAGTTGGATCAATAGCCTTCATTTTTCCTACTTCATCCCAATATAAAGGTGATCGGCACTTACAGCCGTAGAAAGCTGCAAAAGGTGCCATTCCAATAGTTGCTTGATAACTATTTTTATAGGCAAACTCGGCAAGTGGTAGATATTTCTCCCAATTCTTCCCGAAGTCCAGAACACAAACCCTGAGCATATCCTCCAAAATCTGAATAGTCCTCTCAGACTTACCGTCGGTTTGTGGATGATACACTGTGCTGAAGTTTAACTGAGTACCCAAAGTTTCCTGAAGTTTTTCCCACAAACGAGAAGTAAACCGAGGATCTCGATCTGAGACAATACTAAATGGAATCCTGTGAAGTTTAACAATCTGATCCGCATAAAGATCCGCCAACTTTGCAACCTCATCTCCTAACCTCATCGGAATGAAATGAGCTGTTTCATCAAACGGTCTACAACAACCCAAACTGCATCGTTACCTCTCGGTGTTCTAGGAAAACTAGAGACGAAGTCCATCGTAATATGTTCCCATTTTCACCTGGTATTGCCAACGACTGAAGTAACCCTGCAGGTCTTTGATGTTCTACTTTTACTCGCTGACAAGTCAAACATCTGGATACAAACTATACAACCTCCCTTTTCATGTTATTCCACCAATAATGTTGTTTCAAATCCCAATACATCTTGTTTCCACCTGGATGAATAGTATACTTAGAATTATGAGCCTCTTCCAGAATACCTCTCCTCAAACCCGGTTCATCGGGAATATATACTCTGTTCCGAAAGCGAAGAATACCATCTTCATGTAATTTGAAGTCAGACTGATCATCCGTAATCTGATCCTTGATCTTCTAAAGTTTTGAATCAAGCTGCTAAGCTTCTGTGATTTGAGACAACAATAAAGGTTGAATATGGAGATGTAAACACATCACCCCAACCTGAGTCAATTTCGGTCTCCAATAACTGATTTCCTCAAGAACCTCCTACTTCTTGATAGCCAAACAAGAAATACTCACCTTACGGCTAAGAGCATATGCTACAACATTTGCCTTCCTGGGAAAATAGCTGATAGAACAAGTATAATCTCTGAGAAGTTCTATTCACCTCCGTTGACGTATATTCAACTCCTTCTGTGAGAACAAATACTTCAGACTCTTATGATCCGTGAAAATCTCGAACTTACTGCCCCACAGTTAATGACGCCACTTTTTCAGTGCGAATACCACGGCTGCCAACTTAAGATCATGAGTCGGATAATTCACCTCATACGGCTTGAACTTCCTAGAAGCATAGGCAATAACCCGGCCATTCTGCATAAGTACACAACCCAAGCCCTCCTTGGATGCATCGCTATAGATAACCATATTATCGGTCCCCTCTGGTAGAGCAAGTACTGGAGCGGTAGTCAATCTCTTTTTCAACTCCTGAAACCCACTCTCACATTTCTCATCCCAAATAAAGCTGGTCTGTTTCTGAGTTAATTTAGAAAGTAGCCCTGTAATCTTAGAAAAGTCCTTCATAAACCTAGGGTAATAACCCGCCAAGCCAAGGAAGCTACGAACCTTCGAAACCTTCTCCAGCCTTTTCCAAGACATCACCACTTCAATCTTAGTGGGATCGACTCAAGTACCGCTCTGTGTAATCACATGGCCAAGAAAAGATATCCGTTGCATCTAAATTTCACATTTGCTGAATTTCGCAAACAACTGATGCTCTTGCAGCTTCTGTAAGACAAGCCGTAGATGTTGCTCGTTCTCCGATTCAAACTTAGAATAAACTAAGATATCATCAATAAAAATTACCATGAATTGGTCCAAGTACGGTTGAAAAACCCAATGCATAAGGTCCATGAATGCTGCCGGTGCATTAGTCAGTCCAAAAGGTATAACTACAAATTCATAATGCCCGTACCGAGTCTTGAAAGCAGACTTTGGAATATCCTCCGTATGAATCCGAAGCTGATAATACCCCTACCTCAAGTCAAACTTAGAGTAGACTTTGGCTCCCTGAAGTTGATCAAACAACTCATCAATCAGTGGTAAAGGATACTTGTTCTTGATGGTCACCTGATTCAAACTACGGTAGTCGATACATAATCTCAAGGTACCATTCTTCTTATTCACAAATAAAACAGGTGCTCCCCATGGTGAAGAACTCTGCTAAATGAAACCCTTCTCTAATAACTCCTGCAGCTGAGTTTTCAGCTCCTTAAGTTCAACTGGTGCCATCCGATACGCTGATTTAGAAATAGGTTGAGTACCCGGAATCAGATTAATCACAAACTCAATATCTCTATTTGGCGGCAATCTTGACAACTCCTCGGGAAATACATTGGGATATTCCCGAATAATAGGAACTTCCTTCAACTTTAGCTTATCAGATGGCTTGTTGATCAAATAAGCTAGATAACTTGAACACCCCTTACTCACCAGCTTAACAGCTCTAGTTGATGAGATAATAAAACTCGTCTTAGAATCCCGGTTCCCCGCTACCTCAACTACTGGCTAATCTAGCATATGAAACTGTACTACCTTTGTTCTACAATTTAACTGAGCATCATACTTAGAAAGCCAGTCCATACCCAAGATAGCATCATACCCCCGGATAGGAAATAAAATAAGGTCCGATGGAAAATCCTGACCCTTAACATGTATTTTACAGTCTTTACATAATAAGCCAATCATATACTTATCAGTTAAAGAAGTACTAATCTCAACCACATAAGGCAATCTTTCAAGTTGCATGTTAACACGTTGCACACAAGTAGGCGTAATAAAAGAATGCGTAGCACCAGAATCAATCAACACTTTAACAAGTTGATTGAGTATAAGGAAGTTACCTTCTACAACTGTCGCTGCCTCAGGTATTTCCTCTAAATCCACTGCGTAGGCTCGAGCTTGAACTCGCTGCTGCTAAGGTGCACTGCTAGTAGGTCAGCCCTGATAACCCTGGGTCGCTGCCCGACCCTCAATCCTCTGAAATCTAGGGCAATCCCTCGCCCTATGCTGATTGCTGCCATAACCCAAACATGTTCCTGCCTTCACCCTACAGTTGGCCTCTACATGGCCCTGACGTTTGCAGTAAGTACACTGCGGTGATGAAGCACTAATACTGCCCTTAAAAGACCTAGAAGATTAATAAGTGGTTGTGCCAGCCTGCTGCTGAGGTCTCGCAACACTAGGCCTATATTGACCCTGAGACTGGGCCAGCTTGTACTGTGACTGAGCCTGGAAGGAGCCCTGCTGAAATTGGGGCTTGTAGAAACCCTGCTGACCCTGTGGTCTAAAAGAGCTCTGTTGAACTGGCGGCCTGTAGACAACCTGCTGCATTGAAGGCCTATACATACCCTGCTGGCCCTACGGCTAAAATGGCCTCTTACTAGGCTGACTAGGTCCAATCTGTTCCCCTTTTATCTTTTCTAACCTAGAAGCCGCCTCAAAAGCCTCAGTAAATACATCATACTGATTCAGGGCCATTGCATCCTGAATCTCCGACCTCAAACCCAACATAAACCTCCAAGTCTTACGCTCTTCATTAGCTACAAATTCCGGTGCATACTGAGACAGTCAGGTAAAAGTGGCCTCATACTGAGCCACTATAGCACCCCTTGAGCCAAGGACAGGAATTCCGCCTAACTCCTTTCCCGTGCAATCCTCAGGACGTACTTAGCCTGAAACGCTTTAAGAAAGGTATCCCAAACATACGAAGTACCTCTTGCCTCCCAACCGACTTTCACTGTGCGCCACCACTCCTCTGCTTCATCATCAAACAAATAGACTGCAAAAGTGACTTTTCTCTCATCTGTATAGTCTAGAGGATCGAATATCTTCTTTATCTTATTGATCCAAGCCTCTGCCTTTCTATCATCTGGCTCGCCCTGGAATCTAGGTGGATAATAACCCAAGAATTCCTTCAACGTATTTCACCCGTGGTAACCACCCTGTATGTTCATCATCTGTGCCTGGGCAGCTTGCCCTGCTAATAACTGTGACTGTTTTGACATGATTTATGTCATTCTATCCATAGCTGCAGCAATACGGTCATCACCCCTTTTTCGGCCCGGTGCCGCATTACCCGGTGCTTTATTATCTGCCTCCGGCCTACCTCTTGTTCTCGGTCTACCTGCCATTCTACTATTAAAGAGTTAGCATAGGTTATAGCACATAGACAAGTCATAAACAATTATTAGCACATAAGTAACAAACTCAAGTAAAGCACATAAATCACTTAAGTACCAATCACATAAACACATTGATCACATAATCACATAGTTACTAAATCACATAATCACTTAATCATATTAACACATATTTCACTTTCTTTCATTTCATACATACTTTCATGCTAAGACCATTACCTACATTCCGAGAATACCCCGGCTAACAACTAAACATAAGCTCTGATACCACTTAATGTAACGCCCCAACTCGACCCCTCCTACAATCAGTCAGGACGCAACGGAATTTCAACAGTATAACGACAATAATTAGGACACCGAGGCTCTACACCAACCTCTTCGCAACTCATACAACCAACTCCACAAACAATTTAACAATTAAACAACACAACCACAATATACATTAAGCATTCTTTTACCATTGTATCCATAGGTTATACGCCTCCGTTTCAACATCACACATTTACTATATAACATACATTTTCAAAATAGATTATAACCAATCTAGCAATCTAATCATATTCCAAAACAAGACTACTAAGCTAGCAACATTTAATCCATTTTCTTTACAACATCTTATACATCATAAACTTCTAAGTAAATACAAACCAACTAGTTTTAATATACAAGATAACAAAAGAGTACAACATCTCAGATATTAAGGACAAGACTCTGGCACATAGGACTCGTCCACATATGACACATTCTCAGCTTCCTGAGGCATGTACCCATAATCTTGATCAATATCACATGTATGCATATAATAATTGAGAGTGAGCTTATATAAAACAAGCTCAGTGAGGATTTGACAGATCTCTTAACAGTATTTACTATACTCATTGGAAATCATCATTTGAGCAGTAAACATATAATAATCATCAATAACAATATAAGCACATTAGTAATAATAACCAATCAATAAAGGATACTCTAGTTGGTGTATCTCCAAACGCCATCACGAACTCAACCATTCTTCTTGTAACTTCCCATTACTCATGCACCCGAGGTACCTCACTAGCCCCTCCTTCCATGGCACCTCCGCCATGCGAGCTGGGGGTAGCCTATAATAGTCATGCCGTTATCAACTGGACAGCCCGACGCTGCCCGAGAGGTGACATACACATACCAAGACTCATGACAATAATAATAATCATTTATATCTCAGAAGGACAACAAAGTAGGTTGCCTATCTCCCGGCTTCATCAATAATCAATAATCAATAATCAACTAATAATATTTCAACAACATATCATCAATTAAACAATTAACAACTCAACAACTAAGTTAGATGACAAAGTATGCCATCCAACTTAACATGCATTAATCCACTCAACCAAACCCGCATCTAATCAACAACAACCCATAAGTCAACCACTCAAACACTACCCAAACAACTAAAGACATTATTTCAACATTTAAAGAAAGACAACCCAAACTTCTAAAAGTCATAAATTACAATCTACTAATCCAATGACCTCCAAACCAGTTTCTATCACTCACCCACTCAAGCAACTACATTAGCCCCCTCGGAAACCAACCACAATCCATCCAAATTAAGCCCAATAGCCCAAAAATCTCATTGCACCATGGCTGAAATTTTCGGACTTTCACCTCGACATCACAATCAAAATTTCGGCATTACAACATTATTACCCCGTATTTAACAAACTTTTACAAGCTAACAACAATCGATTCCAACCACCACAACTCCAATTATTCAACAAATAGCCAATAACTCAATTTTAATACCTAAAAAATAAATATTCATGCTACAACGGTTCAAAACTTATATAAACACATATAATCAATCCTTAGCATCTACTGAGCAATAATATAACATCAATTTAACATTTTAATGGTTAAAAATTCGATTATATGAATTAACATAAAAATGACATTTTGAGATTTAGAATTTTTCTCTCACCTTTGATGTGTTATAATGCAAGAGAGATGTGCAATAGGTGCCCAACAAGCAGGAACAAACTTTGATTCAAGTGTTTTGGCTTTGTAATGCAATTTCTATGAGAAAATTTGATAAAAAATACAAGCAAAAATGGCTCCTAAGTTTCGGCCATGTGCGTGTGTGTGTGTGTGTATGTTTGTGGTGTTTTGGATTTTGTTTTGTGAGCTATTTTAGTTAATATGCATATATAAGGCAAGTCAACAAAAAATAATGCAAAGTCAAAGTTGAACAAATTAGTATTTTTTTGTATTTCTAGTCTTTTAATTCATTTCTTTGAGTATTTTTGCTCAAAACAATTATGCAACACTTAGACTATTTTAAGTAGCTTATTTTTAGGTGACAAGAAGTTTTACATTCAAACATTTTCACCTGACTCGGTTAAAAACGCGATTTTTTGCAAAAGAAAGTGTAAAAGCCTTTAAAATTCCAAAGCCGATTCAAAATCCGGTTTAATCAGACATAGGTCTATTAATACCCGAGGACTAGTTTTTAAAACGTTTAAAATACCCCCGTAAAAATTTTAGCGGACGTGCGTCCAAAACACTACTCACAAAAATTGTCGATAAAATTTATGATTCCGTTTTTGATGAAATTTTCATAAATGCACACTTAGCAGGTAATAGGAATATAAATCACATATTTAGTACATTCTAACTCATATAACACATAAACAACTCAAATCATACAAATCGAGGTAAAGACAAAAATATAGGGTCTCACACGGTCAAGGGAGTTGGTCGAGGCCCTTACCCGACTGCCTTACCTGACTCCCCTGTCTCCCTTTGCATACTCAACCATTTTGCCTCTTTCTTTGCACACTTTGTTCCGTTGTTCCTAACTTGTTCCATGAACCTTTTTGAACTCTTATTTGATAAGCATTGGATATATATGTTAGCCTTTGCCTCGCACAAGTAATTGAATTATACTAGAACCTAGCTATGGACATCGAATTATCATGAACCTCGTGTTACATTTATGATTATGCTTCACTATTGGAGAAATTCTTCTTGGTTGACCTTCTCATGCATGTTTATTTGTTATATGAGATCTATTTGGATCATGATTATATTAATATATGTTTAATTACTATCACTAACCGGTGGCAACCTACTATGTTGCCTCCGAGCTTGTTTTTACGTTTGAAATCCTCTTTCGCTTGGTGAATTCTCCTTGGAGAGATGGAAGGTGAATAAATGATACAAACAAGTTATTAAACCCCACAATAGAAGTTCTAGGCTGCCTGGGCGGCGTTGGGCTTGCCAGGACGGACTTGGACTACTGTGGTTTAGGTTGCCTCCGGAGTACCTTCTTATTTGGTGTATAGGGTTATGATATTGACGAAGCATCGAGACTGGCCATCTCTTACTTTTGCAACCATTTTCACTTGGTCCCTTGAGGTCCTCAGAGTAAAGTGTTGTCCATATCCTTTCATTATATGTTCAACCACTCTCGATCAGGGAGAAGAGTTGATTACTTTTTTACATGTTTAATTTTGTTTCTTACTATATGACCAAGATTCCATGTTTCTTATATGCAATTCATGTATCTTTGTGCACAACATAGTCTCTTTATCATGTTTAACTTTGCTATTATCATGCTTGGTTTCATTTTCATTAGATGTTTAGGATATACGTTTTCTACTAGTATTACTTGTTTTATCACGCTTAAACTAGTCTCTTTATCATGTTTTACCTTGTTTCTTATTAACTGTCTATCTGTGCATGACACGACTTTCAAAACGCTTTCTAAATGTTAAAAATACTTGCAAAAACTCCAGTTCCCTTTATCCCTCACTAAGCTAGGTAGAATTCACTCCCTCTTTATGACAATTATAGGTGAACCTGGATTCAATCCATTTCCCCAAGTTGGTGCAAGAGCTTCTCTATCTATCCAGACGTGCTTATGTTTTTGTGATGTACATGCTAGTTGTTACAGTCATAACCTTTATAATAGGGTATTATGTTGTAATTTAAACATCTTGGTGTTATGTATTAACTTTTGGATATTAAGACTTGTATTTAACTTTGTCTTTATTCTTTTGAGACCTAGGGGTTGGTTGGGCCAAATTAGATATGAACAATTGAACCTATGTCTTGTAAATGTGACTCTGGTGGTTGTAATCTTAACTAATAGTGATGAAGTTGTATAATTCCTTTTATTAATATTGATGTAACTATAGGTGATATAATAGTGACTTTAGCATCTTGGTTGTATTGTTTTGTGGAAAGTAGAGCTCAGGCTAATGTATTGTGCCTTATCGGGATTAGGGTGAGCGATCTCCTCGATCCCAGGTGTTCGAGGTTAATGTATGTCTGAATATATCTCTTTTCTTGTCATTTTTGCAGTATTAGAGGCCATCTTAGAAATTAAGAAAATGGGGTCGTGACACGATAGATGGAACTCCTTTATGATTATAATTGTACTATCAATTATTTGGCAGGAAAATCTAATGTGCTAGCTGATGCTCTTAGCCGAAAAACGATTATTGCAAGATTGACGGTCAAGGAATGGGAATTACTTGAAGAAGCTAGTTTTTGAAAACCAGAGTTAACTCGAGTCGGGATATTATTTGCAAATTTGCAAGTCTAGCCTTTGTTATTATCTCAAATTCGGGAAGTTCAGTAGCACGATCAACAACTTCAAAAAGTCAAAGACCGGATAAAAAATGGTGGGTTTGATTTTAAATTGCATGATAATGGTATATTGCGATTTCAAAACAAGGTATGTGTTCCTGATGATTCAAAATTGATGAAGGAGATTCTTGAAGAAGCTCACAATTTCAAATATACCATATATCCGGGTGAAACCAAAATGTATCAGGATTTGAAGCAACATTATTAGTGGAATAATATGAAAAGAGATGTTGCTGAATTTGTCTCGATGTTTGACTTGTCAATAGGTTAAAGCAGAACATCAACAACCAGTAGGGTTACTGTAACCTAGATGGAAATGGGAGCATGTCACAATGGATTTTGTAATGGATTTGCCCAGGATGCCTAGAAGGTTTGATGCGGTATGGGTAGTGGTAGATAGATTAACAAAGACTGCTCATTTCATTCCTGTGACGCCCAGCTCCCAGTGTATGCATTTATCATTTATGTGTGCAACTATTTGTTTAAATGCCTACTTTTTCTATAAAATGCTATTAAATGTTTATTTACTCTCTATGCAATTAATTTGTTAAATTGCTTTTAAATATCAAAATTTTGAGTTTATTTACTTTAGTAAATAATAAATGAACATTCAAATTATTTTCATCATAGACTTTTTAGTAAAACTTGCATTTAAAAAGTTTTCTCTTAAATTGAGCCTGAACTAAAATTTTTATTATCTTATTTCCCGGATTTCATATTTTTCTATTATTACTTAACTTATAATTAGCCTACGTTCACAAAAATTATATTCATTGCATATATGATGAGTGATTTGCAAAAATATCTTGATATTATATGAATAGTAAAACAATGTATTATTTTGGGCTTAAATAAGTTTTCTTGCATTTATTCTAATACACCTAAACTCAAATCCATTTTAACCCACAACCCAAACCCAATATCCAACCCATCAACCCATATAATCATCCTATACATATATATACTTAACAAAACACAAAAAAACACAAAAAATACTCAAATAAGCCAAAAAAGGCCAAAAATCAGCCAAAAAAGTCAATTACGGGAATAATGCTTTTCTTGCCAATTTTTCTCAATTTGATATTCCAAGCTTTGCCAAGTCTTCTCCAAGTGGTTCCAAGCTTTTCCAAGCCCTATCCTAGCTTCATTGCACATTTTTTGTGAGGGAGTTGCATCATTTTCATGGTTTAAAGTTTATGCCAAGTTTTTGAATTTTCAGATTTTGCTATTATTGAGCTATAACATGCTTGTTTCTTGCTTTATATAGTATGTATACATGCTAGAGAACATCCATATGCAATATTATAGCTTGGTGTTGAGTTTTTAGCAATGTGTCACTTGAGGAAGATGATGAACAGTGAAATTTCTAGGGTTCCAAAAATTTGTACAATTTAATTTGATTCAATGCTTCTAGTAGTTGCTAATTAGGTCCTTGAGTGTGAAAAAAATGTTAGTTGCGCTTGCCATGTACAAAATTTGAATAATTTGATCAAATTAGGCTATTTTAATAAGGGGTTTTGGGGTTAACTCAAATCCGGGCACATTTCGAGGTTATGGCTAGTCTTTATTAAGTATTGAAGCCTTAGAAGTGCCTTCGTTTTACTTGTTTGGGTTCCAAAATTGTTACTTGTAGTGTAAACCCACAAAAAGGCATTTTCGGTGTTTTCGTGTACTTATGCTCTAGGTTATGATTTGGATGCTCTAAATGAGCTATTTAGATATCCTTAGATTGGTAGGATGGTTAGCTAGCTTAACATGATCCTTGAATTTCGGTAGGAAGTTAATTAGCCTAGTTGAACAAAGGGGAAAATGAATGAATTAAGTGTTTTGGTACTTTTATTGCCTTGTAATTGCTTATAGTATGTTGAAATGCATTTCTATAGTATATTTGAGCTATTGGTGAAATTTCGTGAAAGTATGTTATTGATCCCCTTTGTGCACCGATGGTTTATTTCATGTTTATAGCTTATAGTCTTGTGTTTCTTGCTTCTTATGCTAATCATATAATGTTATACTTGTGTGAGAGCAACTTACCTTGTTGTCCCTCATTTATATGCTTAACTTGTTACACTATTTTTGTTAGTTGATTCTTAATTGGTTGAATAAATGTTTAATTGTACTTGTATGACAAGTTCATCTACTTGGAGAAGTTGTGAATTGAATCATATGTTAAAGATTTAGTAAACATCTTTATCTTTCTTATTATTTTTATTGTATATGTGAAACTATGATTATATAACTTATTGGTTAGATGTTATATAGTGTTTCTACTTATATGAATTATCATTGCTATGTATATGTTAGTTATTATACTATTGTCTTTGAGTAATACTTAGAACATTAAAGAATGTTGCACATGTGATCACTTGAGTTATCTGTTGTGTCAATAATGATTAGAATGCATGTTGAATTATGAAATATATTGTTAGTTATGTGAATTAAAGGGAATCAAATAGAGTTGGATAAATTAATGGCATTATGAACTAGCTTTAGTTGAGTATAAGGAATCACTTCTTATACATATAGTTGATTGTATTAGGTAGTGATAATTGAAAAGAATTGATGCTTTTGAAGAATCTTGAGGGAATCTTGGCTTAATTCGTACAGGTTTGGCTTCCTAAAAGGTGAAGGATTATCATCCTTTTGTGCATTTTGGTTCATTTTCTCTTTAATAAATTGTATGACTTAGGATAATTGTTTGAGTTATATTCTTTTTATATCTTAATTGCTTTTGAGGGAAACCTACTTTGTTGTCCCTCCTATGTGTTATTGACTTATATTATTGTTATATTGTCATTGGATTAAGTGCATTGCAAAGTGGTTGCGCAACCATAGTGTCAGGAGCAGATGTATTGGATATCGGCTGGGCGGCAGCGGGCTTGCCAGTAGATATTCGATCTCCGTGCTCTAGTCCTCACTCGCCTGGTCTGGAGATTGCCAAGGGGTGTTGGGTCGTAGGATTTTTGAGGTACATCCGGAGTACACCCACTGGAGTGATCGGGGTTTATGCTGGCACAGCGATCGAGGTTCGTGGATCGAGGATCATGGTTTGTGATTGAAGCCCAAGAGAATTCTGGAGTGTTGGGGTTAAAGTGAATCGTATCCTTTTAATACATGGTAACTTGTTATTTAAATTGCTCGTAGGTTGTTTAAATGCTTTACTTGTGTTAACTGTTGCATTGCACGTCCTATTAGACTATATCCCTCACTGAGTAATTGTGTTGTTCATACCTCGCTAAATATATTTCAGGTGGTGCAGTTGGAGGAGTTGCCTTGATTGCTGTGTGTTATTGCTTGAGATTGGAGTGTTTGTCTGCTAAACTGTGGAAGGCTTTGCTCGTATTATATTATGTTCTATTTTGCCTATGGGTTGTATATATGTTTTGAGTTGTTGGAATTGATGTAAAGCTAGTAGTTGTTTGACTTTAGATTATAAGAAAGTCTCATTAATAATATAGAGTGGTATGATAAGCAGACAACAGATAAAGATTGCAGGATTGTTAACTACATACTTGTATGTGTTTACCATGTCTTGTTTTGCTTAAGGCTCGGATGGCCTTAAAGTTGGGAAATGGTAGTGTCGGAGATGGAGAATGTTGTGGTTTGTATTTGTGGCTTTATTTTTTCTACTTACAGGTATCCAGATAGTCCTATAAACAGGGGAAACTCCATCCGTTTTTCCTAAATTTTATGACCGGGTTTGGTAATGGGTTGAGAATAGCATGATTAATAGGAGTCCTAGTTCCGTGAGGGATTGGGGCGTTACAATTCCGATTAACAAGCATGATAATCTTGAGAAATTGGCAGATCAGTATGTTTCTAGCATTGTGAAGCTTCATGGAGTGCCGGTAAGTATTGTGTCTGATAGAGATCCACGCTTTACATCTCGATTCTGGTAGTGTTTGCAGATAGCAATGGGTATCAAATTGAATTTTAGTACTACATATCATCCTCAAACTGATGGCCAGCCGGAGAGAACTATTCAGATCTTTTTAGGATATGTTAAGGGCTTGTATGCTGGATTTTGAAAAAAGTTGGGAAAAAGATTTACCTTTGGCCGAGTTTATATATAACAATAGTTGTCAATCTACTATTGGGATGGCTCCGTATGAAGCTTTGTATGGGCGTAAGTGTCGATCATCTTTATATTGGGATAAGTGGGAGAGATGAAAATTATTGATCAAGCCTTATTGCCAAAACTTGTAGAGAAGATTGAGAATATACATCTTATCCGACAGAGAATGCTTACAGATCAAAGTAGACATAATAGTTATGCTGAGAAACGAATATGAGATTTGGAATTCGAGGTTGGTGATCATGTTTTCCTAAAAATATATCCCCGCAAAGGCCTTGTATGACATGGTAAATGAGGGAAATTGAGTCCAAGATATGTAGGGCCTTTTGAGATTGTTGAAAGGATTGAAAAATTGGCTTACCGTTTGGCATTACTACCAAGTCTTTCCAAGATTCATGATGTTTTCCATGTGTCCATGTTGAGAAAATATCACCCTGATCCTTCTCACGTGCTAGAGCCAGAGTTGTTGCAGCTTAAAGAAAACTTGTCTTATGAAGAAGAACCTATCTGTATTTTAGATCATATGGTTCGAGAGTTGCGTACGAAAAAGATTCCTATGGTAAAGGTGTTATGGAATCATCATGGAGTAGATAAAGCTACATGGGAAAGACGAGATCAAATCGAGTAGCAATATCCAGGGTTGTTCCATGAAGCAAGTAAGAATTTCAAGGATGAAATTATTCTAAGGGGGGAGGATGTAAGACCCAATCGTGAATTTTATATGCATTTAATTGATTTATTTATTATTGGTAGATAATATGACAATTTAGATTGCATGTATTTAGGATTTAAGTGGCATTTCATTTAATTTAGTAAACTAGGACATACATGTCATTATCCTAATTGTACATCTATTAGTAGTCTTTTAACTTAGGATATATTTTATCTACCTAACAACATAAGCTTCTAGAAGGATTAATTAGCCATTTAATAAAACAAAACAAGAGAAGAAAGAAAGAGATAGAGAAAGACACGACCATAAGAAAAAAAGAGGGAATAAGTGAATAGTTAGGCCAAAAAGAAATTGAAGAGGAAGAAGAGGAAAAGCTTACATCCTAGGCCAAATCCAAGTGGAAATTGCTCAAATCTTTGCTATTGCTTGCCATTCCTTACATTCTTGTTCTTTCCAGGTGAGGGGTTTTAAAATTTTTAAGCTTGATTTGGTTATGTTACCACGTATTTATGTTAACTTTGTTGATTGAGCAAGAATACCATGAATAGAAATGGTTTGAGAGTTGTTTATGTACTTTGAAGTTTGAATGAACACTAGAATTTATGTGTTGGCTAAAGTGTATTGTTAATTGAATTTGTGGCTAGTTGTGAAGACAATCTTTGCTCTTAACTTGAATGGAATCTGTAAGACCTAAGTGTGCAATTTATGTGCATTTATTTGTTTTAATTATTATTTGAAGTAATATGTGCATTTAAGTGATTTACTTGTTATTTAGAAGTAAAATGTGCATTTAAAGTTCATGTGCTTAGCATTTAATTGACATTTCATTTAATTTCACAAACTAGGACAAGCTTGGCATTATCATAAAATGGCATTCCATTAGTAGTCATTTAACTTTTAGTGATATTTTATTTGGTTATGAATTCATATATTTGTGCTATATATGTTGATAATGCATGTATTTCTTGATAAGCGATGCCTTGAGAGTGATATATATGCATAGATACATGATTGAACCATTAAATGTTGTAGGTTGAGTTTTATAGCTAAATGTGAGTTCAATCTTTGTTCATAGCTTAAACAAGAACTTTATATGCATATATATATATATATATGTGATCATAGCTTGAATTAGGAGCTTGGAAACATGATAAGAGATTGACTGAAATGTGGTGTGTTTGCTGAAATTATCCAGCGCTAGGCAGTCACTGTAGCAGCCCTCTTTGGTTCCCTTTTTCGTGGTTAAAATGCTTGCTTTGGTCCTTAAATGCTATATAAATGTTGGGGTATTTGCTTGGTAGTGTAAATTAAGAAAGGTGTTGATAAAAGTGTTGTTAAATGTGGATGAAAAGTGTTGTTGAATGTTGATATTAGGTGTTGATTGAATTATGAGTTGTAAGGGCTGTCTTTCTTCTTGTGTTATTAGTTTGCTTTGCTCCTTATTTTGTTATATAAATGCTTGGGTATATGTGTTGCATTGTAGGTTATGAAAGGGGTTGGTAAAAGTTGTGGTTATATGTTGTATATGTTAGCTTTAAAGTATTGTAGGTAGAAATTGTGAATAGCTATGAGGTTAATTCTCGTTTCTAGCTTAGATATGTAGTTCATATGCATATATATATATATGTTCATAGCATAATTTCAAGGCTTGGATAAAATTTTGGTGGAATTTAGAGTAATTTTAGTGAATTTTCCAAAAATTCCAGCAAAGGTGCATTTTTGTTATTTTGTTTATTAACCTTGTTTTATGCTTGGTTTTGCTAATGTTTTTTCACTTATAATGTATTATAGTTGACATATATGTAGGTTATGCTAAGATTGTGCATTTATATTGCTTATAAGGGGGTTAAAAGTTGGATAAAATGTTGGTTAAATGTTTATTGTTAGATGTTGTAGAGCATGATTATGATGTTTTATGCACTTGTGTTGCATTATAAGTTGGTTAAAAGTATGTTATATGCTAGATGTTAAAGGTTATAAGTCAATTTTCTGTTGAGTGGTAATGTGGTCAATATGTAGAAATGTTCATGTATAATGTTAAGTGCTATTGGAAATGTCTAAATGTTCGAAAGTGTTGAAAATGGTTGGGCAACCTACTTTGTTACCTAACAAATGTGTTAATGAATGTTAAATGTGTCGAGGAGCAACCTATTTTGTTGTCCTCTCAAAGTGAAGCGAATGCATGATTAAATGATTGAATATGCATGCAAATGTTAAACGAGACATGGTAGCGTCATGTTGCACTGGGCGGCATCGGGCTTGTCAGGTGATAACACGACTACCAAGGTTCTATTCCCTATCCCACATGGACGGAGAGTTTCATGGGGTGTGGGTCGTAGATTTCCAGGGTATCCGGATACACCTGATCGGGAGTGACAAGAAGAATGTTAGACTTCGTGATGGTAGTATAAGGAGCGGCATCAACAATGTTTAGCGTATGCTTTCTTGTGTGGTTATGTAGCTTTATGTGTACTTGAGTTTATTGCCTTTAATTGCATATTGTTTATATATTGTTCTAATGCATCTTTTCAAAAGGGTTTTCAAGCTAAATGTTTTCCAAAACCTCTTGTATTTCCCTTCCCCCCCTCATTGAGCTTGTGAAGCTCACCCCATTTCATGACCATTTTAGGTAAGGCCGAGACCGAGCCACGAGGTGAATGAAAGCGATGACTTTCCTTGATTTTCTTGGATGATACTTATGTTGTTTACGTAGTTGTGGAGTTCTTATGTAATGAATACTTTTGTGCTCATGTAATGCATTTGACTAAAGTTGTATATTTGGAAGTCTATAAGACTTTTGGTGTAAAGTTGTAAGTTTATTTTGGCCTCGTACATGATGCTAGGTTGGTTCAACCTATTATTTGAAAGAACGTAGCTATTGTGACCATGTGTAAAGTAGGTCTAACCAGTGGCTATGTAAACTTTGCTATATGTGAAATGTCCAGGTTGTATGTTATGTAAACCCCATTGTTTGTAAAATGAAATGTTGTACAGGTTTATATGTCAAATGTATCATATTATAGGCGTCATAATACCTGTTTTCTGTCGTGTCCTAACTGGATCCTAGGTGGGGTCGGGTTAGGGCGTGACATTTAGTGGTATCAGAGCTTAGATAGCTCATAAGTTGGGATAAGGTACTTGGTCTGTGGGGTAGAGGTCTTAATGTGAACTTGTCTTGAATGAATGCGTGCATGCATAACATGTTAAGTGGATAAAATGTGAACAATGTGCATTATGTGACAAATGTCAACTATGTGTGTCATGTCCCAACATGACCCCACTTATAATCAAGTCAGGACGTGACGAAATTTCGGTATTATGACATCTGTAATATGGACTCACCACACATAAACCTGTTCAACACTTCATACATTCCACAATCAAGCAAACACTTTATACAACTGCAAAGTAACCAATACATGCCACACTTCAACCATCCAACATTAAACCAAAGTATAACACCGTCTGTCTCAACCACTTAGACATAGCCAAAATATACTTATGCTCCAATAGAATACCAAAGCTAGCTCAAGTCTAACAACATGTACATAACCAAAATAGACTATCTAAGCTAGCATTATATACAAACCAAGCTTACTTTGATCATTCAACAAAAAGGCTACAAACTACCAATATATAGTAAGCTACAACATCACATATTACATAAGTTCAAATTTTTCATACATTATAACCATAATACTAAGACATCATACGAAACATCTAAGCAAGCACTCAAGGATAAGGTTCTTGAGTTAAGGACTCATCAACATAAGGCTCAACCTCAACCTCCGGAGGACCAAACACTAGCTCCGGCTCAGGCTTACTTGAAATGTTAGCAAAGAGGGTGAGTTTTCGTGAACTCAGTGATGGAGGGTAACATAGGGAGGTTATGAAACTTATTTTAACTTTGAAAACCACATGAGCAGTACATAACACTAAGAACATTTAATTCAAGTAATAGCAAAGCTTAATAACACTTAGTAAAGGATACACTTAAGTTTGTTGAGACCGTTCCTTATACCACTATCACGAACTCTACCGACTTCTTATATCACCCACTAATACAATCCAGATGTACCCAAACCTAGACCCATACCCATGAACATTCTCCGATCATGCGGGATAGAGGATAGAACATGATAGTCGTGCCAATGCAACCCGGCAAGTCCGATACTACCCGAGGTGACACAACCCTATCATGCCTCACAAACACTTTATGCGACACTTTAATACTTAATTAATGCAACATTTAGAACAACACTTGAATAACACTTAGAACATATTAGTTAGATGACAAAGTATGCCATCCAACTTCAAGTATACACTTTCAAATACTAACCGACTCCAATCACACTTAACATCAATTCACTTTAGCAACATTTCCAGTACAAACAATTAGAAACAATACTACTTCTGCTCCTAAGACTATTCTCAATGGAGTCTCTAAAATGCAAAACTTTCTAAATTTGGATTTTTTTAGAGACTCCATAGCCCAAAAAAAAATATTAATGATCCAAATATACTTGGGGGATACCACTTTTGCCATATTTTAAGCCAAAATAGAGACCCAGTCTCCATTTTCTTCAACAAATTTGTGGAAGAAAATGCAGATTGAGTCTCTATTTTGGCTTAAAAGATGGCAAAAGTGGTGGACCCTACGTATATTTGGATTATTAATATTTTGTTTTGGGCCATAGAGTCTCTAAAAAAATCCAAATTTAAAAAGTTTTGCATTTTAGAGACTCTTTTGAACTTGCCCTAACAACATTTATGGCAACATATCCAACATCTACAACAATCAACAACCAAACCACATTGAACTATCACCAAACTACCACCTAGAAATTAAGTAACCTAGCACACATTTAAAACAACATCAAAGCAACCCAATTATCCCCTAAACCCGTGTGTAAGCAGCCGACGAACACCATGAAATTCAGCCGGCCAACCTTCCATAAAACCCTCAATTTCAAGCCTTTAAAGCATGCTAAGCCATTCTACAACATATGTATACTTTAACAACATATTATACAACACATTTCCATTCAATTCTAGTTATTTTAACACTTTAATAATCATTTAAGGTTCATCTATATCAAGTCATAAATCAAACTAACTAACATTCAAATAAAGTGCAATAGATGACTTAGTTTGCATGACTCATAAGCATATATAAGTATATATAGCATATAAAAGCAATTATATAGCTAAAAACTCAACTTTTAAACCAAATTTTAGAAAATAGCCCTCACATTTTTCATTCTAAAATGTGAAAAACAATTGGTAGTTACGTTGAGCAATGTAAAACGAGTTCAAATATGCAAGCGGGGCCCCTAGATCCTTCTCATTCCTTTTCAAATCACCAAAATATCAATAAATACACTATTCCTACAAGCCCTAAGTGCACGACTGATTGAAGAGCTTTTTTATGCATTTTTGTGTTAATTTTGCTATTATAAGGTGTTAAATAAATGTCAAACAAAGTCAAGGCACAAGTTGAGTTAGTGGGAAATCACTATTTAGTCTAGGTAGATATTTTTAAAGTGCTAAATGACTTAGTTAACCTTTTAGTTTGATTCTAATTTCAATTATTCCAAGTCTAGAATTAATTTAAATGCGGTAGTCTAATTATTTAAGTGTATAAAGACTAGTTTGGTCAAACTAAATGAAAGGTCAACTAAATGTTCCTTCAATGTACATTTCACGTAATATCATTTAGTAATTCACATATATGCACATATATTAATTCAAATAACATATAAAGCAAGTGAAAACATATAATTCGAGAATCAGGTCTCACATCCTCCTCCCCCTTAAAATAAATTTCGTCTTCAAAATTCTTACTTGCTACTTGCAACAACTCTGGAAACTGTTGCTCAATCTGATCTATTCTTTCCCAAGTAGCTTCTTCGATGCCATGATGACTCTACAATACTTTCACCATAAGAATTCTTTTTGATCTCAACTCTCGGTCGTTCTGATCTAAGACAAGGATTGGCCGTTCTTCATAAGACAAATTTTCACCAAGCTGCAACGACTCTGGTTCTAATATATGAAAAGGATCTAGATAATACTTTCTCAACATGGATACATGGAAGACATCATGAATATTGGAGAGATTCTGTGGTAAAGCCAACCGATATGCCAATTTGCCAACTTTGCCCACAATTTTAAAGGGCGCAACGAACCTCGGACTTAACTTACCACCTTTACCATGACAAACAAAGCCCTTACGAGGAGATATTTTCAAGAAGACTCGATCTCCAACCTCAAACTCCAAATCCTGTCGGTGTTTATCAACATAACTCTTATACCTGCTCTGAGCTGTCAGTATTCTCTGCCTGATTAAATTCATATTCTCAATTTTCTCTAAAAGTTTTGGCATCAAAGTTGGATCAACAACCTTCATTCCCTTACTTCTACCGAGTACAACGGTGATCGGCATTTACGCCCATATAAAGCTTCATAAGGTGCCATTCCAATAATAGCTTGGTAACTATTGTTGTAGGCAAACTCGGCTAGTAGCAAATGTTTCTCCCAACTTTTTCTGAAGTCTAGCACACAAGCTCTCAGCATATCTTCTAGAATCTGTATAGTTCTCTCGGATTGACCATTTGTTTGGGGATGAAAAACTGTGAGGCCCCGTACAAAGGCATATGCATTTTATAGCATTTAATATGTTTTTACATCATTTAATGTGCATTTATATCATTTTATGTACATTTGTCTCTTTTTACGTGCAATTATGTGCATTCACATTCATTTAGGTGTTTTAAACATTATAGGCATTAATTAAAATTATATTTAATTCAATAGCTAACTAAAATAATTAGAATCAAACTATAGGGCAAGCTAGAAAATTCCACTTAGTTAAGGGGGCAACTTGGACATTTGACTTTCTAAATATCTCATACCTACCACTAAACAAACAAAACAACTCACTCCATACACATACATGACACATACTACACACACATATACCCCATGACAAAGAGAAAAAAGGGAAGAAGAAAACAAGAAAGAAGAAGAAGAAGAATAAGAGGGAAAGAGAAGGAGATTCAACCTATTCCTAAGCATTTCAAGCCATCTTCTACCATCTACAAGCTTTGTTTTGCATTTGTTGTAGCATTTGAGGTGAAGGATTGTTTTCAAAAGTTTTCTTAAGCTTATCCAAGGTTATATAATGTGTATGTGTTGTTCTTCTTGCTTAAGATGCATAGATTAAGTGTTTATTGTATAAATGGTATTTTTTGTGTGTTGTTGAACTACGGTTATATATTATCTATGCATTTGATGGTCTTGATGAATTGCGAAGTTATATTATGAGTTAGATGATGTTCTTGCTTGTGTTGGGGATTGTATAAGTTGTATGCAAGAGTGAAATTGGAAGTTAAACATAATAGGACTTAGATGGTATTTTGGTGAACCTTGTGTTATTGTGGATTCTTAGAAGATTATAGCTTGTTTCATATGCCTCTAAACATTGTAAACTAATGCCATATGAGTAGATTAGATGCTTGGCTAATGTTTGAAACAAAACCACATGATTAAGAGCAAAAATAGCCAAGTCTTCGTTTGCACCCAGTCCAAGCCAGTCGACAAGGCCGGTCGAGTAGCTCAACCGGCTACTCGACCGACTTGCCCTGTCCATAATTGTTTTGTTGCATGATATGATTGGCTTTATGTGTTTGTATGTTGCTTAGTCCCTAACTATTATATTGTTTTATGGAAATAACTTAGTGGCGCATTGTATATCTCCAAAACATACCCTAACTAAGTATGTTACATGTCCTTGGTTGAGTGGCAATACTAGCTAGGGTATTAATAAGTAATTGGGCTTAGGGTACCTTCATCGCATGCCTTTATATGTCTAAACATTGTACTTGTAAGAAGGTTTTCTGCATTCACATGTTTACATGATATTCTACATGATTAAATGCTTGAAATGCTTGTACATATTTATATGAACGGAGGCAACCTACTTTGTTGCTCTCCGAATATGTGTCTAGATATTAATGCCTATTCCCGCTTGGTGTTCTTCCTTGGGAGTTGGGACGTACTTGTTCTATTGCTTCAAGGATTACGTACATATATATATATATATATATATATATATATATATATATATATATATATATATATATATATACATATATATTTCTATGGGCGTAACAAGGTTGCAACTATTCTTTATGGGCATGGTAGAGTTTGTTATCCCTGGGTAGCATCAGGCTACCAATCGGTATCGATTACCATGGACCCTGGTATGTATCTGAATTATACCCTTATGTTTGGCGTACGGGGAATTGATATTGATAGAAAACTCGAGACTGGCCTTCTCCAACAAATGCTCGTTCAACCGTATCCTTTTATGGTGTGGTTTACTACTCTCGCGTGGTCCCTAGAGATCCTCGGGAAGTAGAGTTGATTTCTTACCTTTATGCTTGCTTTTGTTATTAATAAATGTTTAGGATATGGTGCATCCTCGTTGTAACTCATGTTCCTTCGTGCATGGCACAGTTTCTCTGTTATGTTCAGTCTCATTTCATTTAACTATTCATGTGTAGATGGAATGGTTTTCTAAATGTTTTCTAAATGGTAAATTGTTTGCAAAAATCCCCTTCCCGTTATCCCTCATTGAGCTAGGTGTAGCTCACGCCTCTTTATGACTATTTCAGGTGAAGCTAAGTGTGAGACCCCAACTTCCATCACACGCATTTAAATCACTCATTCTATTACTTGAACATATTTGTGCATTCAAATTTGTATTCTACATGATTTTGAGTTCATTTCACCCATAATTACTAGAGGGGTAAAATAGACTTTTCACATTGACCAATCTTTCAGAAAAGGTAGAAAGGTAATATGAGCGAAATATCAAGAGTTTTGGTCATAAGCATTTTGGAGGATTCATTAAGGGTAAAATGGTAATAAAGATGAAATAGCTAGGCATTTTAGTCATAAAACACCAACAAGAGTTGTCTTGCTTTAACCTTGTCTTTGACCACCTAGCCAATATTATAAATAGCCATAAAATGATCAAAAATTTCAAAGTGAAGCCTTAGTTCATGCGTGTGAAGAGAGGAAGAGGAGGAATAGTGAGTTTTGAATATTTTGATCCATTTGAACTGGTTAGAAGTTGAACCAAAGGCTAAGATTGTAGATTTGAGCTCTCTTCTTCTTGTGCAAGCTTTCTATCAGATTGTTTTCTCTTTGTTCAACATTTCTAAGGTGAAGAATTTCTATGTTCTTGTATGTATGTGTTATAATGATGATGATAATGTTTGTTTATGAGTTAATGATGTTTGTTGTAGTTGAATCCATGATAAAATGGTGTTGGATGGGTCATTTATGTGTTTTTGAGCTTTTGAGTGTTTGGTTGAATGTAGATGATGTTTAAGTGGTTATATATGAGTTTGTTGCTAGCTTAAAGGTGTCTCATAACTGTTCTTATGGATTTGCATGACTATGGCAAGAGTTTGGTTCAAGAATCATGCAATTCGTGCATTTTTAGTCGAATCTAGTCGACCGGGTCAGATCCGGTCGATGCCGGGTGACTAAGGTCGAATCTGGTCGATTCGATCAGTCGCCCGGAAGTCACTGCCAGGCGAGTGAAGTCGGATCCGATCGACCGGATGGTTTTTCAGCTTTGCGTAATATTTTTTCTAAAGGCAATATCTTTGTCAATTTAACTCCGAATTGAGTTCCGTTTGATTCTAGAACTATCTACATTCGATAAAATTTAATTCTATACCAAAATTATAATATTTGGAGGTCAAGAAGATAGGTAACTGAATTGATTAAGTTGGACCATTGCGTGAGTTACATGAAATTGTTGTTGAATAAGTATGTGTTTTAGAGTTTTAGTCAAGCATATTGCAAGTTGTTATTAATGTGTATTTTCCCCCTAAATGCGATGTTAAATGATTAATGTGATCGCGAGACAACCTCCTTTGTTGTTTTCCTCTTTTGTTATAAGGACGTGAAACGTGGTAACAAGTATATGTGAATGAGATGTGTTGCGATGTGAATACGAATGCGAACTATGTGTTAAATGTGCATGCATGTGTGAAAGCAAAGCGTAGCGATGGTAGTGTCTTGGAACATTAGGCGACATTAGGTTTGCCGGTGCTAACTTGACTACCATGTGCAATTCCCTTCTCGTATGATCCACGTATATCATTTCGAGTTTGGGTCGTAGCACCGTGTACTTCCGGAGTGCACAAGCGGGAATGACAAGGTTGGATGCCAGATAGTGTTTAAGTGTTTCATATTACTTGTTCATGATAGCGAGGCTTCTAGCAACAACAAGTGGTATTGTATTCTCGTCATATATGTGTTTACAGCGCTATATCTCGTGAATGAATGCGTACATGTTTCTTGTTGTAATCTGGTGCTTTCTTAAAGTGATGTTTAACTTTACTATTCCAAGGTGATTGGGTGAATGTGATTATGTGGTTATTAATATGATATGATTGTCTAACGTGTCAAACGAGTTTTGTCACGCCCCAACTCGACCCCACCTACAATCACTCAGGACGCAACGGAATTTCGGCAGTATAACGACAGTAATTAAGACACCGAGGCTCTAAACTAACCTTCAAAACATCATACAATTAAACTCCTCAACCAAACAACAATCAATTCCTCAATACCATTAAAAACATACAACATATCCATATTATACAATAATCATTCTTAGATGATCCATTCATAGTTATACGCCTCCGTTCTAACATAATACCTTAACTTTAACATACATATCAAAATAGATTATAACCCAACTTAGTAATCTAACATGGTCAAAAGAAGACTACTAAACCATTATACATAATTCTTTATACTAAGGTAGGTTTTACAATACATCATATTCGAATAACTATAAACAATCTCATGGCAAAGACTCATGCACATAAGACTCATCCACGTAAGGCACATTTTCCCCTTTTGGTGGCACGTACCCGTAATCTTGCTCAAGGTAACCTGTACGCATGAAATAATAGAGAGTGAGCTTATATAAAACAAGCTCAACGAGGATCCGATAGATCTTTAACAGTATTTACTATACCCCTTGGAAATGATCCTTTGAGCAAGTAAGCTCACAAATAAACATCAATAACAATATAAACACATAACTATAATGACCAATCAATAAAGGATACTCTAGTTGGTATAGCTCCAAATGCCATCACGATCTCAACCATTCTTCTTATAACTCCCCATTACTCACGCACCCGAGGATCCTCACTAGCCTCGCCCTCCATGACACCTCCGTCATGTGAGCTGGAAGTAGTCTCTAGTAGTCATGCCGTTATCAACCCGACAGCCCGACACTGCCCGAGAGGTGGCACACATATACCAAGACTCAACAATAATAATAAACATCATTCACAGGAGGACAGTCTAGCAGAACTGCCTATCTCCCGGTTCATCAATCATCAATCAATAATCATCAATTTTCATCAATGTAACATCAATATAATCATCAATATAATCATCAATATAACATCAATATAATTATAAATATAACATCAAGTAATTAATTAAACAACAAACAACTAAGTTCGATGACAAAGTAGGCCATCCAACTTATCATACATGAAACACATAATCTAAACCTAGTCTAACCATTAACAACTCACAATTCAATCACACAAATACCAACCAATCAAATAAAGGCACAATTCAAGAATCTAAAGAAAGACTACCTATACTTCAACTAATCATATCTTACATTCTACTAATCGAAACAACTCCAAATCAGTTTCAAACACTCACCCATTCAATCAACTACATTAACCCTCTCAGAAACCAACCAAGACACATCAAAATCAAGCCCAACAACCCTTAAACCTCAATCTACCTAGGCTGAAATTTCCGGATTTTCACCCAAACATCGCAATCGAAAATTCGGCATTATAACGGCGTTACCACATAATTAACAAACTTTTAGAAATCGACGGAAATCGATTCCAACCTCAACAACTCAAGATAATCATCAAATGGCCAATCTATCAACTTTAAATACCCGAAAATAAATAATTTTGCTACAATGGTTCAAATCTCGTAGTAATACATATAAACGATCCCTAGCATGCACTGAGCAATAATATAACTTCAAATTAACATTATAACGGTTCAATAATCGATTATATGCACAAAAAAAAAATGACTTTTGAGGTCTAGAATTTTTCTCTCACCTTTGATGTGTTTTGATGCAAGAAAGATGTAGAATGGATTCCCAACAAGCAAAATCAAGCTTTGAATGAAGTGATTTGGACTTGAATTGCAAAATCTGTGTGAAAAATGCTTTGAAAAACCTTGAAAATGCCTTCTTTTTTCTCCCTTTGGAATTTCGGTAATGTGTGTGTAAAATGAGTATGTTTTGTGAGCTTTTGATGTGCGTTGATGATATATTAAGCAAATGTCAAACAAATAAAAGAAAGTCAAAGGTGGAAACTAATTATTTTTAGTGTTTTCTTGTCTTTTAATTCATTTTCTTGACTACTCTTGCTCAAATTAATTATGCAACACCTAAACTATCTCAAATAGTTTATTTTTAGGTGACAAGAAGTTTTACATTCAAACAATTTTACCCGAGTCGGCTTAAAACTCAATTTTCTGCAAAAGAAGGTGAAAAGTCATATTATTTATTTTCAAATGTCTTTTGAATGCACAATTAATCTAAAATCATTTAATACCACAGATAAATACATTTATAGTAATATATACTAGGTCAATGAAAGTCAATGCAAGAATCGGGTTTAGAAGAAATTACTATTTGGCTTTAAAATGCTACTTTTCGCCCGAAAAGTCTATTTAAATTACTATTCCGTTTCAGAATCAATTTTTATCAAACATGGGTCTATTAATAATAGAGGACTAGGTTTTAAGATGTTTAAAACACCCTTGTAAAATTTTTAGCGGATAGGTGTTCAAAATACTATTCATAAAAATCGTCGATAAAATTTCTGATGCCGTTTTTTATGAAAATTTCATGAATGCACACATAGCATGTATTAGGAATATAAATCACATATTTAGCACATTCTAACAAATATAGCATATAAACAGGTCAATTCACACAAATCGAGGCAAAGACATGCAAATTAAGATAAAGACGAAAATTGGGGTTTCACATTCTCCCCTCCTTAAAACAACTGCGTCCGCGCAATTCTCGAACTTACAGACAATTAAATCCTCAATCGTTACACTTAACATAACTTCTCTTAGTTCCCATTTATCTCTTAGGATGACTCCTAAACAAAGACCTCAATTGAAATAAACTCGGTTGACTGCAAGTTGATGATCATAATTCCAAGATAATCTTCAATTCATAATTCTCTCCCACCTAATATCATATTGCATATGAAAAAAATCGCAACTCCAAAGTCTTAGCATGACACCACTAATTATCAATCATCCGCTACTACACAAAAGAGCTCTATGAACACCCCGAGGGTTTAAAAACTCATTCACGATAACATGAATGATTACTGATCAAGGGAATATCTCAAAAGTGATATTGGTTAGAATATGGCTCTTATGAAATTTACAAGGAAATAAGAATATGGAATGTCATATTCTAGCCAACAATGAAGTGAACAAGAGGTCAAACAGGTTAGAGAATCAAGAGGCTAATAGCTTAATAAGAAAGCATGATAACTAAGATAAGGAATGTCTCAGCACCTATCAGTTAAATAAGTACGAACAAAGGATGATGACGGATCAAAACAGTGCTGAGTATGTTGAACAAAAATTCCTGAACAAGTAGACATTTCAATTCTTGATGATTGTTCAAGGAACCAACAAGTAAGTTGTACTTGAGGCGAAATGAAATTAAGAAACAAGAGATGATTAATTCAATAGAAAACATGAGTGGCAAGAGTATCTCAGCACGCAATACCAAAGAAGTACGAATAAGAAATGATAACAACAGGACAGTGTCGAGTACTTCGAGTGAGAAATTACAAGAAAAGTAATGGCTCAGCATTTAATAATAAAACAAAAGGATTAACAAGGATCAACAAGAATGACAATGATGTACTTGAGTAAAGAGTACATCAAGCCAGTGAAATTCGAATAAGTAAAATGGTATACTAAAGGAAAAAATTACTTTCAACTGAATAGTAATAGGATGAAATGAAATATTGAAATCAATGGCTGGAGATGTAGAATGAAATATAGAAGTCTCAAACCTTAACTCCAATAAGCGACATTGCTATAAGAAGCAAATATGAATGTTAAGAATAGAAATAATGTCAAATGAGTATAGGTTCCATTAATCCAATAAGTAAAACTTTCAAGAAACAATTGATATGCTAGAAAATTGTAACTCTATCTCAAATAAGTGAGAATAAAGTAGAAAAGAATAATAAAACCAATAGAATAGGAAGCACAAAAGGGGTGTCCCACCTACACATTTAAATACCAACAAGTTAAATCCTACAATCTATCTTCCTCCAGAACAAGACACTAAGGAGATCTAGAGAACCTAAGGAGTCATACCAATCACTCCAAAATTTTACATTATGTACCAGACCAATCACTAAACAAGATAAATCACCGATTACCCAACAAGATTCACTAATGAAGACTCCAAAATTTGATAACACAATACAAATTCATATTAACCCATTATAACACAAGCGAATCCTCGATCAACAATTTTGAAAGTCATACCACCTAGAACTCAAAAGCTTGATGTAGGCAAGTAAATGTTCAGTTACCAAAATGCATTCTTATTTCCTCAAATAATTCTATCTCCCAACAATTACATCTTTGAACAAAGTAACTTTAGTCAGGAATCACTCTAATTGTCTCTAAGGTTTAACGATAAAAACTCCAAAATATCCATTAATAATATAGCAATCCCAAATAGTAGAATACATGTTATACTACACTTCATTCCATTCACAAATATACATCACTAATTCTTCAAATAAATTTTATTCTAAAATAACCTCAAGAAAGTATAGTCTAAGTTGAGACTCCAAAAGTATCTAATCACAACCTCACGAAAACCTTAACTTATAATCCATCTCCAAGTAATAACAGGTTAAACATGGCTGTCACGCCCCAACTTGACCCCTCCTATAATCAGTCAGGACGCAACAGAATTTCGACAGTATAATGACAATAAATAGGATACCGAGCCTCTAAACCAACTTCAATAGAACATCATACATCAACTCCATAAACCATACAACAAACAACCCCTCAATAAAATAACAACATACAACATAACCGTATTATACAATAATCATTCCTCGTTATACGCCTTCGTTCCAACATAATACATGAACCTTAATATACATTGCAAAATATATTGATACCAACCTAGCAACCTAAACATAGACAACAGAAAGACTACTAAGATAGCATCAACTAATTCATTATCTTTTCAACATCTTATACATTATAAACAACAAAGCATATAAAAGTTAATTAGATAATATACAAGATAATAAGGTGTTCAACACATCAAACATCAAGGATAGGACTCCATAACATAAGACTCATCCACGTAAGGCACATTTTCCTCTTCAGGAGACACGTACCCGTAGTCCTGCTCAAGTATACCTGTAAGCATGCAATAATAGAGAGTGAGCTTATATAAAATAAGCCCAGTGAGGATCTGAGAGATCTCTAACAGTATTCACTATACTCATTGGAAATAATCCTTTGAGCAAGTAAACACACAATAACATCAATAATATTATCATCACATAATCTATAATGACCATTCAATAAAGGATACACTAGTTGGTGTAGCTCCAAACGCCATCACGATCATAACAGCCTTCTTATGACTCCCATAAACTCACGCACCCGAGGTACCTCAATAACCTCTCCTTCCATGACACCTCCGTCATGCGAGGTGGAGGTAGTCTCCGGTAGTCATGCCGTTATCAACCTGACAGCCCGATGCTGCCCGAGAGGTGGCACACACATACCAAAGACTCAGCAATAATAATAAACATCATTCACAGGAGGACAGTCTAGCAGAACTGCCTATTTCTCGGTTCATCAATCATCAATCAATAATCAATCAATAATCAATCAATAATCATATTATCATCATAATAACATCAATAATCAATTTAACAACAAATAACTAAGTTAGATGACAAAGTAGTCCATCCAACCGAACATGCATTAAACACACAATCAAACCCTAGTTTACCCATTATCGACTCACAATTCAATCACTCAAACCATACCCAATCAACTAAAGGCATAATTTAACATTTTAAAGAAAGACAACCTAAACTTCAAATATTCATATCTTACATTCTACTAGTCCAAACAACTCCAAATTAGTTTATATCACTCACCCATTCAATCAACTACATTAGCCCCCTCGGAAACCAATCAAAACACATCCAAATCATGCCCAATAACCCTAAAACCCTAGTATGTCATGGCTGAAATTTCTGGACTTTAGCACCGACCTCGCAATCGAAAATTCGGCATTACAACAACACTACCACATAATTAACAAACTTTTAGAAATCGACGGCAATCGATTTCAACCAATACAACTCAAGATAATTAAGAAATGGCAAATAACTCAACTTTAAATACCCGAAAATAAATAATTATGCTACAACGGTTCAAATCTCGCAAGAATACATATAAACGATCCTAGGCATGCACTGAGCAATAATCTAACATCAAATTAATATTTTAACGGTTCAATAATCAGTTCTACGCAAAAACATAAAAGATGAGTTTTGAGATCTAGAATTTTTCTCTCACCTTTGATGCGATAAAAGCCTAGATATGCGTGCAATGCGTGCCCAACAAGCGGAATCCAACTCGGCACGAAGTTCTACGGACAAAAACTAGGTTTTTCTATGAAAATTTGCTTTGAAAACTTTGAAGAAAAGCTTTGGTTTTCTCCTATGAAACTCTCGGCCCTTTGTGTGTGTTGAGGAGTGTGTTTTGTGTTGTGTTTAGTGTGTGTTGATGATATTATGCAAATAAAAGCTTGGTCAATTAAAAAAAAACAAAGTCAAAGTAGTTATTTAATCCTTTAATTCATTTTCTAGTCTTTTAAATTCATTTCTTGAGTATTTCTTGCTTAACTAACAAATTAACACTTAAATTAATTCTATACATTATATTTTTGGTGACAAAGAAGGTTACATTAAAATAGTTTCACCCAAATCGGCTTAAAACTCGATTTTTGCAAAAAGCGGTGTAAAAACCCTAATAAATTCCTAAGCCGATTTGAAATCCGTTTTCATCAAACACAGGCCTATTAAAGTCTGAGGACTAGGTCTAGAAGGGTTAAAAAGACCAGTTTCAAAATTATAGCGAACGTGTTTCAAAATACTATTTACTAAAAGTCGACAATAAAATTCTGACTCTGTTTTTTATGAAAATTTCATGAATACACATTTAACATGTTCTAGGAGTATTAATATCAAAATTACCACATTCTAAGTCATATAACACATAGACAGGTCAATTCACGCAAAACGAGAGTAAACACGCAAAACGAGACAGGATAGAAAAGTGGGGTTTCACATTCTCCCTCCCTTAAAGAAATTTCATCCTCAAAATTCTTACTTGATGTACTGAACAGATTTGGGTATTGCTGCTACATCTGATCTCGTCTCTCCCTAGTAGCTTCCTTAATGCCGTGATGCTTCTACAACACCTTAACCATCGGAATCTTTTTCGACCTCAACTCTTGTTTTATCTGATCAAGAATGCGAATCGGACGCTCGTCATAAGTTAGATTCTCACGAAGCTGTAATGGCTCTGGCTCAAGAATATGAGAAGGATCCGGATTATATTTTCGCAAATTAGACACGTGAAATACATCGTGGATATTAGAGAAATTCTCCGGTAAAGCCAACCGATATGCCAACTTACCAATCCAGCCAGTAATCTCAAACGGCCCAACAAATCTTGGACTCAGCTTACCACCTTTACCATAACGAGCAAACCCCTTACGAGGAGACAATCTCAAGAAAACCCGATCTCCGACTGCAAACTCCAAGTCCCGACGACGCTTATCAGCATAAATCTTGAATCTATTCTACGCCATAAGCATTCTCTGCCTGATCAACTGAACATTTTCAATCTTCTCAAGAAGCTCTGGCATGATAGTCAGATCAATAGTCTTCATCTCCCCTACCTCATCCCAATATAAAGGTGAACGGCACTTACGACCATAAAGAGCTGTGAAAGGTACCATCCCAATAGTAGCTTGATAACTATTGTTATAAGGAAACTCGGTAAGTGGCAGATGTTTCTCCTAGTTCTTCCCGAAGTCCAAAACACAAGCCCTAAGCATATTTTCCAGAATCTGAATAGTCCGCTCAGACTGACCGTCGGTCTGTGGATGATACGCGGTACTGAAGTTCAACTGAGTACCCAAGGTCTCTTGAAGTTTCTCCCACAAACGAGAAGTAAATCGAGAATCTCGATCTGCGACAATACTAGATGGAATCCTGTGAAGTCTAACAATCTTATCCAAATAAAGACTCGTCAACTTTGTAATCTCATCTTTCATCCTCATCGAAATAAAATGAGCTGACTTCGTCAAACGATCCACGACAACCCAAACTGCATCATTATCCCTCGGTGTTCTAGGCAAACCAGTGACGAAATCCATTGTAATATGCTCCTACTTCCACTCTAGTATAGCCAACGGCTGAAGTAACCCTACAGGTCGTTGATGCTCGGCTTTCACCCTCTGACAAGTCAAATATCTAGATACAAACTGAGCAACCTCCCTCTTCATATTATTCCACCAGTAGTGTTGCTTCAAATCCCGATACATCTTGGTTCCACCGAGATGAATAGTATACTTTGAATTATGAGTTTCCTCCAGAATACCTTGCCTCAATCCCGGTTCATCAGGAACACAAACCCTATTCTGAAACCGAAGAATACCATCCTCATGTACTTTAAAATCAGACTGATCATTTGTGATCTGATCCTTGATCTTCTGAAGTTTAACATCCAGTTGCTGAGCTTCTCTGATCTGAGACAGCAATAAAGGCTGAATACGGAGATGTGAACACATCACCCCAACCTGAGTCAACTCCGGTCTCCAATAAGTGAATTCCTCAAGAATCTCCCATTTCTTGACAGCCAAACAAGCAACACTCGCCTTCCGGCTGAGAGCATCTGCTACAACATTTGCCTTTCCAAGCAGATAATTGATAGAACAATTATAATCTCCAAGAAGTTCCATCCACCTCCGCTGGCGCATATTCAACTCCTTTTGTGAGAACAAGTACTTCAGACTCTTATGATCAGTGAAAATCTCGAACTTACTGCCCCACAGATAATAACGCCACTTCTTCAGTGCGAAGACAACTGCTGCCAACTCAAGATCATGAGTCGGATAATTCACCTCATAAGGCTTCAACTTCCTGGAAGCATAGGCAATAACTCGACCATCCTGCATAAGAACACATCCCAAGCCCTCCTTGGATGCATCGCTGTAAATAACCATATTATCGGTCCCCTCTGGTAGAACAAGTACTGGAGCAGTAGTCAACCTCTTTTTCAACTCCTGAAACCCACTCTCACACTTCTCATCCCAAGCAAAGATAGTCTGTTTCTGAGTCAACTTAGAAAGTGGCCCAGCAATCTTCGAGAAGTCCTTTACAAACTTACGGTAATAACCCGCCAAGCCAAGAAAGCTACGGACCTCAGAAACATTCTCTGGCCGTTTCCAAGACATCACTGATTCAATCTTAGTGAGATCTACAGATATACCGCTCTGTGTAATCACATGGCCAAGAAAGGATATGCGTTGCAACCAAAATTCACATTTGCTGAACTTGGCAAACAACTAATGCTCATGTAGCTCTGTAAGACAAGCCGTAGATGTTGCTCATGCTCCGATTCAGATTTAGAATAGACAAAGATATCATCAATAAAGATTACCACGAACTGGTCTAAATACGGCTGAAAAACCCGATGCATAAGATCCATGAATGCTGCCGGTGCATTAATTAATCCAAAGGGCATAACAACAAACTCATAATGCCTGTACCGAGTCTTGAAGGCAGACTTCGGAACATCCTCCGTACGAATCCGAAGCTGATAATACCCCTGCCTCAAGTCAAATTTAGAATAGACTTTTGCTCCCTGAAGTTGATCAAACAACTCGTCAATTAGTGGCAAAGGATATTTGTTCTTGATGGTCACCTGATTCAAACCACGATAATCAATACACAATCTCATGGTACCATCCTTCTTCTTCACAAACAAAACAGGAGCTCCCCATGGTGACAAACTCTGCTGAATGAAACCCTTCTCCAATAACTCTTGCAACTGAGTCTTCAACTCCTTCAACTCAGCTGGTGCCATCCGATACGCTGATTTAGAAATAGGTTGAGTACCGGGAATAAGATTGATCACAAACTCTACATCTCTCTCTGGCGGTAACCCTGGCAATTCCTCGGGAAATACATTGGGATATTCCCGAATAATAGGGACTTCATCCAGCTGTAACTTATCAGATGGCTTGTTGATCAAAGAAGCTAGATAACCCGAACACCTCTTACTCACCAACTTAACAGCTTTAGTTGCTGAGATAACAACCCCTGTCTTAACACCCCGGTCCCCTACTACCTCAACTACTGGCTGATCTGGCAAACGAAACTGTACTACCTTGGTTCTACAGTTTAACTGGGCATCATACTTAGAAAGCCAATCCATACCCAAGATAACATCATACCCCCGGATAAGAAATAAGATAAGGTCCGAAGGAAAATTATACCCCTTAACATGTATTTTACAATCCTTACAAACTAGGCCAGTCACATACTTATCAGTCAAAGAGGTACTAATCTTAACCACATAAGGAAATCTTTCAGGTTGCATATTAACATGTTGCTCACAAGTAAGAGTAATGAAAGAATACGTAGCACCAAAATCAATCAACACTTTAACAAGTTGATCAAGTATAAGGAAGTTACCTTCTACCACTGCAGTCTCCTCAGGCATCTCCTCCAAATCAACTGCGTAGGCCCGAGCTTGGACCCGCTGCTGCTGAGGTACACTGGCCGCAGGTCTACCCTGATAACCCTGGGTTGCTGCCCGACCCTCAGTCCTCGAATATCTAGGGCAATCCCTCACCCTGTGTTGATTGCTGCCGCATCCTAAACACGTCCCTGCCTTTACTCTGCAATTGGCCTCTACATGCCCCGTGCGCTTGTAGTGTGTACACTACGGTGATGATGCACTAACACTGCCCCTGGAAGAACTAGAAGCTGAAGAAACAGCTGAACCAGCCTGCTGCTGAGGCCTTACCAAACTAGGCCTGTACTGACCCTGAGACTGGGCTGGCCTAAACTGGGACTGAACCTAATATGACCTCTGCTGAAACTGAGGCCGATAATAACTCTGTTGTCCCTGTGGCCTAAAAGAACCCTGCTGAGCTGGCGGCCTGTACACAACCTGCTGTACGGGAGGCCTATACATACCCTGCTGAAACTGCGGCTGATACGGCCTCTTACTGGGCTGACTAGACACAAGTTGATCCCCATT
Source organism: Ehretia macrophylla (assembly GCA_037974665.1). NCBI lineage: Eukaryota > Viridiplantae > Streptophyta > Magnoliopsida > Boraginales > Ehretiaceae > Ehretia > Ehretia macrophylla. The sequence continues at coordinate 76,543,232 of CM075764.1, read as the reverse complement.
TCTCTTCTCTAACCTAGAAGCTGCATCAAAGGCCTCAGTGAATATATCATACCGATTCAGAGCCATCGTATCCTGAATCTCGGGCCTCAACCCCAACATGAATCTACGAGTCCTCCGCTCCTCATCAGCCACATACTCCGGTGCATACCGGGACAATCGAGTAAATGTGGCCTCATACTAAGCCACTGAGGCATCCCCCTGAATCAGAGACAGAAACTCAGCCTCTCTCCGCTCCCTCGCGATCCTCGGGACATACTTTGCCCAGAAAGCCAACAGAAAGGTACCCCAAACATACGGAATACCCTGAGTCTCCCAGCTAGTTCTCACCGTGCGCCACCATTCTTCTGCCTCATCATTCAGCAAGTACACGGCAAAGGAGACCTTCTGCTCATCGGTATAATCAAGAGGATCATAAATCTTCTCCACCTTACTAATCCACGCTTCAGCCTTCCGATCATCGGGTTCCCCCTGAAATCTAGGTGGATGATACCCTAAGAACTCTTTCAGGGTACCACGCCCGTGGTTTCCACCCTGCACATTCAATAACTGAGCCTGCCAAGCCTGAGTCTGGGCAGCCTGCCCTGCTATCAACTGGGCCTGTCCGGCCATTAACTCAGCAATCCTATCCATAGCTGCCCCCAAACGATCATCACCCCTATCACGGCCCGGTGCCGCATTACCAGGAGTCTCATCTACTACCTCGGGCCTACCTCTGGTCCTTGGTCTACCGGCCATTCTACTAATCAAAGAGTTAGCACAGGTTATAGCACGTAAACAGGTTATAAACAACTATTAGCACATAAACAACAAACTCATATAAAACACATAAACAAATTGATCACATAATCACATAAGCACTAAATCACATAATCACTTAATCATTTAATCACATTAATACATAGTTCACTTTTCTTTCTTTTCATACATACTTTCATGCTAAGACCATTACCCACATTCTGAGAATACCCCAACTGACAACTAACATGAGCTCTGATACCACTTAAATGTCACGCCCCAACTCGACCCCTCCTATAATCAGTCATGACGCAACAGAATTTCGGCAGTATAACGACAGTAAATAAGATACCGAGGCTCTAAACCAACCTTATTAGAACATCATACATCAACTCCATAAACCATACAACAAACAACTCCTCAATAAAATAACAACAAACAACATAACCATATTATACAATAACCATTCCTCGTTATACGCCTCCGTTCGAACATAATACATGAACCTTAATATACATTGTAAAATATATTGATACCAACCTAGCAACCTAAACATAGACAAAAGAAATACTACTAAGATAGCATCAACTAATTCATTATCTTTTAAACATCTTATACATTATAAACTACAAAGCATATAAAAGTTAATTAGATAATATACAAGATAATAAGGTGTTCAACACAGCAAACATCAAGGATAGGACTCTGGAACATAAGACTTATCCACGTAAGGCACATTTTCCTCTTCAGGAGGCACGTACCTGTAATCCTGCTCAAGTACACCTGTATGCATGCAATAATAGAGAGTGAGCTTATATAAAATAAGCCCAGTGAGGATCCGATAGATCTCTAACAGTATTCACTGTACTCCTTGGAAATAATCCTTTGAGCAAGTAAACACACAATAACATCAATAATACTATCATCACATAATATATAATGGCCATTCAATAAAGGATACACTAGTTGGTGTAGCTCCAAACGCCATCACGATCATAACAGCCTTCTTGTGATTCCCATAAACTCATGCACCTGAGGTACCTCAATAACCTCTCCCTCCATGACACCTCCGTCATGCGAGCTGGAGGTAGTCTCTGGTAGTCATGTCGTTATCAACCTGACAGCCCGATGTTGCCCGAGATGTGGCACACACATACCAAAGACTCAGCAATAATAATAAACATCATTCACAGGAGGACAGTCCAGCAGAATTGCCTATCTCCCGGTTCATCAATCATCAATAATTAATCAATCAATAATCATAATAACATCAATAATCAATTTAACAATAAATAACTAAGTTAGATGACAAAGTAGGCCATCCAACCGAACATGCATTAAACACACAATCAAACCCTAGTTTACCCATCATCAACTCACAATTCAATCACTCAAACTACACCCAATCAACTAAAGGCACAATTTAACATTTTAAAGAAAGACAACCTAAACTGCAAATATTTATATCTTACATTCTACTAATCCAAACAACTCCAAATCAGTTTCTATCACTCACCTAATCAATCAACTACATTAGCGCCCTCGGAAACCAACCAAAACACATCCAAATCATGCCCAATAACCCTAAAACCCTAGTGTGTCATGGCTGAAATTTTCGGACTTTAGCACCGACCTCGCAATCGAAAATTCGGCATTACAACGGCGCTACCACGTAATTAACAAACTTTTAGAAATTAACGGCAATCGATTTCAACCAATACAACTCAAGATAATCAAGAAATGGCAAATAACTCAACTTTAAATACCCAAAAATAAATAATTATGCTACAACGGTTCAAATCTCGCAAGAATACATATAAACGATCCTAGGCATGCACTGAGCAATAATCTAACATCAAATTAACATTTTAATTGTTCAATAATCAATTCTACGCAAAAACATAAAAGATGTGTTTTGAGATCTAGAATTTTTCTCTCACCTTTGATGCGAAATAAGCCTCGATATGCGTGCAATGCGTGCCTAACAAGCGGAATCCAACTCGACACGAAGTTCTACGGACAAAAACTAGGTTTTTCTATAAAAATTTGCTTTGAAAACTTTGAAGAAAAGCTTTGGTTTTCTCCTATGAAACTCTCGGCCCTTTGTGTGTTTTGTGTTGTGTTTAGTGTGTGTTGATGATATTATGCAAATAAAAGCTTGGTCAATTAAAAAAAAACAAAGTCAAAGTAGTTATTTAATCCTTTAATTCATTTTCTAGTCTTTTAAATTCATTTCTTGAGTATTTCTTGCTCAACTAACAAATTAACACTTAAATTAATTCTAGACATTATATTTTAGGTGACAAAGAAGGTTACATTAAAATAGTTTCACCCGAATCGGCTTAAAACTCGATTTTCGCAAAAAGCGGTGTAAAATCCTAATAATTTCCTAAGCCGATTTGAAAACCGTTTTCAACAAACCCAAGTTTATTAAAGTCCGATGACTAGGTCTAGAAGGGTTAAAAAGACCAGTTTCAAAATTTTAGCGGATGTGTTTCGAAAATACTATTCACTAAAAGTCGACGATAAAATTTTTGACTCCGTTTTTTATGAAAATTTCATGAATGCACATTTAGCATGTTCTAGGAGTATTAATATCAAAATTACCACATTCTAAGTCATATAGCACATAGACAGGTCAATTCACGCAAAATGAGAATAAACACGCAAAACGAGACATGATAGAAAAGTGGGGTTTCACAATGGCAACAAAAGTAATTATAATCATCAAGATACATTGCTATTTCCTCGAACAACTTCATTCTCGCTAAAGGAACATCAAGAACAGATCCATTAAACTGAGACTAAAATCCATAAACATAACAATTAAAATCTCACTGATAAACTACTAGAATAATAATAATTAAAAATCCCGGCCTACCTCTAGTTCCGAAATCTCTTGCAGCTATATTTATTTCACCCAAAAGAGTTACCCTCAATTATAGCATATATACAATTTTATCTCATGAAAACAAGTACCAACATATTACATGATTATCATATATTACAACATTATCACATAACACTCAATTAGCATATAAGAAGCCAACATCACATAAACAAGTTATATCACAGAAGTAAGTTATAAACGTTTAAAGTCACATAAGCAACAAATTTCACATAAGACAAGTTGATCACGTAACTCACATTGGTTACTTAAAGTACATTGAGCACCTAAAGCACGTTGTTTCACATAAGCTAGTTATAAATAATTAAAACCACATAAACAACTAACTTCACACAGACACTTCAATCGCATAAAACACATTTGTCACATAAGACACATTAATCACAAAATGCATATTAACTACAACACATTGAGTACGTAAGACACGTTATCACATAAAACATATTGACCACATTAGTTCACTTAACACATAAAACATATTAATCACATGGAAAGTTAGACACATAAGTAAATTAATCACATAAACATATTAACATATGTTTCACTTTTCTTTCACCTAATACATACTTGCATGCTTAGACCACTACCCACATTCCGAGGATACCCCGGCTGACAACTAATCAAGCTCTGATACCACTTAAATGTCACGCCCCAACTCGACCCTACCTACGATCAGTCAGGATGCAACAGAATTTCGGCAGTATAACGACAGTAATTAAGACACCGAGGCTCTAAACCAACCACTCAGAACATCATACAATCAAACTCCTCAGCCAAACAACAATCAATTCCTTAATACCATTAACAACATACAACATATCCATATTATACAATAATCATTCTTAGACGATTCATTCATAGTTATACGCCTCCATTCCAACATAATACCTTAACTTTAACATACATATCAAAAAAAGATTATAAACCAATTTAGTAATCTAAACAAGGTCAAAAAAAGACTACTAAACTATTATACATAAGTCTTTATACTAAGGTAGGTTTTACAATACATCATATTACAATAACTATAAACAATCTCATGGCAAAGACTCCTGCACATAAGACTCATCCACGTAAGGCACATTTTCCCCTTCTGGAGGCACGTACCCGTAATCTTGCTCAAGGACACCTGTATGCATGCAATAATAGAGAGTGAGCTTATATAAAACAAGCTCAGCGAGGATCCGATAGATCTCTAACAGTATTTACTATACTCCTTGGAAATGATCCTTTGAGCAAGTAAACACACAAATAAACATCAATAACAATATAAACACATAACTATAATGACCAATCAATAAAGGATACTCAATTTGGTGTAGCTCCAAACTCCATCACGATCTCAACCATTCTTCTTATAATTCCCCATTACTCACACACCCGAGGATCATCACTAGCCTCGCCCTCCATGACACCTCCTTCATGCGAGCTGGAGGTAGTCTCTGGTAGTCATGTCATTATCAACCCGAAAGCCCGACGCTGCCCAAGAGGTGGCACACACATACCAAGACTCAACAATAATAATAAACATCATTCACAGGATGACAGTCTAGCAGAACTGCCTATCTCCCGGTTCATCAATCATCAATCAATAATCATCAATTTTCATCAATGTAACATCAATATAATCATCAATATAACATCAATATAACATCAATATAACATCAACATAACATCAATATAATATCAATATAACATCAAGTAATTAATTAAACAACAAACAACTAAGTTAGATGACAAAGTAGGCCATCCAACTTAACATGCATGAAACACGTAATCTATCCCTAGTCTAACCATTAACAACTCACAATTCAATCACTCAAATACCATCCAATCAACTAAGGGCTCAATTCAATAATTTAAAGAAAGACAACCTAAACTTCAAATAATCATATCTTACATTATACTAATCCAAACCACTCCAAATCAGTTTCTAACACTCACCCATTCAATCAATTACACTAGCCCTCTCGGAAACCAACCAAGACACATCCAAATCAAACCCAACAACCCTAAAACCTCAAGGCACCAAGGCTGAAATTTTTGGATTTTCACCCAAACATCGCAATCGAAAATTCTGCATTATAACGGCGTTACCATGTAATTAAAAAACTTTTAGAAATCGACGGCAATCGATTCCAACCACAACAACTCAAGAAAATCATCAAATGGCCAATCTATCAACTTTAAATGCCCGAAAATAAATAATTTCGCTACAATGGTTCAAATCTCATAGTAATACACATAAATGATCCCTAGCATGCGCTGAGCAATAATATAACTTCAAATTAACATCCTAACGGTTCAATAATCGATTATATGCAAAAACATAAAAAATGACTTTTGAGATCTAGATATTTTCTCTCATCTTTGATGTGTTTTGATACAAGAAAGATGTAGAATGGATGCCCAGCAAGTGAAATCTAGCTTCGAATAAAGTGAATTGGACTTGAATTGCAAAATCTATGTGAAAAATGTTTTGAAAAACCTTGAAAATGCCTTCTTTTTGCCTCCCCTTAGAATTTCGGTAATGTGTGTGTAAAATGAGTGTGTTTTGTGAGCTTTTGATGTGTGTTGATAATATATTAAGCAAAGGTCAAACAAATAAAAGAAAGTCAAAGGTGGAAACTAATTATTTTTAGTGTTTTCTTGTCTTTTAATTCATTTTCTTGACTACTCTTGCTCAAATTAATTATGCAATACCTAAACTATCTCAAGTAGTTTATTTTTAGGTGACAAGAAGTTTTACATTCAAACAATTTTACCCGAGTCGGCTTAAAACTCGATTTTCTGCAAAAGAAGGTGAAAAGTCATATTATTTATTTTCAAATGTCTTTTGAATGCACAATTAATCTAAAATCATTTAATACCACATAAAAATATATTTATATTAATATATACTTGGTCAACGAAAGTCAATGCAAAAATCGGGTTTAGAAGAAATTACTATCTGGCTCAAAAATGCTACTTTTCACCTGAAAAGTCTATTTAAATTATTATTCCGTTTCAGAATCAATTTTTATCAAACATGAGTCTATTAATAATAGAAGGCTAGGTTTTAAGATGTTTAAAACACCCTTGTAAAAATTTTATCGGACAGGTGTTCAAAATACTATTCACAAAAATCGTCGATAAAATTTCTGATGCCATTTTTGATGAAAATTTCATGATTGTACACATAGCGTGTATTAGGAATATAAATCACATATTTAGCACATTCTAATTCATATAACATATAAATAGGTCAAATCACGCAAATTGAGGCAAGGACACGCAAATCGAGATAAAGACGAAAAATGGGGTTTCACAAGTTTCAGGTTAAGGTTTCCAAAACTACCGAGTTGTTCCTCACTGAGCCTGTTTAGCTCACCATCTCTTTTACATGCTACAAGTGAACCCGAGGACTTGGCTAAGTGCAAGAAAAGTATAAAGTTATGACTTATCTATTAGTTTATGAATTTGTTAAGAGAATGTAACGATTTTATGAATCAATGTAGAGATGTATGTAATGATCACATTAGTCATACTTTGTAATGAGTTAAGTTGGGTTGTAATAATTAAGAGTTGATGTATGTCGAGCCTAATATGATTTCGTCTTTGTGAATGCTTGAATGTTGAATGTTTTGAACAAGTGTTGAATGACCTAAGTGCAGGGAAAACTTCATCTGTTTTCCCTTATAATCGTGCCTCGGGTTTGGATCGGGTTGTTTTAGCGGTTCCTGATTTCGCGAGAAATTGGGGCGTCACACTAAGCCCGAGTCAACTCTGCAAGTTGAGGAAACCTCCCTTGTGTGTTAATCCTCTTGTTGTGTTAGCCGAGTTGGCTATGTGAACTACTTGATGTAATGTATTAACTTTTGAACGCTTAGCTTTGTAACTAGTTTGCTTCAATAATCTTTTGAGGCCTAGTTGTAGTAGTTGAATCTATATGATGTAATTTGATGGATCTAGGTCTTGTAAATATGCATCCGGTGGTTGTAACCTTAAACGTTAGTGATGAAGTTTGTATAACGTGTTTTTATTAGAATTGATGTAACAACAGGTGATGTATTTGTCATATTAGCAAACTTGGGCTAAGTATTTGGGATGTAATTTCTATAGCTTGAGTGTTTGGTTTTATTGACACTAGCACTCGTGTGAGGCCCGTATATAATTACTGAGCATTAATATAGTAATCAAGTATTACGTATAATTAAATTGCAATACACTATGTGTCTAGTGTTCGTACTTTCTATGTTAAGAATTAATTCAAACTTAGAAAATATATTAAGTCTAGCATATCAAACTAAGCATTCATTTTAATTAAAAGGAAAAGATTAACTTGCTAAGAACATTTGGGATAGTTGAGTGTTAAAAAAAAATAGAAATATTAGATCTAGTACTTTACCTTTCGTTTGGATTGAATAACTTCCATAGTTTATTGATTAGTTACCTTGGTTGGGAACTACTATGAAATAATATATGTATAGATGATAGTTATATAACAATCATAGCTTATGAAAGAAATTAGCATATTCATTAAAGTAGCTAAAACTGATGGATATATTGCATGATAAGAAAATATTTAGCTTTGTTACTAAAAGTTTACAAATATTGATCAACCTAGTATATTACCCTTTATTTAAATAACTCGAGCGACGTTTAAGCGTGGTTAGTCAACTTTATTCTAACTTCTAAAACAAAGTTTACTATAACTCTGGATACAATTAGACAAAATGAGCTTAGATAGTAGAACTAAGTTAAAGACAATATATAGACTTATATGAAAGTACCTTCTAATAAAAAGACTAAGTATATATTAAATAGTTGAGGATTGTAGATAAGTAGCAATGTTAACCCAAGAAATGAAAGAGTTGGTAACTAAATCTAGTGAATAATATTAGGATTAGTACTAAATACTTTCACAATAAATTAGGAATAGTAAACTTAGCATGGTTCAATTGGTTTTGTTAATTGCTCCAGTTAAAATATAGGAATGTATAAACTATGATAGGGTAATAAAACTATATAGCACTTATAGTTTCTGAAATAAAAGGTATGTTAGCTACATAGGTACTTTGAAAATATTCTTGTTCTTTCAATGATTGTCACTAAAACTAAAAGTGTTAACTTATAAAGAATAAATTACTAGTACTCGGCTATTCCATTAACCATTCGTAAATAATAGCTAAAGAAATTTTAATATTATCGTTTAACTCTATCCGCCCAAGCTTAAGTCTATTAGCCGTCTAAGCCCAACACCCATTTTCTTTGATATTCATTATTCAAAATAGGTAGCAGCCAGCTTCACCTGCATGTATCATCAACTTGCTAACGTTGAGTTAAGCCACCCCATAAGCACGTAGCAGCTTAGGGACTATAATATTACTTCATTATCGGGTAGACTAGCATTGCATGGAGGACACGACCACGGGTTAGATCATCATGGCTGATGTGATTAAATTGTTCGTTATAAATAAGTGCAAAATGACCAAGTTTTAATAACCCGCAAGTGCACGGATAGCGTAGTATAGTGTCCTAAGAGTACAGGGTCGTATTCCACAGGAAGGCTCCTAAATTAGTTCGGTTGAAGAAGTGTGAGTGAAAGTGTTCTAAATGAGTGTTGTAAATTTAAAGACAGATAGATTGGTTGGTTGGTTTGATAAAAAGGAAAAGAAAAAGCTAAGTTTAACTAATCTAAAGTTAGAGTTGGGAGTGTAAATAGGGGTAGGTTTTCTTAAAGGTCGGATTAATATTAAGGCAATTAACCTAGACTCGGAAATAGGATTCTCTAATTCTATGCAAAAGGTTAAGCTACAAGCTTTAACCTAGTCAATTAACTTAGTCTATTAAAATCCCGATTACTAACTCTGATGTAGGTGCCGTTCCATCCTTCGTATGCATCTGTCCTTACACCTGGTGTAAAAGGTCTGTTTCAACTAAGTAATTAACGTCTCATTTCTAGTCTAGAAACTATGGTCTACTTAAAAGCATTACCTATAGTCTCTTGGAATCTTTAAGGTTGTCAAGCTATTGATTCACTATTAAAGTATGGATATATGACACGAAAATAAAGCAATCATAACATCTACTTAAAAGCATTATGTATGAAAGACAATACTTAATTAATACAAGTCATATATTGCATATGAATTAAATCAGTCTAAATCATGGAGACCGGTAAATTAAAAGACCATTAATATATAATCAAAATCACGAATTTAACACGGACATTATAACGACATTTCAAATATAAAAGACAATAAAGATATGCTCCCCCATAAATGAAGTCGAGGTCCGAGGTCGGAGTCCCGAGCACAGCTACGAGATTTCCTTCCTTTTTCCATGCCCCAAAAATTCGGGCATTACCTCCGCCGTATTTTCCCCCAACTACTAACTATTTATACTATTACATTTAAACTACCCTAAACTAACACTAAAAAAGCAATTAAAGACAATTAAAATCTAAATCCTAAATTATTTTATATATCATTTCCAGTTAGGGTTGGGGGGTATTTATAGGGACAAAAACCAGAGGCGTGCTCGAGCGGCCAGTAGGTGCGCTCGAGTGCGCCTCCCTTCGTCGAATGGGAGCGAGCCACGTGGCCTTTCCGGAACGTTGTGGAACATACTATGCAGGGCGCTTGAGCGCGCGTCTAGTGCTGTCCAATTAAATCATGCCACTTGGCTCCACGTGGACCAATCAGAGGAATTTGGCGGTCTACATGGACCAATCTGCATGCGTGGAAGCTTCTAGCAAGAGCGCTCGAGCGCCGAGGATAGCGCCCTTCTGCAACTTTGACTTTGACCGAGGCGTTTTCGGGCTATTTTTCAGCATTTTGAGTCTGATTACGTACTAGTTTCGGCCAAATTCCAACTCTGTAAGCTTCATTCTTCCACTGATGCTCGGGTTTCCACGTTCTTCTCTTCTTGACTTGCAAATTAGTCCTTTTGAGACCGACTTCTTCACTTTTAAAGATCAACCTACATTGCATCAAAAGTGTATTAAGTATTGCATTTATTCCACAAGTTAAAATGCAATTAGACAAATATAGTGGTTTGAGTGCTACAAATATCGTCACATCAATGGCTGCTCAAGACCACTAATGATTGCCTACGAATAACTTGCCTTTATTGTCGAGCAAGCAGATGAGTTAAACCATGAATCAGCACTTAACTATGTAATGCTGTCACCACACAAAAATACTTAGGAAATGAGAGGAACATCACCTGCTTGAATCATCACCTCCACCACGAGATCGAGACACTATAAAAAGGGCTGTTAAGTTTCGGTTTTTAACACATACACAAAAAAAATGACTAAACTGTCTCATTAGTTTTTTTAAGCTTAGTAGCAGCTCACGATTCGCACAAGTCAAGGTGAGAAAAGTTTTTCTAGTAAAGCCGCATTAAATTTGTGTGTGCGCATGATTATGTTTGTTACATTAGAATTACTTGTAAAATATTGTAATCAGCCATGTAAAGAACTAAGTGTTGCCGATATTTTATAAGCTAAGTTTGTTTGTTTTTCTCCACTTAACCCATTTATACTATCACACAAACTGGACAACATCAAAATACAAGCTAAGCTAGGCGTTGACTTCATCCATTTAATGCTTCTCCACCGAAGAAGACAAATAAACCCACTCATTATATTAGTCATCATCACCGAATAAGCATAACAAACTCACCTTCATTTCATTCTTCATTCCATTCATCTCCATCTCCACCGACGACAATTCAGGAAAAGGACATAAAAGATAGTGGCTTCTTCGACGGGTTGATTATTTTCGTTAGGTGATGGGATTTATTACCGTGTGCATTTAATTAACCACCTTGCTATATAATATAAGTGAAAATGTTAAATATGTGTAGTTTGTGTTTAATTGAGTTACTGATGCATGTATGGCCTCATAATGTTTAATAATTAATTCTATGATCTTGAAAGTTTAAACAAATAATGAGAATGTTACTTATATGCCTACGTGATTGACATATGCTTGGAATGTTTAGTAAAGAACATGTATTTCTTGAGTTACTTAGCTAATAAAATTGACATAGAGCTTGGTTAGGTTAATTGAATTATAATGAGCTTTGATAATGTAATTTAACTAAAAGTTTAGCTAATTAATGATATGTATGCCTTACCTGGATTTAGCTTGAATTGTAGAGGTAATTCGTATAAGCTATGTAGTTTTCTTAGTTAATAGTTTATGAGGTGCTTAACTTCATATTAAGCGTTAAAGATGTCAGATTATTTGTATGTGTACCTGAATAAAAGTATTGAGTTGGCTTATATGGTTAATTTGGTTGAAATGTGGAAGCTAGCTTAACTTAGACGATTTGTTAATGGTTTATTAGGTTTGACAAGGTTTGGCTGTGTCACTCGGTTGAATAAGCCTAAGTGATGTTTGATTGGTAGTTAAGAGCTAGAAATTAAGCAGTTAAATGTTAGATTAGAATGCCAAAGAAGGACTCTAGGAAGTTGTTATGTTCCTTACATTTAAATGAAGAATTTGGACTCTATTTATATCTATTTTTGATTGGAGTATAAATGCTAGCAATTATTTGAAGGATTCGTAATTAATCTGATTATATTAACAAGGTTAACCTTATTGCTATTTTTTAGTGCTAAAATGTGGCTTCGATTGAGTAAATTAAGGTGATGAACTTTTCCAAACTCATGATTTAAAGCATTGCCATTATTTATATCTTATATTGCAAAATGAATATGAACATTATTATTAAAGGTTTAAGTGACAACAATGAGTTAATTTCTAATGTCTGCATATATGGAGACGACCTACTTTGTCGTCCCCTCAAATTGTTATCAATTGTGTGTTATATGATTACTTATGCATGCTTGTGTGCAATTGGAATTTGGGATTGCAACCTCAGGCACGATAGCATTTGTAACACCCCGATCCCTCACGCGACCAGGTCTTGTTCCCAATCCCGAGGTCACAAAAAAATGAGAGAAAATGGATGAAGTTTTCCCTGTTTCTAGGACTAACAGTTTACCTGCATACCGCAAATATAATCCACAAAGTCAAAAATCCAACATCCTCAATCATTCCTATCCTCTGAAATCACAACTGCATTCAATTTACTAAGGCCATCTGAGCCTTGCTACAACATACACAAGCATGCAATCCAATAATTACTAGAGTTCACTTATCAAGTATACGGTTATCATACCACTCTAACTTTATCTATTTATCTCTCTTATGTATTATGTCCTCTAACCATCTTTATCTAATCCACACAAGCACGCAAGAGTGATAGATGAAACAATAGTTCATTAAGTTATTACAAGCCACCCATCACTATCAATTTACGCACAACTTAAATCTACAACATCTCTTTCCTTAAAATGCAAAACATACAAAGTCTATTACAATTACTTCCGAGATCTCTATGGTTTCCAAAGACTACAATCTATGCCCTGCAACCATATCACATAGATTCACGGGTACAACAACTGAAGTCAACACAACCACTCACGAAATCCCCCGAGCTTTCACTTTATCAACTTCAAAAAAATATTGAATCTGAAAAGGTTAGAAACGAGGGTGAGCATACTAAACATGTATGCCCAGTGAGGGAAGGAACATATAATTGGGGAGTTTTCGTAAACCTTTCATGTTATGCATGTAAAAAAGTAGTAAACTAGTTAAACACAAGATTTTGAGACTAGAAAGCACACAAGTATATGAATTTAAATAACATACAAGCACGCAAGACTAGATAACGCACAAGTATATGTGTCTAGATAGATAAAACATAAGTACAAAAGACGAGTTAGCATACAAGTAACGAGACTAGATATCATACAAGCAACGAGGAATACATATGACAATATATTCAAGTATACGCACTAGCTATCACATATAAAGAAGTGCAATCACAAATAACTCTCCTGAAGTAGATCTTTATACCCCAACGAGGTGAACAAACCTCTGAGGTAGGAGATTATGCCCCAGCGAGAATTATCGATCATGAACACGAACAAGATATATGATTCCACTCTCCCAGGATAGATCTTTATGCCCTAACAAGGTGGCTAAACCTTTGGGGTAGAAGATTATGCCCTAGCAAAAGGGGGAAGAGGCCATGGTAGCCGAACTAGACCGACAGCCCGATGTTGCCCGGAGTTTCTCAACACCACCATGGTCGAAGGGTTGTGCAACCCGATACGAGAATGAGATATACACAAGTAATACGAGAATTCACGAGATAACAAGATAAGAATCACGAATAATCATAAGTAATCATGATATAACATAAAATTCAATAACACAAAAATGAAGGACAACAAAGTAGGTTGTCCTCACACATAAATAAAGAGACACAGACAAGTCCAATATCCAATATCTAGCATAAGAAGCACTAAACAAAGCAATTCAAGCATTAAACATAGTTTTGCAAATTTTCCCTTTAGCCTTCCAACACAAACCATTGAATAACCAAGGCATTCGAAACCCAATTCATGAATCAACTTCACTACAACTCTCATTACACTTTATGACCCACTCTAATGTCTCGAAACCTTAACTTTAACGAAGTTTAGCCCAAAAGCCCTGTAGGTACTATGAACTACACATACCCAATCCGAGCCCCAACCGAGTGCCATAAAAGCAAGTTTAGCATCCCTACACCTATTAAACACTAATTACAAAGTCAAATTAAGCCCGGTTAGCACTTTTGTACAAAACGCCTTTGTAATTCCACTCAATTTCACCAATTTACCCAAGTTCCGAGTCAATTAATCACACATACATGTTATTCTAACTTTAATAGCTCCAAAGTATCTATAAATAACATAAACACAAGCCAAATAGCAACCTTGAACCAAAACCTTAGAATTTTACTATTCAACTTTTTCTCCAATATGCCTCATACAAATATTCAAGCAAACAAGCCAATCAATTGCACAAATCAAGTCTCTAGCTCATATAAATAACACTTTGTGAAGGAATTTTGCAAGATATAGTCATATAAACACAAATCTAAAAATTAAAGTTTAAGCAACAACTTGGAAAATAACATGATATGCAAAATCTCTCATCTATCCAAGAAGAAATGGCTTGAAGATGCTTCATGCAAGCTCAAACAAACTCTAATCCAAGCACAAGATCAAATTTGGAAGCTTTTGAAAAATCTTTTTTTTTCTTTTCTTGGCCTTTGGCTGATTTTTTTAGACTTCTTCTTCTCTTTTTTTGTTTTGTTTTATTTATCTTATATGGTTTAAGACTTAAAATGGGTCAAAATAGGGTCAATAGGTCATGGGTTGTTTAGGAAAAATGGGTCAAAGTTGGCTAAAATGATTTAAAAAATGGACTTTAATAGTTACTATTCATACGATAGAAAATTAATTTTGTAACTCACACTCTCGAGATGCTATGCACAAAATTATATTTTTCCCATGCCTTACGTAAGTCATGTAACTTGGAAAAAATGCGAAATCAGAAAATTTAGACAGTCGAAAATGCACGTGAATAGTAACTATTCTTAAGAAAGCATTTTAAGTGAATAAATGCAATTTTTGTAAAAGTATTTATGAAAATAATTTGAATAAATATTTATCATTGTAAAAAATAATTATTTTCAAAACTTTACTATTAAAAGTTAATTAAATATATAATTAGCCAAATAAACATTTAGTTGCATGATATAAATTAAATAAACATTTAATCAAGTAAATGCACAAAATGTATGCAATGTAGGATGTATATGTGGTCTAGGGTTCGGGCGTCACAGGGTTCACGAACGTCGGGCGGCATAGGGCTTGCCAGTGCTCCTGTGACTATCGTGGTCCTATTCTCTCTCTCGCTTAGGACCACTACCGCCCTTGGAGAGCTTTCTCACACTTGGGACTAGTACTGCCCTTGGAGAGTTGGGTCGTAGGTTTCGGGTACAATCCGGAGTACCCTATTGGGAAGAAATAAGAAGTTATAATCATGATTCGTGGCTGGCCACCTTTGGAAGTGATATCGAAACGTATCCTTTTTATTACGTGATTAAGTATTCTCGCTTGGTTCTTAAAAGACCTCGGGGAGGAAGGTTGAATGTTTATCTATATGTCGTTACTGTTATTGATATGTGATTTAAATGTGATAATATTCTCTACTGGTTATCATATGTTATTGTATCTTATCGTTTATCATATATGGATAGTTTATTAATGTTATTGTACGTGTATTGCATCACATCATGGTTTTTAAAAGCCCATTCCCAAAAGCATTTTTAGAAACTTCTCATATTCCATCCTCACTGAGCTTTCAAATAGCTCACCATTTCCCTCCCCTTGCAAGTGAAATTTAGCTTGAAATGGAAGTTGACATTATGTGCCAAAGTTGATGGATTACGTGCTTAAAGTTCCTTGCCTGTCATGTCCTGTTATCTGGATTAGATTGTCAAAGCTAAAGTTTATTTGTATTACTCTCGTGTAGAAGGGTAGCTATTGTTAAAACCCTAACTTGTGAAATAGTCGAGTAGTTTTCATGACTCGGGTGGTAATAGAACCCTTTTTTGTATTTAATCTATTGTATAAAGCTAAGACAATGAGAGTAGATTCTGACCTAATCTTGAAAAAGGTTAGGTTTGGGTCGTTACAGGTGGTATCAGAGCTTAGTTATTTAACTAGGCATAAGTCGGGATAGGATCCTCAATCAGTGGGTAGTCGTCTTCTAGGAATATGTGTTTAGCATGATAATACGTGCTTAATGTGCTTATCTTTTAAGCGTGAACCTATCTGATGTATATATGTGCTACTTGTGAACTTGGCTAATGTGCTCTACATGAATTATGTGTCCTAATGTACATTAATATGTCATGCCTTCCTTGGTATTTTGAGAAATATATGGTCAGGTGTATTAGTTGAAGGTTTCAGTTTTCATGAAAATCAAGTTACATAGAAGAGTTATCAAATGTAAATGCAGAGTTTAGGTTGTCCAGATATAATATTACATAGTAACTTCTAGAATCGCAGCTTGATAAATCTTGATAATAGTAGGACTTGATAATGGTACATGGTTTGTAAAGTATTAGAGGAAGCTCATTGCACAAGTGAATCCATCTGCTGAGCCTTCGTCTAAAGAGTCTCGATCATGGTATATCTCGGTAAACAGGTAAGTAAATTGTGAGGACACAATTTTTGTAAGGAGGGGAGGATGTAAGACCCATATATAATTACCGAGCATTAATATAGTAATCAAGTATTACATATAATTAAATTGCAATACTCTATGTGTCTGGTGTTCGTACTTTCTATGTTAAGAATTAATTCAAACTTAGAAAATATATTAAGTCTAACATATCAAACTAAGCATTCGTTTCAATTAAAAGTAAAAGATTAACTTGCTAAGAACATTTGGGATAGTTGAGTGTTAAAAAAAATTAAAAATATTAGATCTAGTACTTTACCTTTCGTTTGGATTGAATAACTTCCATAGTTTATTGATTAGTTACCTTGGTTGGGAATTACTAGGAAATAATATATGTATAGGTGATAGTTATATAACAATCATAGCTTACGAAAGAAATTAGCATATTCATTAAAGTAGCTAAAACTTACGGATATATTGAATGATACGGAAATATTTAGCTTTGTTACTAAAAGTTTACAAATATTGATCAACCTAGTATATTACCCTTTATTTAAATAACTCGAACGATGTTTAATCATGGTTAGTCAACTTTATTCTAACTTCTAAAACAAAGCTTACTATAACTCTGGATATATTTAGACAAAATGAACTTAGATAGTAGAACTAAGTTAAAGACAATATATAGACTTATATGAAAGTACCTTCTAATAAAAAGATTTAGTATATATTAAATAGTTGAGGATTGTAGATAAGTAGCAATGTTAACCCATGAAATGAAAAGAGTTGGTAACTAAATCTAGTGAATAATATTAGGATTAGTTCTAAATACTTTCAAAATAAATTAGGAATAGTCTCTACTGGTTATCATATGTTATTGTATCTTATCGTTTATCATATATGGATAGTTTATTAATGTTTATTGTACGTGTATTGCATCGTATCATGGTTTTTAAAAGCCCCTTTCCAAAAGCGTTTTTAGAAACTTCTTCTATTCTATCCACACTGAGCTTTCAAAGAGCTCACCATTTCCCTCCCCCCCCTCCCCCTCCCCCTCCCTCTTCCCCTCCTTTGCAAGTAAAATTTAGTTTGAAATGGAAGTTGACATTGTGTGCCAAAGTTGATGGATTACGTGCTTAAAGCTCCTTGCCTGTTATGTCCTGTTATCTGGTTTAGATTGTCAAAGCTAAAGTTTATTTGTATTACACTCGGGTAGAAGGGTAACTGTTGTTAAAACCCTAACTTGTGAAATAGCTGGGTAGTTTTCATGACTCGGGTGGTAATAGAACCCCCTTTTTGTATTTAAACTATTGTATAAAGCTAAGATATTCACAAGTTCTCCATACCTTACTCTTCTTAATGTTATGAAAAGTTATATACAAGAGACTGCAACGACAATGAGTGTAGATTCTGACCTAATCTTGAAAAGTGTCGAGTTGGGGTCGTTACAGCTCGACTAATGTATTATGCCTTAGCAGAATTAGGAGGAGTGATCTTCTTAAGCCCGTGGCATCACGATCCCATACTGTTAAGGTTGATGTAAGCTTGAATATAATTCCTTCATGGTCATTATTGTGGTATCAAAGATTGTTTTAGCGATTGAAAAATGGGGTCGTGACATAAGTAGTACTAAAGTTCAACTTGGTACCTATGGTCACCTGTAGACGCCGCTCGAATCTAGATGTAAACCGAGGATCTCAATAAGATACAATACTTGTTGGAACCCCATGAACTTTTACAATGTTAGCCACATAGAGATCCACCAACTTCTCAAGACTATCGTGCTTATTTATTAGAATAAAGTGGGCAGTCTTGGTCAATCTATCCACTACAACCCATACCGCATCAAACCCTGTCGGTGATCTGGATAAATCCGTGACAAAGTCCATGGTGACATGCTCCCATTTTCATTCAAGTATTGCCAATGGCTGAAGTAACCCTGATGGTCGTTGATGCTCTGCTTTTACCCGCTGACAAGTCAAACATCTGGATACAAACTGGGCAACATCTATCTTCATATTATTCCACCAATAGTGTTGTTTCAAATCCTAGTACATCTTGTTTCCATCGGGATGAATGGTGTATTTTGAATTGTGAGCTTCTTTAAGAATTTCTCTCCTCAATTTTGGGTCATCAAGAACACACACCCTATTCTGAAACCATAGAATACCATCCTCATGTAATTTGAAGTCTGACTTATCATCCTTGATCTAATCCTTGATTTTCTGAAATTGTTTATCAAGTTGCTGAGCTTCTTGAATCTGAGTCAACAATAATGGTTGAATCTGCTAGTGTGCATATATAACTCCAACTTGAGTCAATTCCGGTTTCCAATAACTAGTTTCTTCCAGCAACTCCCATTCTTTGATTGTCAACACCGCAATGCTCGCCTTCTGCCTAAGAGCATCTGCCACAACATTAGCCTTCACTGGCAAATAATTGATAGAACAATTATAATCATCCAGAAGCTTCATGCATATCCTCTGCCTCATATTCAATTCCTTTTGAGAAAACAAGTACTTCAAGCTTTTATGATCAGTGAAGATTTCAAACTTACTACCTCAGAGATAGTGACGCCACGTTTTCAAAGCAAATACTATGACCGCCAACTCTAAATCATGCGTCGGATAGTTCTCTTTATATGGCTTCAACTTCCGAGAAGCATAGGTGATTACCCGACCATTTTGCATAAGCACACAACCCAAGCCCTCCTTGGATGTATCACTATAGATAACAAGATTTTTTGTTCCCTCCGGCAAAACAAGTATTGGAACGGAAGTCAACCTTTTTTTCAACTCTTGGAAACCCTTTTCACACTTCTTATCCAAGGAAGCTACGAACCTCCGTCACGTTCTCTACTCTTTTCCAAAACATCACCACCTCAACCTTTGTGGGATCCAATGAAATACCTTGTTGTGTAATCACATGACCCAGAAAAGATATCTGCTATAACCAGAATTCACACTTACTGAACTTTGCAAACAATTGATGTTGTTGTAGCTTCTGCAGGACAAGACGTAGATGCTGCTCATGCTCGAATTCAGTCTTAGAATACACTATAATATCATCAATAAAGATCACCACAAACTGATCCAAGTATGGTTGGAATACTCGGTGCATAAGATCCATGAATGCTACAGGTGCATTAGTTAGTCCAAAGGGCATAACTACAAATTCATAATGCCCATACCGAGTTCTGAAAACAGACTCTAGCACATCCTCTTTACAAATCTGGAGTTGATAGTACCCTTGCCTCAAGTCAAATTTAGAATAAACTTTAGCTCTCTACAATTGATCAAACAACTCATCAATAAGTGACAAAAGATATTTGTTCTTGATTGTCACCTGATTCAACCCCGATAATCAATGCATAACCTTAAGGTGATGTTTTTCTTTTTCACAAACAATACTGGTGCTCTTCATGGTAAAGAACTATGTTGAATGAAACCTTTCTCTAACAACTCCTACAACTAGATTTTCAACTCTTTAAGCTCTGTTGGTGCCATACGGTATGGTGATTTAGAGATAGGCTGAGTACCTGGAAGCACATTACTCATAAACTCTATATCTCGCTCTAGCGGCAGTCTAGGCAACTCATCGGGAAATACATTTGGATATTCCTAAACTATCGAAACTTCCTCCAACTTTAGCTTATCAGATGGCTTGTTAATCAGATAAGCTAGATAACCTGAACATCATTTTCTCACCAACTTAATAGCTTTGGTTGATGAGATAATGAAACTCTTCGAAGCACCTCGGTTTCCCACTACTTCAACCACTGGCTGACCTAGCAATTGAAACTTCACAACCTTTGTTCTACAGTTCAACTGAGTATCATACTTAGCAAGCCAATCCATGCCCAAGATAACATCATACTCTCGGATAGGAAGTAAAATAAGATCAACAGGAAAATCTTGGCCTTTAATATGCATCTTACAATCCTTACATACCAACCCAGTTATAAATTTAGTGCCCAAAGGCGTACTAACCTCAATCTTATAAGATAACTTCTCAGTTGGCATATTTACACGTTGCACACAAGTAAGTGTAATAAAAGAATGCATAGTACCGGAATCAATCAACACTTTAACTAATTGATTAAGAATAAGGAAATTACCTTCCACAACTACCACTGCCTTCGGCAAATCCTCAATATCCACTGCATAAACTTGAGCCTGTGCTTGCTGTTGTTGAGGTGTACTGCCCGAAGGTCTACCCTGAGTAACTTTCGTCGCTGGTTAACTAGGAACCTTCTGCCATTTGGGGCAATTTTTCACCCTATATTGGTCGCTACCACAACCCAAACATTTCCCAGCTTTCATCCAATAGTAGGCCTCCAGATCGCCCTTACGTTTATAATATGCACAATACGGAGGTGGTGTAGTAACACTACCACCTGAAGAAGTTGGAACTGATAGAGCAACTATACTAGTCTACTGAGGCCTTACCACATACGGCCTGTAATGTCCCTGAGACTGAGCTGGCCTCTGCTGAGTCTGAGGCTAATAGGATATCTGCTACCCCTGAGGCTGATATGGCCTCTTGTTTGGTTGACTGGACTCAGCTCGAACCTCACTTTTCTTCTTTTCAATCCGAGAAGCTGCATTCAGAGCTGCACTATATGTATCAAACTCCAACAGAGCCATAAAGTCCTGGATCTCCGATCTCTAACCCCGAATGAACCTCCGGGTCCTTCTCTTTGCATCCTACACAAACTCTGGAGCATATCGATTGAACCTGTTGAAAGTGGCCTCGTACTATGCTATAGTCATATTACCCTGTTTGAGAGACAAAAACTCATCTTCTCTGCATTCCCGAGAAATTTTTGGAACATAGTTAGCTTTAAACTCCTTAACAAAGTTAGCCCACTAGTAAGAAGTATTTTGGTGCTCCCACCTCAGTTTCACCGTATGCCACCACTGCTCTGCATCATTGTCAAGTAGGAAGACAACAAATGACCCATTCCTCTCATCAGTATAATCTAGTGCATCATAGAACTTCTCGATTCTACTCAGCCAAGACTTGGCTTTTTCATCATCAGGCTTCCCTAAGAACCTCGAAGGACCATATCTCAAGAACTCCTACAATAGGCTACCCCTACTACCATCATTACCTCTATTGTTACCTCGATTATTGTTGTTGTTACCAAGATTATTTTTCCCCTGAGCAACCTGCCCTGCAAAAACCTATGTCATACGATCCATGGTCACTGCTATCCGATCTAGAATTGGATATCTCATTGGTGCCTCATTCCCCTGATCCTCAACCTCCCTACGGGGTCTACCACTAGGACGTGTAGCCATCTTATAACCAAAGAGTTAACCAAATGTTATATCATATAAACAAGATATAAGCAACAAATTTCACACAATAAACAACCTTCACATAAGGCACATAGATCACGTAAGCAAGTTAGTCACATAAGTAAGTTAATCACATAAGCAAGTTAATAACATATAACACATTGACTACTTGTACTTCACTTTTCACTTAATGCATGTATTCACTCTTTCAAGACGAATTCATGTTAAGACCTCTACCCATATATCGAGGGTAACCCAACTTAAAGCTAATCATGTTTTGATACCACTAAATGTCATGCCCCAACATGACTCCACTTATGATCAAGTCAGGACGCGATGAAATTTTGGCATTATAATATATGCAATATGGACTCACTACACATAAACCTATTCAATACTTCATACATTCCATAATCAAGCGAACACTTTATACAACCACAAAGTAACCAATACATGCCATACTTCAACCATCCAACATTAAACGAAAATATAACACCGTCCGTCTCAACAACTTAGACATAGCCATAATATACATATGCTCAAAATAGAATACCAAAGCTTGCTTAAGTCTAACAATATGTACATAACCAAAATAGACTATCTAAGCTAGCATTATATACAAACCAAGCTTACTTTGATCATTCAACAAAAAGAGTACAAACTACCGACATAAAGTAAGCTACAACATCACATATTACATAAGTTCAAGTTTTTCATACATTATGACCATAACACTAAGACATCATAACAAACATCCAAGCAAGCACTCAAGGTTAAGGCTCTTGAGCTAAGGACATATCAACATAAGGCTTAGCCTTAACCTTTAGAAGCCCGAACACTAGCTCCGGCTCAGGCTCACCTAAAATGTTAGAAAATAGGGTGAGTTTTCACAAACTCAGTAAGGGAAGGTAATATAGGGAGGTTTTGAAACTCATTTTAACTTTGAAAACCATTTTGAAAGCCACTTGAGTAATACATAATACTAAGAATATTTAATTCAAGTAATAGCAAAGCTTAATAACACTTAGTAAAGGATACGCTTAAGTTTGTTAAAGCCGCTCCTTATACCTCTATCACGAACTCTATCGACTTCTTATATCACCCACTGATACAATCCGGATGTACCCAAATGTAGACCCACACCCCATGAACATTCTCAGATCATGCATGATAGGGGATAGAACATGATAGTTGTGCAAATACAACTCGGCAAATCCGATACTACCCGAGGTGACACAACCCTATCACGCCTCACAAACACTTTATGCAACACTTTAACACTTAATTAATGCAACACTTAGAACATATTAGTTAGATGACAAAGTAAGCCATCCAACTTCAAGTATACACTTTCAAATACTAACTGACTCCGATCAAACTTAACATCAATTCACTTTAGCAACATTTCCAATACAAACAATTAGAAACAACACTACTTTTACTTCTAACAACATTTATGGCAACCTATCCAAAATCTACAACAATCAACAATTAAACCACATTCAACTATCACCAAACTACTACCTAGCAATTAAGTAACCTAGCACATATTTAAAGCAACATAAAAGCAACCCAATCACCCCCCCAAACCCGAGTGCAAGCAGACGGCCAACACCATGAAATTCAGTCGGCCAACCTTCCATAAAACCCTCTATTTCAAGCCTTTAAACTATGTTAAGCCATTCTACAACATATTATACAACATATTTTTCTAGCTATTTTAACAATTTAATCATCTATGTCAAGTCATAAATCAAACTAACTAACATTCAAATAAAGTGTAATAGATAACTTAGTTAGCATGCTTCATAAGCATATATAAGTATATATAGCATATACAAGCAATTATATAGCTAAAAACTCAACTTTTAAACCAAATTTTAGAAAATAGCCCTTACCTTTTTCATTCCAAAAATGATAACAATTGGTACTTACGTAGAGCAATGTAAAACGAGTTCAAATATGCAAGCGGGGCCCCTAGATCTTTCTCTTTTTTCTTCAAATCACCAAAATAGAAAGAAATACACTATTCCTACAAGCCCTAAGTGCACGGCTGATTGAAGAGCTTTTTTATGCATTTTTGGCTATATAAGGTATTAAATGAAAGTCAAACAGAGTCAAGGCACAAGTTGAGTTAGTGGAAAATCACTATTTAGTTTAGGTAGATATTTTTAAAGTGCAAAATGATTTAGTTAACCTTCTAGTTTGATTCTAATTTTAATTATACGAAGTCTGGAATTAATTTAATGTAGTAGTCTAAGTATTTAAGTGTATAAAAGCTAGTTTGGTCAAACTAAGTGAAAGGTCAACTAAATGCAACAAATTCTCCTTAAATGCACATTTGACGTAATATCATTTAGTAATTCACATATAGGCACATACATTAATTCAAAAAAATATCACAATGTGATACTTGTTTCATATGTGATATAAATTGCTTATAACTTGTTTATATGCTATAACCTATGAGTGACTCTTTTGGTGATGAAAAGATAGATGAAAGAGGTCCGAGAGGTAGGGGTATGGATGCACAGGGAGATCAGGTACCAATTGGTGAGAAGGTATTTGATAGAATGACAACCACTATGGACATAATGGCACAGGTTTTAGAGAGGCTGGCTGAACGTGAGCATAATAATCTGAGAAACCACAACAACAATAATAAAAATAATGGCAATGGTAATGGGGGTGACAACATGCTAAAGCGGTTCTTGAAGTACGAGCCATCGAGATTTCTAGGGGAACTGAATGACGAAAAGGCCGAGGATTAGTTGGAAATGGTTGAGAATATCTATGATGCACTTGAATATATAGATGATAAGAAGATTACTTTTGCCATCTTCTTGCTTGACGGGGATGCGAGGTAATGGTGGAGGACCATAAAACTATAGTGGGAATACCAGGGTACCCGTACTTGTAAGAGAACTTTGTGAAAGCATTTAAAGACAACTACATTCCAGAGATTGCCTGAGAAAGATAAGATGAGGAGTTTATGTCCTTCAGACAAGGTAAGTTAACGGTTGCGCAGTACGAGGCTCAATTTAACAAGTTGTCTCATTATGCACCTGAATTGGTGCAATCCACTGCCAAGAGGGTATGGAGGTTCATTAAGGGTCTAAGGCCAGAGATTCAAGATAGTTTAGGCCATTTTCAGTTTGCTACCTACACAGAGGCCCCAATGCAGCATCGAGAGTTGAAAAGAGAAAGAGCGAGGTGAGAGTAAAATCAAGTCAGCCAAACAAAAGACCTTCTCAGTCAGAGGACCAGCAGGGATCCTTCCAGCCACAGGATCAACCGAGTCAAAGTCGGAGCCAGTATAGGCCGACTGTTATGAGGACTCATCAAGGTGGTTCAATTACTTCCTCAGCTCAAGGCTCCTCTAGGAGTAATGCTGCTCTCAAGCTCCACATTGTGCCTACTGTGATCGTAAAAGCCATACTGAGCCTAAGTGTTAGAAAAGGTCGGGGAGGTGTACTGATTATAGCAGTGACAAGCATAGGGTGAAAGACTGTCCGAAATGGCAGAAAAAGCAAGGGTAGACTTCATATATAAGTACCCAGAATAGGCCTACAGGTGGTGTACCCATACAGCGTGTACGGGCCTGAGCCTATGCCATTTATCAACAAGGATTACCCCGAGAAACAAGTAAGAATTTCAGGGATGAAATTGTCTTGAGGAGAGGAGAATAGGAGACCAAAGTGTGCAATTTATGTGCATTTATTTGTCTTAATTATTATTTGAAGTAATATGTGCATTTAAGTGATTTACTTGTTATTTGGAAGTAAAATGTGCATGAACTTAGCATTTAATTGACATTTCATTTAATTTCACAAACAATGACAAGCTTGACATATTATAAAAGGGCATTCCATTAGTAGTCATTTAACTTTTAGTGATATTTTATTTGGTCTTGCATTGACATAGCTTTAATATAAGACCAAGACCCTTTAAGTTAAAACATAACAAATCAAAATCAAAAAAAAAAAAAAATCAAGTTGAGAAAGACAAAGAGGGGGTGAGTGATTAGTTAGGGTTTGTCCAATTTTTGATGAGGAAGATGAAGAAAGAAAGCAATTAGACCCAAATTGGAAGTAGATTAAGCTCAACTATTGTTCATTCTTGCTTATTCTTGCATTTTCTACCATAAAAGGTGATGGATTTTTCAAATCTAAACTTTCAAAGTTTGTATTTTGGTTATGAATTCATATACCTGTGTTATATATGTTGATAATGCACGTGTATCTTGATAAGTGATGCTTTGAGAGTGATATATATGCATAGATACATTATTGAACCATTATATGTTGTAGTTAGCAAAAATGTGTTGTAGGTTGAGTTTTATAGCTAAATGTGAGTTCAATCTTTGTTCATAACTTAAATAAAAACTCTATATGCATATATATATGATCATAGCATGAATTAGGAGCTTGGAAGCAAGATTGGAGGTTGAATGAAATGTGGTGTGTTTGCTGAAATTTTCCAGCACTGGGCAGTCACTGTAGCAGCCCTCTTTGGTTGCCTTTTTCGTGGTTAAAATTCTTGCTTTGGTCCTTAAATGCTACGTAAATGTTGGGGTATTTGCTTGGTAGTATAAATTAGGAAAGGTATTTATAAAAGTGTTGTTAAATGTGGATGAAAAATGTTGTTGAATGTCAATATTAAGTATTGATTAAATGTTGTAGTGTAAGGGCTGCCTTTCTTCGTGTGTTATTAGCTTGCTTTTCTCCTTATTTTGTTATATAAATGCTTGGGTATATGTGTTTCATTGTAGGTTATGAAAGGGGTTGGTAAAAGTTGTGGTTATATGTTGTATATGTTAGCTTTAAAATGTTGTAGGTAAAAATTGTGAATAGCTATGAAGTTATTCTTGTTTCTAGCTTAGATATGTAGTTCATATGCATATATATTTGTCCATAGCATAATTTCATGGCTTGGATACAATTTTGGTGGAATTTAGAGTGATTTTAGTGAATTTTCCAAAAATTCCAGCAAAGGTGCATTTTTGTTATTTTGCTTATTAACCTTGTTTTATGCTTGGTTTTGCTAATGGTTTGCACTTATAATGTATTATAGTTGGTATATATGTAAGTTATGTTAAGATTGTGCATTTATATTGCTTATAAATGCATTAAATGCTGGATAAAATGTTGGTTAAATGTTAATTGTTAGATGTTGTAGAGCATGATTATGATGTTTTATGCACTTGTGTTGGATTATAAGTTGGTTAAGAGTGTGTTATATGCTAGATGTTAAAGGTTGTAAGTCAATGTTCTACTGAGTGGTAATGCGGTCAATATGTGGAAATGTTCATGTGTAATGTTAAGTGCTATTGGAAATGTCTAAATGTTTGAAAGTGTTGCAAATGGTTCGGTAACCTACTTTTTTGTCTTCTCAAAGTGAAGCGAATACGAGACTAAATGATTGAATGTGCATGCAAATGTTAAACGAGACATGGTAGCATCGTGTTGCACTAGGCGGCATCAGGCTTGCCAAGCGATGACACGACTACAAAGGTTCTATTCCCTATTCCGCATAGACAGAGCATTTCGTGGGGTGTGGCTCATAGATTTCCAGGGTATCCGGATGCATCTGATCGAGAGTGACAAAAAGAATGGTAGAGTTCGTGATGGTGGTATAAGGAGTGACATCAACAATGTTTAGCGTATCCTTTCTTGTGTGGTTATATAGCTTTATGTGTACTTGAGTTTATTGCCTTTAATTGCTTATTGTTTATATATTGTTCCAATGCACGTTTTCAAAAGGATTTTCAAGCTAAATGTTTTCCAAAACCTCCCGTATTTCCCCCCTCATTGAGCTTTTAAACCTCTCGTATTTCCCCCATCACTGAGCCTTTGAAGCTCACCCTATTTCATGACCATTTCAGGTGAGGCCGAGACCGAGCCACGAGGTGAATGAAAGCAATGGCTTTGCTTGATTTGCTTGGATAATGCTTATGTTGTTTACGTAGTTGTGCTTGTGTAATGAATACTCTTGTACTCATGTAATGCATTTGACTAAAGTTATATATTTGGAAGTCTAGAAGACTTTTGGTGTAAAGTTGTAAGTTTATTTTGGCCATGTACATGATTCTAGGTTGGTTCAACCTATTTTGTGAAAGAACGTAGCTATTATGACCATGTCTAAAGTAGGTCTAACTTAAAGGTACTAGCCAACATTAGATATCATGTCATAACATAATCATAAATTGGATTCAAGATCGAAAAAGTCATGCATGGACACCTTGGCATAGCTGAAACATACATAGGCAAACAACAAAATTTTTTCAAGTTTTCTAGCAAGGATCAACATGCAATCTTTCTACCATATCCATTAACTATTAACACAAGCTATATATATATCAACTATACATATAGAAAAGGAGGTTCATAGGTATACCTCACTTGTAGATCATTTTGGAGAAGATGGAAAAAGATGACAAGCCTTTGAATCCTTCTAACTTGAAGGCCCTAGTTGGTCCACCAAGCATCCAAAGTTCTACCCTCCTTGAAGATGAAATGTGCTAGTATATCTTCAATGTATGAAGCTATGTATATGTAATTTAGGATAAAAAAGCAAAAGCTTCTTGTACTACTTGCTATAGCCGAAAGTCCTAGCTCAAGGAAGAAGATGAAGTTCACTCTCCTCTCTCTTCTCTTGCCTTGGCCGAATATGTATGTGTATATTTGAGAGGTTATCACATAAAGAGAGAGTATATTATCATCTAATATAAGCTAATAATATAATAAGTGACCAATCACTATTGTCACCTTTTCATGACAAGTCATGCAAGCCTTTAGATCTCAATCATTAGCATTAGGTGATAAGATGACCATTTTCTCTATCCTCTATGGCTTGGCCAAAAATGTAAGTGGATGGAGAGAGAAGGTTGTCATCTTTTATTATTATATATATATATCATACTCATATAAATATATATATAAAGTTACTTTAATAGATAGCCAATCAAAATTGTTTTCTTCTAAAGTAAAAGTCATGCAAATCCTAGGATTGTAATCATTACAATCCAAAGGTAACTTTATTCTCTCTCTTGACACTTGGCAAAAAGGTTCTATCATCAAAAGTAATGGTCAAGATTCTTTTGTCTTTATTCAAAAAAGAATCATATCCATCCATTTCAAATTCAAATGATTAGGATTGATGACATGGACAATCCTAGTCATCAATCTCTACATGCATATGCCACATGTAAATATTTAGTCATTAATTTGCAATTCACCTTTTGACAATTAGGATGATAACGTGGCATTTCTCAAATTACATCACCATGACACATATATAATATATAAACTCCTTTATATATATATATAAAATTTTTGCCCATTTTAATCTCTATTAGAATTAATATATTGAAACTACTTTTTAATAATTACAGTTTGGCCCCAAAAGTCTTGGTAATTATAATTTGACCCTAAAATTTTCCAAAATTACACTTTTGGCCCAATTACCAACATAGATGACTCTTAACACCTTAAAGTCATCAACCACATTATATAAGCTTTCGATGAAATCATTTATGATACTTATAAGTGTGTGACCTTCTAGATTCACAATCGCGTACCGATAAGGGACCAATAAATGTCCTTATCTATTTCGAAAATGTCTCTGTTATTTATCGAAATACCCTCATGCTCATGAGTGATGCACTAGCAACGAATGTACCATGAGAATGTATACAATAATAAAGATGACGTCTTTTATGAATCCATTTAACCGTCGAGAATTAGCATACAGTCCGATCCTTCTGTTAAGAATGCCCCGATCGGGAAAAGACTATGAAAAGGTTAAGTCCATCTCCGATACTATGTATAAATCTGAATTGGTGAAACAAGAGATGACTACCATGGAAAAACTCATTTCCATCACTTCATACTCGCCTTGGCCAAGGACTTGCTCGTTTAATGACCAATCTCAGATATCATAGGACATCGCCTCACGCCAGAGGTTAACAGATCGTATCTCGACAATTAGCTGTCAGTTTATACCATAAAACTAAAATGCAAAAAGCCATAACCCACCTTATGAAAGACAGGCATTGCCCAGACACAGTATTTAGCCCCTGATATAACCGACAGCCGTAATTTCTCAAGTCTGATGATTAATTTGCACAATTCCTAACTAAATAGTAAACTATTAACCTGATATCATGCAGTTTACTATTTATTGTCACATTCAATGATCCGTACACAGATGAGCACTCATATGTTTATTAGTCAACATCATCATGCTGTTCTGGCACTTCGCACGCCATCTTTTATCATTAATATCATTATGTTAATCAAAGGTAATAACATATGAGAACCCGTACTCGATTATTCTAGTCCCGGTTGAATAATCATAAGGGCTATGAATCGATTCTTAATGTTTATCATATCGCAGAAAAGTGCGAAATATCCTAAACCCTTTTAGAACATTTATCTTCTCGGATAAGTATTAGGAACATATTCATATCGAAGCGGAGAATATGAATATCCTACAAATGACATAGTGTATAAAACATATAAATATATTCTTATTAAGCCCTAATAAGGTCATCTCAAACTATAGCATTAGGGCATATCCCCAACACTAACCGGTGGCTATGTAAACTTTGTTATATATGAAATGTCTAGGTTGTATGTTATGTAAACCCCGTTGTTTGTAAAATTAAATGTGTACAGGTTTATATCCCAAATGTTTCATATTACAGGTATCATAATGCCCGTTTTTTATCGCATCTTGACTTGGTCCTAAGCAAAGTCGGGTTGAGGCGTGACAAAATTGAATTGCTAATTGCAAGTTAATATGTTTGAGGGACAACCTACTTTGTTGTCCTCTCGAAGTGAAGTAAATTGTTGATCGATTGATTGAATGATTGTAAGGGTTGCAACCTTTTATCGAGCCAAGGTAGTATTGTGTCCCCCGGGCAGTATCGGGCTTGTTGGGCGATGACATGCCTACTTTGGTCCTAGTCCCTCGTTTGTATGGACGGAGAGTTCCATGAGATGTTGGGTAATAGGTTTCGGTGTACATCCAGAGTGCATCTATCGGGAGTGATAAGTGGTAGAGCACGTGATGGTGGTATAAGAGACGACATCAACAATGGTTAGCATATCCTTTCTTGAAGGGTCATATAGCTTTATTGTTTCTTGAGCTAATTATGTTTAAATGCTTAGTGTTTGTACATTGTTTTGAATGCATGTTTTCAAATGGATTATAGGTTAATGTTTTTCCAAAACCTTACCGTGCATCCCTTCACTGAGCTAGGTTAGCTCAACTTGTTTTATGAACATTTCAGGTGAAGTCGAGAGTGAGCCACAAGAAGAATGAAAGTGGATGTTATGCTTGTCTTGCTATGGATGTTATATATGTTGTTTTATGTAATATGTATGTACAGTTCATGTTGTAATGGAAAGACTCATTTTGCATACGTATTAAGTATTGGTTCATGGACTTTTGTTATAACATAAAAGGATTGGTTATTAGTTGGAGTTCATTTTGGAACAATGTATCTATTTTGCCTTATCTATAATGTCGAAACTCCAGGTGGTTTATGTAAACTCTATTATTGTTAAATGTCCAGGTTATTTTGTGTAGCCTCTATTATTTATTAAATGCATCAGTGTTATAGGTGTTACAATGATTTAGTGTTGTCGCGTCCGAACTTGGTTCCAGTTTGGGTCAAGTCGGGCCATGACATACTAAAAGTCTAGAGCTTGTAGCCTAGCATGTTTTTAATGCCATATCTAAATCCTAAATATTTTACTTAAATACCCCAATCGAATTTATCATTCTAATTATGGACCCGCTAGACTAAAATAACCACTCTTAGACTAAATTAATTTACTTTTATTGTCATTCACATTTATTATTCCAAATCATACAAACCCTCATATTTGGATGAAATCATTTTGGGGGCACTTGGACAATTTCATAAACTATTTGACGTAAGCGAATTTTCCTTTACTTTGACATTTGGACCGGACATAAACTAAAATTCTTAAACTGGAATCGTTAACCCCAATCTCAACGGAATGACCCTCAACTCACCATGCACTAAACTTTTCAAATAAGAGTTTAGTTTATTGTATATAATTCTATCCTTGTATATTTGTATATATCATTATTTATATTTTTCGTGTTGTATATATTGTGTTGTTTTACTTACTTGTTTTTGCTTTATTTTTGTAAAATAAAAAAGCAAAACCAAAACAAAAAAACAAAAATTAAAAATAAAAAAAAGTTATTTGCTGAAATGTTTCATTTTTTGGTTTTTTTTTCTATGTAAATCACAAGCTTTTGAACCCCATAAAAGAGTTTAAATAGTCTGAGTAGTTAAATATTCTCATTATTTTAAAAAAAAAATAATAAATAAATAAATGGGCGACTGTACAGTACACCCGAGTAAAATTGTTTTTACCTTAACCCTCTCTTTCTCCCTATTTAATCTCTTTCTTTCTTCATTTCGCTGCACACCCCTTTCTCTTTCAAAGATTTTTTCTCTCAATTTTTATCACCAATACTCAATTTCATAAAAATGGCCGCTTCACAATTGGATGTCGAATTTTCTCATGCTATGATAATTTTTGAGTATGCATGCATAATCTTCTCTTCCTTGTTTATATCTTAATCAAAATCGAAAATTCACTCGGTTGAGTCGAAAAAATGCAGAATGATTAATTTCTTTTATTTTTTATTATCATGTAATTTTTGGAAGTATGATATAATTATGAAATATAGTTTATGAGTATGTGTATATAAATCTTTAATTTATTTTCTCTTTTTATTATTGTTTTTACAAGTGTTACTTTTCTTTTGTACCAATGTGTTTGTATTCATGTATAAATAAAAACATTGCAAAAAATATATTTATTTGTTCTTGTTGAACATGGTTTGAGAAAGATGAAATCTACCTAATGTTTCTTTTTGCTCAAGCACGCCCTAACCCGCGCGCTAACGCAATCCACCCGATCAGAAGGGTTTTAAACCCTACCCCTATTTCTTCTCTTCATTTCTTCATCTTCTTTCTTCATCCTCACAACTATTTCCCAAAATAAAATAAAAAAACTCTTCCTTCAAAAAAAAAAAAGAAGAAAAATGGTTGATGTTGTTTTGATTGATACATTTCCATACATTGTGTTCGTCTATTGGTGTACTTTTGTCATTTTCTTGTCTATTGTTTACGTTCTTCATCAAGTTGGATCGAATCCGTGGTTGAATCAAGAGAGGGAAAGTCAAAGAAACTTTGGGCCTGTATGGAATGCATTTTAAAAACTAAAAAAATTGTTTGGATGGAAGTGTTTTGAAAAATTATTTTCAAAAACACTTCTCAGTAATCTATTCTTAAAACCTAAAACAACAAAACACTTTTAACATGTCTTTTGCTTTTTTGTTCCCAAAACTATCCAAAACATGAAGAAGCATTCTTTTCATTAATGACACTTTGTAAATAAGGCCAACTCTAAGTCCAAACATGTTTTATAACTTTACCAAATATTCTCTTTATTCTTTCTTCATCAGATGCGTCTTCTCTATTAGTTTTTTGTTTTTCTTTCTTGACCAATATCAAATCTAATCTATTAGCACCAAAAAAAAAAAAAAAATATATATATATATATATATATATATATATATAATTGGTCTACTCAAATTTGCAAACGTAGATCCGCACGAGAAGGTTGGGTTTTTTAACTTTTTTTTTTGCATTTTGTTTTCGTGATGTTTGGTTTCAGATAATACTTGCTGAAGGATCTCAAATATCTCATATATGAACATGCTTAATATATAAATCTTGTTGAAAGTGTATTATGTTTCTTTTGTTGAAAGTGTATTATGCTTATATAGTTAAAGAAGTAGTGTTGAGCTAAAGAGATAAGTGTTATGTATGCAGAGATAAGGACAAGAGATACAAAGTTATCGTTAGCTTAAAGATTTTGTAAAGCATTATCTATCACTTGTTCTTACTAGGCTTAATTGTATATTTTTTTTTGCAAATTAATTAGATTCTTTTCTTTGCCATTTAATCTTCAATATTGCTTTCTCTTTCAATATATAAATCTTGTGCTTACTAGGCTTAATATGTCATATTTTTTCTCCTCTAACAGTTCTGTGTGAGAGCCAGCTACTTGTTGGTATTTGGACAGTGAGATAAGTGGATTTTAGTTGGTATATATGTATATGATAGTTGAAGATAAAATATTAGCTTATAATAGGACTTGAAGAAATTGGCAGAATGGAGTTGAAGGTTTATTAGATGCTTAATTTGTTTTCGTAATGGCTTGGATCAGTAGAATAGCAAAGCACATATTTATAAGTTCAAGATTTTTCTTTCGAAATCAGTAAGCTACTAACATGCTAATCTACTTATTTTATTTTCTATTCTTTTTTCTACAAAATATCCTTAGATATCTTTTGATTACAAATTCTGGAAATTTCAAGAATGAACAACAATGTTTAAC
The DNA here is from genome assembly GCA_037974665.1 of Ehretia macrophylla. Classification (NCBI taxonomy): domain Eukaryota; kingdom Viridiplantae; phylum Streptophyta; class Magnoliopsida; order Boraginales; family Ehretiaceae; genus Ehretia; species Ehretia macrophylla. The sequence continues at coordinate 76,508,746 of CM075764.1, read as the reverse complement.
ACTACTCAATAGTCTAACCTCTGATTCTCTTATCAAAATTAATTCAATGATTACACAATGCATACCATTTGTTCATAGATTCAATGCATTCTTATTATGGCTTCTTCTATCCCATAGTAGGCATTTGTAATTACAGAAGTGCCATTGACTTTAATAAATTTGAAAAACTGAGCCAATATCCAGATAAATTAACATGTCCTATAGCAAGAACCAATCAGAACTAATCCGAATAGACTGATGTGTGTGTGTTTGTGTGTGTGTGTGTTAAGCATTATTTTGAATTAAGATGGTATTTTCCGTAACTATCTTGACAATATTTTATTTTACTATCATTAATAGATGGCAAGTCGAACCTCTGAGAATGATAATGCTCTATGGGACCCTTGTGTGGAAAAATAATTTCTTGACATTTTAGTTGATGAAGTTAATAAGGGAAATCAACAAAATGGTTTATTTTCATCAAGGGTTTGAAAATTAATTCTAAATGAGTTTAATCAAATAGCTGGGCCAAGTTTCACAATGAAACAAATCAAGCAAAAATTCGATTGGTTAAGGACAAATCATTGTGTGTTCTCTGAACTTCTTAACCAAACTGGCTTTGAATGAGATACTGAAACCAACACTGTAACTGCTAATGATTCTGAGTGGGAAACTTATTTAGCGGTAATTCATCTAAGCTCCTATTTTCATTTTCATATAATGGCTTCTATTTTAAAGAAACTTTTTTTGCAATATGTTAGCACATTTTTTTTCTTAATGTAGAACATCCTGAAGCTACACAATTTCGTCGAAAATGATGTGAAAATTATAAGTTGATGGGGATTATTTTTTATAGAAGCACTACTACTGGTGTTCTTTACCATGCATCAACCATGGATCCCCCAAATCCAGATGAAGAATAACAACTTGAGAATACATACATAAATGATGGAGTACATATAGATCTAGAGCAAAATAGCCAGGAAGAACATGTGGTCTCACAAACCATTGAATGTACTACTCGTAGTGGGAAAAGATGTTAGGAATGGGATATTCCCAAAAGACCACTAGCACTTTGGTATCAATATATTTGAATATTTGCAATGATTAATTGAATGTCATCTTACTTTATGAGTATGTTTATGTGAGACCCAACCTTTACCATGCATTTTATGTGCATTTATTTACTTTCATCATTATTTGAGAATAACATGTGCATTTAAGTGATTTATTTATTATTGGTAAATAATATGTGCATTTAGACTTCATGTATTTGTAATTTAATTGGCATTTCATTTAATTTGGCAAACTAGGACAAAGTGGTCATTATTGGAATTGTTGATGAATTAGTAGTCTTTAAACATTTAAGGACATGTTTGACATTATCATAAAATGGTGTTTCATTAGTAGTCATTTAACGTTGTGGATATTTTGCCTAGCATTGACCAAGACCACTTATATTGACTTAAGCTTGAACATTTGACTTAGCAAAATAAAAGCAAAAACAAGAGAAAATGAAGAGCCAAAATCGGCCAAAGCTAGAGAGAAAGAGGGAAGAATAAAGCTAGGGTTTTGAGAGAAATTAAAGATCAAATAGTACATTTTAGGCCAACACCAAGTAGATTTAGCTTCTCCATTCCACAGCCATTCATGTTCTTGTTTTATTCTTCAAAAATAGGTGAGGGGTTTTCAAATCTAAACTTTCAAAGTTTGCATTTTGGTTATAAATTCATGTATTTGTGTTATATATTTGGATAATGCATGTGTATCTTGATAAGTGAGGCCTTGAGAGTGATATAGATGCATAGATACATGATTGAACCATGAAATATTGTAGCTTGCTAAAATGTATTGTAAGTTGAATTTGTAGCTTAGAAATGTAGTTAATCTTCATTTCTAGCTTAGATATATAATTCATATACATATATATATGTTCATAGTAAGATTTAGAACCTTGGAAGCAAGATTGGAAGTTGAATGTGTAAAATGTGTTGCTGGAAAATTTTCCAGCAATAGTGTTGGGTTGCATTTTTGTGGTTTAAATGTTTAAATTGCTCCCTAAATGCTTGTATATATATATATATATATATATATATATATATATATACATACATAATTTCATGGCTTGGATGCAATTTTGGTGTAATTTAGAGTGATTTTGGTGAATTTTTGGAAAATTCCAGCAAAGGTGCATATTTTGCATTTTGCTTATTAATCTTGTTTTATGCTTAGTTTTGTTAATGTTTTGCACTTATATTGCATTATAGTTGGCATATATGTTGATTGTGCAAAGGTTGTACATTTCTAATGCTTATAAGTGGGTTAAATGTTGGATAAAATGTTAGTTAAATGTTAATTGTTAGATGTTGTAGAGCATGATTATGTTTTTTTATGCAATTGTGTGGCATTATAATCTAATTAAGAGTTGGTTATGTGCTAGATGTTCAATGTTGTAAGTCAAGGTGCTATTGAGTGATAATGTGGTCAACTTATGGAAATGTTCATGTGAAATGCTAAGTGCTATTTTAAATGTTTAAAAGTGTTTGCTAATAGTTGGGTAACCTACTTTGTTACCTAACAAATGTGCTATTGATTGTTAATGTGATTGAGGGGCAACCTACTTTGTTGTCCTCTCTGAATGAAGCAAATGCGTGATTAAATTATTGAATGTGCATACAAATGTTTAATGCGAATGTTTAAGCGCGGCATGATAGTGTCGTGTCACACGGGGAGGCATCGGGCTTGCCAAGTGAGGGCATGACTACTATGGTCTAATTCCTTCACTCGTGTAGATGGAACATATCCATGGAGTGATAGGTCGTAGAGTTCAGGGTATCCGGATGCACCTGATCGAAAGTAACAAGGAGAATGGTAGAGTTCGTGATGGTGGTATAAGGAGCGACATCAACAACTATTTCAGGTGAAGCTGAGTTTGAATTAAATGTGCTTGAGTTCTTAAAGTTTATATATTGTTTCAAATGGAGGTTAATTGCTTTGAAATTCCTAAAGGTTGCATGCTAGCTAAATGTACTTTGGTGCCTAGTGTTTATACATTCTCTTTTAAGTGCTCATTGCTCGCATATGGTTTTAAATGCACGCTTTCAAAAGGATTTCCAAGTTAAAAGCTTTTCCAAAAGCTTCCCGTTCACCTCCTTCCCCTCCCCTCCCCTTCACTGAGCTTGTGAAGCTCACCCCATTTCATAACCATTTCAGGTGAAGCTGAGTTTGAGCCTCAAGGAAATCTTGGAAGTGATTGATTTGTTTATCTTGCTTTGGATGATGTTTATACTATTTGTGGAGTTTATGTAGATTATGATGTATTGGAGAATTATTATAGAGATGTATTCTTTGGTGTTAAAGAGTTGATATGAAGGTCTATTGTAATAAATTCTTGAATGTATTTGAGGAGTATTTAATGGCTCTGATGTACTATTTTATGGATATTAGTGATCGGGCTTTTGTAGTGTGTCTTTGCAGACTTAGGATGAGTGATCTTCTTAAGCTCGTGGCATCACGATCCCAGGATTGTCGTTGTTCATGTAAGCTTGGATATTATTTTAATTTCTATGGCATCAGAGACTGTGTTATTGAAAATGGGGTTGTGACAGGTGGTATCAGAGCTATAGGTTGTGAACCCTTGGGATAAAATTGGTTATGATAATAATTTATATAAGTTGAGCCTGATTTCTTGAGCCTGAGTTATAGACTATGATTCTTTAAGAGCTTTGTAAATGAAGGTTGAGTTAAAGGCTATGATTCCTTGGGTTGCAATGTGGCTTTGATGTTCTTACATATGTCGAGGCTTTAGCTTGATTCAACGAATGATAAAAGAGACTTTGATAGGGGTAAAGAGGATCTCTCTTGAAGTAATGATGTTTAGATGTTTGCTTGAATGAAGTTCTCATAGCCTTAAATGAGTGAATTTCGAGGATAAAATTATTCTAAGGAGGGGAGGATGTGAGTCCCAACCTCAACCAGCATTTTATGTGCATTTATTTACTTTCATTATTATTTGAAAGTAACATGTGCATTTAAGTGATTTATATATTATTGGTAAATAATATGTGCATTTAGACTTCATGTATTTGTAATTTAATTGGTATTTCATTTAATTTGGCAAACGAGGACAAAGTGGTCATTATTGTAATTGTTGATGAATTAGTAGTCTTTCAACATTTGAGGACATGTTTGGCATTATCATAAAAAGGGTGTTTCACTAGTAGTCATTTAACCTTGTGGATATTTTGTTTGTCATTGACCAAGCCTACTTATATTGACTTAAGCTTGACCAATTGACTTAGCAAAATCAAAACAAAACAAGAGAAAATGAAGAGCCAAAAGCAGCCAAAGCTAGAAAGAAAAAAGAAAGAAAAAAGAAGAAAGCTAGGGTTTTGAGAGAAATTGAAGATCAAAGAGTGCAGTTTAGGCCAAGACCAAGTAGATTTAGCTTCTCCATTACACAACCATGCTTGTTCTTAATTTATTCTTCAAAAATAGGTGAGGGGTTTTCAAATCTAAACTTTCAAAGTTTGCATTTTGGTTATAAATTCATGTATTTGTGTTATATATGTTGATAATGCATGTGTATCTTGATGAGTGAGGCCTTGAGAGTGATATATATGCATAGATATATGATTGAACCATGAAATGTTGTAGCTTGGTAAAATGTGTTGTAAGTTGAATTTGTAGCTTAGAAATGTAGTTAATCTTCATTCCTAACTTAGATATGTAATTCATATACATATATACATGACCATAGCAAGATTTAGTGTGACGCCCGAGTTTTAGCCATGCATTCAATTACTGTTGCATCCCTTGTTTGCGCATTTCCTTCTGTGCATTATTAACTGTCTTCTTAAATTACTATTCACTCCATTTTTAACTTCATGCTATTAGCGAATTAGCATTTTTATTAAATCATATTAATTGTTAGAGTAGTAGGAAAAATGTGCATTTGAGCTAGAGGCGATAGGAGAGCTCGTTTAGAAAATGATTTTTGTAGTTGTATGAATAGTGTTACGTAACATAACTTAGGGAATGAATTAGCTAGCATTCATTTTACTATCTAGGCTCGTTTTAAGCTAACTAAGCGCATTTAGTGAACCATTTAAGCAAGCAACTTAGCCCCATTTAATATATAACTCACACAACACACACATTAGCTCATAACTTAGCAAAAAAAAAAAAAAGAGCATGCTGAAAACACTGTAGCAAATCCGAGAATTGCATAGGAGAAGAAATAGAGTTTTTTTGCTCAACAAATCCTCATTCCAAGCCAAGCCAAGCTAGGTGCAAGTGGTTTAGGGTGTCTACTAGCCTCCTAGGAGCTCCTACATGCATTGGTGAGGGATTTCACGGCTTATTTTCGCATTTTAAAATAGTTGCTATTTTCTTGATTTGTTGAAAATGTGTTCAAATGCTATTGTATTGATTATCTATGCTATTATACCTTGTATATGAGTGCTAGAGAACATATTTGAACCATTGTTTCGCTTTTTAAACGGTTGGAATCGTTAGTTTAATTCATGAGGTGAATAGTGATGTTTTTCTAGGGTTTTGTGTAATTGCTCGAATTAGCTTGATTCAACACTCCTAATAGATGCCTTAGGTGCTAATGAAGGTAGTCTAATAGCCCCGTGCACTTGAATTGCTCTAAAATCGCATAAAACGTAAAATAGTCGACTTTAATAAAGGGGTTTCGGGGTTAAGACGAATCCGGGTGGATTCAGGCTCTACTTTTGGTATCCTTAGGCTACCTAGGTGCTATAGAAGCTTTGCTAATCCTTGTTTGAAGCCCGGATGAGGTAGGTGTAGTGTAAAGCTATAAGAGGGAATTTGGGGCTTTCGAGGTTATTGCCGGCGTTTGAATGAGTTACAGGGTTGAAAGGGTTCTTTGAGGGTTAGTTAGAAGGTTGGTAGAGTTTCCCTTTAAATTTGAATCATTAACTTTGGTTTGGAGGAGAAATAGCTTGAATAACAAAGGGGTTTAGGTGCAATTTCGGTTGTCTCGCGCTTCTAAGACCTTGGCATGACTTCTTGAATGTTTAAATGTAGTTTCAAGTTGGTGTGGAATTTTTGATGTAATTCTAATTGTATCTTGTATATGCCCTTTTGTAAAACTGTTTATTTGCTTGTATAAACTGCTTCTATTCTAACTGCATTGAGGCAACTTTGAGCTTCAAACTGTATTAATTGGAGAAGGATTAGGCGTTGAATTATATACCATTAGAAATCCTTACAAGTCTAGTTTCTACAGCTTTTTACGGTGCATTAATTGGAGTTGTCTAGAGCAAGTTATGATCATTTTGGTGAGATGTGTCAGAAATGCCCTGTTACGCGAGAATCTGAATTTTGTTGTTATTTTGCTATAGTAATGATATAATTCAGTTCTAATTGGATGTATTCGATCAAGACCTTATTGTGTAGTGTCCTTGGATGATTAATAACGTAATGGGGCTCTTATTGTTATGTTGTTTTCATGAATTGTAATTGAAATCTAATTGCTAGTAAAGTTAATTTAAATTGAAAGCTATTCTATTCGACTGTGAATGAGAAATGCTAGTAGAGTTGTGATGGTCACCACTTTTAGACATAGGTAATGTTTCTATATATGCTAAACAATTCAACTGTTAGAATTAGTTGTTGTTATCAATGTGCAACTAGTGAACACTTAGAAAGGTCAAGTAAACTATGTGGAAGAATGTGTTTAATGCTTTTTGAAACTACATGTAAGGTTAATTGTAAGTTGATAGTTGTCTATTATATGTTAAATGTAATTAACTTAAGTTAATACTACTAGTGATATGTTAGAATCTTAGCTTGAAGTATAGTTATTTTCCTAAAATAGTATGTTAGTTATTAAATGGTTTATAGTTAACTTTTCTATTAGTTGATAAATGCATTTATTTCCCTATGTGTTAATGTTGGGCTATCTTCATAGAGATATTACTAACTATTGTAAGTAAAGTAGAATATGAATTAGAAGTTCATTAAAGTAGTAAAAGACTGGGTAGTGTCATTGTGAATGAATGTGTCATTTGAACATTAAAGTAACCTAACCTTTATTATCTATATATCCTTTGGAGAAATTCTTTGAGTTGAGTTAATGGCTAGTTTATTGTTATGTGGAGTGAATTAATTTCTTGTACAAGTTATTAACTAAAGTAAAATGAGAAATAGTATGAGTAACTGCAGGCTCATGTGTTGATTTTAGTTAAACTAAATTCTAGCTCGATTTATATCTAGTTATAGCATGCTGGTTGAATCATTCTCATATAAGTTTTTGAACTATCTTCTTAATTAACTTGTAGACTATTGAAAATATGGAATATATGCTAAGTTAAAGTATATAAAAGTGGTGTTTTGTTAAAAATAGAATTCTAATAGATATTGTATATATGCTAAATAAGCGAAGTTATAAGTTAGCTAACTTAGAATGAATGTTGTAGTTAAAGAGTAATTGAAGTAATGTTTGCTCATAGGTTCAAGGTGACTGGAAATGATGTGATTCAAACTTACATCTTGGAGCTCGGTAGAGGTGAGGGACCTGCATCCTTACGTGCATCATAGTTTATTTTCTTTCTAAAAGAGTATATTGTTTAGTATAATTGCGTAATTGATATATGCTTATTATTGCTAAATTGTAACTTGGTGTGAGAACAACTTACTTTGTCCTTAAATGTGTTTCCTGATTATATTGTCATTGTTATCATTCTTGCATTGCATCGTGGTTGCGCAACCTCATTGTCACGGCGGATGCGATGGCCTCGCTGGGCGGCATCGGGCTTGCCAGTGTTGGTTGCCTTAGCTCCGTCTGCTATTCCCTCACTCGCCTGGTCCGGAGATTGCCAGGGGGTGTTGGGTCGTAGGATCGGGTACATCCGGAGTACCCATTGGTGTAAGGGATGCCGGCATATCGAGATTGAGATCGTGGTTCGTGGATCGGGGATCGAAGATTTGGAGTGATAAGGGTTATCGATTGTATCCTTTTAAAATGTGGTATTAGAATTGTTATTCACTGTTTATCTATTGTATTAATTGTGTTAAGTTGCTGCATTGCACGTCCCCGGTAGACCTTATCCCTCACTGAGCAATTGTGATTGCTCATACCTCGCTAAACATGTTTCAGGAAGTGCTGAGGGTGAACCCCAACTAGTTGAGGTGCTAGTGGAAGATGAAGAAGTTCAGGCTGAGTCTTTGCCCTAGTTGTTGTGTGTTTGTTGTCTAAGGTGGATTTGCCTTCTTGTTGTTACATGGTGTACTTGTATTGCTATAGCATGATCTATTTTGTGGCCTTAAGGCTATGTATATTCTTGTAGTTGCAAGTTGAAAGCTGTTGGTTGTAATGTTAGCTTTGAGATATTATGGTTTGTAATAACTTTTAATTCTCCTTTTAGTTCTTGCATGCTTGGGGGTGTATGTTTAGATGTGTTAATTTCAACTTCTAAAATTGCTCTAATGTTATCATAGGATGGCATGTTAAAAAGGTTTAATGAAAAGTTAAGTTGGGTGCATGCATGTGTGATTTGGAGCTGTTGTTTGTCTCCTGGCTTGGATGACCTTGAACCTTTGAATTTTAATTATAAAATCTTGTTTTAGTATATTGTGGCTATTTTGAGCATTTACAGGTTTGAAAAATGTCCGCGGTACAGAGGAAACTCTGTCCGTTTTTCCCTAAAATTTTGTGACCGGGTTTGGTATTGGGTTGAGAATAGCATGGTTATTAGAGCCTCCGGTCTCGTGAGGGATCGCGGCGTTACATTTAGAGCCTTCGAAACAAGATTGGAGGCTGAATGTGTGAAATGTGTGTTGCTGGAAAATTTTCCAGCAATAGTGTTGGGTTGCATTTTTGTGGTTTAAATGTTTAAATTGCTCCCTAAATATTAGATAAATGCTTGTACATAATTTCATGGCTTGGATGCAATTTTGGTGGAATTTAGAGTGATATTGGTGAATTATTGGAAAATTCCAGCAATGGTGCATATTTTGCATTTTGATTACTAATCTTGTTTGATGCTTAGTTTTGCTAATGTTTTGCACTTATATTGCATTATAGTTGGCATATATGTTGATTGTGCAAAGGTTGTACATTTCTAATGCTTATAAGTGGGTTAAATGTTAATTGTTAGATGTTGTAGAGCATAATTACGTTGTTTTATGCACTTGTGTGGCATTATAATCTTGTTAAGAGTTGGTTATTTGCTAGATGTTCAATGTTGTGAGTCAAGGTGCTATTGAGTGATATTGTGGTCAACTTATGGAAATGTTCATGTAAAATATTAAGTGTTATTTTAAATGTTTAAAAGTGTTTGATAATGGTTGGGTAACCTACTTTGTTACCTAACAAATGTGTTATTGATTGTTAATGTGATCGAGGGGCAACCTACTTTGTTGTCCTCTCTGAATGAAGCGAATCGTGATTAAATGATTGTATGTAGATGCAAATATTTAAGCGCGACATGGTAGTGTCGTGTCACAATGGGTGGCATCGGGCTTGTTAGGCGAGGGCATGACTACCATGGTCCGATTCCCTCACTTGTGTGGACAGAACATGTCCATGGGGTGTTAGGTCGTAGATTCTACGGTATCCGGATGCACCTGATCAGGAGTAACAAGGAGAATGGTAGAGTTCGTGATGGTGGTATAAGGAACGGTATCAACAATTGTTAGTGTATCCTTTCTTGTGTGGTTATATAGCTTTATGTGCTTACTTGAATTAAATGTGCTTGAGTTCTTAAAGTTTATATATTGTTTCAAATGAAGGTTAATTGCTTTGAAATGCCTAATGGTTGCATGCTAGCTAAATGTACTTTGGTGCCCAGTGTTTATACATTCTCTTTTAAGTGCTTATTGCTCACATATGGTTTTAAATTTAAGTTTATAAAAGGATTTCCAATTTAAAAGCTTTTTCAAAACCTTCCCATTCACACCCCCCCCCCCCCCCCCCGCGCGCGCGCGCGCTCCCACTCCCACTCCCACTGAGCTTGTGAAGCTCACCCCATTTCATAACCATTTCAGGTGAATCTGAGTTTGAGCCTCAAGGAGATTGGAAGTGACTGGTTTGCTTATCTTGCTTTAGATGATGTTTATACTATTTGTGGAGTTTGTGTAGATAATGATGTTTTGGGGAATTATTATAGAGATGTATTCTTTGGTATTAAAGAGTTGATATGATAGTCTGTTGTAATAAATTCTTGAATGTATTTGAGGAGTATTTAATGGTTCTGATGTACTATTTTATGGATATTAGTGATCGGGCTTTTGTAGTGTGTCTTTGCAGACTTAGGAGGAGTGATCTTTTTAAGCATGTGGCATCAAGATCCCAGGATTGTCATTGTTTATATAAGTTTGGATATTATTTTAACTTATATGGCATCAGAGACTGTGTTATTAAAAATGGGGTCGTGATAGTTTGTCTCTTATATGGTTGACTTATATATATGTATGAGAGGTCCTTGCTTCAAGTGTTGACTTAGTTACATGGTGGTTACATACATAAGGTCTAAGTTATGGTTACTTGTTAAGCAAAACTATTTAGTCCATAACTAAGAAGTAAAGTTGGGCACTCTACTATGGTAGAAGTTATTGTGAATAAGTTCTTTTTATAGAAGGGTGGTCTACCTTGATCATGGATAGGGTTCAAGACTTACTTCACTTATTCATGTGTATGCATTGGACGGGCCACCATAGGTGTGATACTCTAAATAAGTACTATCGAATATAGAGGTCACCTATACCTACTAGCTTCTAAGTGGGCCAATGCTATTAATCTTAAGCATATATGGATGAATTGACGAAGTCAAGTTCTTGCACTTTGAATCACTATGGGTGAGATCTTATATATGGGTCAACAGCTCTGTGGTTTGGGTATCTAGACTTGGTTTGAAGGGACATGCGTATGCAATAAGGAATCTATACAATAATCACTCGCTTAGAAAGATCCAGGTTGATCATCCAAAATTTATGTATAGTAGTACAGTTTGTTGTACTGGTTGTTAGACTTATGAGTAACTCCCATGTCTTAGTGGATAACTTCTGAATGATGGTTAGTTTATGGGTTAGAGGTTCTAAGGAGAACAAGATGTAGTCAAAAATGTGATAGTACACTTGGTAAACCTGTCTTGGCTATGAGTGAGTGTAGAGGGGCGATTTGGTCAATATCACTTAGTTGGTCTAAAGACTAAGCGTCATATGTTATTGACTAACTCATGTTCATACAGTAATTATCTTGGAGTGCAACCATAGTCTTTTGGTGAAATAGACTAAGGTTAAAATGACAAAATATTGATGGGAAACTAGCGAGAATATTTTGATCATTTTTAGTAGAAGGATAATTATGTTTTGGTCCCCCTTTTAGCCATTTACCTTATAAGTGTATCTACTAAAATAAATAATTACTAAATTGAAGAGAAGATTTAATCCATTGACAATTAGAAGTCATAAATAGACTTTTCTATTTTTGAAAGGAGTTTCTATTTTGATTATTGGTAGAATTTTAGATTAAATAATTATTAAATGATAATTAAATAATTAATTAATTAAAGTCTAAAAACTACTAAATATTTAAGATAATTTTTTTCATAATTGGAGAAAGGTTCTATTCTTAAATGGTAGACTAGATTTGGACTTTAGAATTAATTAAAATTGAATTAGAGCATCTGGGTTAAACCTTGACCCTAGGCACGTGACCCAAGGTAGGGCGTTGGGTTTGGGGCATTTGAGGCTTGGGTGGGGCGGCTACATGGAAAAAATTTGACGTGGAAAAGGATTTTCATTGTATTACATAATTAAAAGATACATCAAAGTCCTAATCCTTTACTCTTTTGGATTTTGTTTTCATACAAAAGTACCTTGCATATTTTTACCTATATAAAGTTCTCTATCTCAAGCTCTACAATTGCATCATCTCCTTTGAGATTTCTCTCTTTCTCTCACGAAGGGAAAGATCTGAGCAAAAGCTTATTCCAGACGTGTAGAGCAACTTTTTCAGCAAAGGTGAAGTTTTTTTCTTTCGTTCTTCGCGATAAATGTATTCATCAAAACTTTATTTGCTTTTATAATTAAACTTTGAACTATTTAGATGTTCAAGTAGCTATTTCATTCTTTATTCGTTTTAAAGATCCATGGATGAATTTTTCTGCCTTATTCTTGTATTTATATAATTTGATTCATCCGATATAACGTTTCTCTTCAATGGTGTCAGAGCCACTATGAATTAAATCATGAAATAGTTAAACTAGTTTAATTGTTTAGTAGTAGAAACTAAGAAATAATTTAAGAATACTAAAAAAATTCATATTGTTTAATGCTTTTGATGCATGGAATTATGTGTTCTTACTAGTTTCTATGTTTATTAGAATTAATTATTTGTAATTAATTCATATGTGGTTTTGGATTAGTATTTGAACTTGGATTAGATTACTTGTTTAATAGTAGTTTAAAAAGGTTATAACTAATACTGTTTTAAACCACTTTAAACTCCCTAGAATTAATTAAGGAATTTATGGAAATAAGGTTTTCCTGAAATTTTCACAATAAAAATTCCTATGAAAATTTAAAAAATCATATTAATGCAAATATTGGTTATGGAATTTGATTAGATAACTTGTAGAAGTTAATCCAAGATAACCAAGGAATTAGACAACATAAAAGGAAAAACAAAAAAAATTAAGGAGCGGACGTGCACACGACCATGCGCTGTCACGCGCGCAGCTTCCCTCTCTATTTTTTTATTTTTGTTTTTATTTTATTTTATTGTATTATTGTTTATTTGTATGGATTAATATGAGAGAGATAATAATAATAATTTTACAGATACTTTGATTTAGCAAAGTGTAAAATCTTATTTATAGGAGTAATTAATAATTAATTGTTTATTAAATGCAAAAAAAATCAATTTTGCTAAATTTTGTGTTTTTACATAAATAGTTTATCTTTATTTAATTATGCAAAATTTTTTAGCATTAAGTTTATCTTATAGGATTAAACTATAGGCAATCCTATAAATATAAAAAATGAAGTTCTTGATAGTCAAGTCAAATAATTAATCTATATGTTGGACTAGAAATATTAAAGTGTAAAGATTGATTAAATTAAAGAATGAGATTGGTTAAGGAAAATATTAAGATGGCATTTTGCCTTAAAAAACCTAGACTTGACTAGAGATTTATAGAAAGCCTTACCTAGGGTTAGGATAATAACCCAAATTAGGTTTATGTGATTTAAATATTATACTTGAAGGTTTTAGACAAAATGATTATAGGCTTTAATCTAGCTTTTTTGGGAAAAACCAGAATTAAGTGTTGAAGAAAATCACATAAGTAGAAACCCTTAGTCTAAATAATCAAGTGGGAGAGGGAACTAGGAAATCTCATGACTTTTTATATCTGGATCATGTTAAAGGGTTATGTCACCTCGCTTACCATGCGGTATGCTCCCTACGGAGGGTGACATTATTCCTAGACTTAGCGACTTGATCTAAAATTGGTAATTCACATAAAAGATGTTAGTGGAATGGCCATCCTACGGTAGAGTTCTAGGCTATAGGATCTTGACCTAACCCATCTCCAATTTGACCTAATCCTTAGATTTGACAACTTCCATTTAGTTAGATTTAGCTAGTTTAATTTTAATTCTAAGTTTAAGTTAGATTTTCCTTCAATTTATCATCAATTTTCATTCTTTTTCATGTCTTTAAGACATTTTTCACATGAGCACACCTTAGATATCACTTAGGAGCCTCCCTGTGGAGATTCGACCCCGTACTCTAGCACACTATATTGCATAGATTCGTGCACTTGCGGATTTAACTTGGTAGTTTTGCACTTTATTTTTTTTACACTCCAAGGAAACGATCAGATTCCATGAAAAAAAAAAATCAAGTATGGACATTGGTTGATCTTTTGCCTAAAAGAAAAATAATTGGGAACAATGGGTTCTCAAAATCAAACACAAGGCAAATGTATCCATTGAAATGTATAAAGCTCGCTTATTAGCTAAAGGTTATACCCATATGAAGGGTATAAATTATGAGAAAACTTTCTCTCCAGTGGTTAGGTACCTTTGCCTCTATTTGCTTGATTCTAGCCATGGATAGCTAGATGAAGAAATCTTCATGGAACAACATGTAGGATTCATAGAAAAGGGTCAGGAGAGCAAAGTGTGCAAACTTCAAAGATCCATCTATGGATTAAAACAATAATCCAAATAGTGGTACTTGAGATTCCATCGAGAAATCATTTCGTATGGTTTTACAGTGGTTCAAGAAGACCATTGTGTATATGTCAAATAGTCTAAGGATAGATATGTGATTATATTATTCTACGTGGAGGACATTTTGTTGGCCAAAAATAGCAAGAAGTATATAATCACTATTAAGAAGTGGTTATTCTCAACCTTTAAAATGAAGGACATGGGTGAAGCAGCATATGTGCTTGGAGTCAAGATCTAGAAGGATCAATCAAAGAGACTTCTTGCTTTGTCGCAAGAATCTTACATCAAAAGAGTTCTTAAATGATTTTAAATGCAAGACTACAAACTTATTGATACTTCTATAACCAAAGGTGAAAGCCTAAACCAAGGGATATGTCCCAAAATACCAAATGAGATAAATGATATGAAAGCAGATTCCTATGCTAGTGTCATAGGGAGCCTGATGTATGACATGAAGTGTACAAGGCCAAACATTTGTTTTGTCGTAGGATTGAGAAGTCGTTATCAATCAAACCCCGGACGAGCTCATGGAAGGTTGTCAAAAGGATCCTGAGATACTTGAAAGGCATTTCAGATTTTTGTCTATGCTAACAAGGAGTTGATCTTTATTTAAAGGGATTTATTGACGTTGATTGGGGAGGTGACTCAAATGAGCGTAAATCAACTTCTAGATATGCATTCTTGCTAAATAGTAGGACTATATTATGGCATAGCAAGAAGCAAACATGCATAGCATTATCAACTATAGAGGTTGAGTTTGTAGCTTGCTCAGCAATTGTGCAAGAAGCAGTATGGCTTAAGAGGTTCATAATGGACTTGGGAGTAGTCACAATTGCTAAGAGAACAGTGATGGTCTATTGTGATAGTCAAGTAGTAATTGCCTATACCAAGGATC
This sequence comes from Ehretia macrophylla, assembly GCA_037974665.1. Lineage (NCBI taxonomy): Eukaryota > Viridiplantae > Streptophyta > Magnoliopsida > Boraginales > Ehretiaceae > Ehretia > Ehretia macrophylla. The sequence continues at coordinate 76,493,661 of CM075764.1, read as the reverse complement.
AAAAATACCATGGCAAGACAAAATGCATAAACATTAAGTATAATTTTGTAAGAGATCTGAAAAAAGAAATGATTATTGAACATATTTACACATGAGATGGTTGCAGACCCACTTACTAAGCCAATCCGTAAAGATGTATATTTGTCACATGTAAAATCTCCAGGATTGCCTAGAATCTGATGTATATGTTCTATGTATTGTCAAATAATCATTATGTACTCATACAATCGTATATTTCAATTGCCAATTCAATGAATAAAATATTTTCATGCACTTGAGTAATGTTTAATCTTCATGATATACATGAGTAAAACTATGTATGAGTATGCTACCACATATTATTGGCTTCAAAAGGTATGTCAATAGGTTGTTGATATTGGCTTTCTCACACGAGAAATCGCCTCTGGCACAGTGGGAGTGTACAGAGATAAGACTATATAAGTTGGTTAGTATTCATCAGGAAATACTATACTCCTACAAGAAACGTCGCCTTATGAATTGGTCAGGAATTAGTTCCAATTACAATTATTAAGATGAGACTTCTTAGTTGTATATGTTACAATTAAACATTGATATGAAGTAGATATGGATTCCCTCAGTCCATATAACCTATTTATAGCCAGATATGAAACCTTGAGTGTATTAAGTTTGAGGCTTTAGGTTAATTAGTAAGTGATAACTAGATCAAGATCTGTATGGTTTCTATTTAAAGACATACGCCCTTTTAAGGGAAGTCACACTGTAACACATGTTTTATACAATGTGTGCTTTCGCGGTCATATAAGGAAGTAGATAAATGAATTCCTGCTTCATCACTGTATGAGACCTTGAAATAATGAATGCTTCTTGGGGATAACCTTAGTGACCTACACTCATATTTTGATAGGGTAAGTTCAATGTTAGCTACTTTGGTGTATTGCCTAAAGATCAAATTAGATTCGATCATACGGGACACAACCAAGAAAGCAGTTGAATTGGATTAAAAGGATATTAGGGCGAAAAGAAGACTGTTCATATCCAACACTTTATGTGTTTATAGGTCGACTAGTTATGTAATCTTTTGGATTGAACATAATTCTGAATACATGATTGAGATTTTAAAGGTCGAATAAAACCAAAGAGGGATGAGGTATGTGTTGACTGATGTGAACTTAAACAGGTCTAAGGTATAGCGAAACTCTATGTTCTTTTGGAGACAATGGCTTGTTAGAAATGGTATGCCCTAAAACCACTAAAGCACTAAGACATCTCATATAAATGAATATATTCAGTTATGAAATCAGTGCATTCGTCATGAGCATGTTATATTCTCTCTTTTATATGATATATTTGTATGCGATAAGGTTCCTTGATACAAGTGAATAGCATAGGTGTGTGGTGAAACGCACAGAAGGTCTATGCTATGAGGCTTGGATCAAAACTATAAGTTTATAACCAAATAGTGAAGCTGGGCGCTTCACTATGGTAAGGTTATAATGAGAGAGTCTCCTATTTGGTAAGATGACTTACTTTTAGTCATTGGAGGGGCTTTCTAGACTTCTCATTAGTGCATATGGTGCATTAAACGGGACTATACTAAGATGCAGTCTCAATGACATTACTATCATTGTCAGAGAACTAAAAGCATCTTAAGCTACTAAGTGACCAATGCTTTATACCATAGGCATATGTGGATGTACCATTGGATCATAAGTCATATGTTTTGATTCACTATGGGTGAGATCTTATAACAGGGTCAACAGCTCGGTGTTTTGGACATATGGACTAGATCCTTTAGGTGGCATGCATATGAGTCATGATTCTATTCTATCTTAAGTGATAGTGAGCTACTCGCTTGGAGTTATCTATATGATCATCTAAATCTAAGCGCTTAGTAATATAGCTCGGGCCATATTGGATGCTGAACTTGTGGGTTGCTCTCAGGAACATGAGTATAGTATTTGGGTGATGATTATAGGAAAGATAAAGATCCAAGGTGTAGATGTAATCAAGAAAGGATGATAGTATAAATGCAAGACCTACTCTTGATTGCGGTTAAAAACACATAAAGGGCGTTTTGGTCATTATGCTTAGTAGGTCAAAGACGAAACCTCTACTGGAAGTTAATTAGTTGTATTGGGGTGCAACCCTAACTCTTTAGTGGAATGAGTTAAGGTTAGAATGATCAAAATACTGCTAGTGGCTAGCAGGGGCATTTTGGTCATTTTATAGCCAAAGCAACTATGTCTTAAAGTCCCTCTCTTAGCCACTTTTCTTAATGGTTAACTGCCTATTTCCTTATTTAGTATTTGTGTGTAAATTGAGTATAGTTTTCTAATTGGGAACATGCAGCTCAATTTAGAAAGGCCAGGACATTAGGACAAGAAATGTTCTTAAGACAAGAATGTTTGTCCTAGAAGATAATGTCCAGATGGCATATGCTCTATGTGTGGATTAGGGTTTAGGCGTATGGATAAGAGAGTTGTTAGGAGTGGATAAGATTCTTGAATTTAAATTAAGAAGATAATGTTATTATCTTCAAGATAATTTAATAGTTATTCAAGAATATGACTCATATGATAACTAGAACTCTCCCTCATCCTTATCCTTTAGATTTTTGGCTATATCACTATTCCCTTAGCCATTCCACACGTGATCTGGCATTGCAAAGACACACACAAACACACATAGATACACGGTTAGAGGAAGAAAAATCAGGCAGAGAGAAAATCCACTTTTTCCTAACCATTGAACAAGGAAGTGGGATAGGGGAGAAGACTTACGGTTTTTGAAATGTGGAGGTGGTACACGTCCCTTGGGTGATCTTTTCCATTGGCTTCACATTCCTCTACAAGTGTGTGTATTGTAGATCTACACCAACACAAGAGGTAAAATCATATACAGTAACTTTTTAGCACTAGATAGCGATTTCGATGTTGTTTTAGCATGATTTTGTGTTTATTTCCGCTTGTGGATTATAGGCTGTCATTTACAGTTTATAAACTCTGTGTAAACTGCTATTAAATGTCTACATGCCTTAGGATCCACATCCTTCATGGCTCCCATGTCATCCCTAACAGGTGCATGGTTTTCAGCCTTCACTTATTGTATGTTCGCAAGTCGTACGACTTATTTGCCTATTATGGATTTTGATTATAGTTTCCAACTAGGTCATAAAGAGGTAGTGGATATAGTTCTATCCATCTTGTACGAGTGCGAGATATTGGACAATGGGTCAAGGATCACCCAAGATAGGCTGACCCAACTTGTTTGACAAGTTAGTGGGCAGTTGAGTTGCTACCCACTAACTCATATATAAGCCCAATTATGAAGAGAACATAATGTGTGTTCATTCTGTTCTCCAGGCAAAAATATTTCTCTATTCTCTCATTCATACAAATACTTTCAAAGTCTCCTTATGTCTTCAAGGCTCTTAAGTTGTGAACTTAAGGCTACGATCTTGAATCGTGGACTACGATTTACTTGTGTTAAACAGTGGAACAAAAAGATCAAAGAAGTTCCTGTAGTTCATTCTCGAAAAACTACAAAGAGGTTAGTCTTCATTTTAAGCAATTTGAGTTTTATGTAGAATTCGAAGTTAGAATTAAAATTCTTCATCAATATATTATGCCACAAATTTTAATACATAATACTTTTAACCATTAGAACACTATCTATTCAAAGTCCCCCGCCTTGTGAGAGATTGTCCTCAAGCCTTCTTTTAACATGTTTCCTATTTTTCCTTTTTCCCACACGTAGGGAATCTGTTGGAAAAAATTGTTTCCAACAGTTTTCCTAATAGGGAATCCCTAGAGCCAATTATAGTATCTCTACATATGAAGATGGTGAAATAATCCCCTAAACCCATCCCCAAAACTCATCTTAAAAAAAAAATCATGAAAAATAAAGAAATATAAATAAAATAATTGAAAATAAAAAATCTCCATAAACAATTAAAATATAAATAAAAACTTATAATTGATAAAGTTTTAAATTAAAACAATATGTTTAACTAAATAAGGAGAGATTTCGGAGTAAACAAATAAGGAGTTTCTAAAATAAAAAAATTATTAAAGTAAAATTGAAATAAGGAATTGATTAATTGTAAAGAAATTGAAGTGAAACTGAAATAAAAAAATTACTATATAGATAAATAGTCCAAATCTCTTACATGTACTGAAAAATATAAAGAAATTGTAAAAATTAGCCTTAGTTCTTCAATAAGACCAAAAATAAACCAAATATCATCTAATAAATGAGAGTTTTGTCAGCACAACCAACATTTGTTTGGTATTATTCTTAATGTTATGCATTGCCTTTAAAACGTTCCATCAGTTAGCAAACCAAAATTCAATTTGATCGCTGCAGAAAATGGTAGAAGATTTGTGATCAATATATATTATGAAACCAATTTTGCTAAATATATTTCCTTCTTAACTAAGCCATCACCTTAATACTTCTGATAATAAGAATATGAGTTAAACCCCCCTAACCCTTCCAACGCGTGCGCGCGCGCGCGCGCGCACACACACACACACACACACACAAGCACCCTTTCTTCCAGAAATTTCCCAACAGAAGGTGGATGCTGAATCGTAGTAAGATAGACGATGAATTTTACAAAAGAAAAAAAGCAGAGAAAAAAGAGCAGCAAGGGTTATTTTACAAGATAGAGGATACAAACAAATTCACAGCAGAAAAGTTAAATGCAGTGTTATAATAGGTCCAAAACTAATGCTACAGGAAGCGATCTCACTAGAAATCACACAGGACTTCACAAAATATCATAGGCTCAAATATTTATACATTTCTGAATAACTGTAAGTTACACATCCCCGAACGGAAGGATTCTGAGATAAAAGGAAGATACAATGATGAGCAGCTCACTTATTAAGCAACAATACTTGATCACTGCTGGAAATGAGCAGAACATCACAATTGCATACTCACGTCTAAGTCACTTATGCTTCATATATGCGTAGGAGAACAAGAGCTAGGAACATATATTAGACAAATGGAACGCCAACATGCCACAGGAACTCTTGGACTCCACAGCTAGTCCAATCTAGATACCAATAGAGTTATCTATTTTCCAAGGAAGGGAAGGGTATCTGTTCTAACACATCATTGTGCCAATTTCTTCAAGTGTTGCAGCATCTTCTGTTTTATCCAACGTCGGTCATATGGAAGGTAAGCTTGAACGGAGTGATCATAGCTGCAAGTGAGAAGGATGCAGAGGAATGAACTAAATTATATAGCTCTCTACACATGAGTCGAATGGTGATGTGGAGTGAATTTGCCATTCACTGCAGGACTAATTTATGAATTTATCTGTAACTAGAAGTTATTGCACCTTTCATAATGTATTTGAGCTAAAGTTGTGGGACATAAAAAGAATACATACGGATCATGTGCAAGAATGTGTCTGCTGTGAGAGTATGCACATGTGTGTGTGTGTGTGTGTGTGTGTGTGTGTGTGTGAGAGAGAGAGAGAGAGAGAGAGAGAGAGACTTACACAAGGGCACTCATATCTGTAAGGCCATCAATAAAATTGTAAAGATCTGAAATATCATAGTTAATGTGTCGAAGTGCAGGATTTATCTCTTTAAGTTTCCTTTCATATAATCCACAAATCCCTGCAAAAGGAACAGCAGTGGAATTACATTTATCTAGATGTCATTTAATCAGGACACCACATCTATCTTGCAAAAGGTGAATACTTTTTTTCTACTAGGTAATTTAAGCAAATCATTTATACTTACCTCAGATGATTCTTAACAGCAAAGAAATGTGCATATTAATTAACCAACCCTTGCCCTTTTTTTTCCATTTCCAATCTATTCCTTGGAATTAACTTCCAAGGGAGATGGAGTGATTGTTTTACTTTTGTGTAACATAAAGTTTATATGCAATGACACTAGCATGGCCAACAACAGGGAACATGATAGGAGTTCAAATGTATTTTTGTTCCATTAATTGTGTCCAATGTTTTCATTAAAACGTTCTGTAAATTGTTCTTTTATACCTTCTCTTCTTCTTCTTCTTCTTCTTCTTCTTCTTCTTTTTTTAAATTTTCTTCCTTCCCCCTCTCTAAATTGGTTTAAAAATGTTTTGAATCCATTTCCTTTCATTCACAATTCGCATATGCGCATAAAGTTATTTTTTAAGGATTTATCATATTTCAGTTACTTAGAAGCAATTAGACAAACTTAAGCAGATGAACTGCTTTTACAGCTAAGGTAATGCTTCATATTCTATTTCGAAATCAAATTACATGGAGCTAGCACGTGTAAATGTTTATGTAGCTAAACATATATAAGGAGTCTTGTTACGATGCCAGACTTTGGGGGTTGGATGAGAAATATTATTGTATCTATAATGAAACTCTATACATACCATCCATTGCTTGACTTATTGAATCATAATCCATAAAAGTGCGAGTTGCTCTGTTCTGAGAGGTTTGCATAAGAATAATGGTGTGCTTATTAGCCTGCACTTAAGGAGCAAAGACCATGAGAAGCAAACAAATTCACAAGCCACAGGAACTTCCCTTTCAGAAATAAAAAGGAAAAAGAAGTGGAGAAATAAGGAAGTCAGAATATGTTAAGTGAGAAAATATCAATAATCAAGAATGATAAAGATGCGTATCGAGTATCATGAACAACAAAGAAGCTAAACAATTTTGATAAGTTACAGGCTAATTTGCTTCTGGTTCCCAAATGGGTAAATAGGATAGGATTTGGATCCCCTAATAATACTGCTTGTATAATAATGTTATTAAGGAAAAATCTAAACGGTTCATTTGCTAAAAGACATCTAGACCCTTAGTTGGATATCAAACAAAATCAACCTAAATTCTTTCCTAATTTATTTCTTTTCCATAGTTTCTTTTCCTAGTTTATTTCCCTGCCAATTATTTTATTTTTTTCCCATCGTTCTTTCCATTCACCAACCGTGCAAATCAAAGTAGCAACAAATAAGAATCAATAGAAGATTATTCACAAGCTTGCTAGTGATAATTAGCATTAACAAATAAAAATCAACTATAATATGATATAATGACATTATATTATAGTTATAGATCTTCAGACTTGACACGAACGCGAACAAACACATGTTCCCATTTTTTCAAATTATAAATCTAAATCATTTAACTTAGCATCCCCAATGCAAGGAAGAACATTGTATCATTAACATGATTCATTTTGAAATTTATTCTGATATATAAAAAGAAACCGATGCTGTAAAAGAAAATGGTTGATGGTAGTAAATAACTTTAAGTGGCTTTGTTTTGATGGATGGTATTCATGCTGGTGATGGACGAAGAAATATGTAATGGGTTCACGCTATTATTTGTGTGTTAGACTGTACTATTTCCACAATAGAACATATTCATGAGTTGGTATGATAGAAAAAGAAAAAGAAAAGGAAAATCCCTAGATTAAGCTTTATAAGTTAAAAAAATAATGGATTTTGTATCAGATGTAGATGGGAGCCATTGTACATTCTCCTTCGCGTGAGGGAGCTGGAGATTTACAGCTTGAAATAATACTATTAGAGCATGTGGCTAGAGGGGAAGAGCTTGAGAAAGTGGGTGACGGTAAAGAAACGATGGAAAAAAAATTGGAGGGCAAATAAACTAGAAAAAAGAAACGATGGAGAAGAAATAAATTAGGAAAGAATTTAGGTTGATTTTGTTTGATATTCAATTAAGGGTCTAGATGTTTTCTTATCAAATGAACCGTTGAGATTTTTCCCTAATAACATTATTATACAAACAACGTTATTAGGGGATCCAAATCCAATAGGATAAGCTAAGTGATGATGTTCAACTTATCTCCAAGAATTGAATGGAATATATTACATGGATTAGAAAATTCTTGATTGCATCCCTGCATTTGAAATCAACCTCGTTCGCATAGAGTGGCATATGCTCTTTCTTTTCCTCTAGACAAACCCATCCTTCACCCTCACTGGAAACAACTTCGGAACTAGTATCTGATCAGATCAGGGTAGGATGACCCAGACACTGTTAAAGGTACACCGAGCAAAGAAGAGGGAGGCCTAGCTACTGTGGGGACACACCGAGTAGCCAGGGATAAAGGCTCTTAAGCTGGTTGGTATGTAGAACCAAAAACTTTAATACATTATCATCTCTAACCTCTTAGAGTGATATTGCTTTGGATAGAGCAATAGAGTTGCTTTTCCATTGTGATGCTATTAAGAGAATATAGCTCAAAAGGCAACAAGCTAAAAGAGCAAACAGCCCAAACAGCGAACTCCTCCCCCGAAAATTATAGGAAAGAACAACACAAGTAGAGAAAGAAAAAATAGTCCAAAAAGTAACAAGTAACAGTTATCCTCACAAAGAGCAGTAACGCGTGTCAGCTCGAAAAACAAAGAAAAATGCAACAATGACAAAGATGACTTCAACAAACACCAACATCTCATCAAACTAACCACTTGCTACCATTCACTGCATCTTAACTTCCCAACCCGTAACAGATTTCATTTCATTTTCTATCAATCTCGTAGTACTAAAACAATACGAATCAATCTTCACTTTATTAATTGAACATGTGATTCTACATAAAATTACTTCAAATTTCTTCTTTGATTATGCAGCTCTATGCTCGATTACTTTAAGTTCAATGATATGTATTGCTCAAGCAAAATTTACAAATAAATAAATAGGTATCCCATTAAGCCTTTTAATTAGCACAAGTTATTTCGTTTGATCTGATTTAAATCAACAAGTTGATAAAAACCCAAGACGCCCTTTTTTCTTTTTTGCAGAAGTGAAATTACAAAAATATATATATAAAAAAAACCCAGATAATGAATTGAAGAGAAATGTATCAATACAAAAAGAATTGAACTTTATAAATGCATATGAGAAAATTACGATAATTTTAGGGCTTTTTGGACAAACTCCAACTAAAGACAAAGCACTTTACAGACATATGAGCACAAAAAGAAACCCTAATTGGCAACCGAGAGAAGTTCAGAGCTGCACCACGAATTTCAAATTCTTAATATATATATATATATATATATGTGTGTGTGTGTGTGTGTGTGTGTGTGTGTGTGTTTGTGCGCGCATATAGAGAGAGATGGTCATTACCATATTATTTGGAGGAAACGCAGCGACTCGAAGGGCAGAGCAAAGTGAGATTTGTTGGATTTCAGGCCAACTATATATATATATATATATATATATATATATACACATTTTATTTTATCTTTTTTAATTTTCAATTTTTCGGATGAAGTGTATTATGCACATATGTTTATTATGGACATCAAATTTGGTGTTTTTAAATTTAATTATTTATTTTAAATATTTTTAAACTGTACTTTTTTATAAATAGCTATTATTCCAAAGTACTTAAATTTGAATCATTAATTTTAAATAGTTTCAAATATCTTTTTTTATTGATAATTAGTTTAATAAATGAAATTACTAACAATTTAAAGGACTAATGCACATAATCTAAAAATGATAACTCCAATAAATGAGTGCGCTTTGGGAAGAGCTTAAACTCGCAGAGGAAATAAATGTTGAAGATCTTATTATTGAAACACATTCATTAACGACATTCAAGCTTATTACAAGCATTAGGCCATCTCATAGCCCCCTACAGCCTTTTTATTGAAAACTGTCAACGTATTCTCTGAAGACACCCGAATTTTTAATTACGCCATGTTTATCGGGAAACCAACTATTGTATTGAATGGTTAGCTAATTTTGGAATACAATTTCCTCTTGGTATCTCGACCATACACTTGATTAGTTGCAGTTTTTCTTAGATAAGGACAGAAAGGGAGAAAGGACTCTCAATATAATCAGTTAATACTCAACGACTTTTACCTCCTTTTAAATTAAAAATAAATAAATAAATAAAAGAGAGCATATGACGTTGTGAAAGGAAATTTAACAATGTTGAACTATTTATAATTTTTCATAAAAGGTTTATTACCATTGTAATTCTTTTGTAATATTTTAATGTTATAACTTTAAGTCATGGGTTCAAAATTAAAATGACATTATTTTGGAGTTATTCAAGTATTCTTGCACTTTTATTTTCTCATCGAACTTGTTTTATTCCAAAAAAATTCTTATCTGATAAAAAATGAAATCCAATCAACCCATTCCATCCGCTTGTTATTGGAAATCGACTAATAAAGCAGTCTCACGTGGTGGTATAATTAATGTATCTTAACAAGAGTATAGTGGTAAATTTGTTTTTGCCAATTCAAAATAATTTACATATCCCCCAACCGCTTTATATTCCCTTTCTTCAAATAAAAAGAGCCCTAAATTAATCTAGGGTTTTGAGTAAAAAAAATCATCTGTTCTCTTGATAAAAATTTAATATCTTTTTTTTTTCTCTGTAAATTGGCTAGGAGCTAAACCTTCAAAAACAAATATTAAACCAGGAACAAAAAAGAGAAAACAATGAATTCAAAGTGCATATAGCTAAAAATGGTAAAGAAATAGTCTTAAAATCATCCCTAATCATTCATGCATCATCATCCTTATATGTAGGCCAACTGGTAAACCACCAAACCTCGACATTTCCAGTGGATAACATGACTCTCACATTTGTCCATAGCGGGTCACTCTTTTATCCATGATTCCGGCTATTCGGATTTCAATGGCTAAACATCAGCTGTTGATGTTCATCATACTTAAAAAAAAATTAAATTAAATATTAAAGTCTAATTACTAAATTAGCCCTAACTGTATTAAATGCTCGTTGGGTCCAGAGAAAATGATATTGACCGTTGACTGTTGATGTTTAACCTATTTTTTTAATATTATTTTGGTCTTAATGTGTAGTTACTTTAATACAATAGTTTAGTTAATATCCCGTGGGCAACTTTGTCACGTCCCAAAACTGCCTAAAAGGCAAGTCTTAGTACGATACAAGTTTACTATAAATATCAAAACCTCACGTAGTGATTGATATATTAAGATAAATTTAGACATGAATATAATGAGTTAAGAAATGAAATGAAATGAAATTGAGAATGAAATAAATTTGGGAATAGAATTGACATGTTTAGTATGTTATAAGAATGAAAATAAGAATAAATATATTAATTTCAAACTCATGTTTGTAGTCAGTATACAAGAATAGTAATGAGAATAAATAAAACAAAAAGAAAAAAATAATAATAATAATTATTATTATATTATCATAATTATTATAATTATATTGTTAGTATTATTATTGTTATTATTATTATTTTAATTTGATTATTATTTTAATTTTTATATAATTACAGTAATAATAATAATTATTATTATTATTATTATTATTTTTTTTTTTGTTTTGATTATTATGATGATTATTATTATTATAAAATAAACTATATATAAAAGTTATATTTTTATGGGGGTATGTTAATCATTTGAAAAATAAGTTTATTTCCATGTATGGGAATGGGTTAATCCCATGTGTTTACTCTAGAATGCTAATCCCATGAATGGAGGAATGAGATTATATTGGAAATGGGATTCTTTACTTCATTCCTTCATATTAAACATGAAAATCGAAATAACGTTAAGAATGTGATTTCATTCTCATTCTATTCTAGTGTACCAATCATTACCTCAGCCTACAAAGCTTAATCTATACCTCAGGTAAAATATATCCCATCAAATACATATCAGAGCGCTAACACATCCATAATAATAATAACAACATTACCAAGAATACTACTAGATCTCCATATTGTTAATATGTCCACACCAAATAACATAACATCCTAAGTCCTAATACAATGCATTAAGTTTCCCTAAATTACATAAGTTCATATTTGAACATATGTCACACATTACTTGTTCAATATTAGATACTAGCATAAGCTTGTATTCTAATATTATCTATTACACAACGGGTATTAACTTTCATAATTTTTCAAGTTATTCACTACCAAGTCTGCATCCAACGTTCATTCCTCATTATCTGCAAAATATAATACTGTTGGATGAGCAGAAGGCTCAGTAAGTAGAATATACCCCAAGGGTTTATGTAGAAGCGAGAAGTTATGCAAGTATAAATTTAACAATAAGGGGTAAAAGCAATAAGATAATCCGAAGAATCAACAAACATAAACTATAGAACAATAATGATGAGTCGATGGAAAATGATATAAGTGAAATCGAGAATACAGAGCTCAGTGACTGAAATTTATCAATAAATATTTGATATCACTTTATTTGACATTTCAAAATTCTAAATGAGTAAAAACAAAACTTAACTTTCTCAATGTATCTTTAAATGACATCACATAAAAATATCATATACTTTCTTTCAAGCATCATAACAATTAGTACCTATTTATCATTCTTAAATATTTTCATTCGTGTTGTGACTGCTTTTACTCAAGTAGCATCGGTCACTCAATTAATCAATAATAAGTACAAGGTCCCCACTAGGTAACGAGATATCCTAAACAAAAATGGTGCACCATAACAAAATGATGAATAACAATAACATTAATAGTGTGTCGACTATTGTAGTAGGCTAGGGCCTGCCCTCCCTTTAGGCTGCTGAAGGCCGACAGATTATTATAATAGCTTAGGACTTGCCTCCCCTGGGCTGCAGAGGGCCCATAAGAAATCCCCTAGATTGCTTAATGCGCGAGGAAGGGCCAGGAGACCTCGTCCCCACTTGGGCAGGCCCAAGGAGGGTCTTTGGGTTGCACAAAGGAAAAGGTAGGGAACACGTCCAAATTAAGGAAAATAGGACCCGGATGTTTAGCAGCGACAATCAACAATAAATTAGGAGGAGGAAATTGAGAAGATTATGGACAAACAGGCTCCATCAAAGGGATATGCCCCTAATTGTGGTATGGTAGTGGATATTTAAGTGAGGACAAGCATTCAGCAGGCACACAATGACACAACATTAAATACTACCCTACCCTTAGTATATCAAACCTCAGACCCTCAGTAACCTTTGTTGGTATCTGCCTATCATGGCCCTTCCTCAAAGGGATCTTGGGCTCCTTTGCTCTTGATCTTAATTGTGGATTCCAAGGGTTCAACACCTTCTATGGGAACCTTGATAACCGTGATACATAGAGGGAACTAGAGTAGCTATGGCAAAGACGTCCATCAACGAACTCAAGGTTTAATTGAATGCTAGAGATGGTAACGGATATTCGCTTTATCCGAAACTTATAGGCATCTGCCGGATAAAAATCCAATAATGAAAAATGATGGGGAATCCGTTAGGTTTTAGGTTTTATAAGTGATAACCGACGGATAAACCGATAGGTTTTGATTTTTGAAGTTAAAAATACGAAAATCCAAAACCCGATTATTAATTAATTAATTAATTTATATATATATATATATATATATATATATAATACATATACTAATAATATAGTCACTTATCAAGTATTATACCAGCAACCAAAACCTTTGTTATTGGGTTTTTAAAAATTTTAGGCCCAACACAACTATTTTACAAAAGAAGAAAAAAAACAGCTATTGGGATTAACCTAACTAAAAATGTACTAAAAAAAATTCTTATCTATCTAACCCTAAAAGTACTAAATTAAGTCTAAAGCAGCATTCACTAAATGTTTGAAAAAAAGCTTTACTCAGCCGCTTAGCGCCTCTCATCTATAGGGCCAGGCTTAACAATCTGTAAAGCTCCACTTTCGATATCTCTCTCATTGTCTTAGTAAGTTTCCTTTTCATTTCTCACTAATTTATCCCTTCCCTCTCTATATTATGTTGAAGGTTCTATATGTATATATATATACATATATACACAATTGCCTTTATCGGCAATGAAGGGTACATCTTGTTAGTTTTATCTAGAACAAATGAACTAATTGGAACACTAAAAATGAATGGGACAATCCGCTCTTTGACTTTTACAAATGACGGGCAACAGTTACTAAGCTCGGGCGGTGATGGGCAGATTTATCACTGGGATTTGAGAACAAGAATTTGCTTCGACAAAGATAAATGGTACCTCTCTTGTACTTCTCCGAGTGGAGATCTTTTGGCAGCTGGTTCGGATAACGGGATAGTAAACATATATATAGATAAGAATTTCTAGGGGGTAGAGAAAACCCATCAAGGACATTGAGAATCTGACCACAAGAGTTAATTATATGAAGTTCAATATATATATATATATATATATATATATATATATATATATATATCTTCAATTGTGCATTGGCTATACTAACTTTTATCACCACAAAGTTAGCTATAATTTACACAAAATATAGATATTCACTCAGTAATCTGGCATAACTTTTACTTTGATTATGGTTATTACATATTCTAAGGTGATCGTTCACGTTGGCTAGAGAAAAAATGGGAAGCATTTATGTATATATATATATATATATATTCTTTGACGATCTTGATTATGTTTAATGAAACATTGCCTTCATATATATATATGAAGGCAATGTTTCATTAAACATAATTAAGATCGTCAAAGAATCATATGGATAACCAGCTATGGCCGAAAATGGAACAAGGCATATTTCAAAAATTTCTAGCAACATAACCTTGTATCAACACATATTTTTCAAGTAATGTCTATAAAACTAGCATGCAAAGCAATATATATCATTGATAAATCTATATTTTTCGTATTTTAACCCATTAAATCATGTACGATTACTATTATTGTAAGCATAAACTGAATATTTGACACAAATTTAGTGCAATATAGGTTTTGAAGGAGAAATGGCGAAAATGATGTCAAACGCTAATATTTAGAGCGATTCTCGGAGAATACTAAAGGAGAAAGGTAGAACGACCTTGACACGAACTAATCGAGATTGAATTTGGCCAAATGGAGTGCGAAAACGGATTCAGGACGCCGAAAAACCTTGAATTAGCCTTAGTCAAACTTTTGGTCAAAGTTAAAGTCAATGGCCAATGGTCAACGCGTGAATTGTAACATCAGCGAGTGAACAGTAACCAGGCATATCATAGGCGCTGACATCATGCTGATACAGTTGTGACTCAGGCGTTGACTTCATGTTGACATAGTAGTGACTCAGGCGCTGATATCATGCTAACCCAAGCGATGACATCACTATACAAATAATAGCCGTCAGAATAGTACTATGCAAATAGTATGCGTGAACAGTAACTCTGAATAGTACCCAATTTTCTCCTATAAATACCCCTCTTTGCCATTTCATTTGAACACCATTCATTTATTAGATTTTGTTCTTCTTATTGTTAGCTTTATATTATTAGCTTAGAAGTAATTTTGTTCAAAGCCTGAATCGAGGAGGACATAGCCAAATCAAAGTCATTCTAGAGAATCAAGATCTGCTATTTTCGATAAGTATTCTTTAGATTTCTTGATTTTCTATATGACTTTCTGTATTATAATTGTTATTATGGCACATTAAACCCAAGATTCGGGATGGTAATAAGTGAGGATATTCTTTGTATATAATTTTTTGATTCAAATTATCTTATGTCTTGTATTTTATTTTCTCGATAAGTATTACTTGATTAATCATACATAGACTTGATGTCATGTTTTCGTTAATCAAGATTACACATGCGCCCGGTTTTGTAAACCAATGGCAATATGAGACTATCTCAGATGGATATAGTCCGGTTGTACCAATATCTCCAGGTTACGTAAGGGAAAGATTAATTATGAGATTGGATATAGTTCGGTTGTACCAACACCTCCAATCTTGATAATCAATTAATCTTATCACTTATGTATCCGAGGCCAACTTCAAAAGTGGGAGCTTGTAGCTTTATTTTTGAATGATTTAATCTTTAAATCTGAATCCATAACATTATACTTGAATATTCTGAACCATTTACCATCCCGAATCACATTCGACTCTTGGACTTGATTAAAATTGTATTGTAATTTAATTCTATAATTTTATAATTTACCGTATCTTTTGGACTCTTGGACTTAAAACAAACTCATCTGTGACGGGAAATAGTCAATCAATTCTAAATTAAAGATTAACATAACTTGATAATTCCAATCTCCGTAGATCGACCCTCTACTCACTGCAGCTAGAGTAATTCAAGGTAAGCAATATTTTCAAACATTTAACCTTACTATATTTTATCGTAAAACGACAAGATCAAAATTTGGCGTCGTTGTCAGGGATTGGTGTTCATCAATTAAGGTAAGTTTTTAATTTATGTATATATATGTATATATATGTTGATATGTATATAGCTTCATTTTCTTAATTTTTTTTAATCTTATTTTCTTGTCTTTTTTTATACTTTATTTTAATTTTATTTCTTTGCTTTTCGTTTGTTGTTTTGATTTTGTATGCATTGTCGAAGATCTTTAAAACCACCCATCTTTGTTTTTGATTCAGAAATTGAGAAAACTTTCAAATCCAAAAACAAAGCACGAAAATTTTCAACCATAGCCGATCAGAATTCGAACCCAAATCCAGATCCAAATCCAAATCAAAACCAAAATCAGGATCAAGTTGTAGGTAGAAAAGTAGGAAATGTTAGGAGGAGCATAAAAGATTCTTCCACTCCACAAGATTATGTACCTCCTCGAGCCATCGCCTTACCTGAAACTGATGAAGGTTTTAAGATAAAGTCACACATGATCTCAATGCTTTCCATTTTTAACGGTCTTTCTAATGAAAACCCGTATGATCACATTAATAAATTTGTCCAAGCATGCAATTTGATTAACACCAGATCTGCCTCAGAAGAGGTTGTCAAATTGAAAATGTTTCCTTACTCCTTAATGGACCAGACACAAACTTGGCTTTACAGATTACCTTCTGGTTCCATTACTTCTTGGGGTCAATTGCAAAGAGAATTCATTGAAAGATTTTTCTCTTCTTCAAAAACCAATGAATACAGGCAAATTAGTAATTTTTCTCAGTTACCTGGAGATGCATTTCATGAGAGTTAGGACAGATATGAAAGCTTGCTTTATGAATGTCCACACCATAGTATTCCAGACTGGCAATTAGCCCAGAATTTCTATCAAGGGTTAAATGAGCATAACCAAAGTTTGCTCGATTCAGCTTGTAATGGTTCACTTCTTGAGAAATCTCCAGAAAAGCCACGCAATTGTTTATAAAATTGAGCAACAATTCACGAAAGCGTGCATCTTCATCTAGAAAAAGGAATGAAAATGTAGGCCCAAATGATTACAATTCTTTGTCTTCAAAGATTGAAAATCTAACTCTTGCATTAGAAAAATTGGTTAAAAGAAAAGAATCCTTGCACGTAGTTGATTAAGGCGAAGGTGTTCTTACATCAAATTCCAATTCAATTTCGGAACAAGCTTGTGCTGCTTATAAATATCCTCGCAATTATGATCCATTCTCTAATACTTATAATCCAAGTACCCGTGATCATCCAAATTTACGATGGGATCAAAATTGAGAGGATGTTCAGCAACAAAGACCAAAAGGTTATCCACTAGGATTTCATTCAACATGACAAGGACAGGTACCTTCAAGCTCTAATTCAAGTTCCCATTCTTATGGTACTACTTTTGAAGAATAGGTTTTGAAAAAATTTCATAACATGGAACCAACTTTGCAACTGGTGAATTCACATACAAAGTCAATTGCCAACTTGGAAAGACAAATAGGGCAATTGGCTAGCATCCTTTAGAAAAGAGAGGAATAAACACTCCCTGCCTAACCAGATGGGAATCCAAAAGGTAAGACCCAAGTAGCAGCTACAAATCAAACAATAGAGCACCTTCAAGCTGTCACTACACTGAGAAGTGGTAAGAAAGTAGATAACAAGGTAAGCATTGAAGCTTACGAAAATGCAAGACAAGCAAAGAAAAAAGTTAAGCCTCAAGTTACTGTTGATTCATCAAAAGAAGCTGAAAATGAACCTGAAATGATAATTTCACATGAAAAAGTTCCATTAACAGTGAGTCCCAAGGCACCCTTTCCACAGTCATTAGGAAACCAACCTAATAAAGAATCTAAAAGGGAATAAATGCTTGAATCTTTTAAACAAGTTAAGATCAATTACCCCTGTTAGAAATCATCAGACAAATTCCTGCTTATGCAAAATTTCTTAAGGATTTGTGCACTCAGAGAATGAGGAATTCAGCGTTGATATCAAACAAGGTAAGATTGACTGAAAATATAAGTTTCATTCTTACTTCTCTTGTTCCGCCGAAACTGAAAGATCCTGGTGTATTTACTATTCCTTGTTATCTTGGTAATCACTGCATAGATCGTGCCCTTCTTGATTTAGGAGCTAGTATAAATCTTCTTCCATTTAATTTTTTTGAACAGTTAGATATATAAGAATTAAAACCTACTCTTGTCACCCTTTAATTGGCATATAGATCACTTAGAATCTCTAGGGGCATGAATGAGAATGTTTTAGTAAAGGTTGATGAATTTTATTTTCTTATGGATTTTGTTGTTCTAGATATGGAATCAGGAAAAAAATCAAAAGTTCCAAACTCTAGTCATACTAAGAAGACCCTTCTTAGCAACAACTAATACAAAAATTCACTGTGCAACTGGAGAATTAGAGTTTACATTTGGAGATATTAAGGTAAAGCTGAATATTGCTAATGCTGCTAGGTTTACAAATGGGGATGATGGTCTTGAATGTTTTATTCTTGATAAGATTGATCCATTAATTGAAGAGTCTTTCCTTAGTTTCATGCAAAAAGATTTTTTGGAGAATACTTTGAATCATGGTGAAATAGTTTTGAGTAGGTTTGAGGAGGAATCCGATGAAGATAATGAGTCTTTAGAGGGCAATCTAGGATTTGATGAAAAACTTCAGGTATGTGCAATAGAACCATCCTTGACTCTTTCTAAGGAACTCATGCTTCCTTCTGTATAATCTTCTCCTGTGTTGGAACTCAAACAACTTCTTAGTCACCTCGAGTATGTTTTTCTTGGGTCAGATCAAACACTTCTAGCTATTATTGCTTCTAACCTCTCTTTGGAACAGGAAGCTAAACTTATTGATGTGTTGTCTAAGAATAAAGAAGCGTTAGGCTGGACTATTGCAGATCTTAAAGGAATAAATCCTTCTTTTTGCATGCATAAGATCAATTTGAAAGATGGAGCTAGATGCAACGTAAGCTGAACCCGAACATGAAGGAAGTTATAAAGAAAGAAATAGTAAAGTTGTTAGATGCAGGTATCATTTATCCTATTTCTGATAGTAAATGGGTTAGTCCTATATAGGTTGTGCCTATGAAATCAGGAATCACTGTTGTGACAAATGATAAAGGAGAACTGATACCTACTCGTACCATATCTGGATGGCACGTGTGTATTGACTATAGGAAACTCAATGTTATGACAAGAAAAGATCATTTTCCTTTACCATTCATTGATCAAATCTTGGACAGGTTGGCAGGCAAGGTTATTATTATTTCCTTGATGGATACTTGGGATACAACCAGATCCCTGTGGATCCCGAAGATCAGGAAAAGACAACTTTCACATGCCCATTTGGCACATTTGCTTGAGAATTCCTTTTGGCCTTTGTAATGCACCATCTACTTTTCAACGTTGCATGATGTCTATTTTCACTGATATGATGGATGAATTTGTTGAAGTCTTCATGGATGATTTTTCTATCTTTGGTTCTTCATTTGAAATTTGTTTGAATAATCTTTCTTTGGTGTTGAAAAGATGTCAGGAATCTAATCTTGTCCTTAGCTGGGAGAAAAGTCATTTCATGGTTCAAAAAGGAATTATTCTCGAACACATAATATCCAAGGAAGAAGTTCGGGTTGATAAAGCTAAAGTTGATATCATCTCAAATCTACCTCCTCCTACAATTGTTAAACAAGTGAGATCGTTCCTTGGGCATGCTGGTTTCTATCGACGATTTATAAAGGATTTTAGTAAGATTGTTAGACCTTTATCGAATTTGTTGGTACAGGATACTCCATTTCAATTTGATGAAAAATATGTCACTACTTTTGAAATGTTAAAAAATGCCCTTTCAACTGCTCCGGTAATTTAACCACCAGATTACTCTATTCCTTTTGAAATTATATGTGATGCTTCAGATTATGACATAGGAGCAGTATTAGGTCAACGCAAGGATCGCTTTCCTTGTGTGATCTACTATGCCTTCCGAACTTTGGATTATGCCCAAAAAAATTACACCACTACAGAAAGAATTGCTTGCTGTAGTTTTTGCATTAGAAAAATTTCGGTCTTATGTGTTGGGTTAAAAAATCATCATTTATTCTGACCACTCGGCATTAAGATACCTGTTGGAAAAGAAAAATGCTAAACCTAGGCTTATTCGATGGTTATTATTAATTCAAGAATTTGACTTAACGATCAAAGATAAAAAAGGTCGGGAAAATGTAGTTGTTGATCATTTATCACAGATTGTATCTAAGAAAATAGAAAATGAACTACCCTTGAGTGATACGTTTCCTGATGAACAACTTTTGGCAATTTTTTCTCCTAAACTTCCTTGGTATGCACATATTGTGAATCATCTTGTAGTAGGAAAAATACCTAGGGAATGGACCAAAGCCGAAAGGGATCGATTTTCCTCCAAAGCAAAACACTATTTTTTGGAAGATCCTCATTTGTTTCGTGTTTGTTCTGATCAAATTATTTGCAGATGTGTGCCAGAACATGAGCAATTGAGTATTATGTCATTTTGTCATTTGCAGGAATATGAAGGACATTTTGGAGGACGAAGAACAACTATCAAGATTTTGTAGAGTGGATTTTATTGGCCTACAATGTTCAAAGATGCTCATGAATTTTGCAAGGCATGTGAAAGATGCCAAAAGATAGGTAACATGGGAAAAAGGGATATGATGCCCTTAAATCCTATTTTGATTTGTGAACTTTTTGATGTTTAGGGTATAGACTTCATGGGTCCTTTTCCCCTTTCTTTTGTTTTTCAGTACATTTTAGTTGGTGTCGATTACGTGTCAAAGTGAGTAGAAGCAATAACAACACGAACCAATGATCACAAAGTGGTTTTGCAATTCTTAAAGGAAAATATTTTTGTAGGTTTGGAATTCCGAAGGTTATCATTAGTGATGGTGGAAGTCATTTCATCCACCGAGCTTTTGAAACATTGTTGAGAAAATATTCAGTTACTCATAAGGTTGCTACTCCTTATCACCCACAAACTAGTGGACGGGTTGATGTTTCTAATAGGGAGATTAAATCAATTCTTGAAAAGACAGTTAGACCTAATAGGAAGGATTGGTCTAATCATCTCACCGATGCACTTTGGGCATATAGAACAACATATAAGACCCCCATAGGAATGTCTCTTTTTCGCCTAGTTTTTGGAAAACTATGTCATTTACCTGTTGAGTTGGAACATATAGCTTACTGGGCAATTAAGAATGTGAATTATGATTTGCATAAAGCTGGTGACAACAGGTTATTCCAACTCAATGAACTTGAGGAGATACGGTTAGAAGCCTATGAAAATGCCAAACTTTACAAGGAAAAAATGAAGAGAATTCATGACAAAATGATTGTTTAGAAGTCTTTTGTTCCTGGACAAGAGGTATAGTTGTTTAATTCTAAGTTATGATTGTTTCCAGGAAAATTAAGGTCTAGATGGGAAGGACCATTTACAGTTGAACAAATTATCCCTTCTGGGGCTATTAAGATAAGAGATAAAAAGAAAGGTAAAACTCTATTTATAAATGGACAAAGGCTAAAACCAGCAATTAAACTGCAAAATTGGGGTGAAGAATCGATTGAACTTACTAACCCAAATCTAGAAAAATGAAATTTTCTTCTGATTAAATCTTGCTGAAAATGTTAAACTTAGCGCTACTAGGAGGCAACCTAGTGTTCTTTTCGATGTTTTAATTTAATGTTTGCCATTTACATTTACCCTGTGAATCTTTCTCCAGCTTAATGTGGTTTAGGTTTTAACCCTGAGAAATATTCATAGAGGTACCATTGTCTGATACTAGTGGTCACTGTACGTTTATGTGTGTGATTGACTTGGCCAGTGCAATTCTATCTAATAGTGTATGCTCCATTCCACTAGCTTAATATAGTTTGGGTCTATTGGGCATTACTTGATAAGGTAGTTAGGAGTGAGAGTATTCACTAGACGGTATTGTCTGTAACGTAAAATCCCACTATATTGCTCTTGATCTTGTGGAACTGGTTGTGGCCCTATGTGAATGCCGAAAGAATACACTAGATGGCGTGAGCACACAAACCTCTGGGAGAACTAGTCCTCTATGTTCTAACTATATATATATATATATATATATATATAGAACATAGAGGACTAGTTCTCCCAGAGGTTTGTGTGCTCACGCCATCTAGTGTATTCTTTCGGCATTCACACACACACACACACACACACACATATATATATATATATATATATATATATATATATATTTATATATTTGTGAAAATAGGTTTGAGGAAGATTATATCTTCATTAGTCTTTAAAAAAAATCCCAAAATGTTCTCATTTTTCACAAACTCTTGAACCTTAGAAAAGAGTTTAAATGGTCTGAGTGGTTAAATAGTTTTTTTTTTTTTTTAAAAAAATTTAAAAAAATTTTGAAATTTTTTTTTCTCATGTGTGTGGCTTAGATGTTTGTCATTTTTTTTTTCTTTAAAAAAAAAGAAGAGAGATAGGGTCGATCAAAAGGGTTTTTATCCTAATCTTTCTTTCCCTTATTCTCTTCTTCTATTCACCGCTGACACCCAATCTCTCTCACACAATCATCACAATTTTCTCTCCATCTCCCACTCTTGTTTCATCAACTCAAAATGGTCGACCAAGTTTTAATGCAAGCATTGCCTCTTACTGTGGCCATTTTTTCCCTTGTCTTCTTCTTGAACATCTTCCTCATCTATCTTTTGATTAGGATGAGACGAATCCAACATGGAACAAAACAAGAAAGAAAAAAAGATTTTTAGTTTTTGAGCTTATGTAATAAGTTGTGTTGTTATGATTTTTTTTTGTTGAAATTTAAAAAAAGAAAAAAGGGCGGCCGAAAGGTTTTAAAAACCCTAACCCTACCATTTGTTTCTCATCTCTTTCTTCTTCATTTCCTCCTTGCCGACACCATCTTCTACTTTCTCCCTACAAAATTTCTCCTTCTTCAGTTTTTTTGTTGAAATTTCCACGAATATGGTGATGTTTAAGCGTCTCACAGCAGAGGAGTCCCTGCTTGTTCTTCTTGGTGTCATTATTGTGTTTCTTCTTTATCTGGCTTGGTTGGTTCGTGGACTGACCAGTTCCTGGGAAGAGAAAGAGGAATAGGCTTATAATATAGGTTGTTTTGTTATTGTACTTGTTAAGTTAATGTACCATTTGCATTTCCATGAATAAAAAAAATGGAGTGTTGATGTTTGATTTGTTAAAGCTGGGGATAGATATCTGGCCAATGTCCGAACTCCCTCAAATGTGGTTCAAAAGAAAAAATATATATTTTTTGATTTAGTTCTCCTGAATATTAAATCTAGGGATTGCATATTTGATATGTCTCGAGAATGTCTTTAGTTAATCTTGCAACTAAGGTCTTCTAACAACTTTGAGTAATTTGGTGTGGCTTCCACCCTCTCTGCATAATTTTTAACAACTATTATTGCTATACATTCATTAGTGTAAATATTCTGAGTCTCCTCTAATGCACTCGTTAGCAAACCATTAAAGGAGATTTATTATGTATATTTTGATTTGGTTTGTTAAATTTCTCTCTCTTCACAAAAAAAAAAATGAAAAATAAAAAAAGGGTGTTTGTTCTATTTTGTGTGATTTTGATTTTTTTGACAAAAAAAAATTAAAAGTTAAAAAAAAAATTAAAAAAAAAATCAAAAAATATAACAAGTTGAAAAAAAATATAAATATTGTGAAAACCTAATTGTATATAATTGAGTTTTATATTTATTTATTTAAAAAAAAAAAAACTTACAAAGAGTTTGTTGTATATAATTTTTATTCTATTTTATCCTCACAATATGTTGGTGTTTGAAACTATGAATGATGAATCTATTTCGAAATCAATCAAGGACTAATGCTTGGAATTTTTATCAGGTTGTAGAGGGTCGATCCATGGAGATTGGAATTATCAAGTTAAGTTAATCTTTAATTTAGAATTGATTGACTATTTTCCATCACGGATGAGTTTGTTTTAAGTCCAAGAGTCCAAAAGATGCAATAAATTATAAAATTATAGAATTAAATTACAATACAATTTTAATCAAGTCCAAGAGTCGAATGTGATTCAGAATGTTAAATGGTTCGGAATATTCAAGTATAATGTTATGGGTTCAGATTTAAAGATTAAATCATTCAAAAATAGGGCTACAAGCTCCCACTTTTGAAGTTGGCCTCGGATACGTAAGTGACGAGATTAATTGATTATCAAGATTGGAGGTGTTGGTACAACCGAACTATATCCAATCTTACAATTAATCTTTCCCTTACGTAACCCGGAGATGTCAGTACAACCAGACTATTAGTCTCATATTGCCACTGGTTTACAAAACCGGGCGTGGGCGCATGTGTATTTTTGATTAATGAAAACATGACATCAAGTCTATGCATGATTAATCAAGTAATACTTATCGAGAAAAGAAAATACAAGACATAAGATAATTTGAATCTAAAAATTATATACAAAGAATATCCTTACTTATTACCACCCCGAATCTTGGGTTTAGTGTGCCATAATAACAATTACAATACAAAAAGTCATATAAAAAAATCAAGAAATCTAAAGAATACTTATCCAAAACAACAGATCTTGATTCTCTGGAATGACTTTGATTTGGCTATCGCCTCCTCGATTCGGGCTTTGAACAAAATTACTTCTAAGCTAATAATATAAAGATAACAATCATTTATATATAATGGACAAGAGTATAGATGGTGGTATACCTCTTGAAGATAGCCAAAGGGTGGATGGAAGATTTATTGGATGCGGACTAGCTCCTCCTCAAATGCGAAGGCTCTAGGCGGAAACACATGAACATCCAAGGGTTGAATCCACTCTAATATGAAATGTGCTAGCTTATCTAAGTGGATTAGAGCTTGTACTAAACTAGAAGACAAGAGAAAAACTCTAACTCTCACAACCTCTCTTGGCCATGACTAGCATGCTTGGAGAGAGAGAAATGTTGTCTTGTTTTTCATCTTATCTTGCTAATAATCGTTAGATTGAGTATTGAAGTGGATAAGTAGTTTTTGTCTTAATCCCAAGACAAAACCACTTGTTTAATTTAAAACCATGGCTTAAAACCACTTTCCTAACCAAGATTAAATCCTAGCCATTGCTTTTTGAATTAGTTAAGTATGACATCACCCATGAGAGAGAATAAGTGGAATGATGACTTGGAAAAAAGCTATCCAAGTAATCTTCTCTTACTAATATATATATTAATATATATATGTTGTAATTCTCCACTAACTTGTGTAAATATCAATTAATTCTAATCTCTATTAGAATAATTAATTAATTGAAACAACTTTTAATATTTACACAATGACCCTAACATTTTCACTAATTATATTTTTGGCCTGTTAACTTTCAACGACCAAAGTGAATGACGTTAATTCTTTAATATCTCTTCCAAAATAAATACAAGCTCATTAATAACCCTATTCATTGTGACGGCCGAGATTCTACCGTATATCTTTTAATTGTTGCATCCACTATTTGCGCAATTGTATTGTGTTTTACTTGTTGCTTTATGTGGTTACTATTCATCACGTTTTTTCAACTGCTTATTTACTTCGAGTTAGCATTTTTCTCAAATCACATTACTTATATTAGGAATGAAAAAAAAAACATGCTTTGGAGCGGTTAGGGTTGAGAGCACTTGTTTAGAAAATGATTTATTGAAACTAGTGAATAGAATTACGTAGTTATACTTTATATTTTAATTAGCTAGCACATAATTGCATCTTTAGACTTGTCTTTAAGCTAGCTTGACTTATTTAAAATGTCAACACACTCACATAAATATAACACAAATACATATATCTCTCACACACACATAATAAGCTTATATCATAACAAAAAAAAAGCTAAAAAAGAGGGCAGAAACCCGACAGCAGCATATGAGAAGAAGAAGAAAATTTTGCTCACCAATTCTTCATTTCAAGCCAAGCCAAGCTAGGTACAAGTAGTTTAGAGTGTTCTCTAGCCTTCCCTGAGCTTCTACGCGCAATAGGTGAGGGATTTCATGGTTGTTTTTGCATTTCAAAAATGTTACACTTTTCTTGATTTTGTAGATTTGCTATCAAATGATTATGCTATGCTCAAATATGCTAATATATGTTGTATACAAGTAGTAGAGACCACAGTTATGCTATTGTTTCGTATTTTAAACTGTTCAATTTGATGGATTGATTTAGGGCATGAATAGTGACGAGATTTTTAGGGTTTTGTAAAAATGAACCTTATAGGTTGATTTAATTATCCAAATGGATGCTCTAGTTGCTAATAAAGGTAGTGTAATGACCCCGTAAGGTTTAATTGCTCGTAACTTAACAAAAACATGAAATAGGCAACTTTTTAAAAAGGGTTTCGGGGTAATCGCAAATCTGGGTTAGTTTGGCCTACACATTTGGGATTCCTAGGCTTTATAGGTTCTAAATAAGCTTTGCTAACTCTCGTTTGAGTTCTAGTCGAGGTACGTGTAGTACAAAGTCATAAGGGGAAAATTGGGGCTTTTGTGCTAAATGCGGGTAATTGGGTAACTGTGAGGGTCTTAAGGGTATCTTATGGGTTAATTAGAAGTATGTAATATGCCATTTGCTAATCTAGAACAATAGCTCGAGTTTAGAAGAAAAATGGTTTGTGTTACAAAGGGGTTAAAGTAGGAAATCGATTGTCTCACGCTTCCATGATCTTGTAACTATTCCTTGGGTGTTTAAATGTGTTTCGAAGGCATTCTTGAGCTTTTGGTAATATTCTATGTGAAATGTGTAAATGCCCTTTTGTAATCCAACTAGTTGTTATATGTTAATGCTTCTATTCTTACTGTTTCGAGGACAACCTACTTTGTTGTTCCTCTGATGTGTTATTACTTCCATTATTGTTATTGTATTGCCATTGGTAAGTGTGCATAGTGATTGCGCAACCATAGTGTCAGGGGCGGATGCATTAAATATCGGTTGGGCGGTAGCGGGCTTGCTAGTAGATATTCGATCTCCGTGCTCTAGTCCCTCACTCACCTGGTCTGAAGATTGTCAGGGGGTGTTGGGTCGTAGGTTATCGGGGTATATCCGGAGTACAGCCACTGGAGTGATTGGAGATTTTGCTGGCACATTGGTCGTGGTTCGTGTTACTGATAGATGATAAGAAAATTCTGGAGTGTTGGGGCTAAGTGTATTGTATCCTTTTAAAAATGTGGTCATTTGCTATTTCTATTGTCTTTTACTTGCTTTTATTGCTTATTTGTTTTACCTGTTGCATTGCATACCCCTAGTAGACTTTATCCCTCATTGGATAATTGTGGTTGCTCATACCTCGCTAACATGTTTCAGGAGGTGCTGAGGTTTAACCCCAGCTTGATTTGGTTGAGAGTAAGGAGTAAGAGGTCCAGACTGAATAGTTGCCTTAGTTGCAGTGTCCCATTTGCTTGAGGTGGATTGTGGTTCTTGTTGTTATGTGAAGACTTTGCTTGTTCTACTTTATGTTCTATTTTGGAGCCTTGAGCTCATGTATATATTGTTTAGTTGTAAGTTTGAATGTATTATATGATTAGTATCTGTGGCATGTAATAACTAATATACTTACTTTAGTTTGTTGCATGCTTGTGGGTGTGGTAGCAGGGGTTGTAATGGTTGACTTTAATTTCTAAGAATGTTTAAATGCTATCACAGAGTGGTATGATAAGCGGTTTTGTAAAGAAGTTTGTATTGTGGAATGCATGCTTGTATGTATCTAAATTGTTTGTATTGATTAAGGCTCGGATGACCTTAAATCTAGGATTTTAATTAGAAATGGAATTCTTGTTGTTTTGTGGTTTTATTGAATGCTTATAGGTTTTCAGAATGTCTATGGTACAGAGGAGACTTTGTCCGTTTGTCGGGTCTAGGCTTAACCTTTAGCGTGGGGTTGGGTCGGGGAGTGACATTTAGGTGGTATCAGAGCTATTAGAATGCATGAGCTGAGATAGGTTTCTCGGTCTGTGGGTAGAGGTCTATTATGTGATTGCGTGATTGCATGAATCAGTGACTTTTGATTGACTAAGTGAAAGATTGATTTGGTAAAGAATATGCTAGCATGGAAATGGGAATGTGAAAAGTCTTTTAAGAGTTATTGTATGAATATGGAGAGTCTAGAATGTAAAGTATGGTTAAGTGACTTATATGTATCTCTTGTATATAAAATATTCATATGATCTTATATGTGACTTTATGTGGATTTATTTGAACTTCTTCTTATGTGTTTTATTTGTAAACTACACATATACATGTCATAACACTTTGCATTTTAGCTATCCGAGATGGGGCCTCATCGTTAGAATAGAAATCAAAATGTTGAGGAAGAGGAGGTAGACCGGTGGACTATTAATGCGCAGTTGGCCGTGGCTATAGGGCAGATTGCTCAAGTATTACAGAGACAGGGCAGAAATGTTCCCGCGGGAAATCCGGTTCAGGGTCAGGCTAGGGTAGAGGGTGGTGGTGGTAACTACCTTGTGAAATTCCTGCATCGTGGACTATCTAGCTTCTTCGGGGAGCCCAATGATATGCAGGCTGAACAGTGGTTGAACAAGGTAGAGAAGATTCTTACTAGCCTCGAGTACTCTAATGTGAGGCGGGTTGCGTGTGCTGAATTTTTGCTCGAGGGAGATGCTGAGCAGTGGTGGCATACCTTTAAATCCAGATGGGAGGCAGAGGCAGTACCGCAGACTTAGGATGAGTTTGTTAGAGAATTCCGAGAGAAGTACATTACTGAGACAGCTATTGAAAGATGAGAGCAAGAGTTCATTAATTTGAAACAGGGCAACATGACTGTTGATCAGTATGACGCTGCTTTTACCCGGTTGTCCCGTTATATGCCAGCATTAGAACAGCCAGAGAGCAAGAGAATCCAGAAGTTTATTATGGGGCTGAGGCCTGATATTTCCTTGAATTTGTCTACTCAAAATTATCCCACTTATGCAGCCGCAGTAAGGATAGCTGCCAGATACTAGAAACGCAAGGCAGACCTGTTTAGGGAGCCGAGTCAGACTAGTAAACGACCGCATTAGACTCAAAGTCAGGGGTTTCAGAGGCAGACTGTTTCAGTAGGTCAGGGTTGTCACACCCCAACTCGACCTCTCCTATAATCAGTCAGGACGCAACGGAATTTTGGCAGTATAACGACAGTAAATAGGATACCGAGGCTCTAAACCAACCTCAATAGACATCATACATCAACTCCACAAACCATACAACAAACAACTCCTCAATAATAACAACATACATCATAACCATATTATACAATAAACATTCCTCGTTATACGCCTCCGTTCCAACATAATACATGAACCTTTAATATACATTACCAAGAACATGTTGAGCCAATCTAGCAACCTAATCATAAACAAAAGAAAGGCTACTAGGACAACATCAACTAATTCATTAACTTAATAACATCTTATACATTATAAACTACAAAGCAGATAAAAGTCTACTAAGTTAATTTACAAGATAATAAAACATGTACGACATCACGGATAAGACTCTGGAACATAGGACTCATCCACGTAAGGCACGTTTTCCACATTCTCCTCTTCAGGAGGCACGTACCCGTAATCCTACGAAAGTACACCTGTATGCATGCAATAATAGAGAGTGAGCTTATATAAAATAAGCCCAGCGAGGATCCGATAGATCTCGAGCAAGGTCTACTAAACTCCTTGGAATAATCCTTTGAGTCAGTAAACACACAATAACAACAATAATAATATCATCACATAACTATATAACCATTCAATAAAGGATACTCTAGTTGGTGTAGCTCCAAACACCATCACGATCATAACAGCCTTCTTGTGACTCCCATAAACTCACGCACCCGGGGTACCCCCAATAACCTCGCCTTCCATGACACCTCCGTCATGCGAGCTGGAGGCAATCTCTGATAGTCATGCCGTTATCAACCTGACAGCCCAATGCTACCCGAGAGGTGGCACACACATACCAGAGACCCAGCAATAATAATAAATATCAATCATTCACAAGAGGACAGTCTAGCAGAACTGTTTATCTCCCGGCATCAATCATCAATCAATAATCATATTATCATCATAATAATCATCAATAGTCAATTAAACAACAAAATAACTAAGTTAGATGACAAAGTAGGCCATCCAACTGAACATGCATTAAACACACAATCAAACTCTAAATTACTCATCAACAACTCACAATTCAATCACTCAACCCACACCCAATCAACTAAGGCTCAATTCAATAATTTAAAGAAAGATAACCTAACTTCAAAAATTCATAACCTACATTCTACTAATCCAAACAACTCCAAATCAGTTTCTATCACTCACCCATTCAACCAACTACATTAGCCCCCTTGGAAAACCACCATAACACCTCCAAAGCATGCCCGATAACCCTAAAACCCTAAGGTGTCAAGGTTGAATTTTCCAGATTTTCACCCAAACATCATAATCGAAAATTCGGCATTACAACGGCGCTACCAAGTAATTATCAAACATTTAGAAATCGACGGCAATCGATTCCGATCAACATAACTCAATTTAATCAATATTGAACAAATTAATCAAATTAAAATACCCAGAAAATAAAAATTATGCTACAACCGATAAAAACTCATAGTAATACAACTAAATGATCCCTAGCATGCAAGGAGCAATAATCTACCATCAGATTAGAATTCTAACAGTTCAATTTTCATTTATACGCAAAAATACAAAAGATAACTTTTGAGATCTAGAATTTTTCTCTCACCTTTGATCCGAAGTAAAGCTAGGAATGCGTGCAATAGGTGCCCAACAAGCGGAATCCAGCCCGGTTTGAAAAGATTCTGACTTTAAATGAGTTTTCTAAGGCAAAATTACTTTGAAAATAAGTTGAATAAAATCTCTTTTTTTCCTAAGTTTTCACGGCTGCAAGATGTGTGTAAATGTGGTGTTTTGCTTTGTTTCATTGTGTGTTGGTGATATATGCATGAAAGTCAACAAGTCAAATGAAAGTCAAAGTTGAAACTTTAGTATTTTTAGTATTTTCTTGACTTTAAATGTATTTTATTGATCACCAAAGTTCAAAACAATTATTCAACACCCAAAATAGCTTAAGTAGGTTATTTTTAGGTGACAAGAAGTTTTACAATCGAACAATTTCACCCGAGTCGGCTTAAAACTCGATTTTCGTAAAAGTCGGTGTAAAATCCCTAATAAATTCTTAAGCCGATTTTAAAACCGTTTTCATCAAACACAGGTCTATTAAAGTCCGTGGACTAGGTCTAGAAGGGTTAAAAAGACCAGTTTCAAAATTTTAGCGGACGTGTTTCGAAAACACTATTCACTGAAAATCGACGATAAAATTTCTAATTCCGTTTTTGATGAAAATTTCATGAATGAACATTTAGCACGTATTAGGAGTATTGATGTCAAAATTATAACATTCTAGGCCCTATAGCACATAAACAGGTCATATGCATGCAAAACGAGACAAATCACGTAAATCAAGTTAAAGCAGATAAGTGGGGTTTCACAAGGGTCAGCAGCTGAGGCAAACTCAGAGTTATACAGGGCCTACTCAGACTCAGGCACAACCAGTACAGAGTCAGAATCAGAGTCAGCCTCGTCCAGCGACAACACGTTCACAGTAGGGTAGTTCAGCTACTTCTTCTTACAGAGCTCCTTCGGGAGGCACTGCTCTATGATGTCACTAGCAGTGCAGCTTCTGTTAGCGTCAGGGCACACATAGGAGAACTGCTGGAGGAAATTGAACAGGTGTACAGGCTGCGGGAGTGACCAACACAGGGTCAAGGATTGCTTGAAATTCAAGAACACCGGGGGTCAGACATCTGGTTAGAGTTCTCAAACCAGGGCACCAGTTGCAGTACCAATGCTAGGGGGGACAGGCCCGAGTATTTGCTTTGGATGCAGAGGAGCTTTCGGATACGATTACGGTGGTAGAAGGTACTTTTCTTCTTAATGATTAGTCGATTAAAGTTTTAATTGACTCCGGGGCTTCTCATTCATTTATTACACCTATTTGTGCACAAAATGCTAAATTGAAACATGATAAATTGTTGCATGAGATTGTGGTTTATACACCTATGGGTCCGAAGTTTGTTACCAAATCTATTTGTAAGACCTGTAATATTTATATTGAGGGTTATGTATTTCTTGCTGATTTGATTATTCTACCCTTCAACGACTTTGAAATTATATTGGGGATAGATTGGTTGGGAAGATATTATGCACAGCTTGATTGTAGAAAGAAGATTGTGAAACTAGAAATGCCCGACTAGCCTATAATTGAAATTGTTGGAAGTAAAAAATCAACTGGAACTCCTATAATTTCTTCTATTAGAGCATCAAAACTGTTGAGCAAAGGTTGTGAGGCTTATCTTGCTTATTTAATTAGCCAACCTGGGGACAAATTGAAATTGAATGATGTGCATATTGTGAAAGAATTTCCGAGAGTTTTTCCTGAGGAATTACCTGGGTTGCCGCATGATAGAGAGATATAGTTTGTGATTGACTTATTACCGGGGACTACACCTATCTCTAGGACTCCGTATAGAATGGCTCCACCCGAATTACAGGAATTGAAAGTTTAATTGCAAGGCTTGCTTGAGAAGGGATTCATTCAGCCGAGTTCTTCACCTTGGGGTACACCAGTCTTGTTTGTCAAGAAGAAAGATAGATCTCTTCGCTTATGTATTGATTATCGGGGTCTTAATCAGGTGACTATCAAAAACAAATATTTGTTACCTCTAATTGAAGAGTTATTTGATCAGTTGTAGGGTGCCAGGGTATTTTCTAAATTTGATCTGAGGCAGGGTTATTATCAGTTGAGGATCAAGAAAGATGATGTGCCTAAAACTACTTTTAGAACTCGT
Source organism: Ehretia macrophylla (assembly GCA_037974665.1). Taxonomy (NCBI): domain Eukaryota; kingdom Viridiplantae; phylum Streptophyta; class Magnoliopsida; order Boraginales; family Ehretiaceae; genus Ehretia; species Ehretia macrophylla. The sequence continues at coordinate 76,460,632 of CM075764.1, read as the reverse complement.
TATGGCCATTATGAGTTCGTTGTTTTGCAGTTTGGCTTGACTAATGCTCTCGCCGCATTTATGGATTTAATGTAGAGGGTATTCCGTCCATATCTGGGCCAATTTGTGGTTATTTTTATTGATGATATTCTTGTGTATTCTAAATCTGAGGCTGAGCATGAACAACACCTCAGGATTGTGTTGCAGACTCTTCAAGAGCATCAATTATTTGCAAAATTCAGCAAATGTGAATTCTGGCTAAAGCAAGTTACTTTTCTCGATCATATTATCTCGCAAGATGGTATTTCTATTGATTCGGTGAAGATTGAGATTGTATTAGCTTGGAAACGGCCTGAAATTGTTATAGAGATCCGTAGTTTTCTTGGCTTAGCAGGGTATTATCGAAGATTTGTCAAGGACTTCTCTAAAATTTCTGGACCTTTGACTCAGCTTACTCAAAAGAAAATTGTGTTTGAATGGAATGATAAGTGTGAGGCTAATTTCCAGGAATTAAAGAAGAGATTAACCACAACTCCTATTCTTGCTTTGCCTGAAGGTTATAATAATTTGGTAATCTATAGTGATGCTTCTAAGGAGGGTTTGGGCTATGTATTGATGCAGAATGGAAAAGTTATTGCATATGCCTCCAGGAAACTGAAACCTTATGAACTCAACTATCCGATGCACGATCTTGAGCTTGCAGCTATTATCCTTGTATTAAAGAAATGACGTCATTATCTCTGAGGCAACAAATTTGAAATCTTTACAGATCATTAGAGTTTGAAATATCTGTTTTCACAGAAAGAGTTGAACATGAGGCAGAGGCTTTGGCTGGAATTACTTGAGGACTACAACTACACTATTAATTATCTACCAGGTAAGGCCAATATTGTTGCTGATGCTTTGAGCCGAAATGCTACCATTGCTAGTTTGATTATCAAAAATTGAGAATTCATGGAATAACTATGTTTATGGAAGCCCAAAACTTCAAATTCTGGTATTCAGTTTGCAAGTTTGCAGATTCAATCTCTTTTATTATCCAGGATTAGAGAAGCACAACATATTGATCCTCAATTGTTGAAAATCTTTGAAAAGTCTAAAGGGGGAGAGTCGGATTTCAAACTACATGATGATGGTATTCTTAAGTTCAAAGGCAGAATTTGTATTCCGAATGAGCCAGCCTTAAAGAAAGACATACTTGCATTGGCTCACAGTTCTAGATATACTATCCATCCAGGCAGTACCAAAATGTATAGGGATTTAAAATAGAACTTCTAGTAGAACAACATGAAGAGAGAGATTGCCGACTATGTTGCTAGATGTCTTAAATGTCAGAAAGTTAAAGCGGAGCATCAGAGACCTGCAGGGCTGTTGCAGCCTTTGGCTATTCCTGATTAGAAGTGGGACCATATTACTATTGATTTCATCTCAGACTTACCGAGATCTTCGAAGGGTAATGATTCAGTTTGAGTTGTTGTTGATAGATTGACCAAGACTTCTCACTTTATTGCTAAAAAGAAGACTGATTTTCTTGATAAACTAGCTGAGTTGTATGTTGAGAATATTGTCAGACTTCATGGTATTCCAAAGAGTATTGTGTCAGACAGAGATCCTAGGTTCACATCTCAGTTCTGGCAGAAGATTCAGAAAGCTTTGGGCATGACGTTGAGCTTCAGTACTTCTTATAACCCTCAGACGGACGGTCAATCTGAGAGGACTATCTTAATCCTTGAAGATATGTTGCGAGCTTGTATTCTGGACTTCGATAAGAGTTGGGAGAAATATTTACCGCTCGCAGAGTTCGTCTATAACAATAGTTATCTAGCTACTATTAGTAAGGCACGGTATGAGGCACTTTATGGGCGTAATTGCAGATCACCTCTTTATTGGTATGAAGTTGGTGAGATGAAGACTATCGACCCTACTCTATTACCTGAGATGAACTGAATGATTGATAATGTGCAGTTTATCAAAAAGAGAATGCTTATGGCACAAAGTCGGCAGAAGAGTTATGCAGATAGACGTCGCTGAGATTTGGAGTTTGCCTTGGGTGATCGGGTATTTCTGAAAATCTCTCCTCGAAAAGGTTTGATTTGGCATGGTAAAGGAAGTAAACTCAGTCCAAGATATGTGGGACCATTTGAAATCACTGAGAGAGTTGGTGCTTTGGCTTATCGATTAGTTTTACCTCCTAGCCTGGGTAGAATTCATAATGTCTTCCATGTGTCTATGCTTCGGAAGTATCAACCAAATCCTTCTCATATTCTTGAGCCAGAGGCACTAGAGATCAGTGAGACTTTGACTTATACAGAGAAACCTCTTCGGGTCGTAAACCAGAAGGTTCAGGTGCTGAGAACTAAAAGCATTCCGATGGTCAAGATACTGTGGAATCATCACGGGTTAGAGGATGCCACATGGGAGAAAGATGATCAGATGCGAGATCGCTATCCTGAGTTATTTGCCGAATCATGTAAGAATTGCATGGGCGCAATTAATTTAAGAGGGAGAGGGTGTGACGCCCGAGATTCTACCATACATCTTTTAACTGTTGCATCCACTATTTGCGCAATTTTATTGTGCTTTACTTGTTGCTTTATGTGGTTACTATTTATCACATTTTTTCAACTGCTTATTTACTTTGAGTTATCATTTTTCTTAAATCACATTAATTATATTAGGAATGAAAAAAAAACATGCTTTGGAGCGGTTAGGGTTGAAAGCACCCGTTTAGAAAATAATTTATTGAAACTAGGGAATAGTGTTACGTAGTTAAACTTTATATTTTAATTAGCTAGCACATAATTGTATCTTTAGACTTGTCTTTAAGCTAGCTTGACTTATTTAAAATGTCAACACACTCACATAAATATAGCAAAAACACATATATCTCCCTCACACACACACATAATAAGCTTATATCATAACAAAAAAAAGAAGAAAAACTGAAAAAGAGGGCAGAAACCCGACAGTAGCATAGGAGAAGAAGAAGAAAATTTTGCTCACCAATTCTTCATTTCAAGCCAAGCCAAGCTAGGTACAAGTAGTTTAGAGTGTTTTCTAGCCTTCCCCGAGCTTCTACGCGCAATAGGTGAGGGATTTCATGGTTGTGTTTGCATTTTAAAAATGTTACACTTTTCTTGATTTTGTAGATTTGCTATCAAATGATTATGCTATGCTCAAATATGCTAATATATGTTGTATACAAGTAGTAAAGACCACATTTATGCTATTGTTTCGTATTTTAAACAATTCAATTTGATGGATTGATTTAGGGCATGAATAGTGACGAGATTTTTATGGTTTTGTGAAAATGAACCTTATAGCTTGATTCAATGATCCAAATAGATGCTCTAGGTGATAATGAAGGTAGTATAATGACCCCGTAAGGTTTAATTGCTCGTAACTTAACAAAAACATGAAATATGCAACTTTTTAAAAGGGGTTTCGGGGTTATAGCAAATCCGGGTTAGTTTGGCCTACACATTTGGGATTCCTAGGCTATATAGGTTCTAAATAAGCTTTGCTAACTCTCATTTGAGTTCCGGTCGAGGTACGTGTAGTACAAAGTCATAAGGGGAAAATTGGGGCTTTTGTGCTAAACGCGGGTAACTGGGTAACTGCAAGGGTCTTAAGGGTGCCTTATGGATTAATTAGAAGTATGGAATATGCCATTTGCTAATCTAGAACAATAGCTCGAGTTTGGAAAGAAAATGATTTGTGTTACAAAGGGGTTAAAGTAGGAAATCGGTTGTCTCACGCTTCCATGATCTTGTAACTGTTCCTTGGGTGTTTAAATGTGTTTCTAAGGCATTTTTGAGCTTTTGGTAATATTCTATGTGAAATGTGTAAATGCCCCTTTGTAATCCGACTAGTTGTTATATGTTAATGTTTCTATTCTAACTGTTTCGAGGATAACCTACTTTGTTGTTCCTCCCATGTGTTATTACTTCCATTATTATTATTGTATTTCCATTGATAAGTGCATTGCATAGTGGTTGCGCAACCATAGTGTCAGGGGCGGATGCATTGAATATCGGTTGGGCGGCAGCGGGCTTGCTAGTGGATATTCGATCTTCGTGCTCTAGTCCCTCACTCGCCTGGTCCGGAGATTGCCAACGGGTGTTCGGTCGTAGGTTATCGGGGTACATCCGTAGTACACCCACTGGAGTGATTGGGGATTTTGCTGGCACATTGGTCGTGGTTCATGTTAGTGATCGAAGATAAGAGAATTCTGGAGTGTTGGGGCTAAGTGTATCGTATCCTTTTAAAAATGTGGTCATTTGCTATTTCTATTGTCTTTTACTTGCTTTTATTGCTTATTTTTTTTATCTGTTGCATTGCATGCCCCGAGTAGACTTTATCCCTCACTGGGCAATTGTGGTTGCTCATACCTCGCTAACATGTTTCAGGAGGTGCTGAGGTTGAACCCCAGCTTGATTTGGTTGAAAGTGAGGAGCAGGAGGTCCAGACTAAACAATTGCCTTAGTTGCAGTGTCCCATTTGCTTGAGGTGGATTGTGGTTCTTGTTGTTATGTGAAGACTTTGCTTGTTCTACTTTATGTTCTATTTTGGAGCCTTGAGCTCATGTATATGTAACGCCTCAACTCGACCCCTCATACAATCAGTCAGGACGCAACGGAATTTCGATAGTATAATGACAGTAATTAGGACACCGAGGCTCTAAACCAACCTCCTCGCAACTCATACAACCAACTCCACAACAATTCAACAATTAAACAACACAACCATAATATACAATAAACATTCTTTTACCTTTGCATCCATAGGTTATACGCCTCCGTTCCAACATCATACATTTACTATATAACATACATTTCCAAAATTGATTATAACCAATCTAGTAGCCTAATCATATTCCAAAACAAGACTACTAAGCTAGCAACATTTAATCCATTATCTTTACAACATCTTATACATCATAAACTTCTAAGTAAATACAAACCAACTAGTTTTAATATACAAGTTAACCAAAGAGTACAACATCAGATATCAAAGACAAGACTCTGGCACATAGGACTCGTCCACATATGGCACATTCTCAGCCTCCTGAGGCACGTACCCATAATCTTGTTCAATATCACATGTATGCATGCAATAATTGAGAGTGAGCTTATATAAAACAAGCTCAGTGAAGATTCGATAGATCTCTAATAGTATTTACTATACTAATTGGAAATCATTATTTGAGCAATAAACACATAATAATCAACAATAACAATATAAGCACATTAGAAATAATGACCAATCAATAAAGGATACTCTAGTTGGTGTAGCTCCAAACGCCATCACGATCTCAACCATTCTTCTTATAACTCCCCATTACTCATGCATCTGAGGTACCTCTCTAACCCCTCCCTCCATGGCACCTCCGCCCATGCTAGCTGGGGGTAGCCTATGATAGTCATGCCATTATCAACCCGACAACCCAACGCTGCTCGAGAGGTGACACACACATATCAAAACTCATGACAATAATAATAAACATTCATATCTCAGAAGGACAACATATCAAGTTGACTATCTCCCGGCTCATCAATAATCAATTATCATAGGATGACAACAAAGTAGGTTGCCTATCTACCGGCTCATCAATAATCAATAATCAATAATCAATTAATAACATTTCAACAACATATCATCTAATAAACAATTAACAACTCAACAACTAAGTTAGATAACAAAGTAGGCCATCCAACTTGACATGCATTAACCACATAACCAAACCCTAGTCTAACCATCAACAACTCACAATTCAACATTCAAACACCACCCAAACATCCAAAGGCATAATTCAACATTTTAAAGAAAGACAACCCAAACTTCTAAAAGTCATAACTTACATTCTACTAATCCAATCACCTCCAAACCAATTTCTATTACTCACCCACTCAAGCAACTACATTAGGCCCCTCGGAAACCAACTATAATACATCCGAATCAAGCCCAACAACCCTAAAACCCTAATGCATCATGGCTGAAATTTCCAGACTTTCACACCAACATCACAATCAAAATTTCGGCATTACAACATTACTACCACGTATTTAACAAACTTTTAGAAACTAACAGCAAACAATTCCAACAACCACAACAACATTTATTCAATAAATAGCCAAATTCTCAATTTTAATACCCGAAAAATAGAATTACATACTACAACGGTTCAAAATAGCTATAAACCCATATGATCAATCCTTAGCATCTATTGAGCAATAATATAACATCAATATAACATTTCAACGGCTAAAAATTCGATTATATGAATTAACATAAAAATGAGATTTTGAGATCTAGAATTTTTCTCTCTCCTTTGATGTGTTTTGATGCAAAAAAAATGTGCAAAGGATGCCCAACAAGTGAATTCAAGCTCTGGTTGACAAGATTTGGCCTTCAATTGCAAGTTCTAATGAAAAATCCCTTTGAAAACCTTCAGTTTTTCTTCCTTTTTTTCTCCTATGGCTCTCGGCCTTGTGTGTGTTGAGTGAGTATGTTTTGTGTTGATTCTAATGTGTGTTTATGCTAATAAGATCAATGCCAACAAATTTTAAAAAGTCAAAGTTAGTTTCCTAGTCTTTTAATTCTATTTTTAGTCTTTTAATTCTATTTTCTTGACTATTTTGCTTGCTCAAGTAAAAATACTATATTTAGTAGTTTAAGAATAGCTGACAACATTTTCACATGCATACCCATACACCCGCTCGGGTAAAAACTCAATTTTTGCAAAAGAAAGTGTAAAAACCTTTAAAATTCTAAAACTGATTTAAAATCCGTTTTAATCAAACACGGGTCTATTAATATCCGAGGACTAGGTTTTAAAACACTTAAAACACTTAAAACACCTGCGTAAAAATTTTAGCGGACAGGAGTTCAAAATACTATTCACAAAAATCGCCGATAAAATTTATGATGCCGATTTTGATGAAAATTTCATGAATGCACACATAGCATGTATTAGGAATATAAATCACATATTTAGCACATTCTAACTCATATAACACATAACAGGTCAAATCACGCAAATCGAGGCAAAGACACGCAAATCGAGGCAAAGACAAAAATTGGGGTTTCACAATATATATCGTTTAGTTGTAAGTTTGAATGTATTGTATGATTAGTATCAGTGGCATGTAATAACTAATATACTTACTTTAGTTTGCTGCATGCTTGTGTGTGTGGTAGCAGGGGTTGTAATGGTTGACTTTAATTTCTAAGAATGTTTAAATGCTATCATATAGTAGTATGATAAGCAGTTTTGTAAAGAAGTTTGTATTGTGGAATGCATGCTTGTATGTATCTAAACTGTTTGTATTGCTTATGGCTAGGATGGCCTTGAAGCTAGGATTTTAATTAGAAATGGAGTTCTTGTTGTTTTGTGGTTTTATTGAATGCTTACAGGTTTTCAGAATGTTCACGGTACAGAGGAGACTCTGTCCGTTTGTTCGGTCCAGACTTAACCTTTAGCGAGGGGTTGGGTCGGGGCGTGACATTCATGATGCTCTATTGTGTGTGACCTTCTAGATTCACGACAGTATAGGGATGAGGGACCATTAAACACTTTTAATCTATTACGAGCATGTCTCCATCATTCTTCGAAATACCTTCACGTTTAAGAGTGACGTCTAGCAACATACGTATCATGACATCTTATACGGTAATAAAGTCCGACTTTTATGAATCTATTTATACTCGCGAAGTAGCGTGCAGTTCGATCCTTCCATTAAATATGTCCCGACCAAATGAGGACCATGACATGATTAAGTCCACTAACTTGATTCAATGCATAGGTCTAATCGGTGGAACGAGAGATGACACTATAGAAAAACCCATTTCCATCAATCACGCCCTGGCTAAGGACTTCCTCATTCTACGACTGAAATAAAATCGCATAAGACATCGCCTCACGTCAGAGGTTAACGAATCCTATCTTGACAATTACCTATCGGTCTTTATATCACAAGACTAAACTGTGAAAGATAGTAACTCACTTTTACGAAGGCAGGTATTGTCCAAACGTTATATTTAGCCCCTGATATATCCAACAACCATAATTTTTCAAGTCAAAGGTTTAATTTGCACAATTCGCAACAAATAATAAACTATTAATCCAAAGTCATGTAGTTTATTATCTACGTCACATTCAATGATCCATTCCACTAATGATCACTCATATATAACTTAATCGCATCCTCATACTGTTATGACATAAGATTCGTCATCCTTTATCATTAACATCCCTATGTTAATCAAAGGTACCTACATATGATAACACAGACTTGATTACTCTAGTCCTGATCAAATAATCTGAGGGTTATGAATCAGTTTTAATGTTAATCATATCAAAGAAACATGCCACTATATTCTAAATCCTTTTAGAATATATTTCTTCTTCGAGTAATATTAAGGACACATTCATATAATTGATCAAAGAATATGAACGTACACAACCATGCTATTAATATGCATATTCACATCATAATGCCCTATATAGGTTATCTAACTATATAGCATTAAGGCATATCACTAACAATCTCCTACTTGCACTAATGCTATCACAAATAGGATTAACGTACAACATACTAGTATCGCCATACCCATCTTCTTTAAGATGATGATCTAATTGTGACTTTTCACAGGATCAATAAGTGGTTCAACTACATTTTGGAATATAAAAAACTTGCTGCAGATTTATTTCATTTTGAGCAACAATTTCTCGAATAATATGAAAAATGCCTTTTCAAAGTTTGGATCTTGATGAGATCTGGGTTCCTTTAGATTGTGCAAAATCCCCATTGTCAACGCAATACAAAAGTATTATCAATCAATGGATGGAACCACTCAAAGTTCTATCAAGAATTTTCTTATCCAAACTATTTCCACTGCAGCATTCAATGTCGTGATGTATTCGGCTTTAGTAATGAAGTCTCCAGTTACTGGCAGTTCGTAACTCTTTCCAACTTATTGTTCCTTCATTACATACAAAAACAAATCCATATATATATATATATATATATATATATATATATCCTCAATTACCTCTATGTAATTGAAAATCTAAATTAGTGAATCCATCTCCATAGAGTTCACTACTCCCAATAGATGAGATCCTAAGTTATTCACTTGGATCAAATTGAATTAGGATGTAACTCTTTACAGCTTTTACCATATCAGGCTGTGTACATACCATAGCATATAGGAAACTGCTTATGGTAGAAGTACAAGACACACGATCCACACGTTGTCTTACTTTATCGGATTTAGAAGACATTCTAAAAGAAAAGATGGATGCCCCGCTTCACAGGCTGGAGACCAAACATTTCTTAGAAATCTTCATCTTGAATTTTTTCAAGATCCGAATTATGTGCAAGCTATGAGATGAGCCTATCTCAAACTCTTCATTCTATTTCCATAGACACGAATCCTGAGATATAAAAGTCTTGTCCCAAGAATATTTATTATTTAACTAGACTAAAGTTGACATCAAAAGTCAGTTTTCTTCTTCCATTGACATAATTGTCATCAATATTCAAGATTTGGTAAGTGATTATGTGATAACCCGAACCCAGCATGCATTTAATGACATTTATTTGCATTTAATTAAGTATCATCTTAAATGTTAGCATTGAATTTCGTGTTTAATTTTAGTTAAACATTCATTTCTAGCATTAACTTCATAATTCTTTAAAATATTCCAGAAATAGTTAAATTAATTATTTTTAAATGAATATTTATTATTTTGATTGTTTTGATTATTTTAATAATCGATTTTAGTTGTCTTGCATTAAAATCACTCGGTTTTCAAATAAATGAGAAAAGTAACTCCGAGTCGGAGTGAATTTTAATCTATTCTACTATTCTACTTTTCAAAAATTATAGTTTTCTATTAGTGTTCATCATTTGATTATCGATCATTTATTGATCGTTCGATCGTAGCATTTCGAAATGAGAGTTAGAGAAATATTCCTCGGACTTAGTGAAAAATGTTTTTAGCTTAATTTAACCAGTTTTAGTTGTTTTTCATTTAATTGCATTGTTTTAACTTGAATTAGATTTAAATGGCATTAAAATAAGCTTATTTGACCATTTTTAACTAAAGATTGATTTTGCAAATGACCAAAATGCCCTTGTCACCCTTTTAAATAATAAAACAAGGCAAAAATCAAAAAAACAAAACCATAAATGCCATCCATGTCCCCCCCCATTGCCGAAAGCTTGAGGGAAAAGAAAAAAAAATTTGTTTTGCATTTTTCTCCTACAATCGTGCGTGGAATTGCTCGGGAGTCGTGGCTCGGGTCCTTGCGGGTCTTGGTCTTCAATCTCTGTGAGGGTTTTCACGCTTTTGTGCATTTAAATTCGAATTTGAATTTTGTGTCAATTTTTTAGATTTGATATATAATGTGTTATAATGCCTGTAATTACTTGATATAGCTTCCTTTGAGTTCGTAGAGCATTGTTTGATAGTTATTTAACAATTGTTACGGTTGAAACTGCATATTTGAAATTGGGGAAGAATAATGAATAGTGAATTATGAATAGTAAACCCTAGAATTTCGGATTTTGATCCGAATTGCGATTGTTTGATTTGGATAGGTGCCATTAGTGATAGAAAGATAAAATGTGCAATAGAAACGGATTGGCCTTTGTTAAAATTAGAAATTAGACAAAGAAACGTGAAGGGGCCGTTTGACCAAAAGTTGACCGTGCTTGAATTGAGTTGGGGGTTTTGCAATTGAGGGCATGGAAGCACTTTTGGCGCTGTTGTGGCGTTGATTGAATGACCGATTAGTATAGTTGTAGTTCAAACGCGATAGGTGGACTTTCGGGCTTCGGTTGGGAAAGTGAGGTTTAGTGACATAGAAACGTGCCTTGTAGTGCCTGAGTGAATGTAGTGAAATCGATTTCCTAATCTCGTAGCTCGTCTGCTCGTAATTGCCTTTGGAAGTTAGAGATTGAATAGTGATATTTGTCGTTTTCGTGTTTGAACTGCTATTACTTGTTTGATTGATAATCTTGTTGATATTAATGATAGTTATGCTTGAAAAGTTAATTGAATGCTAGTATTGATTGTAAATGCTTGATATCTCGTTTATCGCCTCTAATCTGTATTGTTGTGCTATCGCTCGTTTATCGCCTTGTATCGTGTCTTGCATTGCATAGTGTCAGGCGCGTGAGTGATGGGCCTCTCTGGGTAGTCTCGGGCTGCCAGTGTTGGTTGCTCTAGCTCCGTGTCCTATTCCCATTCTCGCTTGGGTTGCCTCCCAGGGAGATTTGGGTCGTAGAATTGATGGATACTTCCGGGGTATTCCAAACTAAAGTTATAAGGTGGTTGCGCGCTTATTGTCATCGTTGTCAACATCAAGCTCGAGATTGATGTATCGCTCGTGAAATGGTACATTGCTCGTATGAGTGAACCATAGCCTTTAGAGTGTGGTATAGCTTTGAATGGTTGTGTTAATGCTTTCATTACTTGTTTATTGTATTGATTGTTTATACTGATTGCTTACTTGTCCGTTATATTGCTTAACTGCCTTATTTGCATTGCACGAATTTCTTTCTCTCCACCTCGATATCTGTCTCGCCCTCACTGAGTATACGTGTTGAGTATACTCACTCATCACCACCACATTTCAGGAAATGCCATGTTAGCGGGAAAGTTCGTGATTACGTGAAAGTTCGTGCTTGAAGGGTTGTCTTGCGTGCTATGTGGCTTGAGTTGTCAAAGATGCAAAGATGTATGTTTCATGTGTTGTTTGTATTTAGTGTTAAAAAGAATGTAATCTAAGTTTTATTAGGTTATTAAAGTGATTCGAAAAGCTAGCTTATGTATTCAGTTAGTATAGTTTAACTTCAATGCATGTTTGTAATGTCCAAAGTAAAAGAGTTAGAATGGTTTGATAGTCTAACTTATGCAGTACGTTAGTATGGTTTAATTGTCAAGCATGAATGTACTTGCAAAAGATATGAAGAGGTAGGTTAGTCTGTAAACTGGAAATGTATATTTACTTGTGTTCGCTTGTTGAGAACCAAGGCTCGGATGGCCTTGAGGGATTGTGAATGTTTGGACACGGTATTGGTCCATTTATATGTTATTACAGGTTTTGCACTTTGCCTAGAAACAGGGGAGACTCCGTCCGTCTTTTTCTAAAATTTTGCCCAGGTTTGGAATTGGGTTGTGATTAGATTGATTGATAGAACTTCCGGTCTCGAGAGGGATTGGGGTATTATAGATTATACTCCCACTAACCTTCTTGCAAACACAGGATTCATCTTCATATTTGATGAAAATGATCTCTATCATTTCATCATCATATAAGATGTTCCAAGAATATGAAGCTTACATACTCGATCATATTTGGACTTTAAAACCCTCAATCGTTCTATATAGACATCTTCACCAAGATAACTATCTGGGAACGCAGTTTTAATATCTATTTGCTAGTTTTAACAATCACAGTATATGACAAAAGCAAGTTCGAGCCTTATGGAATAAAACAACTGGCAATTAAAGGTTTCATCATAACTAACCCCTGTTTTGACAACAATCCTTCTCCTACTAGTCTTGTTTTACATGTTTCTACATTTCCCTCATTTCCAAAACACCTTTGGAACATATGGAATCCATATTTACTTGTATTGCCTACTTCTATTTCATTGATATCATGTATCACTTCCTCATAAGTAGTAGGATCATATACATGATCATTATTCTCACAGACAACTTCTGTTTATCCTAAAAAAGATACCCTTATCTTTTTGGAGGACATGATATTCTACTCAATTTACGAGGAACCTATGTGATGACTTTGTTCTGGACTTTGCTGAATAGGCCCAAGATTTGAATTACTTCGTAGTCTAGAGGACTCTTCCTCATTCCAATTTTCATCCTGCTACCTCTTTCTTGAACAAACTCCAATTCAAGAAGGAAAGCATACACGACTGATCAACCAATTATGATCACTAGGAAAATAGAAATAATATCATTTCGTCTCCTAAGGATATCCCACAAGTATCCCTTTATCAAATATATTTCCTAACTTGTCCGTCTTAAGTTTCTCAACAAAAGAGGACATCTTAAGTCTTAATGCGATTAAGACTCGGTTTCCTACTTATCCATAACTCATATGATACAATAGGAATGGTTTTAGTTGGAACCTGGTTCAACAAGTAAATGGTGTGGCTGGTGGAGTGGTCCATGAAGTTAGACCTGTCCCTTTCTAGAAATGATTTTGGTATTAAAGTATTAATTTCCACGATCATATCATGAAATCTTAATACCTTTTACCAATTGGTTTATCATACTCAAGTCTTGAACTCTTTGAACCCTTTCAAAGCTTTAGACTTATACTTTATCAAGTATACATAACTATACCACAATCAACCACTGGTGGAAGTTATGAAGTATCAATAACCAATGTGAACTATTTCTCTAAATGGTTCACAAAACATCACTATGTTTCAATGCTAACAATTCAATGGCTCCTACACTTTATCAAACAAATATGACTTAGTCATTTTACAAGAATCCAAAGATTCATATGTAGGGTTAGGGTAACATCCCAATAAACCAACTTGTTTATATGACCCATTCATATTAATCTTTTCTTGTTAACATGACGAAATCTTAAGTGCCATAATTGTATTGCATTACTTTGATTATTTCTAGGATAGTCTTTCCTTTGAAGTAAAAGTGAAAGTAATATGCACGCACTTGTTTGTTTGAAGATAGTTTTTCAAAATAGTCATGCCGAAGTTTCATTACAATAATAAACTTTTGAGCATGAAGCTTACATTGGAAAATTTCACAAAACTTCCAAAGTAAGCATAGGGATAGTTACCACTATCCTAATGAAAACATCATTCAAATAAAAGAAGATGAGCCAAGCAAGCATATATACATTTTAACTTTACTTGGCTAAGGTGGCAACCCTTTGCTACATAGCTAACCTTCAAAAATAACTTCACATTTAAACAAGATTATCAATGACCAACCCCATGATAGTGGCAACAAGCTCCCACTGGCAACACATCATCCCTATCAGGCCAAGCAATGCCTCGTGAAAAGTATGGAGTTCAACGATTCCTTCTGCTTCTCCTCCTCCTCCTCCTATTTTTCTTGATTCTCGGTCTGATACTGGAGGAAGAAGTAACATCAGGACTGTTCTCCGCACCATTACCCACTCTCTGGGATTGCCAAGCAATCAACATATTATGGAACTCTGGTAAGGTACACTCCAACTTATGCATATGAAAATCCATGATAAATGGGCTGAAGGATGATGGCAAAGATTGCAAAATCATATCAGTCTAGAATTGGGAGTTCATGATGAAACCGTATGCTTTAAGCTGAGTTATCAGATAGATCATCCTGAGGCAATGCTAGTTCACATCAGCTCTCTCCTCTATCCTCTAACTGAATTGTGAGACCCCGAATTTGGCCATATTTGCAATTATGTGTTTTAACCTGTTTATATGTGTTATATGAATTAAAATGTGCTAATTAAGTGATTGATACTTCTAATACATGATATGTGAGCATTCATGAAATTTTCATCAAAATCGGCATAAAAAATTTTATCGTTGGTTTTTGTGAATAGTGTTTTAAACACACGTCAACTAAAATTTTGACACAAGTGTTTTAAACGTTTTAAAAACTAGTCCTCCATTATTAATAGACCTGTATTTGAATAAAAATTATTTCTAAAACTGATTAGGAATTTAAATAGATTTTACGGGCGAAAAAGTACATTTTTAAGCTAAAATAGTGATTTTTACTCAAAACGATTATTGCGTTGACTTTCATTGACCTAGTATATATTAAATACAAATTATATTTCATTTTAAATATTTATAATATGGAACAATTGAAAAATGCATTTAAAAGACATTTGAAAACAAATAATATAACTTTTCATATTCTTTTACAAAAACTGAGTTTTTACCCGAGTCGGGTGTAAATGTATGCATGTGGAACTCCTTGTCAACTAAAAATATGCTACTTAAAATAGTCTAGGAGTTAATTGCATGTTGGTGAGCAAAATAGTCAAGAAATAGAATTAAAAGACTAGAAAACAATTAAAAGACTAAAAAATACTAACTTTGACCAATTCTTTTTGCATTGACTTATTATTTAACTTAATATATACTCAAATATCAGCCAAAACACCACAAAAACACATCAAAAACCGTGGCTCCATGAGGGAGAAGAAAGAAGGCATTTTCAAGGTTTTTCAAAGCATTTTTCTCATAGATTTTGCATTTCAAAGCCGAATTGAGTCATTCAAAGCTTGATTTAAATTTTTGGGCACCTATTGCACACATTTCTAGCATCACCTAACATCAAAGGTGAGAGAAAAATTCTAGATCTCAAAATATCATTTTTATGTTAATTCATATAATCGAATTTTTAGCTGTTGAAATGTTAAATTGATGTTATATTATTGCTCAGTAGATGCTAAGGATTGATTATATGTGTCTATATAAGTTTTGAACCGTTGTAGCATGAATTTCTATTTTTCGGGAATTAAAATTGAGAATTTGGCTATTTGTTGAATAAATATTGTTGTGGTTATTGGAATTACTTGTTGTTAGTTTCTAAAAGTTTGTTAAATACATGGTAGTAATGTTTTCATGCCGAAATTTTGATTGTGATGTCGGTGTGAAAGTCCAAAAATTTCAGCCATGGTGCATTAGGGTTTTAGGGTTATTGGCTTGTTTTGGATGGCTTTTGATTGGTTTCCGATGGTGTGAATGTATATGCATGTGTGGGTGAGTGATAGAAACTAGTTTGGAGCTTATCGGATTAGTAGAATGTAAGTTTTGACTTTTAGAAGTTGGAGTTGTCTTTATTTGAAATGTTAAAATGTTGTCTTTAACTGTTTGGGTGGTTGATCTTGGATTGATATTGATAGAGATCGGGGTTGAATGTTGGGTTAAATGCATGTTTAGTTGGATGGCCTACTTTGTCATCTAACTTAATTATTTCATGAATATATAATTGTTGATTGTTAAATGTTGTTAAATTGATGGTTGAAATATGGTTTAATTGTTTATTGATTATTTATTGTTGATACAAATT
Source organism: Ehretia macrophylla (assembly GCA_037974665.1). Classification (NCBI taxonomy): domain Eukaryota; kingdom Viridiplantae; phylum Streptophyta; class Magnoliopsida; order Boraginales; family Ehretiaceae; genus Ehretia; species Ehretia macrophylla. The sequence continues at coordinate 76,444,560 of CM075764.1, read as the reverse complement.
CGTGAGGAGCACACTTGGGGTTAATCCGGGGTGTTACAATGTTAATTGAATGATGATTAGTGAGTACGAGAATCGAGCACTTTCGTTGCTGATCTCTCGGATATTGAATGATGATTATTGATTACGGAAATCGGGCACTTTCGTTGCTGATCTCTCAGTTTATTTACATTGAGTCTCATTGTTGTGAGCTTTGATAATGTTGTGTCACCTCGGGAGGCATCCTGGGCTGCGGGCACAGTTATCATGGCTAATCCCTATCTCGTATGGGCGGAGAGGCCATGGGGTATGGGTCTAGGTCAAGGTACCTCAAGATTGTGTCATTGGGTTTGGAGGAGTTGATGAGCATTGAAAATGGTGTGTAGAGCTTCATCAACAAATGTATCGTATCCTTATTGTGTGTTTACTGTTATTGCTGTTGTTGCACTTATAATGTTAATGAAGTTTATTATGTGTTTACTGCTCAAATGATGATTTCCAAGGAGTATAGTAAATACTGCTGGAGATCTATCGAATCCTCACTGGGCTTATTTTATATAAGCTCACTCTCAATTATTGCATGCATACAGGTGTTACCAATCTAGATTACGGGTACGTGCCTCCAGAAGAGGATAATGTGCCATATGTGGACGAGTCTTATGTGCCAGAGTCTTGTCCTTGATATCTGATGTTGTATTCTTTTGTTATCTTGTATATTAAAACTAGTTGGTTTGTATTTACTTAGAAGTTTATGATGTATAAGATGTTGTAAAGATAATAGATTAAATGTTGTTAGTTTAGTAGTCTTGTTTTGGAAAATGGTTAGGCTACTAGATTGGTTATAATCTATTTTGAGAAAATGTATGTTATATAGTAAATGTATGATATTGGAACGGAGGAGTATAACTTATGGATGCAATGGTAAAAGAATATTTAATGTATATTGTGGTTGTGTTGTTTAATTGTTGTATTATTTGTGGAGTTGGTTGTATAAGTTGTGAAGAGGTTGGTTTAGAGCCTCGGTGTCCTAATTACTGTCATTATACTGCTGAAATTCCGTTGCGTCCTGACTGATTGTAGGAGGGGTCGAGTTGGGGTGTGACATTTATTCGTATCAGAGCTTGATTAGCTTGTAAGCCAGGGTATCCTCGGAATGTGGGTAGATGTCTTAACATGAATGTATGTACTCAGTGTAAAGTGAATTACATGTTAATAAGTTTATGTGATTAACTTGTTTATGTGACTAACTTTTTATGTGATCAATATGCCTTATGTGTTTAGTGAACCAAACATGATCAATGTGTTTGTGTGATCAGTATGTCTTATGTGTTAAGTGAATTAAATGTGGTCAATGTGCTTTATGTGAATAACGTGCCTTACGTGCTCAATGTGTTTTATGTGACCAGTGTATGGTACATGCTCAATTTGCTTATGTGCAGATTGTGTACTTAGTATATTTATGTTACATTATATGTGTTTAATTGATTTCCTAGGTACGTGCTTTAGATATTATTAGTAATATGTGAATCTATCTTCTGTAGCTTACATTTTAAATTGTGCTAGATATCTTGCAAATCTGATTAGGTATTACTGAACTTTAACACATTTACTAGATTAATAGAATGAGCAAATTGAACTAAAAGTGTTATGTGTGTTATGAACAGTTTACTTTATATGTTATTAACTGTGTACATGCATTACCTATAAAATGGTAAGTAATCTCTTCCTTTGAAAGAGTCGGTAGTAGCAAATTTCCCTAAAAGTGGATTAACAGAAGAAGGAACAGTAGATCAATGGTTATGGTGATCAGTAGATGGTACTCAATGCTCAGAGTTGGTATTTAATGATCAGCCTTTGGCTTTTTCTTCGGTATCTTCATTTGGAATTCTTGATTGGTTTTCTTATCCGGTATATGACTTTCGGTATCTGGTATTCCATTTGGAATTCTTATTTGGATTCTTTTAGGGCAAACGGTAATCTTATTCGCATTCTTCTTCGAGATTTCTATATGAAGATTCTTATTCAGTATACTTCATTGGAATTCTTCTTTGGTATTTTCTATCGGTATTCTTATGTGGAATTCTTATATGGTGTTATCTCGAGTTCTTATTTCGGGATTATTATTCGGTATTCTCCAATGGTGATCTTGTTCGAAGTTCTCAGTTGGTATTCCTGATTGGTGCTCTATTACGAGATCTATGTTTGGCGTTCTTCTTTTGTAATTTATTCGGGATTCTTATTCGGAAGTCCTAGTCGGTGTTCTTATTCAGCGTTCCTATTCAAGCTTCTTGTTCGGGGATTCTTATTCGATGATCTTATTCGGTGTTCCTACTTGGTGTTCTTAGTTGGTATTTAGAATTTGGTATTCGGTCTTTCATTTCGTATGTTTGAGTCAACCGCGCCTAAGTTACCACGAGGATCAAGGCAGAATTGTGCGGACGCAATTGTTTTAAGAAGGGGAGAATATGAGACCCCGAATTTGGCCATATTTGCAATTACGTGTTTTAACCTGTTTATATGTGTTATATGAATTAAAATGTGCTAATTAAGTGATTAATACTTATAATACATGATATGTGAGCATTCATGAAATTTTCATCAAAATCGGCATAAAAAATTTTATCGTTAGTTTTTGTGAATAGTATTTTGAACACACGTCCGCTAAAATTTTGACACGAGTGTTTTAAATGTTTTAAAAACTAGTCTTCCATTATTAATAGACCCGTATTTGAATAAAAATTATTTATGAAACTGATTAGGAATTTAAATAGATTTTACGGGTGAAAAAGTACGTTTTAAAGCTAAAATAGTGATTTTTGCTCAAAACGATTCTTGCGTTGACTTTCATTGACCTAGTATATATTAAATACAAATTATATTTCATTTTAAACATTTATAAAATGGCACAATTGAAAAATGCATTTAAAAGACATTTGAAAATAAATAATATAACTTTTCATATTCTTTTGCAAAAATCGAGTTTTTACCTGAGTCGGGTATAAATGTATGCATGTGGAACTCCTTGTCAACTAAAAATAGTCTAGGAGTTAATTGCATGTTGGTGAGCAAAATAGTCAAGAAATAGAATTAAAAGACTAGAAAACAATTAAAAGACTAAAAAATACTAACTTTGACCAATTCTTTTTGCATTGACTTATTATTTAACTTAATATATACTCAAATATCAGCCAAAACACCACAAAATCACATCAAAAATGGTGGCTCCATGAGGGAGAAGAAAGAAAGAATTTTCAAGGTTTTTCAAAGAATGTTTCTCATAGATTTTGCATTTCAAAGCCGAATTGAGTCATTCAAAGCTTGATTTAAATTTTTGGGCACCTATTGCACACATTTCTAGCATCACATAACATCAAAGGTAAGAGAAAAATTCTAGATCTCAAAATGTCATTTTTATGTTAATTCATATAATCGAATTTTTAGCCGTTGAAATGTTAAATTGATGTTACATTATTGCTCAGTAGATGCTAAGGATTGATTATATGTGTTTATATAAGTTTTGAACCGTTGTAGCGTGAATTTCTATTTTTCGGGTATTAAAATTGAGAATTTGGCTATTTGTTGAATAAATGTTGTTGTGGTTATTGGAATTGCTTGCTGTTAGTTTCTAAAAGTTTGTTAAATACGTGGTAGTAATGTTGTCATGCCGAAATTTTGATTGTGATGTCGGTGTGAAAGTCCAAAAATTTCAGCCATGGTGCATTAGGGTTTTAGGGTTATTGGCTTGTTTTGGATGGCTTTTGATTGGTTTCCGATGGTGTGAATGTATATGCATGTGTGGGTGAGTGATAGAAACTAGTTTGGAGCTTATCGGATTAGTAGAATGTAAGTTTTGACTTTTAGAAGTTGGAGTTGTCTTTATTTGAAATGTTAAAATGTTGTCTTTAACTGTTTGGGTGGTTGATCTTGGATTGGTGTTGATAGAGATCGGGGTTGAATGTTGGATTAAATGCATGTTCAGTTGGATGGCCTACTTTGTCATCTAACTTAATTATTTCATGAATATATAATTGTTGATTGTTAAATGTTGTTAAATTGATGGTTGAAATATGGTTTAATTGTTTATTGATTATTGATTGTTGATACAAATCCGTGAGGAGCACGCTTGGGGTTTATCCGGGGTGTAGCCGAAGCGGACATTACTTTCTTAGTAGCGCGCTCGGGGTTAATTCGGGGTGTTACAATGTTAATTGAATGATGATTATTGATTACGGGAATTTGACACTTTCGTTGCTGATCTCTCTGAATATTGAATGATGATTATTGATTACGAAAATCAGGCACTTTCGTTGCTGATCTCTCGGTTTATTTACATTAAGTCTCATTGTTGTGAGCTTTGGTAATGTTGTGTCACCTCGGGAGGCATCCTGGGCTGCGGGCACAGTTATCATGGCTAATCCCTATCTCGCATGGGCGGAGAGGCCATGGGGTGTGGGTCTAGGTCAAGGTACCTCAGGATTGTGTCATTGGGTTTGGAGGAGTTGACGAGCATTGAAAATGGTGTGTGGAGCTTCATCAACAAATGTATTATATCCTTATTGTGTGTTTACTGTTATTACTGTTGTTGCACTTATAATGTTAATGAAGTTTATTATGTGTTTACAGCTCAAAGGATGATTTCCAAGGAGTATAATAAATACTGTTAGAGATCTATTGAATCCTCACTGGGCTTATTTTATATAAGCTCACTCTTAATTATTGCATGCATACAGGTGTTACCAATCCAGATTACGGGTACGTGCCTCCAGAAGAGGATAATGTGCCATATGTGGACAAGTATTATATGCCAGAGTCTTGTCCTTGATATCTGATGTTGTACTCTTTTGTTATCTTGTATATTAAAACTAGTTGCTTTGTATTTACTTAGAAGTTTACGATGTATAAGATGTTGTAAAGATAATGAATTAAATGTTGTTAGTTTAGTAGTCTTGTTTTGGAAAATGATTAGGCTACTAGATTGGTTATAATTTATTTTGGAAAAATGTATATTATATAGTAAATGTATGATACTGGAACGGAGGCGTATAACTTATGGATGCAATGGTAAAAGAATGTTTAATGTATATTGTGGTTGTGTTGTTGAATTGTTTGTGGAGTTAGTTGTATGAGTTGCGAAAAGGTTGGTTTAGAGCCTCAGTGTCCTAATTACTGTCATTATACTGCCGAAATTCCGTTGCGTCCTGACTGATTGTAGGAAGGGTCGAGTTGGGGCGTGACATGAACAACTCCTTGGACAGTTCGTATCTGATAATACGGCTATGCTCACCAAACAATTTTTGCAAGGCATGAATGATCTCCGCAGCATTAGACACGTTCTCATAATACGACTGCAGATCCTTATTCATAGATGCAAGAATATAGCTTTTGGCACGCATGTCATGCTCAACCCATAAATCATAAGTTTTATAGTCTACCTCAGTGGCCGTTTCATGCAGGGTAGCCAAAGGAGGAAGATCTAGAACATATTCTATCTTTTCGAACCTTAGAACAATTCTCAGATTACGATACCAATCATGAAAGTTAGGTCTGGTCAAACAATTATCATCTAGTATACGGGCAATTGGATTTGTAAACGAAGCCATTAATACAAACTGCAGAAAAATAAATAACACAAAAAGTAAGATTACAAGTTGATGAAGAATGCAAAACTATTTAAATATGCACTTTTAAATAAATAGTTACTCCCACTAATTCTTATTGAATCTCATACTCCTCAAATAAGAAGCGTGAATCTATAAAGACTCTTAGTGGGTTGACCAAATTATCTTAACACAAATATCCCTTGACCTTTGTGGTATACTTGAGATATAGGTGTTGAGACCCAACAACTCTTTTTTGTCTATTTCCCCAAATAGGCTATGGTCAATATATTCAGTCCCTAAATCACTTTAATCTCAGCTTTAGTGTGTTCTTGACTAAGTGATCTAGTTAGATTAAACCCATCATTTCCCGGTTATCCGACAAATTGAATCTAGTGACCTCAACTTTAGTGTATTCTTAGCCATTGGATTTTGGAAGATAACTATATCTCTAAGTTATACTAGCGACTCAATAAACTTATTATGAACTATATTCCTCTACCTTTGGGTTAGACCGGCTACAATTCACTTTAAGTTCCTTTAAGCCCTAGGATGGCGGAGGACTACGATAAAAACCCCTTTTACCATTTTTATTAATCTAATATTAGTTTGCACGTGGGGAGGTTTGGATTTGTTTGTTTGAGATCTCATCATGCATACAAAGCTACTTATAAGCAACTAACACATTAGAGCAAATAATAGCATGCATGCAACACATAAGAATGATGGATCATGGGCTTGGCCTTGGGACAAAAACAAGGAAAGACAAGACTATCCTAAAACACATAAAAATGTCTTCATCGTCTTCAATCCTTAAGTCCACCAATGGTCCTCCAACTCCTTGGAATCTTTCAATGGTCTTCTTGCAAATCTCTTGAAGATATACATAATATACCTCACTACAAGGTTTTCTCATTTGCAAGAAAAGTAAAATTAGACTTATGTCTCAATTACAACCCAAATTGAAAGACATAATTACAAAGCCCATTTGAAATTACAACCATTTAACTTCCAAGCCATGATAAAAAAACACCATTCAACCATCTATATATACTCATTAAGCTATGATTAAACATAGCACATATAATAATCAAAGCTAAACAAGTACGCTAGCAAACAACTCATGTATCACATACAAAAGTTAACTTTAACATCTAGTCCTTAAACTTTGTCAACAACTCCTTGCCAACAACCATGTAAAATCCAATTGACCCTTTAATCATAACACTTTATGACACACATGCAAACAAAGATTATCTAATATAGCAAGACTTTTGGTATCCACAAACACTTAGAGACATTCAACCAACGCATAAACAAAAGATGCACTTTGTTTTCATCATGCAATATCATATCAACCATATAATATCTATAAAGCAAAAACAACTAAAACATATTTTAGGTTTTCAAGCTTTATAGCATGATTTTCCAGCCATCCCAAAATCAAGACACCATTCGGCCAACACAAGAGAAAATAGACACAAATGATTTCATCATGCATTCATTATATTCCATATAATGTTCACAAAGTCAAAAGTATTTAAAATACCTTTGAGCCTTTTCAACTTTGTTAGCATGACATTTAGCGTCCTTTTTCTCCTTGTATGCATTCGGCCAACACCAAGAAAAATAGGCACAAAAACTTCATCATGTAATTATTATATCACCATATAACATTCACAAAGTCAAAACATCTAAAACACCTTTTAGCTTTTCAACTTTGTTAACATGACTTTTTGCATCCTTTTTCTCCTATGTAGGTTCGGCCAAGGCAAGATACATTCAAGAACTTGCTATTTATCATATAATCATTATATCAACATATGATATGCATCAAGTTAAAAAGATCTAAAACCCCTTTTAGTCCTTTTCAACCTTTCTTGTATGACTTTTTCATATTCAAGCATACTTTAACATGACTAGTTTAAATCAACCATTTAAGCTCACATGCATACATGCTACACATATGAAAAACTAGTAATCTTCACATGCATGTAAGGATCAACAAGTATTTCCATAGATCTACACATACAAGTAAGCACCAAGACTAGATCTAAACAAGCATGTTTGTAGAATCTAGAAAAAGTATCATTTTACACACTTTAAAGAGTAGACATACACGACTATACATATATATGCATGTAGATTCATGGACATAAAGCTTGGCTTGGATACCACTTGAAGGCAATGTTTTATTAAACATAATCAAGATCATCAAAGAATCATATGGATAATTAGCTATGGCCGAAAATGGAACAAGACATATTTCAAAAATTTCTACCAACATAAGCTTGTATCAACACATATTCTTCAAGTAATGTCCATAAAACTAACATGCAAAGCAATATATATCATCTATATGTAATGGACAAGAGTATAGATGGTGGTATACCTCTTGAAGATAGCCAAAGGGTGGATGCAAGACTTGTTGGATGCAGATTAGCTCCTCCTCAAATCTGAAAGTTCTAGGTGGAAACACACGAACATCTAAGGGTTGAATCCGCTCTAAGACGAAATGTACTAGCTTATCTAAGGTGGATTAGAGCTTGTACTAAACTAGAAGACAAGAGAAAAACTCTAACTTTCTCAACCTCTCTTGGCTATGACTAGCATGCTTGGAGAGAGAGAAATAGTGTCTTGTTTTTCATCTTATCTTGCTAATAATCATTAGATTGAGTGTTGAAGTGGATAAGTGGTTTTTGTCTTAATCCCAAGACAAAACCACTTGTTTAATTTAAAACCATGGCTTGAAACTACTTTTTTAGCCAAGATTAAATCCTATTTATTACTTTTTGAGTAAGTGGAGTATGACATCACCCATGAGAGAGAATAAGTGGAATGATGACTTGGGAAAAAGCTATCCAAGTAATCTTCTCTTACTAATATATATATATATATATATATATATATATATATATATAGTAACTTTCCACTAACTTGTGTAAATATTAATTAATTCTAATCTTTATTAGAATAATTAATTAATTGAAACCATTTTCAATATTTACACAATGGCCCTAACACTTTCACTAATTATACTTTTGGCCCGTTAACTTTCAACGACCAAAGTGAATGATGTTAACTCTTTAACATCTCTTCCAAAATAAATACAAGCTCATTAATAACCCTATTCATGATGCTCTATTGTGTGTGACCTTATAGATTCACGACCGTATAGTGATGATGGACCATTAAACACTTTTAATCTATTACGAGAATATCTCCGCCATTCTCCGGAATACCTTTACGTTTAAGAGTGATGTCTAGCAACATACATATCATCACAGTTTATACGGTAATGAAGTTCGACTTTCATGAATCTATTTATAGTCGCGAATTAGCGTGTAATTCGATCCATCCATTAAATATGTCCCGACCGAATGAGGACCATGACATGATTAAGTCCACTAACTTGATTCAATGCATATATCTAATCGGTAGAACGAGAGATGACACTATGGAAAAACCTCTTTCTATCAATCACGCATTGACCAAGGACTTTCTCATTCTACGACCGAAATAAGATCACATAGGACATCACCTCACATCGGAGGTTAACGGATCTTATTTTGAAAATTACATGTCGGTCTCTATATTATACGACTAAACTGCGAAAGGCCGTAACTCACCTTTACGAAGGCGGGTATTATCCAAACACTATGTTTAGCCCTTGATATATTTGGCAACTGTAATTTATCAAGTCAAAGGATTAATTTGCACAATTCGCAACAAATAATAACTATTAATCCGAAGTCATGTAGTTTATTATCTACGTCACAATCAATGATCCATTCCACTAATGATCACTCATATATAAGTTAATCGCATCCCCATGTTGTTATAGCACAAGGCTCGCCATCCTTTATCATTAATATACCCATGTAAATCAAAGATAACTACATATGATAGCACGTACTTGATAATTCTAGTCCGAATCAAATAATCTGAGGCTTATGAATCAGTTTTAATGTTAATCATGTCGAAGAAACATGCCATTATATTCTAAAGGGTGAAGTGTATCAGACCCCCTTATACTTTAGCGAAAGTGCACAACACCTCCCTATAGTTTAAAACCCCCTGAGTTAGTCCTTGTAGTTTTTCAAAAGTGCACAATACCCCCTACCAGTAAAAAATCCGTTAAATTTAACGGAAAGTGTACTTCACACGCGTTAAGTGAGATTTTTTTTAACGAATTTATTCATTAAATAATTATATGAATTGATCAAATTACCATTTTTTAAAAAATAATTATAATAATAATAAAAAGTCATCTTCCCCAACCCCTCCCACCCCACCCAGCCCCGTCACCCACCCCCTATCCCCTTCCCCTTCCCCAACATCCCCATACCCTCCAGCCCGTCACTCACCCCTACTGCCCATCCCCTGAGTCACCTACCCCTATCCTCAACCCAGCCCGTCACCCCCATCCCCACTCCTTCTGCCACTGTGTGTTGTATGCATGTGTATTTTATTTTAATGTGTGTGTATATATATATGTATATATGTATGTATATATATATGTATATATGTATGTATATATATATGTATATATATATGTATATATGTATGTATATATATGTATATATGTATATGTATATATGTATATATATATATATATATATATATATATATATAGATAGTTAGGCTTCGAAGATAGTAAGACTAAATACGATGCAGGGTAGACTATAGGGAAAATAGACTAGTTTTTTATTTTCTTTGTATTAGTGGGAAATACACTTCGATCAAGTGTACTTGTATGTATTTCACCATTTGTTAGTATGTTCCAGACCGATGAAGTTTACTACATCTTCAGCACAGAACCAGTCAGATTCAGAGACGATGAAGAAGATGAATCTACAGTCAAGATTCCACCTTCAGACATCATTATCACATAACGACAAAATTACTTTCGGTCACAGTGAAAGTAATTCAGTCAAAAAGACAGAATCATCACATCGCGACAAGAGATCTTTCGGCCACAGTAAAAGGCAGACATGATCATCAAGTCACGACAAAACAAGAATCGACCACAGTAAAAGCCGATCACTATTCATGAATAGTAAAAATCACTTTTTACTATTCACTTTAGGAAAAGTTATTTTTGACTTTTCTTTTCCAGATTTCATTTTTCTTTTTTAGATTCGATATCCTATATAAGACAGAGTCTGTCTCAGATACATAGGATCTGAATTCTCTTTCTCTCTAAATTTTCATTTTAATTCAGTATCACTCTTTGAACATTGTACTCCTGTACAACCAACAGTGTAACAGCACTTCCATTCACAGTTAATAACAAGTAAGAGATTTAATCTCCTTTTATCTCCATCTTATTTGTAATTCAATTATTTATCTGTCTATTATTCCTGTTTATTCCGCTTTCTGTTATGGCTCTTGTTATCTTGTCAATCCTGGTTCTTTGAAAGCGGAATAAACATGAATAATAGACAGATAAATAATTGAATTACAAATAAGATGGAGATAAAAGGAGATTAAATCTCTTACTTGTTATTAACTGTGAATGGAAGTACTGTTACACTGTTGGTTGTACAGGAGTACAATGTTCAAAGAGTGATACCGAATTAAAATAAAAATTTTAGAGAGAAAGAAAATTCGGATCCTATGTTAATGAGACAGACTCTGTCTTATATAGGATATCGAATCTGAAAAAGAAAAGTGAAATGTGAAAAAGAAAAGTCAAAAGTAACTTTTCTTAAAGTGAACAGTAAAAAGTGATTTTTACTATTCATGAATAGTGGTCGGCTTTTACTGTGGCCGATTCTTGTTTTGTCGTGACTTGATGATCATATCTGCCTTTTACTGTGGCCGAAAGATATCTTGTCGTGATGTGATGATTCTGTCTTTTTGACTGAATTACTTTCACTGTGACCGAAAGTAATTTTATCGTTATGTGAAAATGATGTCTGAAGGTGGAATCTTAACTGTAGATTCATCTTCTTCATCGTCTCTGAATCTGACTGGTTCTGTGCTGAAGACGCAGTGATCTTCATCAGTCTGGTACATACAAACAATTGGTGAAATACATACAAGTACACTTGATCGAAGTGTATTTCCCACTAATACAAAGAAAATAAATAAACAAGTCTATTTTCCCTATAATCTACCATGTACCGTACTTAGTCTTACTATCTTCGAAGCCTTACTATCTTCGAAGCCTAACTATCTCTCACCAAACCGCCACATGGCCAACACGGAGTCTTACGCCCTCTGCTCCTCAACGCCGTGACCTTACATGGTTGTTGAAATAGGTTTGCTAAAGGTAAGTTGGCTAAAGGTAAGTTGACTAAGCAAAATACAAAATAAATACAGGCTAGAAGATAAACTAATTTCTAAATTTCCTTTGGCTTTTTGGGAAAGCCACACCCATCAACGGACTTGAGATGTCTTTACCGGTTGCCGTTTGACCCGGACTAGCTGAAGTTTCATGGAACTCTTCAGAAACCATATGACTTCAGAGAGGGGAAGTCTTACCGTTTCATCCTAGTTTTTGAAGGGAACTTAGAAGAACAAAACCCTATATGTCCAATGTTTTTAGAGAACATTAGAAAACTCATATGTCCTGTGTTTTTGGAGAGAACACCGGAAAACTCATTTGTTCCAGTGTATACTCATAGTGGAGTACTACACCCAGTTTATACTCATAGTGGAGTATGACATCTGTTTTCTATACTATTTCCAGTTTATACTCATAGTGGAGTATTACATCCAGTTTATACTCATAGTGGAGTATAAATGCCGTAACAGTCATCTTCATTGTCATCGGCATGATCTGTTGATACTGATGCTTGATCTGAAGCATTATCTAATTCTTCTAGTTGTAGCATGATGGCCTTGACTTCGTCAAAACTGGTGGCCGCTGCTAACTGTGTAGTGAGGAAGTTCTTAAATGAAAGAAATTCCTGCTGTTCTGGTTGGATTTCTTTTTTCTGTTTCTGATTAGTCTCGAGCCATGCTTGAACCTTTGGTGTCGAACATGAAGCATTGTTCATCTTCTTCCACCACATGACTGAGTGAGCTCTTCCGAAAGTCAAGATGTCTAGCTGATTTTCGAAAGATACATGTTTGTACGCGAATTCTGATCTGAAAATCCACGTTACAAAGAAGATTCTGTAAAACACAAAAAATGGAGGAAGATACGCTAACTGAGCTGGTGTCTCCCAATGCTTTGTGAAATTCTAGAATCCTTCTAGTACTGGTTCTGGTAAAATTTCTGTTATTGGACCAAAAGATGCCCACCACTGGATGAACCAATTTGGAACTTCTAATGGGAATGTTTTGGTGAAAAGGAAGAACCATGACATATCATGATTGTCATTCTGGCGATTGAATGCTCTGAACCACGCCTGAATGTAGTCATAATAGTTGTAGTCCTTGAGAGGGATGTCTTCTGGGATCTGTTTGGTTTTCTGTGGGGGTTGTCCCCATTGATCGAGGGTGATCACTTTCTGGAGTTTAGCCTTGACATGGCTGTACTGGCCTGGAGGTTTGTTTTTGTCATCTGGAACAAACTCAATGGATTCTGTTTTTATGAGAATTGTCTCATAATATTTCTGGTCTTTATAGGTGTTTTCTGGGATGTAGTTTGAATGAGGGTGAAGGAACGCTCTGGCAAACTCATCGGGGGTAATGTTGGGGTTCTGTCTGAAATAGAAAGGTTCTGTTACAAGAATTTGATCGAACACATTCTTGTATATGTATGTGGTTGATGGTAACTGTGGTTGTGTTTGTTTAGGTTCTGGGGTGATTGTCTTCTTTTTAGTAACAAGCGGCTGAAACCTGTTACTGATCGTCATCTGAGAAGATGATGTACCTGCAAAACCTGCACGAACATCTGTTAACTGTTTTTGCGGGGTAACTGTCCCCAAAACTGTGAGGTTTCTACCTAGGGGTGACTGGGTAGAATATGGTGTATAGGTTATCTGTTTATCTTCAATCTTTACTGGAGTTGAAGATTGGACTGGGGATGCAACTGGAGTTCTAGCTTTCTGGGCATAGGATGCAATATCTAATGCTTTAGCTTTTCCTTTATCTTTCCTGGGTGCCATTGCTAATTGCAAGGAGTTCAATGATCCAGCAGAATGGTTAGCAACAATTTATAGAAAGAAATACGGAATTGAAACAATTATCAATTTCGCTTCTGGATCTGAATCTGTGTTTCAATCTACTTAATTGCGGTGGACTTGAAACAATCCATCTAAATCCACTAGTTGGATTTTTGGTGTCCGCTTCTGTGATTTGTAAAAAAAAAACAACAAAATGAAAAGGTATTCCCGAAGGAATCCTATGTGATAGGCACATGGCCTGTTAAAAATTCTCTGGTTAAGAAATCAGGGATGGAATTATCCTCTCCCTTGATGTACTGAATGTCAAAATCAAAAATTGACAGGATAGCCTGCCATCTGGCAAATATCTGTTTAGATGCAATATTCTTTACATCCTTAGTAAGTACTTCTTTTGCTGACTTGCAGTCAACACGAACTAAGAATTTCTGGTTCAACAAGTCATCTTGAAATTTTGAAATGCATTTGACAATGGACAAAATTTCCTTTTTAATTGTTGAATAGTTCTGTTGGGCTTTATCCCAAGTTCCTGAATTGAAACGAACAATGTGTTCTTTTCCTTCTAATATCTGTAATAGTATACCACCAAATCCTAATTCAGAAGCATCTGTCTGAACTATCTTTGGAGTATCTGGTTGACATAAAGTCAAAACTGGTAAAACTCTGACCTGACGCTTAATTTCTTTTACAGCATTGGTATGGACATCAGTCCATGCTGGAGGATTCTTTTTAAGACGTTCAAAAAGAGGTTTACATAAATGTCTGATGCCTGGGTAAAAGTCTGCAACATAGTTTAAAGATCCTAAAAATCTTTGCAACTGTGTTTTCTCACGCAGAATGTCTGGAAATTTTTCTGCAAAATCAAGTGTTCTTTGAATAGGGGTGATTTTCCCGAAAGAAATCATATTACCAAGAAACCTAATTTTGGTCTGAAAAAGTCTAATCTTGGGTGCAGAAACCACAAGACCGTTTTCTTTAATAACTTTAAAGAAAATATGCAGATGTTTCCAATGCTGATGAATGTCATTACTGAAGACTAAAACATCATCAATGTAAACAATTGTAAAATCTGTATACTGATTAAATATCTGATTCATGATATTCTGGAATTCTGAAGGCGCATTCTTGAGCCCAAAAGGCATAACATTCCACTCATATTGTCCAAATGGAACGGTGAATGCTGTCTTGTACCTTTCTGATTCAATGACTTGGATTGCCAAAATCCAGATTTCATGTCGAATTTACTGAAGACATGGGCCTGATTTAATCTCTTAAGGAGATCATTCTTGTTGGGTAATGGATATCTGATCCATTGTAAGACCTTGTTCAAGGGCTTATAGTTGATAACTAGATGAGGGACACCTCGTTCCTGTTCTGCATGTTTATTAACATAAAAGGCTGCACACGACCATGGGCTTTTGCTGGGTCGGATTAACTTTTTATCTAATAAACCCTGGATCTCTTTCTTACAAAGAGTGAGATATTCCAGGTTCATTTGAATGGGCCGAGCCCTGGTAGGAATATTTTGTTCTGAAAAGTCTTTCTCATATGGGAGAGAGACTGAATGTTTCTTACGAACCCAAAAGGCCGTAGGAAGATCTGAACAAACTTCTTTTTCAAGTTTGGTCTGGAATTCATTGATGGTCTTTTGCTGTTTAGCAATCTGTTCATCAATTCTGAGGGTCTTGATATCCTGTTTAAGAAAACTGATTTGGTTTTCTTTCTGTTGGATTGAGTTAATATCTCTTCGTTGTGAAGGGAAATAAAACTCAAAAAGAATAGGTTTACCTAACACCTTGGTAGATATACCTTGTTCTGTAACAGTCATGGGAAATAACTGTTGAAGGAATGGATTCCCGAGAATGACTTGGGAATTTAACTGTTTTATCAGCACGAAGCTGGTAGGGAAACAAATACCTTGATTGCACACATGCGCATTAGGTAATTTGTACTGGATATGAAGTCTGGTAGAGTCAGTTGTAGAAAGCTTATCTCTGGTTTTCTCCAAATATCTGGAAGGAATTAGACCTTCTTGGATACAGTTCATATATGCACCTGAGTCTAATAAGGCAATGGTTTTAAATTTGAAATCATCAACCTTGATGGTTAACTGGACATACCATTTCTGGTAAATGATTCTGTTCAGAAGATTGAGGTAATCCTCTGTAGGTTTGGAGGTACTAGCTCCCTCTGTTAACTTGCCTAAAGCAATCTGGGTCTGCTTATCAAGTTCATCATTCTGGGAAAGATATTCTTGACGTTCTAAAGATTCTATTTGTAAGAGTTGGACATCCTGTTGGAGATGTTCATGATCTAATCTGAGATCACAAATCTCTTGTCTATACTCTTGTCTAAGTTGCTGAATTTCTGTTTTTAACAGTTTAATCTCATGCTGGAGATCAGAGATACCTATTGGTTGGGTTTTTCTCTTCTGGAAGTAACTGAGAACATCAGAATAGTTGGTATTCTTGACGTTATTCTGGATAGGAGTGGATTGAGGTTTTTCTTCCTCTTTCTGATCCATAATGTCTTTGAGTCTGAGAAGATAAGCTTGCTTTTCTTCTGGGTCATTGATCTTACAGATCATATCGATCATAAGACCATGAGAATCTGTAAGGACATTTAATCCTTTCTGGCAAAAACATACTCCTTTGCTGGGGCACGCACATTCCTGGATGGAGTTGGAAGAACTACTGGAATAGTAGTTGTCTGTTCCAATTTGATTAATGTTTTCTTCATCAGAGTATTCTGAAGAAGAGCTGGATGATGATTCAAGATCATCTATGGATTGGATAATTTTGCTCTTTGTAGCTTCATCTAATTCTAATGATTGAATTAGTGATCTGATTCTACAATCTTTTGCAAAATGTCCTGACTTACCACATTTGAAGCATCCTGTGGATTTCTGTTCTTTTTTAATATCTTTTTGATATTTCCAATTTCTTCGTGGAAACCTCTGGTAATGTTTCTTCTTATGGGAAGTATATGGTTTGTTGCCATACTTCTGGTTATACTTCTGTCCAATGGACTTGATGTGACTTTTATATTTTCTGGCGAAAATTCTGAATTTATGTGTTTTCTGAGTATGGGGTGGTTTGACTCTTTCCATACCATACTGTTCACACCAATTTCCTAATTCTTTTCTGTTAGATTGTTTCTTTAGCTGTGCTTTGAGTCGAAGATCAGTGCAAATCTTCAAAGCTGTCTTATTAATATGGGATATGATGTCTCCATATGTCATAAGATCATAGTCTAGACTGGGATATTCTGTCGAGAGAGAATCTCTCACTTGCTGAGCAAATAATTTTGGAAGTCCACAAAGGAATCTCTCCTTCCAATAACTGGCATTGTTGTCAGATCTTTGGTATAACTTATTGAGGAAGACATCCTTATACCATCGGAAGTCTTGGAGTGTTCTACATCTGAGGTTCTGAAGGATTTCAGATGTTCTTTCCTAATAAACTGTAGGATCACCTATAAAATGGTAGGTGATGTCGAAGACTAAGGCTGAAAGAGCACAAGACTCTGTCTGACCATTCTGGTTGAGAACAGGTTTTCCATTCTCATTGGTTTTCACCATGTTGAGTATGCCTTCTTTGGTAGCTTCACTGAGGTGGTCATCCCACCATCCTTTTAGCTGTCCATTGAAGCCAAGAATGATGTTTCTAGTTGCTGCTCTCTCAGTAACAGCTTGTTTGTAAATGTTACCGATTATGATCATCTGTTTGGTAACATTGAGTATCTGATATTCTGACATACCATCTATGTTCCATTCATAGATCTGAGATCCTGAGAAAGATCTTTGGGTATGTGATTCTTCAATTTGAAGATCTGGAGGTGAAGGTCTAGGATAGAAATTCTTTGTGTCTGGGAAAGAAATTCTATTGAGATGGATAACTTTATCCCTCCCAGAATTCTGTGAAGATGAAGAATCGCAATCAGAATTACTATCTGACTATTTCAATGTTTGAAGAGCCAATTGGCTGGATGAAGGTTCTGATTTCTTGGTTCTGGAAATCAGTTCCTGGAGAAGTTTGGTATTCTTCTCTTCTGTAGATTCCAATTTTGGAATATATTTTGATATTTTAAAAGGTAAAACCTTGATCGGGGATTCTGGTTCAACCTTAGAACTGGTTAATTTGAGTGAATCAAATGGTTTTGTCAATGCAACAGTGGTCTGTTCAGTTGACTTCTGTTTTGATTCATCAGTCTTAACTGGAGTAATGGGGATTGTATTATGTTTTTCAAGAATATCTTCGATATTCTGAATCTGTTTTTGTAATGTAACAACTGAAAGATTAGTCCAATTATTCTGTTGAACTATGTCTTTTAGTTCTGGTTTTTCTGAAACAATAACTGGTTTGAGATCTACAGTTCCTTCTGATATAGGAAGCTGTGTATGTTGAAACGGAGGGTGCTCCGATTCAATGACTTTTGTGGAATCAGGCAAATTCCATTTTCTTGTTCTTGCAGTAAGAACATTAATGTTCATTGGCTTATTCCTATGTTTAAACCACATAAAAAATGGCACATTTAACCTAACAAGTTGCAGATACTGAAGCCATTGGCTTTTTAATTCTGCTAATTGTTCATTGTTATGGTTCTCAAAATACCATTCTCTAATCTGTTTATTTTCTTCTGACATGAATTCATCTTTTAATCCTTGAACATCTCGTTCAAAGACTTCAGATAAAACACTGACGCCGAAGTCTGAAGCTGAAGGATTGAAGTCAACAGATGATGTATCTGCTGGCTCAAATTCTGGATAGACTGGACGAGCAGTCTGTTCTTCAATTCTGATTCCTATGGGAACAGATTGAGTCTGAGTTCTGTTTGTTGAAGAAAGATCAACAAATCCTGGGGTAGGGTCTGAAATACTGATTCTAGAGACACTAGAGGCTGAACGGGATAAGACTGATCCCCTATTTCCTCTATCTATCTTAATAGAAACAGTCTCATCATCATACTGGATGATTTGTTCTATTCTGGAGTTCTGGATATTCTGGTCCTGAACAACTGGTTTAGTGGCATTTTCAATATCCCACCTTTCTGGAAGTGAAACTTCGTTCCACATGATTGTTCTGGGTATGTTAACTATTGATCTGTTTCTGTCCATGTTCCAAAGGATAGTTTCACCTTTAGGACGATGTCTAGTTATGGATCTAGGATTTAATCCTGTTGTCATTAATTTATAATTAAGACGATAAATAACTTCATATGCATGTGTACCACAATCAACATAATAGTTATGCGTCTTAATGTCTAACTGTAAAGCTTTCATGATATGAGGACATGTAAGCGATATGGTATGATCTGTTAAACAATTAAAAGAAAATAGGTCCATTACAAAGACTCGTTTCTACTAATCCTAGTAGTGAATCATTGTATCTGAGTAACCTACAATCTCTAAGAGCTAGATATACACTGGTATCTAGTCCTTCTCTGATTAGAGGCTTAAGTGCGACCTGCACATGGCCAATATGTAGAAACCTATAGCCGTTTCTAATGGCTTTGTCTATGCTTTTCTGGGAGAAAAGTCTGATACTCTGTTGGTCACTGGTCAGTGGCACAACTACTTCCTTACATTTAATAGTAAGCAGAGATCTGAAGTCGAAATGACTTTTTCTGTAAATCTCTTCTATTTTCATCTTAGGAGGTTTCCAATTACTTAACTCTCCTACTGTCCATGTCTGTTCTGTTTTTGCTATAGTATTGTTATCTGATCCTACTGACGCATTACTGCTACTAGATGCCATTACAACTGTGTTACTAGTCCTGCCCTTACTATCTGCGAACCGACTTACTATCTTCGAGCCAACGACGCCTACAAGGGAAACCTGGAGCCCACTGCCCTTCCTCGGGTCTTACTTACTCCCTAACCCTATCACGACCTATCGCGGCAAAGGTAAGTTGTCGATACAGGTAAGTTGGACAAAACTAACAACCTAGGAAATGACAAAAGAGAGAAATGAAAAAAAAAATGAGGGTATTTACGTCTTTTTTACAAAATCCGTTAAATATGACGGATTTTATAACTGTAAGGGGGTGTTGTGCACTTTTAAAAAACATAGAGACTAGTTCAGGGAGTTTTTGAACTATAGGAGGGTGTTGTGCACTTTCGCTAAAGTATAAGGGGGTCTGGTGCACTTCACCCTATTCTAAACCCTTTTAGAATATATTTCTTCTCCGAATAATATTAAGGAAACATTCATTTAATTGATCAGAGAATATGAACTTACACAACCATGTCATTAATATGCATATTCACATCATAATGCCCTATATAGGTCATCTAACTATATAGCATTAGGGCATATCATTAACAATATATACACATATAAATAACGAGCATAGAATTTGTAATATGTATGAGTTTTGATTTTTTTTTATTTTTAAAATTTTTTAACATTTAAATTAATATTTTTTACATATATTTGGTCTGATTTTTTATTTAAATTAATTTCTTTTAAGTTATTAGTTTCGGTTTCGGTTATCTGTAATTTTTTCATACTTGTTGGTTTCGGTTTCAGATAATGGTTTTTAAAATCATTGATTTTTGGTTTCGATTTCAGGTTTCGGTAATTTAAACAGTTTCGATTTTGGCTTTTTCAAAAACTGCGGTTAACCGAACCGCTACTATTCCTATTGAATTCCATGCAAACATTGATGGATGAGCAGTTGCGTAACATAGCAATAGAGCTCGACACGACAAAAAGGCAAAATGAGGAACTAAAGAGGAAGGTTGGCGCTTTGTTTACTGCCACAAGGGGATCCACTTCTTACCAAACCCCCTTTCACAGCAAGATGTAAGGCTCCGACAATGTAGCCACTAGATGATAGCCTTGCCACGGTGGTCGCAAATCCAAGAAGCCCGCCATTAGCAAAGGCCTTCAAGACGAAGATGCACCGACTGAAAACACCCTAAGGGAGTATTGATATGATGATTCCCTATTTCAAGATCTGTTAATCTAAATGAGCCTAAGATGGGGGTGAATTAGGCTTATAGAGGCAAATCACTACTTTAAAAATTATGAAATTCAACTACAATATTCACTTAGACAATTTATCAAACACTTCTTGTGTAATATATATAATAGTGAGATTGTGCAATAATCAAACACAAGATATGCAATATTTGTAAAATTAAGGAGAGTAGGGTTAGAGAGATAAAATGCAAGGATTTTTAGGTGGTTCGCTAATCTACATCCACCACCTAAGGTCTTCTCCCCTTAGCATATCTACAAACTCCACTATTGATGCTTATTCAAATGTTGGTGCAGTACAAACCAACTTTACAACCCTTTCTTGAGTCGATAAGAGAATCACAAGTTTCTTCAAATATAGGTAAAGCTAAGAACCTACTAAATAATCTCTTGAGTCCACAAGAGATCAACCAAAGCCTCTTCAAATATAGGTGAGACTTCAACCCCAATCATTCTTCCCTTTGAATCCACAAATGATTTTTCCACATTCTTCTCTTTTACAAGAATTCACTGAATCCTATTCTAGAGCCCCAAGAGTGTTTACAATACAAAGAATTGAGTGTTTGAATTATAATACAATGAAGAACAATCAAAACTCCTCATTGAGTAGATAATACAATTGAAAGCTCTTGAATGCTCAATAGATTTGTAAATTTAAGCTCAAGCTTGGTTTGATTTGATAAAAATATGAAATTTGAAGCTTAGAGATGTTAGAAATATTTTAGAAAAGTCTTGGAAGAGTTATTTGATGAAATGGATTGGTTGGGTATTTAAAGAATACATTGCAACGAACATAAAATGACTGCTTTTTCAAATTAGCACGATCCGATCGAGTGGATCTAGTCGAGTGGCTCGTTCTATAACGCCCCGACCCCTTCCGGAATTGGGTTCCAAATCTAATACCCCCCTCCCCCGACACGAAAACAGGAAAAAATGGACGGAGTTTTCATTGTTTCTAGGACTAACCATAACCCTGCACTCAGAACAAATCTCCACAATAACAATATAAATAACATCTATTTCATGATATTCCATGACTATAAGACCATCCGAGTCTTTCTATCAACACACAAGCACACGTTCCATTCATTATTGGAATTCTATTATCAACAATTCGATTATCATATCACTCTAATCTTATCTATTCAAATTTCTTACTTATTAAATCCACCAATTCGCTTCATTAGCCCATACAAGCATGCAAGACAATTAGGCGGTAAAGTAAACCACTGAGTTATTACAAGCCACCTATCACTATTAATTCTTACAACACTTAAACTTTACAATACAATCCCTCATAGCAACTTAAATACATACAAGACCAAATACAATCATATGCCAGATTTCTATGGTTCCAATCTAATTACAATATAAGCCACATAGCTAATTCACATAGTTACACATGTACAATCAATGGAAGCCAACATAACCAATCAGGAAACTCTCGAGCTTTCTTTTTATTAACCTCTGAAGGCCCTGAACCTGAAAGTGTTAGGAACGAGGGTGATCACATAAAACACGTATGCCCAGTGAAGGAGGGAACATATAAACGAGGAGTTTTCAAAATCATTTCGTGCAATGCATGTAAACAAGTACTCGAATATTTCGTCCAATGCATAACCCCTTGCTCCTGATGGGTGCACTCCGAATATACCCCGAATCTTACGACCCAACACTCCTGACGTAGATCCGTATGCCCCAACGAGGTGAACCACGCCTTTGAGGGAGATGGGAGTGCCTCAACGAGAGAAGGAATCGACACCATGGTAGCCGAGCTAGACCGACAGCCTGATGCTGCCCGGAGTTTCTCGACACTATCATGTTCGAAAGGTTGCACAACCCCATATTTGATCACGAGAATTCACGAGATATCACGAGATAATCACAAATAAACATGAGAAATCACACGATACCACGAGATAACGATATAACTTGATAACACATAAACAAGGGACAACAAAGTAGGTTGCCCTCATATGCAAGTACCGATATACGAGCAAGTCAATTAACAATTATTTAACACAACAAGTAACATTCTAAATCAATCATAGCAATAGACTTCACTTTTCAACTTTACCCTTTAACTTAACAAACCAATTCAATGCATATACGAAATCTGAGTCAAGCAATCCACAAACTAGCTATTACATACTTCTAGATACACTTTATGACCTATTCTAGAACCACAAAAGCATACTTTTGATGACTTTTAACACAAAATCCCTGGAGGTGACTTTGAACTACAATTACCCAAACTATCCCTCAAACGAGTGCTATAAATGCATTTTATGCACTTCTATACCCAATAAACACTAACCATGATATTCAATTACACACGGATCATACTTTTATGCAAAGCCCCTTTTGATTCCAAGCCATTTATGCAATTCTATTCAAGTTCCAATCAATCTAAGCACATACAATCACTAATCTAGGTTCACTAACATCTTTAGCATCTTTAGATAGCATATAATCAAGGTCATAAAACAAATTGAACCAAAACCCTAAGAATTACTATTCATGTTTTTCTTTAAAAGCTCAATCTCCACATTCAACCATTACAATTGCAATCTAACTTCAAAAGAGTGTTCTATATACATAATAAAGAAGATTTGAAACAATTATAACATTAAACAAAACATTAAACAACATAAACATTTTTTTTAAATAAAACAAAATCTAATAAATATGCAATTTTATGAAAATCCCTCACCAAATAGCCCAAGAGATGCTAAGGACAAGCTTTGAAGAACTTGAAAACACTTGAGAAAGGCTTGGACAAGCTCAAAGTTGCAAGATTGAAGATAATTTTTTTTGCTCTTTTTTCCTCCTTAAGGAATCGGCCAAAGTGGCTTCTTTTCTCTCTTGTTTTTGCTTTTGTTTGGCTATTATTCTTATAAGATAGTTTTTAATAGGTGGGTAACTGGGTTGGCTTTGGTTTTGGGTCAAGTTAAATGGGTAGATCCAATAAAAAAAACAAAGCTAAACTAACTTTCTATTTTACTATTCATACGATAAAATAAATAATTTTTCTACCCATCTTCACAATGTGCTATGCATAAAATTTCAATTTTCTCATGCCTCATAAATGACAAGTATCATGAGAAAAATATAAAATCAGAAAAACAAAATAGTCGAAAACCAATGTGAATAGTACCTATTTATACTATTCAAGAAAATCACTTAATTCACATTTCGGAAATACAAAACAAATAGATTTCGATACACGTAGTCATAAAATGATCTAAATCAGTTAGATTTATAAGTAGAAGCATTTAATAAAGTAGGTTAAAAAGTGTCCCCTGTAACGCCCCAACTCGACCCAACCTACGATCAGTCAGGACGCAACGAAATTTTGGCAGTATAACGACTGTAACTTGGATATCGAGGCTCTAAACCAACCTCTTTGTAACTCATACAACCAACTCCACAATCAAATTGACAACATACAACGAATCCATAATATACATTAAACATTCTTTTACAATTTCATCTATAGGTTATACGCCTACGTTCTAACATCATACTTCACTAAGTAAAACCATATACATACATAACACATGATACTATTTTTTTACTATCTTTAGATCAATTTATACAATACAACCTTTAAAAACTTGAAACTATACAACCTAAGTAATACTTCAAAATAGTATAAAACATTCCAGCTAAGCATTAGGATATGACTCTGGCACATAAGACTCTTCAACTAAAGTCACATTCTCATCTTCTTGAGGCACATACCCATATTCTGGTTGAGTAACACCTACTTGCAGATAACGAATGAGAGTGAGCTTATATAAAACAAGCCCAGTGAGGAATTAATAGATCTTTAACACATAACAAATATCAACATCAATATAACATAACAATAATCATAACCAATCAATAAGGATACTTTAGCTGGTGTAGCTCTAAACGCCATCACGATCTCAACCATCTTCTTATAACTCCCCATTACTCACGCACCTGAGGTACCTCGCTAGCCCCTCCCTCCATGGCACCTCCGCCCATGCAAGTTGGGGGTAATCTATGATAGTCATGTCGTTATCAACCCGACAACCTAACGCTGCCCGAGAGGTGGTATACACATACTAAGACTCATGACAATAATAATAGTCATTCATATCACAGGAGGACAACAAAGTAGGTTGCTTATCTCCCAGCTTCATCAATAATCAACCAGTTAATAACATTTCAACAACATAATATCATTTAATCAATTAACAACTCAACAACTAGGTTAGATGACAAAGTAGCCCACCCAACCTAACAAGCATTAAACCACACAACCAAACCTAAGTCTAACCTCCAACAACACAAGATTCAATCACTCAACACCACCCAAAACACCCAAAGACAATAGTTCAATATTTTAAAGAAAAACAACTCAAACTTCTAAAAGTCATAGTTTACAATTTACTAATCCAAGGACCTCAAAACTAGTTTTCATCACTCACCCACTCAGGCAACTACATTAGCCCCCTTAGAACCCAACCACAATCCAACCAAACCAAGCCTAACCACCCTAAAACCTCAATGCACCATGGCTGAAATTTTTGGACTTTCACCACGACATCACAATCAAAATTTCGGCATTACAACATTACTACCACGTATTTAACAAACTTTTAGAAGTTAACAACAATCGATTCCAACCACCACAACTCCAATTATTCAACATTTAGCCAAATTCTCAACTTTAATACTCGAAAAATAGAAATACGTGCTACCATGGTTCAAAACAGCTATAAACCCATATAAATGACCCTTAGCATCTACTGAGCAATAATCTAAAGACAGTTTAGCATTTCACCAGCTAAATAAACAGTTATATGAAAAGACATAAAAATAACACTTTGAGATCTCAAATTTTTCTCTCACCTTTGATCCGAAACAAGCCTATGAATGCGTGCGTGCCCAACAAGCGGAATCCAAC
This sequence comes from Ehretia macrophylla, assembly GCA_037974665.1. Classification (NCBI taxonomy): domain Eukaryota; kingdom Viridiplantae; phylum Streptophyta; class Magnoliopsida; order Boraginales; family Ehretiaceae; genus Ehretia; species Ehretia macrophylla. Next base: position 76,418,987 of record CM075764.1, on the reverse strand, counting down.
TAGGTTTTCAAAGATTCAGACAAAAACTAAGTTTTTCAAAAGAAATTTGCTTTGAAAACCTTTGAAATTCTTTTCTGTCTCTCCCTCAACCTCTCGGCCTTGTGTGTGTTTGTGAGTGTGTTTTGTGTTGTTTTTAGTGTGTGTTTATGCTTATAAGATCAAAGTCAACAAAACTTAAAAAGTCAAAGTTGAGCAATTTAGTATTTTTTAGTCTTTTAATTAATATTTTTAGTCTTTAAAGTAGTTTTTCTTGACTATTTTGCTTGCTCAAGTAAAAATACTATATTTAGTAGTTTAAGAATAGGTGACAACATTTTCACATGCATACTCATACACCCACTCAGGTAAAAACTCGATTTTTGCAAAAGAAAGTGTAAAACCCTTTAAAATTCCTAAGGCGATTCAAAATCCGTTTTAATCAGACACATGTCTATTAATATCCAAGGACTAGTTTTTAAAACGTTTAAAACACCCTTGTAAAAATTTTAGCGGACGTGTGTTCAAAATACTATTCACAAAAATCATCGATAAAATTTATGATGCCGATTTTGATAAAAATATCATGAATGCACACTTAGCATGTAATAGGACTATAAATCATAGAATTAGCACATTCTAACTAATATAACACATAAATAGGTCAAATCACGCAAATCTAGACAAAGACGAAATCTGGGGTCTCACATCCCCTACTCAGGGTTCATCTTTGAGAAACTTTGAAAAACATCTTTTGAATACAAGAAGTTAATTCATTTAATACACATATTAAAATATTATGATTCTCATTTTATACCACTTAAGGTTAAGCATACTTTGTATATTTAATATGAAACAAAAATTTAATTAATTAAGGTCATATAAATGTACATAATCGATACGGAAGGGTAAATGCACATGCATGCAAGTCTAGGGTCTAACATCCTCCCCTCCTTACAAAAATTGCGTCCTTGCAATTTCTATACTCAGAAGGATTCCTCAATAGCTGTAGTAGCTCTAGTCAAACCCGAAGTCAGAGAAGTACGATATCCAAGAATACTAACAAGAATACCCACAATAACATCATTGAGAAGTCCAATAAAAATACTGAAAAAATTCCACTGATGAAATCCCGAGCAAGGTAGCCAAATAAAGGCTTCTATGAAAATACCAGATAGAAGTCTGAACACGAATATCATAGGAGAAGGCCATCTAGTAGTGTCCGAAAAATACCAAGAGGAAATCTATATATAAATTCCAGAGATGCAATTGAATAGAAACCCAAGAGTAATCCCCGCTTACGGATGTTACTGAGTGATACCCAGTAAGAATACCAAGGACATGTCAGATGTGAAGTCTCGAATAAGAAATCCAAATAAGAGTCTATTTTAAGTACTCCGTTTGAACATCTATAATGGTGAACTCTTTCAAATATAAGTACCAGACAAGAACTCTATATGTGATGCCAAATAAAAGATCTATCTGAGATTCCCAAGTGATATTATTGATGGAAATGCCACTAAAACCCATTGTTCCGTGAAGTTTTCTTGTCGATGTCTGACTAACTACTCCCTCTTCTTGTTGGTTCATAACTCTAGAAGTTTTGTTGCTGGCCATCATCATATAGAAGGGAGAGATCACTTACTAATTCAAAGGAGAATATGTATGCATGAAATTGAAACCATATAAGGCATACATTTCTTAACACATACACAACTTATTAAATATAATGCTCACATAGCAGGTATTTATCTCATAGGCACAATTAGTATCAGAAATTATTATGCAACCATTAACTAGACTAGGATGTACTATCATTCACTTTTACTTGACTGGTTATCTTAACATAAAAGACAATTTACTTGTGAAATTAAGTCATACATATTACTACTAATAAATAAGATATGTAATTCAACTAAATGTCCACCTAATCATACACTGACACATATCACATATCCTTTCACATATTGCATAATTAAGTCACATAGATGTACACTTAGCCACATAATCACTCATAGTGCACATCTTTCACAGTTTACACAAGTATGACACATAAATGCACATTTTCTTTCAAGAACATACAAATCTCATATACATATACATACATTTAAGATTAACTCAATCTAACATATAATTTCATGCTAATATACTCTCATAAACTAACATTCACTCAAATGCTCATTCACACATCATATTAAACACTTTACATGCACATAAGGTTTACCTGTATAATTAATTAAATATGCATATAAACTCAAATATTAATTAACAACATGTAATCAATATTTATCTTAACCCGGAAGCATCAACACAATGCACAAAAGATGATTTCCCCTTACCTAGCTGGATGATTATGCAAATATTGACTAGGCGATGTATAAACATGCATGCAACTAATTATTTATCAAGGTAAACAGGTACATCTTATTCCTTGCTACTCCAGCATTCAGCCTCAGAGCCTCGTCTGACTGCCCCTAGATCTTTTTCTCCTCACCACCGTACCAGAACAAGCAAGTGATATAACAGGTAGACATATAACATATATAGACAAAATACTTACATTCGAAGCATCTTGTTCACATAATCAAATACAATGCACTTAACTGACAAGACAATCTAGACATTTCATAACTCATACAATAGACTATTCATATTTTTACTTTCATGCTAGCATGCTATTCACCTAGACAATCATACACTTAGGCAATTAAACAATCACACAATTATATAATCACACAAGGCCACTTAACCCATAGAATAGATACAAAAGCATAAATATACAACTTTACACATTCCGAACACATGACACATTAACATACTTAGCACACAAGTCATGTATCACACTCTATCCACGTAACACACTTTACAAGCACACGATCAAGGTCACTATCCAATATGCCGAAGACCTTTTTTCGACTGAGAGCTATCTAGGCTCTGATACTACTTGTAACGCCCCGACCCCTCGCGAAATCGGGTTCTAAATCCAATACCCCCCCGATGCGAAAATGAGAGAAAACGGACAGTGTTTCCCTCATTTCTAGGACTAACCATAACCCTGCACTCAGAAGAAATCTCTACAATAACAATATAAATAACATTCATTTCATGATTTTCTACGACTATAAGACCATTCGAGTCTTTCTATTAACACACAAGCATGTGTTCCATTCATTATTCAAATTCTGTTATCAACAATTCGATTATCATACCACTCTAATCTTATCTATTCAACTTTCTTACTTATTAAATCCACCAATTCGCTTTATTAGCCCATACAAGCACGCAAGACAATTAGGCGATAAAGTAAACCACTAAGTTATTACAAGCCACCTATCATTATCAATTCTTACAACACTTAAAATTTACAATACAATCCCTCATAGCAACTTAAATACATACAAGACCGAATACAATTACGTACAAGAATTTTATCATTCCAATCTAATTACAATCCAAGCCACATAGCTAATTCACATAGTTACACATGTACAATCAATGGAAGCCAACATAACCAATCACGAAACTCTCGAGCTTTTTCTTTATTAACCTCTGAAGGCCCTGAACTTGAAAGTGTTAGGAACGAGGGTGAGCACACAAAACACGTATGCCCAGTGAGGGAGGAAACATATAAACGGGGAGTTTTCAAAATCATTTCGTGCAATGCATGTAAACAAGTACTCGAATATTCACTACGGGACATCAATTAAATAGTGGCCATGACCAATTCACAAATACGAACAAAAGTTAAATAACAATATAAGGTACATTTAAGCAAGCTGAAAACTAGATAATGTCACGCCCCGACCCGACCCCGCAAAAGGCCAAGCCCGGACCCGACACACGGATGGAGTCTCCTCTGTACCGCGGACAATCCGAAAACCTTAAAACCATCATAATACTTGCGAAAGCCATATAAACAATTAAACAAGCCGAGTTTCTTTACAAACATACATTTCTTATTAACCAACTTTTCAAACCAAAAATGCCATGCATACTGCACAGGTAATTATGCCACTAAACAGTTAGCTATTAGCATGCATTTCTTCACTAGTCATCAGAGTATAAGTTTACAACTTTACATTCCTTCAACTTATACAACATAAGACCGTAGAGGCCTCAAACTAGAAAATACATACAAGGCTACAAGCCTCAAAATTAAGCGACCTCCACGCAATATACATAACAAGCAAGGTTCGCACAAAATCTGATAACCAACCACCAACAAAGTAGAGAAGTGCTATCACGGAAACACCTCCACCTGCTCCTTATCCTCTATTACCTCGATAGGGTCTGCTTCAACTACTCTTGTAAAAAATATAGTATAGAGAGGAATGAGCAAAAACTATTGCTCAGCGAGGGCAATTGGTCTCAAGGAGGGAGATGAGAGGAGTAAGCAATGCAATTAGTCAAGAAATACATACAACTCATATAGAGATACATCCAAAGCCAACACTAAAGCAAGGCAAGTATTTAAAGATGCAAACGCTCATTCAAAGGATACGATACTCTTTTCACGAGCAACTTTCAAACACGAATTCGATGACGACGCGCCGCCCCAAACCACGTTATAACACCAGTTTGGAATACCCCGGAAGTATCATCAACCTACGACCCAAAACTCCCTGGGAGGCAACCCAAGCGAGAAAGGGAATAGCAGCGGAGCTAGAGCAACCAACACTGGCAACTCGAGGCTGCCCAGAGAGGCCCATCACTCACGCACGAGACACTATGCAATGCAAGATTCGATACAAGGCGATAAACAAGCGATAAAGCCACACGTGGGAGAATAACAAAGTAGGTTACTCTCGCACGCAATAGCAGCAATTGATAAACAATTCAATCCAAAACAACACAAACAAGTATTTCAAGTAACCCTAAGCATTCTATAGGCATAAAACCAAGAAAAAAAGCAAAAAAAACAAATCGAACCCAACAATCAAAACACAACCATTTCCAAACGAGCCCCGAGTTCTGGAAACTGACTTCGCCAAACCTCCTAGGCCACCATAAGGCACATCTAAACACCCCGAAACCTTACTTTAACCTAGAACTCGCGCAAAGCCCCGATTTCCCCTTTCTCGTTTGAACTACAACTATACCAACCAAACACCAAACCAACGCCATAATCGCACAAAAAGTGCTTCCATAGCCTCCCGATACAATGCCAACACGCAAAACGACAAAATGCTAAAGTCGACCTAAACGATCCCAACTTTCCCAAAGGCATAATTCTCATTTTTTCCACTCTGCAACCCAAACAAACCATGCATTAAGGCATTCTAGCATACCTAGCACATTTCTACATCAACGGAAAGCATAACAGTGCAACTTCAACGTTTCAAGGTTTACTATTCACAAAACACTATTCATTTGACAATTTAATTTGCAATCACAACATTTAACCGTAAAAAATGTTAAAAAGCTATAAATACACGTTCTACAATAGCCAAGGAACATTCTAGAAGCATGAAAACGCTTTAAACAACAATCTACTGATAAAATCTAAAAATTGCAAAGTTGATACACTAAACATTTAAATGCACAAATAACATGAATCCCTCACCTCAGGTACTCCTAGTCGCTAGGAAAACAACGCTAGTTGCCTCAGAAATCACCCCGCACGAGCTCACGCGAAGATTGAACGATTGAAAGGTTGAAATTTTTTTTTCTCTCTTGGAACTCACGGCCCTCTCTCTCTGTTTCAGCTGCTATTTTTTTTTGCTAAGTTATAAGCTCATTTAAGTGCTAAGTGGTCAAAGGGTCAAAGGTCTAGGTCAAACAACTTAAAAACTTGGGCAAAGGCCCTATTTTTGTGCATTTTTAAGCTCAGTAACTAACACCGATTAAATTTTCAGCTAGCAACAATTAAAATATAAAATTTAAGTCATCTAAATACTAGTTTCACTATGTGCTGAGGACTAGAAATCGTTCTCTAGCTATCGCTCCTTAAATGCAATGCACGTTGCGACATCGAGAAAGTAACAGTTAATTCACAAAGAATTTAAGGAAATATAATTTTCAAAATAATAAACAAGGAATTTTTACATTCCGGCTCGGGTATTACACCCTCTCCCCCTTAAAACAATTGCGCCCATGCAATTCTCACCTGGTCAACAAATAACTCCGGATACTGATCCCGAACTTGGTCCTCTCTTTCCCAAGTCGCTTCCTTAAACCCATGATGATTCCGCAGAACCTTTACTAACGGAATACTCTTTTTCCAAAGTTCCTGAATTTTTCGATCCACAATTCGAATCGGTTTCTCTTCATAAGACAACTTCTCCTCAATCTGCAAAGGCTCTGGTTCAAGTACATGTGAAGGGTTTGGATGGTACTTCTTCAGCATAGACACGTGGAACACATCGTGCAGTCTCGACAAGCTCGGAGGCAAAGCTAACCGATAAGCCAAAGGACCTACCGTTTCGGTGATCTCATACGGACCCACATACCTAGGACTAAGCTTCCCGCTCTTACCGTGCCGAATCAATCCCTTCCGTGGAGAAATCTTAAGAAACACCCAATCTCCCAAATCAAACTCAAGATCCCAACGGTGCTTATCCGCATAACTCTTCTGACGACTCTGAGCTGTAAGCATACGCTGGCGAATAAGGTGAACATTATCTACCATCTTAATCATCTCAGGTAACACAGTCGGATCAACTGTTCTCATCTCTCCAACCTCTTCCCAATATAATGGGGATCTGCATTTCCGACCATACAACGCCTCGTAGGGAGCCATACCTATAATAGACTGATAACTATTATTGTAGGCGAACTCCGCTAAAGGCAAAAACTTCTCCCAGTTCTTCCCAAAGTCTAGCACACATGCTCGAAGCATGTCCTCCAAGATCCTGATGGTTCTCTCAGACTGGCCATTAGTTTACGGATGATATGCAGTACTGAAGCTCAACTTAGTTCCCATGGCCTCTTGCAACTTCTGCCAAAAACGAGATCTGAATCTGGGATCCCTATCTGACACTATACTCTGTGGTACTCCATGCAATCTCACGATATTAGCAACATAAAGCTCAGCTAACTTATCAAGGCTATCCTGTTTGTTCACGGGAATAAAATGTGTAACTTTAGTCAAGCGGTCCACAACAACCCAAACAGAATCACATCCTCTCGGAGATCTAGGAAGATCGGTCACAAGGTCCATTGTTATATGTACCCACTTCCATTGCGGAATCGACAATGGCTGTAGAAGTCCGGCTGGCCTCTGATGCTCAACTTTAACCCTCTGACAAGTCAAACATCTGGATACATACCCAGCAATCTCCCTCTTCATATTGTTCCACCAGAAGTGTTGCTTCAAATCTCTATACATCTTTGTACTGCCCGGGTGAATCGTATACCTCGAATTATGTGCCTCGGACAGGATCTCATTCTTCAAAGTCGGATCACCAGGAACACACACCCTGTCCCTGAACCTGAAGATGCCATCTGCATGTAATTTAAACTCCGACTCTCCCCCTTTTGACTTTTCTTGGATCTTCAAGAGGTGAGGATCAGTCTTCTGAGCCTCTCTAATCTGTGCTAGCAACCCTGACTGAATCTGCAAACTAGCAAATCGAATCCCTACCTCAGTAGCTTCTGGTTTCCATGAAAAAATTTCTTCCAAAGTCTCCCAATCCTTGATAATCAAGCTTGCAACAGTAGCCTTTCGGCTCAAAGCATCAGCAACAACATTTGCCTTACCTGGCACGTAGCTAATAGAACAGTTGTAACCACTCAATAGCTCTAGCCATCTCCGCTGCCTCATATTCAGATCCTTCTGTGAAAACAAATACTTGAGACTCTTGTGGTCAGTAAATATTTCAAATCTGCAACCCCACAAGTAATGACGCCACTTCTTTAATGCAAACACAACTGCAGCTAACTCAAGATCATGTGTAGGATAGTTGACTTCATAAGGTTTCAATTTCCTAGAAGCATAAGCAATCACCTTACCATTCTGCGTTAAAACACAGCCCAATCCTTCTTTAGATGCATCACTGTAGACAACAAAGTTCTCTGTTCCCTCAGGTAAAGCTAGTATAGGAGCTGTAGTTAGTCTCTTCTTCAATTCTTGGAAACTGGATTCACATTTGGCATCCCAGTTGTAAGCAACTTTCTTCCGAGTCAACTGGTTCAAAGGCCCAGAAATTTTGGAAAAGTCTTTAACAAATCTCCGGTAGTAACCTGCCAATCCAAGAAAACTCTGAATCTCTGACACCGTCTCAGGTCTCTTCCAAGATGAAACAACTTCAATCTTAGCTGGGTCCACTGAAATTCCTCGATCTGAAATGATATGGCCTAGAAAAGATATCTGATTCAACCAGAACTCGCACTTGCTGAATTTAGCAAAAAGCTTGTTTTCCTGCAAAGTCTGTAGCACAATCTTCAAGTGTTGCTCATGTTCAGCCTCATTCTTCGAATACACTAAAATGTCGTCAATAAAGATCACGACAAACTGATCAAGGTAAGGTCGAAAAACTCTCTGAATCAAGTCCATGAATGCGACTGGTGCATTCGTCAAACCAAACGGCAAAACAACAAATTCATAGTGGCCATATCTAGTCCTGAATGCCGTCTTTGGTATATCGTCACTCCGAATCCTAAGTTGATAGTCACCCTGCCTCAAATCAAATTTGGAGTAAACACTCGCACCCTACAACTGGTCAAACAATTCTTCAATCAACGGCAAGGGGTATTTATTCTTAATCGTGACTTGATTAAGTCCCCTGTAATCAATGCATAACCGTAGCGTGCCGTCTTTCTTTCTCACAAACAACACAGGTGCGGCCCACGGCGAAGAAGTAGGTTGTATAAACCCTTTCTCAAGCAAGTTCTGGAGCTGACTTTTTACTTCCTGAAGTTCACCCGATGCCATTCTATAAGGACTCCTAGAAATCGGCGCAGTGCCTGGCACAAGATCAATCACGAACTCAATCTCCCTATCCGGTGGTAAACCCGGTAATTCCTCGGGAAATACACCAGGGAAGTCTATAACAATCGGAACCTCATTCAAACTCAACTTATCAGTAGGCTGATTGATCAAATAAGCTAAGTAAGCTTCACAACCCCTATTCAACAACTTAGAAGTCTTGATCGTTGATAAAAGTGGAATTCGGGCAGCCCTGCAATTCCCAACAATCTCCAGTACCGATAGGTCAGGAACCTGAAGATATACAACCTTTGTTCTACAATCCAACTGAGCATAATACTTTCTCAACCAGTCCATTCCCAAAATGATTTCAAAGTCACGGAATGGCAATATAATTAAATCAACAGGAAATTTACGGTTCTCAATACATATATCACAAGATTTGCAAATAGACTCAGTAACAAATTTTGCACCCAAAGGCGTACTAACTTCAACTTCATGAGGCAATTTATCAATGCAAACATTCACAGATCGTGCACATGCAGGAGTTATAAACGAATGTGTAGCTTCGGATCAATCAAAACTTTAACTGGCTGAGTATTGAGAAGAAAGGTACCTTCCACAATAGCTGTAGTATCGGGCAGCTCCTCCGCATCTAGTGCAAAGACCCTAGCCTGAACTCTCTGTGCTGGACATGCACCTGCAGCCTTATTCTGAACACCTTGGCCTCCACCACGGCCCTGAACATTGTTATACTTAGGGCAATCTCTCACCCTATGATCATCACTGCCACAACCCGTACATTTACCACTATTCCTCTAACAGTTAGCCTAAATATGGCCCGATCGATTACAATAATTACACTACTAATTTTGCCTAACTGCAGTGTTTCCTGTAGGTGCTGGGGCTCTGGCAGGGGTAGGAACTGTACCTCCCTGCTGGGGTCTAGTCACAGCTGGCCTAGCCTGAATCTGCTGCTGTGGCTGATATGGACGTTGCTGAGGAACCTATGCAAAAAACTGATATTGCCTCGGCTGACTCTGGCTGCTCTGGCCCAAATACTGCTTCTTACTCGGCTGACTACTCTCAGCTATCATCTCAGCCTTCCGTTTCTCAAACTTCGAGGCTGCCTGAAATGCCTCGGGAAAAGTAGTGTAGGTCTACCCAGTCAAATGTAACTGTATGTCCATTCTCAGCCCGACAAACCTATGAATCATCCTCCTAGCTAGCCGTACCAACTCGGGCATATACCTTGACAGGCTAACAAACCTAGCCTCGTACTGTGCAACAGTCATGTTTCCCTGCTTCAGGGCCACAAACTCATCCTCCCGCCTTTCCATAGCCATCTCGGGAATATATTTGTCCCGGAACTCACTTACAAAATCATCCCATAAATGTGGAATATCCTCACAATCCCACCTCAATCTGACAGTATTCCACCACTGCTCTGCATCACCCTCAAATAAGAATGACGCATAATCTATTCTTGCCTCATCGGTGTACCTCAAAGCGGTGAAAATCTTCTCAACTCGATTAATCCATCTCTCGGCCGCCTCATCATCCGGCTCTCCGAAGAACTTTCCCGGCTCGTGCCTCAGAAATTTCTCTAACTGATTATTCTCAACTCTATACCCCTGTCCACCAGGATTAACTTGATTTCCCTGGGGATTATTCCTGTCCTGCCTCTGCTCATGCAGCACCTGTGTAATCTGGTCTACTGTAGTAGTCATGGTAGCCATAAACTGCTTAGGCAATGGCTGCTGACCTTGTTCTGCTGCCTCTTCATCTGATCCTATACCTTGAGTACCACGACGTGGCGGCATAGTAGCAATTCACAATAGCTGGCAACATTTAAAAGCAGTTTATAGACAGAAATATAGCACATAAGATTAGATAACACTCAAGTCAATAACAATCCAATATTCTATCACACAATTCACATAAGACAAGTTTAACTTGCCAAACTATTTCACTTGAACACATAAACATTCCAAGTTCACAAGGTCATACTATATCATGTTCTTTTCACTTAGCAATCACACATAAACACTTTAGCATCTTAGACCTTTACCCCACAGACCGAGAATCATATCCCGGCTCATGCAAGACTATCATGCTCTGATACAACCTAAAGATGTCACGCCCTGACCCGACCCCGCAAAAGGCCAAGCCCGGACCCGACACACGGACGGAGTCTCCTCTGTACCGCGGACGATCCGAAAACCCTAAAACCATCATAATACTTGCGAAAGCCATATAAACAATTAAACAAGCCGACTTTTTTTACAAACATACATTTCTTATTAACCAACTTTTCAAACCAAAAATGCCATGCATACTACACAGGTAATTATGCCACTAAACAGTTAGCTATTAGCATGCATTTCTTCACTAGTCATCAGAGTATAAGTTTACAACTTTACATTCCTTCAACTTATACAACATAAGACCGTAGAGGCCTCAAACTGGAAAATACATACAAGGCTACAAGCCTCAAAATTAAGCGACCTCCACGCAATATACATGACAAGCAAGGTTCGCACAAAAACTGGTAACCAACCACCAGGAAAGCAGAGAAGTGCTATCACGAAAACACCTACACCTGCTCCTTATCCTCTATTACCTCGATAGGGTCTGCTTCAACTACTCCTGTAAAAAATATAGTATAGAGAGGAATGAGCAAAAACTATTGCTCAGTGAGGGCAATTGGTCTCAAGGACGGAGATGAGAGGAGTATGCAATGCAATTAGTCAAGCAATACATACAAATCATATAGAGATACAACCAAAGCCAACAATAAAGCAAGGCAAGTATTTAAAGCTGCAAACACTCATTCAAAGGATACGATACTCTTTTCACGAGCAACTTTCAAACACGAATTCGATGACGATGCGCCGGCCCAAACCACCTTATAACACCAGTTTGAAATACCCCGGAAGTATCCATCAACCTACGACCCAAAACTCCCTGGGAGGCAACCCAAGCGAGGAAAGGGAATAGCAGCGGAGCTAGAGCAACCAACACTGGCAACCCGAGGCTACCCAGAGAGGCCCATCACTCACATGCGAGACACTATGCAATGCAAGACTCGATACAAGGCGATAAACAAGCGATAAAGCTGTAAGAATATAACCAATTTCTCAGAAACGTCTTAACAACAATCAAGTAGAAAGACAACACTACTCGTTATAACAACTCAATATAACACTTACAAGATAATTGTCCCACCTTGCGCTCTCTAGATTAGAGCTTCAATGGCTTCTGGACTTACAAGAAGAATACAAGAAAGAAAGACTAACTTAGGATTGTGTTTGGAGTTGTGTTGTGGATGAAAATGATGAACTAATGCATGCCTATTTATAGAATTCAGTTAGCCCGCCACATGAGACTTTCCTATCAAACATTTCAATCTTGGTTGGCTTTACCAACCATGTTCAAAGTATTAGCCACCCATATTTATCACATGGGTGGCTACAATTAACCACATGGGTGGCTAGCATCCAAGTTAACTTCTAGGAAGTTTCATTTGGTCAAGTTGGCTAACTTTAGCATTGTATCATCCCGACGTCATCTTAGGTAATTCCAAATTTCTGAACTTTTTTCTTGTAGCCATCGTGATCTCTTTTGACCTCATCGACGTTTAAGTCGGAATCATTAATTTATGCTACCATATAATTAACGATACTTATTATGAAGAGGTGGATGTTGACATATATCAACACCCCCCCTCAATGTTCACCTCATGTTGACTAAGCTATTGGGCCAACACCCAATGTTTGAAGATGCTTGCTCAATTGGATGCTCCTTAACGCTTTAGTGAAGATATCTGCACAATTATCTTCTGTAGGGCAGTACTCCATGTAGATTTCACATTCCTCAATCAGTTTCCTCACATAGTGATACTGAATCTCTATGTGTTTTGTTCTAGCATGAAATACCGGATTCTTTGACATGGCTATACAACTCTGACTGTCACATTTCAACATTGTTTCTTCCTCTATTGGAATGCCAATATCAGTCATGATGCATCGTAGCCAAACAGCTTCACAGGATGCTACACAAGCAGCCTTGTATTCTGCCGTTGATGAAAGTGCAATGGTGGGTTGCTTCTTACTAGCCCATGAGATGACTCCACCACCGAATGTGAATACGTAACATGTAATAGATTTTCTTGAGTCAATATCACCAGCCCAGTCTGAGTCACAGTACCCAGATAAAGTATCTCCAGACTTGTATGATATCCCATACTCCAACGTACCTTTGAGATATTTGAGAATCTGCATCCCTGCTTGCTAGTGACTTTGTTTCGGTTTATTTGAAAACCGACTAAGAACTTCCACAGCATAACTAATATCAGGTCTTGTGTTACAAAGGAAGATTAAACTTCCCACCAACCTTCTATAGAGCTTGTTATCAACTTGTTCTGAAGGATCGTCAATTGATAACTTTGTATTCACTTCCATCGGGGTGACAACTGGTTTGCACTCGGACATACCAAATACAGTCAGAAGCTCACGAACATATCGTTGCTGCGAGATGAAGATCGTATGAGGTTTTTGCCATACCTCGATTCCCAAGCAATAATGAAGAAGACCAAGATTTGTCATTTCAAATTCTTGGCTCAACCATTCTTGCGTCTTCCGAATATTATCTTCATGGTCACCAGTGATTACAAGATCATCCACATATAGGACTACAATTACCTTATTTCCTTGTTCACTTAGAACATACAAGTTGGCCTCTGATTTGCTTCTACAGAAACCATGTTGTAAGAAGAAAGAGTTTATACGTTTGTACCAAGCTCGTGGTGCTTGCTTTAACCCATATAAACCTTTTTTCAATTTGCAGCCTTTTTCTTCTTCACCTGGTATTTGGAAGCCAGGGGGTTGTGCAACGTAGACTTCTTCTTCAAGTTGCCCATTAAGAAAAGCTGACTTGACATCCATTTGATGTACAATCCATTCATAATGCGCGGCAGCTGCAACAAATAACCTGATTGTTGACATTTTTGCTGTTGGAGCAAAGGTTTCAAATACATCGAAACCTTCGACTTGCGAAAATCCTTGTGTTACAAGGCGTGCCTTGTATTTTTCAAGACTTCCATCTGCCTTGTACTTCACTTTCCAGATCCATTTGGTGCCGATAATTTTTCTATTCGGTGGCTTTTCAATGATCTCCCAAGTATCATTTTTCATGATACTATCATACTCAGCTTGCATAGCTGCTCTCCAATTTGGATCTGACATGGCTTCTTCTACAGTTACCGGTTCTTTTACCATCTCGATGATTTGGGTCATCAAAGCCATGTTTACTAGTTGTTGTCCTGATCTGTTCTGCTCCTCTATTCTCTTTGATCGTCTTAGTCCATCTGGACGTGGACTATCATCAGTAATTCCTGGATTTCTTCCATCAAAGAGTTGTTGGAACCACTTCGGTTGTGGCTTCTTTGTGGGTACAACAGGTTGGTCTTCAGTCTCCTCATCATTAGAGACTTATTCATTGTTCAACGGTCGTTGTTCAGGCACTTGGTGGATTACTTCATCAGTTGATGACGAAATGGCAGGACCGCTATCCTCCATTGAGTGTGGTCGCTCATTAAACACCACATCTCAGCTTATGATCACCTTCTTGGCCTCTACATCATAGAGTTTGTATGCTTTAGACTCTTCACTATATCCCAAGAAAATGCCCTTCTTGCTCTTGTCATCCAATTTCTTTCGATTTTTATTTGGAATGTGTACAAAACATTCACACCCAAATTTTCTTAAATGAGACACAGAAGGTTTCGTACCATAATAAGCCTCATTAGGAGTCTTATCATTGAGTGCCCTGGTTGAGCACCGATTGAGGATGTATACCGCTGTGTTGACTGCTTCAGCCCAGAATGTGTCAGGTAGGCCAGCACCTTTCAACATGCATCGAGCCATTTCTACAATTGTTCGATTTCTTCGTTCCACAACTCCATTTTGTTGTGGTGTGTATGGAGCAGTCAATTGGCGCTTAATCCCAAGCTTGTTGCAGTAGTTGGTAAACTCTATAGAACAGAATTCCCTCCCATGATCAGTTCGAAATTTCTTCAACTGAGTTGTGTTCTCATTTGTCACAAGTTTGTGCCACACTTTAAACTTTTCAAGAGCATCAGCCTTGTCCGGAAGGAAATATACCAACATCTTCCTATTATAATCGTTGACTAACAGCATAAAGTAGGAAGATCCTCCCAACGCCATGGTAGTCATTTTGCCGCAGAGGTCAGCATGTACCAACTCTAGAGGAGCCTTTGATCGGTTATGATTCTCTTTGAGAAATGACTGTCTATGTTGCGTGCCTAGCAGACAAGCTTTACATGGTCCTTCAACTTCTTCAATTGAAGGCAAGTCGGCCACCATCTTCTTCTTTTGCATTTCCTTTAACACAGGATAGGAAATGTGCCCAAACCTTTCATGCCAAAGTTAACTTGTTTTGGCATCCACGACAGCAGAAAGAGAGCTGATTTCGTAAAGATTATTTTTGCGAATACCTTTACTTACAATATTTTGATCCTTGTCAAGAATCAAAGCTTTCGTCTTCTTGAACCGCACTTCTAGATCATTATCTGTAATAGCAGCTACAGATAGCAAATTTCTGGTGATCTGGGGTACAAAGAGTACGTTGGACAGCTTCTTGCTTCCTCCATCTTGAGACACGAGCGAGATGGTTCCAGTGCCCTCAACGGGATACCTCACATTATTCCCGACGACAACATTCATTGGTTCTTGTAGAGGTTTTATGGAGTCATATAACTCCTTCTTGCTAGTCATGTGTCGGGAAGCTCCACTATCTAACACCCATGCACTTGTTTGATGTACATGTGCGCTAGTACACGTTTCCTCCGATACATCTGTTACAGTAAACAGATGCACTTCCGTTTCAGCCGTATTGGCAGATTCTTTATTTCTCCAATTTGGCTTTAAAGTTCCGTTCTTCTTGTCATGGATTCGTTTCCTGCAATCTTTGACAGCATGACCTTTCTTATTGCAGTAGTAGCACGATCTAGAGAACGTCTTTTTCTTTACTTTTTTCTTTTCTTCTTGGTTACTCCTCGCCTTGGCTGTAAAGGCAGAGTCAAGTTGATTTTCTCTGCTCCTCAGCCTCATCTCCTCCACCATCAACATGGCAGTGACTTCTTCAAACGTCAAATGAGGAATGCGAACTTGTGTACTGAGTGTTGTAACAAGGCCGTCAAATTTTGGAGGCAACACTCTAATGCACCTTCGAGCTAGTTCCTCGGTTGATTTGGCAATACCAACTGCAGCCATTTGATCACGTAGGTTTTTCATCCTACTGATAAATGACTCAGCTGCTTCATCTTCACTTAATCTCTCAGCAGCTAACTGATTCTCCAAGTTCTGAATTCGAGTCTGGTTCCTTGTTTCATACTGATTTCTCAGTATGTTCCAAGCTTCAGTTGCCTTGGTTGTGTGTTGAATTAGAGTAAGGACGGAATCTTGAACACTTGTTACAATTGCACAAAGTGCATCAGCATTTCGTCTCCTCCATTCTTTGACAAGCTGAGGATCTGGAGGTGTGACCTTTTTTGTGTCATCTTCAGCACGGACTGCAACTGGTTCTGCATCTGTGCCTAATACTGTATCAAGGAGTTCGTAGGAGTCCAGAACTGTAGTGATTTTGAACTTCCACAAAAGATAGTTCGTGCCATCAAGCTTTCCTTCTGTGAAGGTAGGGGGACGGATACGAATTGTCGGTACTAAACCAGAACTAGAACTGGTAGAAGAAGAACTAGCACCTTGATTAGTCATAGTTGTTGAGCTTTACTAGACAAGATTGTTGTTAAGAGCCCCTTAAGCTCTTGATACCATGTAAGAATATAACTAATTTTCCAGAAACGTCTTAACAACAATCAAGTAGAAAGACAACACTACTCGTTATAACAATTCAATATAACACTTACAAGATAATTGTCCCACCGTGCGCTCTCAAGATTAGAGCTTCAATGGCTTCTGGACTTACAAGAAGAATACAAGAAAGAAAGACTAACTTAGGATTGTGTTTGGAGTTGTGTTATGGATGAAAATGATGAACTAATGCATGCCTATTTATAGAATTCAGTTAGCCCGCCACAGGAGACTTTCCTATCAAACATTTCAATCTTGGTTGGCTTTACCAACCATGTTCAAAGTATTAGCCACCCATATTTATCACATGGGTGGCTACAATTAACCACATGGGTGGCTAGCATCCAAGTCAACTTCTAGGAAGTTTCCTTTGGTCAAGTTGGCTAACTTTAGCATTGTATCATCCCGATGTCATCTTAGGTAATTCCAAATTTCCGAACTTCTTTCTTGTAGCCATCGCGATCTCTTTTGACCTCATTGACGTTTAAGTCGGAATCATTAATTTATGCTACCATATAATTAACGATACTTATTATGAAGAGGTGGATGTTGACATATATCAACAAAAGCCACACGTGGGAGAATAACAAAGTAGGTTACTCTCGCACGCAATAGCAGCAATTGATAAACAATTCAATCCAAAACAACACAAACAAGTATTTCAAGTAACCCTAAGCATTCTATAGGCATAAAACCAAGAAAACAAGCAAAAACACAAATCGGCCCCAACTATCAAAACCCGGCCATTTCCAAACGAGCCACGAGTTCTGAAAACCGACTTCGCCAAACCTCCTAGGTCACCATAAGGCACGTCTAAAGACCCCGAAACCTTACTTTACCCTAGAACTCGCGCAAAGCCCCGATTTCCCCCTTTCTCGTTTGAACTACTACTATACCAACCAAACACCCAACCAACGCCATAATCGCACCAAAAGTGCTTCCATGGCTTCCCGATACAATGCCAACACGCAAAATGAGAAAACGCTAAAGTCAACCTAAACGACCCCGACTTTCCCAAAGGCATAATTCTCATTTTTTCCACTACGCAACCCAAACAAACTATGCATTTAGGCATTCTAGCATACCTAGCACATTTCTACATCAACGGAAAGCATAACAGCATAACTTCAACGTTTCAAGATTTTACTATTCACAAAACACTATTCAATTGACAATTTAGTTGGCAATCACAACATTTAACCGCAGAAAATGTTTCAAAGCTATAAATACACGTTCTACAATAGCCAAGGAACATTTTAGAAGCATCAAAATGATTTAAACGACAATCTACGGATAAAATCTAAAAATTGCAAAGTTGATACACTAAACATTTAAATGCGCAAATAACATGAATCCCTTACCTCAGGTACTCCTAGTCGCTAGGAAAACAACGCTAGTTGCCTCGGAAATCACCCCGCACGAGTTCACGCGAAGATTGAACGATTGAAAGGTTGAAATTTTTTTTTCTCTCTTGGAACTCACGGCCCTCTCTCTCTGTTTCAGCTACTGTTTTTTTTTATTTTGCTAAGTTATAAGCTTATTTAAGTGCTAAGTGGTCAAAGGGTCAAAGGTCTAGGTCAAACAACTTAAAAACTTGGTCAAAGGCCCTATTTTTGTGCATTTTTAAGCTCAATAACTAACACCGATTAAATTTTCAGCTAGCAACAATTAAAATATAAAATTTAAGTCATCTAAATACTAGTTTCACTATGTGCTGAGGACTAGAAATCGTTCTCTAGCTATCGTTCCTTAAATGCAATGCACGTTGCGACAGCGAGAAAGTAACAGTTAATTCACAAAGAATTTAAGGAAATATAATTTTCAAAATAATAAACATGGCATTTTAACATCCCGGGCTCGGGTATTACAGATAACCCCCAATTATACGAGACTAGTTAGCACACAAGTATACAAGTAAAACATACAACATTATATTCACGTAATGAGATAATGAGATAACGAGATAACGAGATAACCACATATGGAAAAGGATACGGTTCCATTTAATCTCAATCCTAGAACCAAGAACCACGAACATCATTAAAAATAGCCAAGATAACCCCTTACTCCTTATGGGTGTACTCTGGATGTACCCCGAATCGTACGACCCAATACTGTGAGACCCCGAATTTGCCTTTATGTGTAATTACACTTGTTTATATGTTATTTAAATTAATATATATGCGTTTATGTGATTACTACTCATATTACATGATATATGTGCATTCATAAAACTTACATAAAGATTTTTAGAGAAAATTTCATTTAAAGTACCTTTCAATAATATTTGAGGACACTTCTGCTAAATTTTTGAAACTGGTATTTTAAACATTTTAAAAACTAGTCCTCCATTATTAATTGACCCATGATTTAATAAAAATTTATTATGAAACATATTAGGAATTTAAAGTAGACTTTTCAGACAAAAAAGTAACGTTTTAAAGCCAAATAGTGATTTCTACTAAAACCAACTCTTGCGTTGACTTTTGTTGACCTATTATATATTATAAATAAATATTTATCATCTTAAATAATCCTAGGATGACATGTTTGAAAAATAGAACAAAAACTAAGGTTAATTTAGTCTTTTGTCTTTAAAATCAATTTTAAACCTACATTGACCTTTTGTCTTCCTTTGACTTTATCATTTAAGCTTATATATTGAAAAAATCAGCCAAAACACGATAAAAACAAACATAAAAGTGTGAGCCTTGGAGGAAGAAAGAAGAATAGTGTTTTTCAAGGGTTTTCAATCATTTTTGAACAAAATACTTGATTCAAGGCCAAATCTGTAACGTCCCGATCCCTCACGAGACCGGATGCTCTAATAACCAAGCTATTCTCAACCCAATTCCAACCCAGTCTCAAAATTTTAGGAAAAAACGGACAGAGTTTCCTCTGTACCGCGGACATTTTTCAAACCTGTAAATGCTCAATAAAGCCACAACATAACAAGACATTCATTTATAACTAAAGATCTTAGCTTTAAGGCCATCCGAGCCTTAAGACATACAAACAGTTTAGATACAGACAAGCATGCATTCATAACTTAACTTATTTACAAAACCGCTTATCATGCCACTCCATGATAGCTTTTAAGTATTCTTAGAAATTGAAAACAACCAGTCATTCACTCCCAAGCATGCGAAGCAGCTAATAGCAGAAATATAAGTTATTACATGCCATGGTTCTAAATCTACCACTACAACATCTATCCCTCAATTTGTAAACTATATAATATACACATATCACTTAAGTTACAAAATAGAACATATTTAACAACAATGACAATTGAGCAAATCAAGAAACAATGATAGCTTAAATAACCACATATTTAAAAGGATACATTTCTTATAACCCCTATACACCAATCTTCACTGGTCTTCATTCACGATCCACGAACCACGATCACGATCACGATAAGCCGGCATAACCCCAAACACTCCAGTGGGTGTACTCCGGATGTACCCTGATAACCTACGACCCAACATCCCCTGGCAATCTCCGGACCAGGCGAATGAGGGACTAGGGCACGGAGATTGAATATCCACCGGCAAGCCCTCTGCCGCCCAGTGGATATTCAACACATCTGCCCCTAACACTATGGTTGCGCAACCACGATGCAATGCACTTAACAATGGCAAATTAATAGCAATAATATAAGCATTAACACATAGGAGGATCAACAAAGTAGGTTGGCCTCGATGGAATTAGAATAGAAGCAATTATAGAAGCTAATAAGCAGTTTACAAAGGAACATATACAAAATAAGCATAGAATCATACCAAAAGTTTCAAATCAATTTAAAATCACATATAAACACTCAAGATGTCATGTCATGGGTTTAGAAGTGTGAGTCAACCGAAATTGCACCTAAACCCTTTTATTTTTCAAACTATTTCTCTTACAAACTAAGGTTAATGATTACATTTTCAAGAGACACTCTCCCAACCTTCTAACTAACCCTCAAGGTACCCTCTCAACCCTCTAACTCATTCAAACGCCCGCGATTACCCCAAAAGCCCCAAATTCCCTCTTATGGCTTTAAACTACACATACCTTATCCGGACTTCAAACAAGGGTTATCAAAGCTTCTATAGCACCTAGGTAGCCTAAGAATACTAGAAGTGAAGCCCGAATCCACCCGGATTCGCATGAACCCCGAAACCCCTTTGTTAAAGTCGGCTATTTCACGTTTTATGCGATTCTAGAGAAATTCAAGTGCACGGGGCTATTAGACTACCTTCATTAGCACCTAAGGCATCTATTAGGAGTGTTGAATCAAGCTAATACGTGCAATTACACAAAACCCTAGAAAAACGTCACTATTCACCTCATAAATTCAAATGACGATTCCAACCGTTTAAAATACGAAATAATAGCTCAAATGTGTTCTCTAGCACTTATATACAAGGTATAATAGCATAGATAAGCTTTGTAATAGCATTTGATAACATTTTCAACAAATCAATAAAAATGTAACATTTTAGATATGCATAAAAAGTCATGAAAACCCTCACCAATTGCGCGTAGGAACTCTCGGGAGGCTAGCAAACACCCTGGCTTGGCTTGAAGATTTGATGAGCAAAATCCTCTCATTCTCCTCCTATACTATTCTCGGATTTGCTACAGTGATTTTTCAGCATTTGCTCTCTTTTTTTGTTTTTGTTTTTATGAGCTAAATGGTTATGTGTTGAGTAGATATATTAAATGGCTAAGTTGGGTGATTAAATGGGTTACTAAAATGAGCATTGTTAACTTTAAAACGAGCCTAAGGTGTGAAACATAGGCTAGCTAATTAAATCTCTAAGTTATGCTACGTAACACTATTCATTGAACTACGAAAATCATTTTCTAAATGAGCGCTCCTATCGCTTCTAGTTCAATTGCACATTTTTCCCACTCCTTTAACAATTAATATGATTTAATAAAAATATTAATTCACTAATAGAATGTAGTTTGAAAATGGAGTGAATAGTAGCTACAGAAGTCAGTAAGTAAAGTATAGAAGTAAATGCGCAAGCAAGGGATGCAACAGTAATTGAATGCATGGCTAAATCTCGGGCGTCACAAAATCTTTCCATTCAAAGCTTGATTTTACTTCCTCAACTTGTGTTTTACCTATTTCTAGCCTTAGTTTGCATCAAAGATGAGGAAAAAACTAAATCTCAAAATTAAAGTTTATGTCAAAAATTTGATATTGCATATATAGGTGTTGTATAGCTAAATTGGCTTATGATTGTTGTTAATTAGGTGTTGTACACTAACATAGTTTGATTTTAGCCAATTTAAACGGTAGAATGTTGTAGTTTTATTTTATTGGTTTTATATTGATTATTTAGCCAATATTTAGCTAATTCTTGTTGTGTTAGTTGTTTTTAAGTTGTATATACTTGTATGGACTTGTTTAGCATAAAGTAGTAACGTTATAATGCCAAAATGTTGAATTGATAGTTGATTTAAAAGCCCAAAATTCCAGCCGCCTATGCATTGCCTTGTAATCTTATCTCCTTAGAACCTCTAATCTACAATCCAACCATCATCCATAAGTTATCCACTTGATCACGGGAGCGATCCACAAGTGTAACATCCAACATATCTAGTGTTATTGTGCGCACAAATTCAGGATGATCTAGCTTGGATTATTCTATGGGAGTGATTAATGTATAGGCTCCTTATTGCATATGCATGTCCCTTTTAATCAAGTCCTATACATCCAAACTACAAAGTAAGTGACCTAAACATTTAGACCATACCCATAATGGCTCAAAGTGCAAGCATTCGACTTTGTCAGTTCATCCACATATGCTCAAGATTAAGAGCAATGGCCCACTTAGAAACTTGTAGATATAAGTGGACTTTTTCTTTAATAATACGTATCACACCTACGGGGTCTATCCAATGCATACTCATGCATAAGCGTAATAAGTCTAGAACAAATCCATGATCAAGGCAAACTACCCCACTGCAAGGGGAACTTATTCCATTATAACTTCTACCATAGTAAAACACCCAACTTTACTACTAAGTTATGGACAAAATAATTCTGCTTACAAGTAACCATGACTTAGACCTTTTGTATGTAACCACCACGTACCTAACTCAACACTTATATTAAGGACCTTATATTCACATATATACCTATGTCAATCCACATTATTGAGAGAAATATGCTCATCTATATATGATGACACTAATTATCTTATTGCAAATCATCCAGATATAATTTTGACTAAGTGCTAGTGGTCTTTTGGGCATACCATTCCTAACACATACCTCTGTACTTATTTTTGTCAACCAATATGCCTTTTCTTATCTTTGTAGAGCTTGGTTTATGTATTCATGAACAAGTACAAACTTCTTGGTATGATTTCTTTGTGATCATGGTTTAACTTGCAAATACTCCTTCTTGATTTGCAATATGAGGATGAACTTTGACTTTCCCTTCATTGTATCAATTTAAATACCCTTTGCAAGCTCTTAGAGAGACTTTCTCAAGAAGATGTATTAGTTCTATTAATCTTAAATCAAATGTTCAACAAAGTGATGGATTAGTTATTCTAATGAAATCAAATTGTTCAACAAGGTCCTTGAAATAATTAAGAAAACTTTGAATGTGTTGACCTTAATTGAGTTAATTTGATATTTATCAATCATGCATGGCATTCTTATCAAACATCTATGCTTGCAACAATATCTTTCAAGATGAATTTAAAATTAAGTTCAAGCAAGCATGCCCTCTTTTTATGCCATGATCAAGTGTTGTCAAATAAAAGGTAAGAATTTTCAAGATCCATGACAAACTTCATGTGTGTGTATGATAGAGAGAAGTCAAAACATTTCAAATATCATAATCATCACACATTTCCAATATTCCAATGAACCATGTAATAATTAATCTTCTATGTCAAGCATCAATTTTGTACATTTGATTCATCAACGAATTTCATCAAATCTTGTAGAATCCATCAATAGTATTCAATTCTTCTTTTAGTCCATTTCTTTCTTTTGTCCATTTAACACTTCCACTTGCAAAATCATAGGCTACATTCCATTCATCATGTATGCAATTCAATAATTCAATCATTCATTTCAGACTTGCAACAACTATCACATTTATCTTTTCATAGTATAAAAAAATCAAGTAAGATTCATTTGCAAGAAGATCATTGATCTTCCCATAGAATAATAGTTCATGTGACACATATGTAACAATCTCAATAGACATTACAAGCTTTCCAAATGAACACATTTTCAATGGTATTTATCATTTTTCTTGCACAAATAAGACTTATATTATATCACTAAGTGAGTCATCAAAATCATCTCCAACCTCATTTACTTTTCCATCAATCTTCATTTTATTTAATGACAACCTTTTATTTTCTCTATTCTCATTGAAGCATACAAGCTCATGATGCACATATAAAACATGTATCTTCTCAAGTTAACATGACAATGCATATACGACTTGAAACATAAGTTCATCAAGACTCATTTAAGCACATACTTTCAATCAAATATAATCATCTTAAGATCAAAACACAAATCAATCAATAAAACTAATTTAAGAAGCATATAATGAAAAACAATTCCAATGTTACCCATGCTTCCTTGTTTTAATGATCTTGCCTATCTCATAAGATGTATCACCATCTTCTTTTGGTATTGCTTTGACATTCCTACAACAAATCATGGAAAGTTCTTGGTCCTTAACTTTAATTGGGTCTACGAAGGTTAGTTTCATTTGTTATGGCTTTAACTATCCATTTGTGTTTTAGCCACCATGGAACTTTTGATCTACTATCAAGCAATTTCACATCATGAACAAGTGAAGCAAGTTGTTCTATTCTATCACAATTAGTACAAGCATGTTGATGCACTTTTAATGCCACATTTGAACATAAACCTTTGATAAAATATTTTTCAAAAGTTTTTTGAATAATGTATAGTTTACATCCAAAATCATTCATTTCGCATACCATGTGTTGTTCATTGTGCATGATATCTAGCTTTTCTTTTTCTTCACAAGAATTGACAATTTCTTTGTTCAATTCATTATATTTCATTTTCAAACATGAAATCTCCTTTTTCCACACTTTATCATTAACAATAAAAGAAATATCATTCATTTCAAACTCGAGGTTAGCTTCGACTAAAGTATTTTTCTTTTTAAGCTCATTTATCTCAAATAAAGCATATTCTACTTCCTCAAGAAAATTTTCATTTGCTTGCATCAATTTATCTTGAACATTCAAGATGGCTTCTTCTAGTTCGTCCATTGTAAGATCATTGTTACTAGATGAGGAACAACTAGATTCATAAGATGGACATATCTCTTCATCTATTGTAACAAGGCATGTAACATCTTCCTTTTCTTTCTCTTGTTCTCTAAAATCTCCTTTTACCTCTTCATATAGTTTTTCAAGAAGTATCCATATCTCATGAGCGGATGTGCATTCTTGAATTTGCTCCAATTCTTCATCATTGAATGCACAATAAAGAAAATGCATAGCTTGAGCATTTTTGGTCAACTTGGTAGTATTTTGCTCGGTTGACTCACCTTCTACTTCGTGTGGCCCATGCTCAACAATATGCCATAATGTGTAGTCTTCAGATTGAATATATGTTACCATATGATTCTTCCACCGCATGAAATTTGTTCCTGTAAACAAAGGAGGTCTATCAATTGAATATCCTTCAATGTGAAGAGATGTAGTAGTAATTGCCATGATCTTTGCTTTACTAGCGGTTAAGCTATATGTAAAGTCATAGCTCTAGATACCACTTGTTAGTCTAAATGAGCCTAAGAAGGGGGTGAATTAGGCTTATGGAGGCAAATTACTAGTATAAAAATTATGAAATTCAACTACAATATTCACTTAGACAATTTATCAAACACTTCATGTGTAATACATATAATAGTAAGATTGTGCAATAAATCAAACACAAGAGGGTTAGAGAGATCAAACGCAAGGATTTTTAGGTGGTTTGCTAATTTACATCCACCACATAAGGTCTACTCCCCTTAGGATTTCTACAAACTCCACTATTGATGCTTCTTCAAATGTTGGTGAAACACATACCAACTTTACAAATTTCTCTTGAGTCCACAGGAGAATCACAAGCTTCTTCAAATGTAGGTGAAGCTAAGAACCTACTAAACAATCTCTTGAGTCCACAAGAGATCTACCAAAACCTCTTCAAATGTAGGTGAGACTTCAAACCTACTCACTCTTCCTTTTGAATCCACAAAGATTTTCCCACACTCTTCTATTTTACAAGAATTTACTCAATCTTATTCTAGAGCCCCAAGAATGTTCACGATACAAAGAATTGAGTGTCTGAATAATAATACAATGAAGAACAATCAAAACTCCTCAATGAGTAGATAATACATTTGAAAGCTCTTGAATGCTCAATAGATTTGCAAATTTAAGCTGAAGCTCGGTTTGATTTGATAAAGATATGAAATTTGAAACTTAGAGATGTTAGAAATATGTTGGAAGAGTCTTGGAAGAGTTATTTGATGAAATGGGTTGGTTTTGTATTTGAAGGATACATTGCAATGAACTTAAAACGACTAGTTTTTCAAATCAACACGATCCGATCGAGTGGATATGGTCGAGTAGCTCGTCCGGATTAGTTGTATGGATGTTTCTACCACTGATTCAGTTGAGTGATCCGATCGAGTACCCGGTCGACTTGATGACTTGGTCGAGTGGACTCGTCCGAATGACCCGGTTGAGTGGATAAATAGTGCTAGTTTTTCAATTTTGCGACATTAAGCCCGAAATCCAATTTTTCAATGGCAAAATATTTAGGCACTTCAAAAAAACTTCTTCTAAAGTGTTTCCAAAATTTTTGACAATTCAAAATATTTTCTAAACTCTTGTGGAAAGATTAAAACCGATTTTTGTAATCAAGAGTCTAAAACACATTTTTCACCCCAAAATTTAATCTTTTGAAGATGAATCATTTAGACCTTTTAAGAACACTTATTCAAAAGATTTTTCAACCCAATTAAACTTTTGAAATATTTTCAAAACTCCTGATGAAAGATTTAAAGACATTTTTGAAAGGTTACCAAGAGCTTGAACTATAAAAATGTATACCTAAGACAAACAACATTCTTAAGCCACTATCCCTTATGTTGCCGTATCTTTTTCCTTATAACACTACTTTGTCTTCATCTCTTCAAGTCTTGAATCTTGAAATATAACATTCATTTCGTCAACTCTTCAAGACTTCATTTCTTCATGCTTGTGGTGATCTTTGTCATGCAAACTTTGATTCTTCTCAATGACCAACATAATTTGCATTTTATCAATCTTGCAACTCTTCTTTGATCAATCACATAACTTCTTTCATGCAAGATTTTCTTCCTCTTTGAAAACCAAGCACTAAGAAGATATTTTGGCTTATAATAACATTAGGACAAGATTATCCACACAAGCCAAAAATACTCAAGTAGAAATTGGCTTATAATGATATATACATTTAATGAACATAAGTCAACAAGTGTGTGTTTAAGCATATAGACATATTAGTACAAGCACACTTGATAAATCTAATTATTTATACTTGCATTCTTCATTACATCAAAATCATTGTCTTTTCCATGCAAGTTTTATCACCAATCAAATGAATACAATTTATCAACATGAGTTACAAGTGTGAATTTAATAATATAAATACATTTGATCAATCACACTTGATATAACCAAATAACCATATTTGTTATCATCAAAATCATGCATTAGGCCTAAGGCCAACAAGATCATATCTCCATGACAGAGATACCAATGAAGTTCCATATGCCACATTGGAAATTGTATGACAAAAAGGCAAATCCGGACGAGCATATTGTCCACTTCTGTCAAGGTATGATGGTTCTAAACATAAAACCAATGCTAAGGAAAGCTTGTATGTGTCGGAGCTTCAGGTCCAACCTCTGGCCCGGCACTCACCTGGTGTTCCAGCCTTTCCTTACTTAGTATCAACTCGTTCGCTCAACTCATAACAAGATAGGAAACAATTCAGTGACTTGTACAAAGTCAGACAGGAAAAAGTAAGTTGCTAAGGAATTATATACAGCAATTTAATGAAGAAATGATAAGTATACCACAGTGTAATCTAGAAATGACAATGTCCGTCTTTCAACAAGGGTTGTTACCCGACTCGGAGTTATACAAGGATCTGGTAATGAATAATTATGGCAGCATGAGGGAGATTCTAAAAAAAGCTCAGGGATTATGAGACAAGAAGAAGAGATGGCAAATTGACGTGCTACCACACCTCGAATGGATCAAAACAAAATAGAAGGTGCCCGCCGGACAGAACCTTAACGCCATCAGCCTTAGCCTTCCATAGCAGGCACCCAACGTCAATACCGCTAAAACGAGTTAGTGGGAAGCCTTGACAGGGAGGGCAACGGTTGTTTGACAACCAAAAATTGGAACCCTTAATGCCAGAGGACAACCTAAACATCAGCCATTTCGATTGTGTCCATGAGTTGAAACGCCTCCCGAATATGAAAAAGGCTAGATAAACTAAGAAGTGACCCTAATAAGATAGACAAGAGGTTGTGGTGCGAATTCCACAACGATCACGGGCACACCATAGCAGATTATGGCACCTTGAAAACTAAAGTCTTGAACATGTTTACGAATGGTTTTCTAACTCAATTCTTGACAGAGAGGGGCAAGAGGTAGATGGGGATAAAGTCAAGGTAGGGAAAGCCAAAGAAAAGACCAACAAAGCCTATTTGAACAATAAATTGCATCATCAGACGATCAAAAGTGAGTGGTACAATGGCCTCGGTGGCCAAAAAGCAAACCAGGGAGACAAGAAACAAAGTAATGCATGTACAAACAAACATGAATTCCGCATATCAGATTGCTTTCGATCATAAGGATGAAAATGGTATTAGGGATGGTCACCATCACGTACTAGTGATTGAGCTTGTCATCGCAGGCTTCAAAATCAAGTGGATACTTGTAGATGGGGAAAGCTTTGCTAACATCCTGATGGCAGGTACGATGCAGGAGATGGGCATAGATGAGACACAACTCACAAAAAGAACTATACTACTTATAGGGTTCAGCTGGAAAACTAAAAGAACTATCGGAGAAATCACATTTTTTACGTGGGCAAAGGATGTACACACCTAACAAAGTTCCTGGTAGTCGATTGTCATTCCACGTACAATCTGAACATGGGAAGGTTGTGGAATCATCAGTTAAAAGTGGTACCGTCCATATTTCACTAAGTAATCCGTTTCCCTTCTCAATGGGGCAACAAGGAAATTAGAGAATATCTGGAGGAAGCACAAAAATGCTGTGCCACAGCACTCAAATCAACACTTATCGCTGAATTTGATGGTTTATATTATCTAGCTAAGGGTGGACATTTTTCATGATTCTTTAGCCAAATCAATAATACAATATAGGGATTCATAAATGAAAAACCAACAATCATAGCAATAAAACAATCTAGTAATCAAAATAGCGTGCTAGTCTAGAGTATAATCGATATACCTTCACATGTTAGCTTTGGAACTCAACACACACAAATTGTATGGACTGACCAAGGGCTGGATTACATGCTGGAAGCAAGAAAAGCCCCTGATAAAGATTGTTCTCCAAGTCTTCTCACCTATTCCAATCCCTTTTGCGAATCGTGTGTGTTTTCAATAGAAGAAAACTTTCTTTTCTCTATTTTCTTTCCAATGTCAAGGCTATGGATTGTATATGGGATATTATGAGTTGTTTTAGTTGTGTCTATATGTGTAGGACTAGATAGACATGTATCTAAGAGAGAAGAAGAGTGGTAGATCACATATGGAGTCCTTAGATGCTTATGAGTCTTTTATTTGATTTTTTGTGAATTAAAAGAAGATAATACACATTATTTTCATATATTTCAAAATCAAAATAATATCTCCTAGCAATATCTTCAGCCCCACATGCCACCTTAAGCTTTTCACATGCTAGATTGGTCAAGCCACATGCCATTAAGACAAGTTTAGTTAGGACAAATATTTTTGTCTCAAGAATGTCTTATGTCCCTATGTCTTAATTTCTAAATCGAGTTGCATGTTCCTAAATAAACAACCTTACTTATTTGCACCATATTTTCATAGATGTCATAGCTAAGAATAGAAAGTACACTAAAAGGGAATAATCAGCTAGGAAAGAGACTAAAAGACATAATTGCCATGGCTACAAAATGACCAAAATACCTCTACTAGTCACTACCTATATTTTGACCATTTTAACCTTAACTCATTTCACTAAAGAGTTAGGGATGTACTCCATGACAATTAATAAACTTCTGAGGGAGGCTTTTTGTCCTTGACCTACTAAGTAAAATGACTGAAATGCCCCTCTGTGTGTCATCAGTAATCAAGAGTGGGTCCTGCATTCATACTATTATCTTGTCTTTATTACATCTATACCTTGGACCTTTATCTTTCATATAATCATCACCCATATACTATTCCCTTGTTCCCGGGAGCGACCTACAAGTTTAGTATACAATATAGCCCGAGCTATATTAATAAGCACTTAGGTTTGGATGATAACATATATAATTCTAAGTGAGTAGCTCACTATCACTTAAGACAACATAGAATTGAAAGGACCATAACAATAAGTGAATCACAACATATAATGAGTAAGGTGGAAACAAAAACCATGATTTCAAAAATTTTCAACATTATATCATTTGTATTCACTATAATACCTTTTGTCTAGTCCATGAAATCAATATATCAATATATCTACTACATATATAACCATATATATGAATGAAAAAGAGTTATCAAGGTATACCTCATGAAGATCTAGCCACGAGGATGAAGAAGCACCACCAAGAAGATGACCAAGCCTTTCACATGTGCAAAAGCTCTAGTTCGTCCACACAAGCATCCAAGAGCTTATTCTCCACAAACCAAATCTTTGTACTAGCTATTAAGGTGGATTGATTTACACAAGTGTTGAATGGAAGAGAAAAATTATGTCCAAGCCAACTAGTAATGGCCGAAAAATGAGAGAAAGATGAGAGAACCAAAAATTCAGATTTTTCTCTTGTGTTGTACTTGTGTTGCATTTTTAGTGTAATATAATTTAGCTTGGTTTTAGTGGATTCTTATGTCATCTTCCACTAACCAACTTAGTGGAATATGACATAAATCCACAATATAGCCATGCATACAATTCTAGCCTTAGATTTATGCAAGATGAAATCCAAGCCTTTGATTCAAATTTAGTGGACTATGATGTCATCTTCCACTAACAAGACTTAGTGGAAGACCTCATCTTTTTCCACTAACTCAATATAGTAGAATATGATGTCATCTTCTACTATCTTAGCAAGACCAAATCTTGGCCTTTGATTTGAATCTAATGAAAGCTTAGCCATTGATTTATACTTAGTGGAATATGATGCCATCTTCCACTAACCAACTTAGTGGGGAATTACATAACTTTCCACTAACAATTTATATATATATATATATAATTAAATCAATCCTAATCAATATTAGATTAAACTATTGGAAACTAACTTTCTATATTTATACTTTGGCCTCAAAACTTTTGATAATTATACTTTTGGCCCATTAACGC
Source organism: Ehretia macrophylla (assembly GCA_037974665.1). Classification (NCBI taxonomy): domain Eukaryota; kingdom Viridiplantae; phylum Streptophyta; class Magnoliopsida; order Boraginales; family Ehretiaceae; genus Ehretia; species Ehretia macrophylla. The sequence goes on along the minus strand of CM075764.1, from coordinate 76,387,623 downwards.
TTAATGACCAAACACAACCACGTTAACTCTTTAACGTCTCTAAACTAATCGTAAGCTCATTACAGAAACTCTATTCATGATGCTCGAATGTGTGTGACTTTTTAGATTCATTACCGTATAGCTATGAGGGACTATTAAACCTTTTTAATCTATTCCAAGAATGTCTCCGTCATTCTCAGAATACCCTCACGTTCTGGAGTGACATCTAGTAATGTATCAAGATAATATATATGGTAATGAAGTCATACCCTTGTGAATCTATTTATAGTCGCGAATTAACGTATAGTCCGATCCTTCCGTTAATATGCCCCGATCGAATAAAGACCATGAAACGATTAAGTCCTTTTGTTCGATTCTATGCCTAGATTCATGGAAATACTTATTTCCATCATCATGCCTTGGCCAAGGACTTCCTCATTCAACTACCGAAATCAAATTGCATAAGACATCGCTTCCTGTCGGAAGTTAACAGATCCTATGTTGACAATTACCTGTCAATCTCTATACCGAAGGAGTAAACTGCAAAAGGCCGTAACCCTTCTTTATCAATAAAGACGAATATTATCCCAATGCTAGGGTTTAAAACCCCGATATATCAAACAATCGTAATTTTTTAAGTCAGAGGATTACTTACACAATTGCAATGAATAATAAAATCTATTAATCCAAAGTCATGTAGTTTATTATTCATGTCACATTCAATGATCTATTCAACTAATAATCATTCATATGTAAGTTAATCGCATCACTTGCTGTTATGGCTCCAGGCTTGCCATCCTTTATCATTATTATCAAATATTAATCAAAGGTAACTACATACGATAGCCCGTAATTGATTATTCTAGTCCCGGGTAAATAATCTAAGAAGTATGAATAATATTTAATGCTAATCATATTAAAGAAATACTCCAAGATATTCTAAATAACATTTAGAATGTATTTCTTCTATGAAAAAACATAACGACACATTCATACAATATAAAATGGAGAATATGAATGTCAACAAAAATTGCCATTATATAATACACAGATTTACATCAAAAACCCCTATTTGGGTCATCTAACATATAGCATTAGGGCATATTACTAACAATCTCCCACTTGCACTAATGCTACATTACATAGAACTAGCGCATCATACAATGGTATCGCATACCCATCTTCTCAAGATGCTGATCCAGTTGTGACTGACTCATAGCCTTGGTGAGTGGGTCAGCTACATTATCCAATGTAGGGACTTTCTGCAACTTATATCCTTTCAAGCTACAATATCTCGAATAATATGAAACTTTCTTTCAATATGTTTGGATTTATGGTGAGATCTCGGTTCCTTGGCTTGTACAATAGCCCCATTGTTATCGTAATACAACGGTATCAACAACTCAATGGATGGAACCACTTCAAGTTCTATCAAGAACTTTCTCATCCAAACTGCTTCATTTGCTGCATCACATGTAGTGATGTATTCAGCTTCAGTAGTGAAATCCACAGTCACCGGATGTTTGGAACTCTTCCAACTGACTGCCCCTCCATTACATACAAAAACAAACCCTGATGTTGACTTTCTATCATCTTTATTAGTTTGAAAATCTGAATTAGTGTATCCGTCCACACGGAGTTCACCGCCTCCATATATTAAAACAAGATCCTTAGTTCTTCGTAAGTACTTCAGGATATGTTTTACAGCAATCTAGTGTCCCTCACTTGGATCAGACTGATATCTGCTCGTTATACTTACATCATAAGCAAGATCAGGTCGTGTACATAACATAGTATATATAAGACTGCCTATGGCGAAGCATAAGGCACTCTATCCATGCATTGCCTTTCATCATCGGTTTTTGGAGACATATCCTTAGAAAGATGCACACTGTGCCTCATAGGCAAGAGACCTTTCTTAGAACTCTCCATCTTGAATTTTTTCAAGATCCGCTCTATGTACATGTTTTGAGATAAGCCAATTAATCTTTTTGTTCTATCTCTATAGACACGAATCCCCAATATGTAAGAGGCTTCTCCCAAATCTTTCATGGAGAACTTACTTCTCAGCCAAAGTTTTGTGGGCATCATATGACCTGTGTCATTACCCATGATTAAAATATCATCTACGTACAAGATCAGGAAAGTAGTTGCACTCCCACTAACCTTCTTGTAAACACAGAGTTCATCTTCATTCCTTATGAAACCAAACTCTTTGATCTCATTATTGAAACGGATGTTCCAAGACCGAGAAGCTTGTTTAAGACCATAAATTGATCTTTTAAGCTTGCATACTTTATGATCCTTGGATTCAAAGCCCAAAGGTTGCTCCATATAGATATCTTCATCTAGATATCCATTCAAGAACGCAGTTTTGACATCCATTTGCCAAATATCATATTCATAGTATGTTGCAATAGCAAGCATAATGCGAATGGACTTTAGCATGGCTATAGGTGAAAAGGTTTCGTCATAGCCAACACCTTGTCTCTGACGATAACCTTTAGCCACTAGCCTTGCTTTATAAGTCTTTACTTTTCCATCAACTCCAAGTTTTCTCTTGAAGACCCATTTGTAACCTATAAGTACAATACCTTCAGGCGGGTCCACCAAGGTCTAAACATCATTGGAGTACATGGAGTCTATTTCTACTTGCATTGCTTGTTTCTACTTCTCGGAATCAATATCACGTATCGCTTCCTCATAGGTAGCAAGATTATCCATATGATCACTATCCCCAACCACAAACAATTTTTGTGCTTCCTCAAGAAGATACCCATATCTTTTTGGAGGATGAGATATTCTACTAGATCTTCGAGGAATCTGCTCAATGACTAGTTCTGGAACTTGCTGAACAGGTTCAGATTCATGATTCGGGCCATTCTGTGACCTAGAGTTTTCTTTCTCTAATTTTATTTTTCTCCCACTGCTACCTTCTTGGACAAATTCATTTTCTAGAAAGACGGCATCACGGTTGACCAAAATCCTTTGATCACTAGAAAAGTAGAAATAATATCCTTTAGTTTCTTTAGGATATCCCACGAATCTACCCTTATCAGATCTGGCTTCTAACTTGTTCGTCTTAAGTGTTTTAACGAAAACTGGACAGCCCCAAATCTTAATATGATTAAGACTCAGTTTCCTACCGACCCACATCTCATACGGTGTAGTAAGAACAACTTTTGATAGAACTCAGTTCAATAGATAGGCTGCTATAAGAAGAGCATACCTCCATAATGAAATGGGAAGATCCGTGTAACTGATCATAGATCGTACCATATCCATCAATGTACGATTCCTACATTCAGACACTCCATTCAGTTGTGGTGTTGCAGGTGGAGTCGTTTGTGACGTTATACCAGCCCATTTGAGATATTCAAAAAATTCAGTACTAAAGTATTCACCTCCAAGATCAGACTGTAGAGTTTTAATACTCTTTCCCCATTGGTTCTTTACTTCAGCCTAAACTCTTTAAAGTTTTCAAAAGCTTCAGACTTGTACTTCATCAAGTACACATAACCATACTGTGAGTAATCATCGGTAAAAGTTATGAAGTAGTAATAACCACCGCAAGCCATTTCCCTAAATGGTCCACAAACATCACTATGTATCAATGTTAACAATTCAGTAGTTCTTATACCTTGTCCAACAAAATGTGACTTAGTCATTTTACCAAGGATACAAAATTTACAAGTAGGGCCAGGATCAAATCCCAATGAACCAATAAGCTCACTTTGAGCCATATTTGTAATTCTTTTATCATTGATATGACCAAGTCTTAAGTGCCATAATTGTTTAGGATTGATTTGATTAGCTCTAGGTAGTTTTTGATTTGAAGTAGAAGATGAAATAGCATCAATATGCATACATTCGTTCATGTCAAGATGATAAAGACCGTTTACCAAAATAGCCTTGCTGATATATTCATTACGATAGTGAATATTACACAAGTCATTAACAAAGGAAAATTCATAACCTTCCTGAGCAAGCCTAGGAATAGACACTATATTCCTAATAGCTTGTGGTACAAACAAAACATTCTTTAACATCAAGACATGCCCTGTGGGCATATTTACATCAACATTTCCATTAGCCAAGGCCGCAACACTTACTCCATTGTCAACCTTCAAAACAACCTGCTGCTTCCCAAGCGCACTCGGATCATTTAGAATCTGTTTACAAACACAAATGTGAGATGTAGTACCAGAATCCAATATCCAAGAAGTATAACGTGGACTAATAGACAGATTAGTCTCAACCACAAAAGCAAAAGAATTATTACCTTTCTCAGCAGCTATTTTAGCTCGCTGCTCCCTCAGCTCTTGAAGGTACAAAGGGCAATTCATTTGCCAATGACCGTCCTTCTTGTAGTAGTAACAAGTACCTTTAGATGTTATCGTCTTCCCATTTGGTTTGCCCACACCTCCCGAAGCCTTTGGAGTAGAGCCCTTCTTTTTATTGTTGTTATTCTTCTTATTCTTCAGCTTAGATCTAGAAGAAGAAGCAACAACAAGAATGGTCTATTTTCCTTTACCCTTCATTTGACTTTGACCAGTGGTCAACATGTTCAACAACTCGGGTAAAGAAGCCTCCAACTTGTTCATTTGGAAATTTATGATGAATTGGTTGAATGATGGTGGCAAAGATTGCAGAATTAAATCAGTTTAGAGCTGAAAGTCCATTGTGAAATCAAACCCCTCAAGCTGAGTGATCAGATCAATCATCTTGAGGATATGTTTGCTCACATCGGAAACCTCATCCATCCGAGCCCTGAATAACTCTTTAGATATCTTGTATCTAACAACGCGACTCTGCTCACCATACAATTCTCGCAAATTTAGAATCATGCTAGAAGCGTCTGGCATCTTATCATGCTAACGCTGCAGATCATTATTCATAGAAGCAAGAATGTAGCTCTTAGCCCGTAAATCATGTTCAACCCACTCATCATAAGTTTCACGTTCTGCCTGGATAGTATGGTGGGTAGTGTAGCCGAATGGGGATTTTCCAGAACATAAAATATTTTTTTCATTCTCAAAATGATTTGGAGATTGCGAAACCAATCATTGAAATTAGGTCTAGTTAAGCAGTTTTTATCAAGAATACGAGCCAACGAGTTTGAAATAGAAGCCATAGATACAAAATGCAGGAAAATAAATAATGTAGAAAGTAAGATTGCAAGTCAACGTAAAAATGCAAAACTATTTAATATGGACTTTAATTAAATAGTACATCCCACTAATTTTATCGAATCTCACACTTCTTAAATGAGAAATGTGAATCTATAAAAGACTCCTTAGTAGGTGACCAAGTTCTCTTAACACATATATCTCTTAGCTTTAGTGTGTTATTGAAATATGCGCTCAAGAGTCAACAACCATTTGTTATCTATTTCACTAAATAGGATATGGTCAATTTTAGCCCCTAAATCACTTTAATCTCAGCTTTAATGCCTTATTGACTAAGTGATCTAGTTAGATTAAGCCCGCCATCTAAATGTAATGTGACAATGTGAATCCTATGACCTCAACTTTAGTGTGTTCTTGGCCACATGATATTGGTACACAACTACATCACTATGTATGCTAGAAACTCATTAAAACTTATCATGAGCTACATCTTTCTACCTTTGAGTTAGACAAGACATAACCATTTTAACTTAATAGGTCCTAGGACGGCGAAAGGTCCTAGGACGGCAAAAGGCTATGATAAACTCATTTTACCATTTAAATCTATTGTGAGTTTGCACGTAGGGAGGTTTGAATCATATTTAGATCTCATATATGCATATAAGACTATTAAATAAGCTAACATCACATATAGCAAATAAAATAGCAAATATGCAACAAATATGATGGTGGATCATGGACTTGGACTAAAACAAATCAAGAAAAGCTCTAAACCTAACAAGCACATCCATATGCCTTCCAAGGTCTTGACTTCTTGATTTCACCGAACATCCAATGGCCTCCCAACTACTTGAACGCCTTGAATGATCTTCTTGCTAACTCCTTGAAGATTTATATACATTATGCCTCACTACAAGGTTCTCTCAAGTGCATGAAAATAAATTGAGACTTATGTCTCTATTACAACCCAAACGAAGGTTTAAATTAGTTACAAAGCCATCTAATGAAATTACAACCAATCATCCATCCACTAACCAAGTCCATGATCAAATTCACCATCCATTCATCCACACAAAATCATAAAGCAAAGTAAGTGCATCATATACATCATCAACTAAGCTATACAAGTTAACTAGTAAACAAGCAATGGAACAAGTTTCATATTTTTACCTTTTAACATCTCATGTTAAACAACACATAAAAGAACTCAATAAAACCATTTTAAACACATATTTGTTGAATAAGGCCCAACACAAATCCTTTATCATTTCATGGCCCGATTTGAGTTCCTAGTTTGTCATAGCTTTCAATTTATGACCTATCATAAATCTGCTGTACCTGCACCAACTATTTTGACTCATTTAACCTATCTACAGTTCTCCAAAAAATTCTAAAATTTTACAAGGAGATAGTTGTTCGAGTGTAAATAGTTTTAGAATCAAACAGAGCTCAATTAAGACTTAAACTCACAGAGTTATGCCTCTTAGAGCAGTCACTGTATAGTCTATCCAGAATAGCATGGGAATCAGTGAGGTTACATTAATTAATCTAAAAGAGACCCTTAACCACGAAATTAGGAGATGCATATTTAGAAGATGAAATTTTGTACTATTCTATAGCATAACATATCCGAAAATCAGCATAAACAACAACATTTAGGTGGTCAAAACAACCATGCAAATTCAGTGTGCAGTAAAGTTACACAAAACTTCTAAGCACCTAATCATGCAAAGATTATGTTCTAGTTCTCTTGTGCTCAAAACTCTTGAAAACTTTAGCATATAAATGTGATTACATGGACTACACAAACAAGGCTCTGATACCACTTGAGAGGACCATAGCAATAAGTGAATCACAACATATAATGAGTAAGGTGGAAACAAAAACCATGATTTCAAAACTTTTCAGCATTATATTATTTGTATTCACTGTAATACCTTATGTCAAGTCCATGGAATCAACATAACTATTACATATATAACCATATATATGAATGAACAAGAGTTATCAAGGTATACCTCTTGAAGATCTAGCCATGAGGATGAAGAAGTACCACCAAGAAGATGACCAAGCCTTTCACACGTGCAAAAGCTCTAGTTCGTCCACACAAGCATCCAAGAGCTTCTTCTCCACAAACCAAATCTTTGTACTAGCTATTTAGGTGGATTGATGAGCTTACACAAGTGTTGAATGCAAGAGAAAAATTCTGCCCAAACTAACTAGTAATGGCTGAAAAATAAGAGAAAGAGGAGAGAAACAAAAATTCATATTTTTCTCTTGTGTTCTACTTGTGTTGTATTTTTAGTGTAATATAATTTAGCTTGGTTTTAATGGATTCTTATGTCATCTTCAGTTAACCAACTTAGTGGAATATGACATAAATCTACTATATAGCCATGCATACAATTCTAGCCTTAGATCTATGGAAGATGAAATCCAAGCCTTTGATTCAAATTTAGTGAACTATGATGTCATCTTCCACTAACAAGACTTAGTGGAAGATCTCATCTTTTTCTACTAACTCAATATAGTGGAATATGATGGCATCTTCCACTATCTTAGCAAGACCAAATCTTGGCCTTTGATTTGAATCTAATGAAAGTTTAGCCATTGATTTATACTTAGTGGAAAATGATGTCATCTTCCACTAACCAACTTAGTGGAGAATTACACAACTTTCCACTAACTATTTATATATATATATAAAATTAAATCAATCCTAATCAAGATTAGATTAATCTATTGGAAACTAACTTTTCATATTTATACTTTGGCCCTAAAACTTTCCATAATTATACTTTTGGCCCATTAAGGTTTAATGACCAAACACAACCACGTTAACTCTTTAACGTCTCTAAACTAATCGTAAGCTCATTACAGAAAATCTATTCACGATGCTCGAACATGTGTGACTTTCTAAATTCACTACCGTATAGCTATAAGAGATTATTAAACGCTTCTAATCTATTCCAAGAATGTCTCCGGCATTCTCATAATACCCTCACATTCTGGAGTGACGTCTAGTAACGTATCAAGATAATATATACGGTAATGAAGTCATACCCTTGTGAATCTATTTATAGTCACAAATTAATGTACAGTCTGATCCTTCTGTTAATATGCCCCGATCGAATAAAGACCATAAAATGATTAAGTCCTTTTGTTCGATTCTATGCCTAGATATAAAACGGTGGAATGAGAGATGACATTCATGGAAATACTTCTTTCCATCATCATGCCTTGGCCAAAGACTTCCTCATTCAACTACCGAAATCAGATCGCATAGGACATCACTTCCTGTCGGAAGTTAACAGATCATATCTTGACAATTACCTGTCAATCTCTATACTGAAGGAGTAAACTGCAAAAGGTCGTAACCCTTCTTTATCAATAAAGACGAGTATTGTCCCAATACTAGGGTTTAAAACCCTGATATATCATACAACCGTAATTTCTCAAGTCAGATGATTACTTGCACAATCACAACGAATAATAAAATCTATTAATCTAAAGTCATGTAGTTTATTATTCATGTCATATTCAATGATCTATTCAACTAATAATCATTCACATGTAAGTTAATCGCATCACATGTTGTTATGGCTCGAGGCTTGCCATCCTTTATCATTAATATCAAATATTAATTAAAGGTAACTACATACGATAGCCCGTAATTGATTATTCTAGTCCTGGTTGAATAATCTAAGGACTATGAATAATATTTAATGTCATATTAAAGAAATACGCCAAGATATTCTAAATAACATTTAGAATGTATTTCATCTATGAAAAAACATAAGGACACATTCATACAATATAAAACGGAGAATATGAATGTCAACAAAAATTGCCATTATATAATACATACATTTACATCAAAAAAACCCTATTTAGGTCATCTAACATATAGTATTAGGGCATATTAGTAACAAATTCTCCTTATTCTCTGATGAAATGTCTAAAGCTTTAATAATTGGAAGAGTGTAGGGTGGTTCTAAATCTGAGTGTTCAATGTGAGAGGTCATTGATATGAGCTCCAAAACTGAAGGAGGATCAACTAGTGATGCATTGATGCTAGTAGCCAAAGATAGAGGATGATCAATTTTCTCCCTACATTCTTCTTCTACTTCTTTCTCTTATTTTCTACCCCATTCTCTTTTTCTCCAAAAGTCTCTTCAACTCTATTACCTTCTCCATTTTCAATAATCTTTCCCTCATAATTATCATGTTCTCGAGTAATTTCATCATGTCCAAAACTATATTGATCTTGTGAGTGCGTAGTAGGCTAAGTAGGAAGCTTGTCTTAATCCCTGTAATTTATGATGTCAGGATGTTGACTAAGTTGGTCTTCCAATTTGTCTAGAGATTATGGGGGAGGTAAGATGCTTTCGACAAGTTGGTTAAACTTGTCAAGAAAAATAGATTCTTATATAGTGGGTTCAATTGAGTTGACAGGGTTGGCATTATAGTACAAACAATTATATTCAGGCCTACCATGAAACTCATGAGGATAGAAGTTTAGTTGTGGGGGTTGATAAAATTGATGAAGAAAAAATTCAGGTAGACTTTCAGAATCACTTTGGTCCCAAGAGAAACTTTCATGCTCTCGCCATTCAGGATTGTAGGCATTGGAGTATTGATCATTGTTCGGCATACAATCCTGGGTGATAAAGCCATGGTCCCTAAGGAACTCTAGAAATTTAGGCACAAGGGGGCAACTCAAGGTGACATGATCAGATTGATTACAAAGAGCACAAACAGTTAAGGTGTTTAGGATAGAAGATGGGTGTACAACATTAGATGCCAAATATGAGGGGGATTTTGAAAAGAAGTCACATAAAAATAGAACATGACTCATGAAAAAATATTTTTCTCGAAGAAAATAACTAAACAAATAATAATGAAAAAAATGAAAAAAAAAATTCTCAACAATTAAATGTCAATTCCCCAGCAACGGAGCCAAAAATTGATTGCGTCATTGTACGATCAATAAAAAGTGATAAAAATAAAACAATAATAACAAAGTTAAAATTCCTCTTTGACCACATGAATGGCTACTCGAGGGTCGTCCACGGGGAATTATGATTGTTGCCAAGAATTCGTAAACAAGGGAAATAAATGATGGAAACTTTTCTTTTGGTAAAGCTTGGAATAAAGTTAGACCAAAGAGAAACAAACAGCTGATTTTCTCTTATATCTGGTGCAAACAAATTCCTATCAAAATCTTTTTTTTTCATGTGGAAACTCCTTCTAAATTGGATTCCTGTAGATGTTAGAATGCAAAGTAAAGGTATTTCTCTGTCCTCAAGATGCCAATGTTGCAATTCGATTAAAACACTTATCATTGCTTTTTAAATAGTAACAATGAAGCTCAAGTTTGGAATCACTTTGCTCAAATCTTTGGAGTTAAATGTCCAAATTCTATAAATATTAGGCATTGGTTTGCAGCTTGGCTTTTTTCAGGTAATTTTGTGAGAAGAGGTCACATTCGAACCCTCATTCCCATTTTCTTTCTTTGGTTCCTGTGGGTTAAAAGAAATGATGCTGAGCACCATAATGCAGGATTTTATCCATCCAGAATTATATGGCGTATAGGAAGATTTATTGCTCAACTTTTTCAAGCTGGATTAATTAAAAAATGGCATTGGAAAGGTGATCTTATAATTGCTTATTCTTTCTTTTGTTTCTTTGAAAGATCTTATAATCCTATCCCAAAGATTGTGCTTTGGAGAAAACTGAAAGAAGGATTCTTCAAACTCAATGTAGATAGAAGTGTCCACGGAGAAAATGGTCAAGCTAGAGGTGGTGGTATTGTGTGAAATTGGAAAGGTGACTTAATTTTTGGCTTCTTTGATTACTTTGGATGTGAAACTCCTTTCAAAACTGAAATTCTTGCTCTCATTCGAGGTTTGCAACTCTGCAAAGAAAGAAATATTCAAAATATTTGGATTGAAATGGATGCATTGGGGGTTGCCAATCTTTTAAAGAAAAATGAAAGAGGATCGTGGAATACATGTTATGAAGTTAGTCTTGCAAAAGAACTAATCAAAGACCATGGAGCTGTCATTTCTCACATTTTTAGAGAAGGGAATCAACCAGTTAATTTTTTGGCAAATTTGGGAATGACTACAAAGGGCCTTACTATCATTGAATCCCTGCAAGATCATCAAAAGCTCAGAGGAATGATAAGGTTAGATAAAACAAATCTTCCTCATTTTAGATTTTAAACGTGTTATTGGTAATATTTCAATTTTTATAGGAATAGTATTTATAGGACTCTTGTAATAAAGAGGCGGTTTGTGCCTTCTTCTAGTTTAGACTGGATGACGGGGCAGGTAAGTCCCCCATCCTCCTGTGGAGGTAAGGTCTATGTCCCCTTCCACTTTTGTTCTCTTTTTGGGTAATTAATAAAATTATGGAGGGAAGTCCCCCTCCTTTTACCAAAAAAAAAGGGAAATAAATGAAAGTGGTTTAAAGTTGGATTGTGTCCGATTATGAGAAAGGTAAAATTGACTAATGGAAACTTCTTAGCCTAGCACAACTCGAAGCTTTAAGGTATATTAATGGGGGAAAGCTGACTTGGGATGGTAGTTCGCCTAAATTATTATCCTTTATGTTCGTGGATTCGGGTTCAACCAATTAAGCATAAACAGATTAGGCTATATGCTTTAATAATATAGATTAAGGCAATTAGGGGTATTGAAACATAACCTATCACTAAGGCATAGATTATCATTAACTTGAGCTAAATTAACTAAACCAATTTAACCCTAACTTCTAATTGACTCAATAGGCATAGATTATTATGGTAGATTATCTATCTCAATTAAAGGCAACTATTAGTTAATGGTTTCTTCCGAATTCATACCCCTAGAATCTAAAAGATTCAAGGGCAAAAGAATAAGAGTTCTTGAAATACGAAACTACAACTACAAGTATGTAGATGATAAACCAAGAATATCTAAACAAATAATCCAAGTATCAATTTATAAATCAAATCCCAAATCCAAACATAAAGTAGAGTACATAGTTAGCTACCATCCCAAATCATGGGTGTTTAGTATGTATTCATATCCAAGAAAACCAAAGATAAAATAAAAAGATGAAGGTCAAGAGATCTCATAGGTGTAATAATGAAGAAGATGATGATTGAAGCTCTTGAATCCATTTTTCTTTGATCTTGAGTTGTTCTTGCTTTGGATCCGTTGTTCAATGGCTTCTTGATGTCCTAGGGCTTCAAAAATGGGCAAAAGTCCCTTCTTAGGTTGTGCAAGGGATTTATATAAGCTGAAAATCAGGTCAAACGTGGGTTTGACTAATACAAATGTGATAGCAGCAGCACTCGATTGATCAGGCCATTGGTTCTTCAATTTTGTTTCTCTACCCGATCGATCGAGAAATCTACCCAATCTATTGAACAGAAGTCCCTTTTGCGCAGTAAACTTTTAACAGCAATTTTGAGGGCATCCGACCTCTGATTTTGACATGGTTTGTTGCGTCAGAACTGTATTGACGAGTAGAATATCATGGTGATGCATATTTCTATCACATGAGCACACATACATATTAGGTTACCAATTCTTTGTCGCCTCTTGTAATTTTTACAATTCTAACTTTATTTTGCTCTTTTTACATCCAAGTTTTTTCTCATTTGCTTCAAACTTACATTGCACCAAAATATACAAGAATGATCAAATCTTCACCAATTCAGGTATGCAATACATGCAAAAAGAAGGATTTTAGGGACACAAATATTAACTCATCATTTATCCATCATCTTGAGTTGTGATCTCTGACGGATGAACCTTCAGCCATTCTAGTGTTCATGATGGTTCTAATTGCAGCTTGCCTTATGGGCCTACTTTTATCAGGAAATATTTCAGTAAGAGAGAACATTATGTCTACTGCAGTCTCCATTCCCTCATGCTGAGACTAGAGCACATTCAACATGGAGGCTAAGATGTAGCATTTAGCTATCTTATTTGCCTTTAACCATTGTCGATCTAACTCTTACTCCTCCTCAATTGATTTTGAAGTGGCTAATGGGCAGGGGTTTGTTAGAACAAAGTTATACTCTTTAGCATTGAGTATAATATCCAAGTTCACCTTCCAATCCAGGTAGTTTGGGCCAGTTAGCTTACTCTTGTTGAGAATAATGGCAAGTAGGCTAAAAGAACCTTTTGACATCTCTGAATATGTAAACAGTTAATCAGTCTAATGAGCTATTTGATATGTATGCAAATGAATGATAAAAAGAAAGAAGACATTCATACTTTTGACATGTATTTCTAACTTTAGTAGTTGAAACCTTTAAACTACTTGAATGTCTCAGTATCTTAATCCCACTCACAACATCCCACCATAGGGTAATCATGTTGCGGTTTTTATTAAGTTAAGTAACACTTATTTGAAATACCATTGACTGGATAACAATCTATCCAATGATATTTCAATCACTGATTTAGTTTGGCTCTATTAGAGAAATGGAAAGAACTCCGAAGGGAGGATACCATTTTTTAATGTCAAGTATATAACCATTTTTCCATGAGAATTTTCACTTAGAATATTCTTAATTTGAGCCCTCCTAGGGTTATGACTCTTATCAATATTTTGTCACCAATCTGTGACTTTTTTTGTGACGGAATGGCGATGGACTATCAATTTTTTTTTTAATTTTATGAAAATATTTGTGGTCCTTCCGTTGCAAAATAGCCATGTAATGGCGACATAATTTTACATTTTACTTTTTTTACAATAATAAATATAATTCACCGCTAATTTGTAAATATTTTACGATGGCACGGCCATGGAAGCTTATATTTCAATTCTTTTTTTGTAATTAAAACCGTAGTCCGTCACTAATTTGTAGCCAAGTTTTGGAACCTAACTTTTCAATGAAAAGGCTATGGAAATGTTTTTGATCACCAAGTCTGTCACTCGTGTTTGTTTTTCTTATAGTGTCGGCTTCATACTTAATCAACTGAATGCCCACTTCTACCTTGCAAAATCAAATTCCATATAAAGCATTATTGGGTAAGCCACCACCTTGTGATCATTTGCAGACCTTTGGGTGCTTATGTTATTCACATATGACCAGCAGGCCTCGAGATAAATTTGTAGAACGCTCACGTCGCAACATTTTTCTTGGTTATCCCAATGGACTAAAAAGGTACAAGGTGTTTCATGTCAAACTCGTAGAATTCATGTTTCACGAGATGTTACAATTTTTAAAGAATAATTTCCATACCAAAGCAGTGGCCCTCAATCCACGGCTTTTGAGAACCTAACATTATCACCTCCAATGGTTCTTGACCCATTCATAACACATGATGCCTTGCCTACTTCGAGCAATGACGGTTCCACTACAGGACAATTGCCCCATGGTACACCTTCTTCTACTGAGCCCATAGACATTCAAGTTCGTGATGTTGTATCTTTATCGCCCCATGTGTCACAATGTGATTGCATGCCTTGTGATGCCACCAGCCCATCGCGAACGTCACCAACTAAACACAATGCAAACTCTACTAGTCCTTCTTTATCTCCATATATGAACATAACCGAGAACACTATTACAATACCATTAGCTCTAGTTCATCCATCAAGAACACATAAAATCCCATCCAAGTTGACAGACTATGATCTTGTATTTCCTCCTACCCTTAAGCTACCCGACTCGCCTATAAAGTCCACTGATGATCTAACTTTCTTTTCTCATGTAGTTCAACGTGTACATTGGCGTGAAGCAATGATAAAAGAATTTTCACCTTGAAAGAAAACAATACATGGACGCTCGAACCTTTGCCACTTGGGAAACGTGTTATCCATTCTAAATGGCTTTATAAGATTTAAGTGTAAACTCGATGGCAGCATTGAGTGGCATAAAGCACGTTTGCCAACTTGATAGGATTCACGCAGGTAGAAGGGATTGATTTTCACGAGACTTTTACACCTATTGTTAAACTTGATGCAGTCCGTTAATTCCTTGGCATTACCGCTGTTTGCCACTAGTAACTTTACAAACTTGATGTAAACAGTGTTTGTCACGTCCTAACTCGATCCCACTTACGATCAGTCAAGACACAACAGAATTTCAACAATATAATATCTGTAATATGGACAACATGACTCTAAACCAATCCTTTATAACATCACACAACTAGCTACAACTTCAACAACCATTTATCAACATACAACACATCCAAAACCATTCATTATACAACCATACGACATCCCAACCATAGTTCATATGCCTTCATTTGAACAACAAACCACAAGCTATACTATACATATGCATAATAGATACAAAATTAGTCTAGCAACCTATTCATATTCCAAAAGTAAAACAACTAAACTAGCATTACATTTTTCACTATCTTTATAGCATCTTATACATTATAACACCAAAGTAAATACAATACAACTTGTTTCATATTTCAAGACAACAAAAAGGGCACTCCAGCAAAGACATCAAGGATAAGACTCTTGCACATTGGACTAATCCACATACGGCTCATTCTCAGCCTCCTGAGGTACGTACCCTAAGTTTGGCTCGGTAACACCTAAAAGTCAACAAAGAGGGTATGTAAGACCCCATATTTTTTTCTTTGTCTTGATTTGCATGATTTGACTTGTTTATGTGTTATATGAGTTAGAATGTGCTAAATCTATGATTTATATTCCTACCTACTAAGTGTGCATTCATGAAAATTTCATAAAAAACAGAATCATAAATTTTATCGACGGTTTTTGTGAATAATATTTTGAACACACGTCTGCTAAAATTTTTACACGGGTGTTTTAAATGTTTTAAAACCTAGTCCTCGGATATTAATAGACCTGTGTTTGATTAAAAAGGATTTTAAATCGGCTTATGAATTTTAAAGGTTTTTACACATTCTTTTGCAAAAATCGAGTTTTTACCCGAGCGGGTGTATGAGTATACATGTGAAAATGTTGTCACCTATTCTTAAACTACTAAATATAGTATTTTTACTTGAGCAAGCAAAATAGTCAAGAAAATAGAATTAAAAGACTAGAAAATAATTAAAAAACTAAAAATTAACTAAGTGTTCACCTTTGACTTTTTGAGTTTTGTTGACTTTGAGCTTATAAGCATAAACACACACAAAAAAGCTCACAAAACACACTAAAAAACACACACATTGCTGTGACACCATAGAGAGAAAAAGAGAGAAAATTTCAAAGGTTTTCAAAGCAAATTTCTCTTGAAAAACTTAGTTTTTGTCCGTAGTTTTGCGAACCGAGTTGGATTCCGCTTGTTAGGCACTCATTGCATGCATTCATAGGCTTGTTTCAGATCAAAGGTGAGAGAAAAATTCTAGATCTCAAAATGTCATTTTTATGTTAATTCATATAATCGAATTTTTAGCCTTTGAAATGTTAAATTGATGTTATATTATTGTTCAGTGAATGCTAAGGATCGTTTATATGTGTTTATATATGTTTTGAATAGTTGTAGCATGAATTTTTATTTTTCGGATATTAAAATTGAGTTGTTGGCTATTTGTTGAATAATTGGAGTTGTTGTGGTTGGAATCGATTGATGTTAGCTTGTAAAAATTTGTTAAATACGTGGGAATAATGTTGTAATGCCGAAATTTTGATTGCGATGTCGTGGTGAAAGTCCGGAAATTTCAGCCATGGTGCATTGAGGTTTTAGGGTTGTTGGGCTTAATTTGGATGGATTGTGGTTGGTTTCCGAGGAGGCTAATGTAGTTGCTTGAGTGGGTAAGTGATAGAAACTGGTTTGGAGGTCATTGGATTAGTAGATTGTAAGTTATGACTTTTAGAAGTTTGGGTTGTCTTTCTTTAAATGTTGAAATAATGTCTTTAGTTGTTTGGGTGGTGTTTGAGTGGTTGAATGATGGGTTGTTGTTATTTAGAATCGGGTTTGGTTGAGTGGATTAATGCATGTTAAGTTGGATGGCCTACTTTGTCATCTAACTTAGTTGTTGAGTTGTTAATTATTTAATTGATGATATGTTGTTGAGATATTATTAATTGATTATTGATTATTGATTATTGATGAAGCCGAGAGATAGACAACCTATTTTGTTATCCTCCTCAGATATGAATGATTATTATTATTGTCATGAGTCATGGTATGTGTGTGGCACCTTTCGGGCAGCGTCGGGCTGTCAGGTTGATAACGGCATGACTATCATAGGCTACCCCCAGCTCGCATGGCGGAAGTGCCATGGATAGAGGGGCTAGTGAGGTACCTCGGATGCATGAGTAATGGGGAGTTACAAGAAGAATGGTTGAGTTCGTGATGGCGTTTGGAGCTACACCAACTAGAGTATCCTTTGTTGATTGGTTATTATTACTAATGTGCTTATATTGTTATTGATGATTATTATGTGTTTACTGATCAACGGATGATGTCCAAGGAGTATAGTAAATACTGTTAAGAGATCTGTCGAATCTTCACTGAGCTTGTTTTATATAAGCTCACTCTCAATTATTGCATGCATACAAGTGATATTGATCAAGATTACGATTACGTGCCTCAGGAAGCTGAGAATGTGCCATATGTGGACGAGTCTTATGTGCCAGAGTCTTGTCCTTGATATCTGAGACGTTGTACTCTTTTGTTATCTTGTATGTTAAAACTAGTTGGTTTGTATTTACTTAGAAGTTTATGATGTATAAGATGTTGTAAAGATAATGGATTAAATGTTGCTAGCTTAGTAGTCTTGTTTTGGAATATGATTAGATTGCTAAATTGGTTATAATCTATTTTGGAAATGTATGTTATATAGTAAATGTGTGATGTTGGAACGGAGACATATAACCTATGGATGCAATAGTAAAAGAATGTTTAATGTATATTGTGGTTATATTGTTTAATTGTGGAATTGTTTGTGGAGTTGGGTGTATGAGTTGCGAAAAGGTTGGTTTAGAGCTTCAGTGTCCTAATTAATGTAGTTATACTGCCGAAATTCCGTTGCGTCCTGACTGATTGTAAAATGGGTCGAGTTGGGGCGTTACATTAAGTGGTATTAGAGCTTATGTTTAGTTGTTAGCCGGGGTATTCTCAGAATATGAGTAATGGTCTTAGCATTAAAGTATGTATGAAGTGAAAGAAAGTGAAATATATGTTAATATGATTAGGTGATTAAGTGATTATGTGATTTAGTGACTATGTGATTATGTGATCAATGTGTTTATGTGATTGGTACTTAAGTGATTTATGTGCTTTACGTGAGTTTGTTACTTATGTGCTAATAATTGTTTATAACATGTCTATGTGCTATAACCTGTGCTAACTCTTTGATAGTAGAATGACCGGTAGACTGAGAACAAGAGGTAGGTCGGAGGCAGATAATGAGGCACCGGGTAATGTGGCACCGGGCCGAGATCAGGGTGATGACCGTATTGCTGCATCTATGGATAGAATGACGGAAACCATGGCAGGAAAGTCACAGTTATTAGCAGGGCAAGTTGTCCAGGCACAGGCTGTGCAGGAACAAATGATGAACGTACATGGGGGTTACCAAGGGAGAAATACGTTGAAGGAATTCTTGGGTTATTATCCACCTAGATTCCAGGGCGAGCCAGATGATAGAAAGGCATAGGCTTGGATCAATAAGATAGAGAAGATATTCGATCCTCTAGACTATATTGATGAGAGAAAAATCACTTTTACAGTCTATTTGTTTGATGATGAAGCAGATGAGTGGTGGCGCACAGTGAGAGTCGGTTCGGAGGCAAGAGCTACTCCGTATATTTGGGATACTTTTCTTAAAGCGTTTTGGGCTAAGTACGTCCTGAGGATTGCACGGGAAAGGAGAGAGGCGGAGTTCCTGTCCTTGGTTCAGGGGGATGCTACAGTGGCTTAGTATGAGGCCACTTTTACCAAACTGTCCCGGTATGCACCAGAATTTGTAGTTGATGAGGAGTGTAAGACCCGGAGGTTTATGTTGGGTTTGAGGTCGGATATTCAGGATGCAATGGCCCTAAATTAGTATGATGTATTTACTGCGACTTTTGAGGCGGTATCTAGGTTAGAAAAGAGGAAAGGGGAACAGATTGGACCTAGTCAGCCTAGTAAGAGGCCATTTCAGCCGCAGGGCCACCAGGGTATGTATAGGCCTTCAGTGCAGCAGGTTGTGTACAGGCCGCCAGTTCAGCAAAGCTCTTTTAGACCACAAGGTTAGTAGGGTTTCTACAGGCCCCAATTTCAGCAGGGCTCATTCCAGGTTCAGTCACAGTACAGGCCAGCCCAGTCTCAGGGTCAATATAGGCCTAGTGTTACAAGACCCCAGCAGCAGGCTAGTACAACTACTTATTCATCTTCTGGATCTTCTAGGGGCAGTGTCAGTGCTTCGTCACCGTAGTGTACTTACTGCAAACGTCAGGGCCATGTAAAGGCCGACTGCAGGGTGAAGGTAGGAATGTGTTTAGGTTACGGCAGCAATCAACATAGGGCGAGAGATTGCCCTAGATTTCAGAGGACTGAGGGTTGGGCAGCGACCCAGGGTTATCAGGGCCGACCTACCGGTGGTGCACCTCAGCAACAACGAGTTCAGGCTTGGGCCTACGAAGTGGATTTGGAAGAAATACCTGAGGCAGCAGCAGTTGTAGAAGGTAACTTCCTTATACTCAATCAACTTGTTAAAGTGTTGATTGATTCTGGTGCTACGCATTCTTTCATTATGCCTACTTGTGTGCAATGTGTTAACATGCAACCTGAAAGATTGCCTTATGTGGTTGAGATTAATACTTCTTTAACTGATAAGTATGTGACTGACTTAGTATGTAAAGACTGTAAAATACATGTTAAGGGTTAGGATTTTCCATCGGGCCTTATTTTATTTCCTATCCGGGGGTATGATATTATCTTGGGTATGGACTGGCTTTCTAAGTATGATGCTTAGTTAAACTGTAGAACAAAGGTAGTATAGTTTCGTATGCCAAATCAGCCAGTGGTTGAGGTAGTAGGGAACCGGGATGCTAAGACGAGTTTTATTATCTCATTAACTAGAGCTGTTAAGCTGGTAAGTAAGGGGTGTTCGGGTTATCTAGCTTATTTGATCAACAAGCCATCTGATAAGCTAAAGTTGGAGGAAGTTCCTATTATTCGGGAATATCCCAATGTATTTCCCTAGGAGTTGCCAGGATTGCCGCAAGAGAGAGTTGTTGAGTTTATGATTAATCTGATTCCCGATATTTAACCTATTTCTAAATCAGCGTACCGGATGGCACCAACTGAACTTAAAGAGCTGAAAACTCAACTGTAGGAGTTATTAGAGAAGGGTTTCATTCAGCAGAGTTCTTCACCATGGGGAGCACCTATTTTATTTGTGAAGAAGAAAGATGGTACCTTGAGATTATGTATCGACTATCGTGGTTTGAATCATGTGAACATCAAGAATAAGTATCTTTTACCACTGATTGATGAGTTGTTTGATCAACTTCAGGGAGCCAAAGTCTACTCTAAGTTTGACTTGAAGCAGGGGTATTATCTACTTCGGATTCGTATGGAGGATGTTCCAAAGTCTGTTTTCAGGACTCGGTACGGGCATTATGAATTTGTAGTTATGCCCTTTGGACTGACTAATGTATTAGCAGCATTCATGGATCTTATGCATCGGGTTTTTCAACCGTACTTGGACCAATTCGTGGTAATCTTTATTGATGATATCTTAGTTTATTCTAAGTCTGAATAGGAGCACGAGCAACATCTACGGCTTGTCTTACAGAAGCTGTAGGAGCATCAGTTGTTTGTAAAGTTCAGCAAATGTGAATTTTGGCTGCAACGGATATCTTTTCTTGGCCATGTGATTACACAGAGCGGTATTTCAATAGATCCCACTAAGATTGAAGTGGTGATGTCTTGGAAAAGGCTGGAGAATGTTTCAGAGGTTCGTAGCTTCTTTGGCTTGGCGGGTTATTACCGTAGGTTTGTGAATGACTTTTCTAAGATTGTAGGGCCACTTTCTAAATTAACTCAGAAACGGATTATTTGGGAAGAGAAATGTGAGAGTGGGTTTCAGGAGTTGAAAAAGAGATTGACTACTGCTCAAGTACTTGCTCTACCAGAGGGGACCGATAATATGGTTATCTATAGCGATGCATCCAAGGAGGGCTTGGGTTGTGTACTTATGCAGAATGGCCAGGTTATTGCCTATACTTCTAGGAAGTTGAAGCCGTATGAGGTGAATTATCCAACTCATGATCTTGAGTTGGCAGCCATGGTATTCGCACTGAAAAAAATGACGTCATTATCTGTGGGGCAGTAAGTTTGAGATTTTCACTGATCATAAGAGTCTGAAGTATTTGTTCTCACAGAAAGAGTTGAATATGCGCCAACGGAGGTGGATGGAACTTCTTGGAGATTATAATTGTTCTATCAGTTATCTGCCTGGGAAGGCAAATATGGTAGCAGATGCTCTTAGACATAAGGCGAGTATTGCTTGTTTGGCTATCAAGAAATGGGAGGTTCTTGAGGAAGTCAATTATTGGAGACCGAAATTGACTCAGGTTGGGGTGATGTGTTTACATCTCCGTATTCAACCTTTATTGCTATCTCAAATCAAAGAAGCCCAACAACTTGATTCAAAACTTCAGAAGATCAAGGATCAAATCACGGATGATCAGTCTGACTTCAAATTATATGAGGATGGTATTCTTCAATTTTAGAACAAGGTTTGTGTTCTCGATGAACCAGGTTTGAGGAGAGGTATTCTGGAGAAGGCTCATAATTCTAAGTATACTATTCATCCTGGTGGAAACAAGATGTATCGGGATTTGAAACTACATTATTGGTGGAATAACCTGAAAATGGAGGTTGCTCAGTCTGTATCCAGATGTTTGACTTGTCAGCGAGTGAAAGCAGAACATCAATGACCTGCAGGGTTACTTCAGCTGTTGGCAATACTATAGTGGAAGTGGGAGCATATTATGATGGACTTTGTCTCTAGTTTGCCTAGAACACCGAGAGGCAATGACGTAGTTTAGGTTGTTGTAGACCGTTTGACGAAGACAGCTCATTTCATTCCAATGAGGTTGCAAAGTTGGTGGATCTTTATGTGGATCAGGTTGTTCAACTTCACGGGATTCTATCTAGTATTGTCTCAGATCGAGATCCTCGGTTTACTTCTCGTTTATGGGAGAAACTTCAGGAAACTTTGGGTACTCAGTTAAACTTCAACACAGCGTATCATCCACAGATCGACGGTCAGTCTGAGAAAACTATTCTTTTTGAACTTGATAGAAACTAGGAGGATTAGAATTGTGTGGCTTTTGGAACTGCTTTTGAGGAAACTGAGGCTCGTAGTTTCCTTGTGTCTTTTGGCATTATTGTTCAGGAAACTGAGGCTCATAGTTCCCTTGTCACCAAGAAAAAGCGGGATTGTCTCGCCATCTTGGATTATACGTGTTAGAATAAGGATTATAATTATGTGTCCCTTGAATGGCGAAGACTTGCTCTTGCATGAACTCAGGAAATTGTGAATCGATTAGGCAACTCAGAGTATAATGATCTACTGCGGAGCATACGGCGCACACTTCTGGGTTCTAAGGAGCTGGTGAGGAAGTAGACCCTAAAAAGATGAATTTTTCAACCTACTGCGCAAGGGCATCTACTTTGTCAGTCGGATTGGAGTTGGAGTTTACTTTGAACAATGCCATCTTTTGAGGATTGTGAATGCTCTTATTCTCTCTGTTTGTGGCAGTATTCTAGAGAGAGTTTTCAATTATATTTTCAACTCTACTCCAGGCATCATCTGCTGTGAGATTATAAAAGCCACCATTACTTATTCTATTAACCATCATCTTTTGTTCTGGAGTAAGACCTTTAAAGAAATAATATAAGAGTTCAAGGCGTTCAAATCCATGATGGGGACATTGATTTCGAAGATCATTGAATTTCTCCTATTATTTGTGGAAGGGCTCTAAATCAGACTGAATGAATGTTATAATATCCATTCGCAAAGTGGTGGTTTTGTCCATTGGGAAGAATCGATGCAAGAATCTCAGAATAAGTTCTTCCCAATATGTGATGGCTCCCGCATCAAGATGATGTAGCCATTGTTTGGCTTTATCTTTAAGCGAAAATGGGAAAAGATATAGCTGAATACCATTTTACCCCATGAGTTTTTTCTTAAAACCCAAACTCCCCCATCACATTAAATTTCAACAAACAAAGCCTTAAGGTTGTGGGCATTTTAGTCTCTTCACTTTCAGTTTGTTAAAAAAAATTACCCAAAAATTAACCCCTTCCTCTCACTCTCTCTTCTCGATACACACACCCCAAAATCTAAATACTCATAGTGGTTGCACCAAGAACACACAAGAATGCACACACTCAAACATCAAGAACGTGCACACTCAGACATAAACCAAGAACTTAGAACCAAGAACAAACACACGATGACAAAAACAAACAAACAAACAAAACACACGATCATACAACATTTAGCAAAAAAACACAAGAATGCACGCTATCTCGCTAGATACAATGCACTATCAAAATAACATAGATATTCCAAGAACACAAACCAATCACACACACATACACACACACACCTAGACCCTGGCTAGATTTTAGCTAGGAAAAAGATAGCAGTCAATATTTAACATATCATGATGACTTGTGTTCACAACGAATTGATATTTTCGAATATTTCTTATGAAAAAAGAAAACTTAAAATTGTAAAATATATATGTAATGATTGGGTCGTACACTAAGGTTCTTTTACAAAATCAAGCTTTGGAATCCAAAATCCAAATCATGCCCAAGAAAATGCAAAAGATACCACCTAGCAAAATGCAAAATATATAGATAGCCATAGTATAAATGAAGTAATAAGGAAGCAGACAAGAAATAGAAATTAAAACAACAGAATATGTAAATAAAATAAGTAAACAGACAAGATATAAAACGAAGTCTCTTACTTGTATTGAAGATCTGAAGAAAATGTTACACTGGTGGAGCACAATGATAATACAGTATGGTAGTATTGTATTACAATGATGGTGATACTGTGTATGGTATTACAGAAAATTGAAATATAAAACTAGTAAAAAGAAAAACTTCGACTCTAAAAACTGGAGTCTCTTGGTCCTTAATTAGATGGCTGAGACCCATTCATCTCTTGAAAATGCTGGATCATGTCTGGAAAAGCCAAAAGTGACATTTTCTGTAGATGAATAGTAAAAAGTGATTTTACTATTCATGAATAGTATCGACATAACACTGTTCTTGTCTTCTTGTGATCGTTGCATCGATTGATGGTCAAAAGTGAAAATATTTTTACAGTGTTTGAAAGCATTCTTGTCTTCTAGTGGTGATGTTGTTTGTAAATTGTGGCCGAAAGCAAATTTGTCTTCTTGTAATGGTAGTGATGTCCTCTGGTACATGAAAATTGGCTTTTGGGGAAAGCCACACCAATCAACAGATTTGATATGTCTTTATCAGTTGTCGTTTGAACTGGACTAGCTAAAGAAATTAACGACTTCTTCAGTAACCACTATCAACTTTAGAAGGGAAGTTGCACATATCTCACACACGTTTTTAGGAGGAATGTATGAAAACCTAATCTGGAAGAATTACTGTTGAGTTTGAATGCTATAGCATTCATCCTCGTTTTCTGGTTCACTAAGGTCTTCTGGTTCACTTGATTGAGAGGCATTTTTTTAGGGCAAAAGTGTAAGTTGTGTAGTGATGGCAAGAATCTCGTTTGTAGTCGTTGCAACTGCAAGTCTAGCCATGAGCTGGGACTTGATGGAGAAAAATTTCTGCTGAACAGGTTGAATTGTCTTTTGCTGCTCTTTGTTGGCATTGAGCCATAACTAGACTGCTTGGGTTGAACAAGTGTTGTTATTCATCTTGTCCCACCATTTGACTTTATAAGATCGTCCAAATGCTGGAGCGACCTCGTCTTTCCCGTAGGAAGTATGGTTGTACACAAACTCAGACATAAATATCCAAGTTATAAAAAATGTTCTGTAAAAAACAAAAAATGATGGAGTGGTGGCTAAGGCATCTGAGGGTTGCCATTTCTCCAAAAACAACTGATAACCTTGTTGGACAAGTTCTGGTAAGATTTATGGGATTGGGCCATATAATGCCCACCAATGGATAAACCAATTTAGGACTTTGACTGGGAAGGATTGTTTGAACATAAAAAACCAAGAAAGAGAAAATGAATCATTCTGGCGGTAAACATACCTGTACCAAGCCAAGATGTAATCATAATATGTAAAAGCTCTGAGGGGGCGGTCAACTGGTAATTGTTTGGGGTGATGTGGTGGTTGTCCCTATTCATCAAGGGAAATTACCTTTAATAATTTGGCCTTGATGTAATTGTATTTTTCTGGTGATTTCTTGTCGTTATCTGGTTGAAATTCAACATATTTTGTTTTTATAAGAATTGTCTTATAGTAACTCTAGGTTTTGAATGTAGTATCTGGTATGTAGTTGCTCTGTGGGTGAAGGAATGTTTGAGCGAACTCAATTCGAGTCATCTATGGGTTATGTCTGAAGTGTTCTGGTTCAGCAATCATGATCTGGTCAAAAATACTTTTGTAGATGTAAGAAGATTTATGGGTACTTCTGGATTCTGGGATTATTGTTTCTGGTTTAGTAACAAGGGGTTGAAACTTGTTACTCTAAGAAATCTGTGATAATGTTCCTATAAAACTTGCATGAATACTGGTTAGTGACTTTTGTGGAGAAAAAGACCCTAAAACTGTGAGATTTCTTCCTATGGGTGATTGTTGAGTTTCTGGTGTATAGGTTTTGTCTTGTTTCTTGACTGGTGTTGATGATGAAGAAGATTTTGGTTTAACTAGTGCAGCTGGTAATGCTGGTGTTGTTTTTTGAGCATAAGATCTTATATCAAAGATCTTTCCTATGTTTTTTCCCTTGTCCTTTTTGGATCTGGTAGACATGTCCTGTAAGGAATTCTCGTGTTAGAAAGTCAGGGATTGAATTATCAATTCCCTTGATATATTCAATATCAAAATAAAAAATAGAAGGAATTGTCTGCCATTTTGTAAATATTTGTTTAGAAGCAATGTTCTTAACATCCTTTATGAGAACATCTTTGGCAGATTGACAATCTACTCTAACTGTAAATTTCTGGTTTAGTAAATCATCTTGAAACTTTGAAATGCAAAGAACAATGGATAAGATTTCTTTCTTTATAGTGGAATAATTATGTTGAGCTTTATTCTATGTACCATAATGAAATCTAACTATATGTTCCTTTTCTTGTAAGACTTGTTTTAAAATACGTCCAAAGCCAAGTTCAGAAGCATCAGTCTGAACAATGTTTGGGGCGTCTGGATGACATAGAGTGAAAACTGGTAAAACTGTAACTTGTTTATTAATTTCTTGAACAGCTCTAGTATGGGCCTCAGACCATGCTAGAGGGTCCTTCTTAAGTCGTTCAAATAGTGGTTTACAAATATGGCGTATACCTGGGTAAAAATCTACAACATAGTTAAGAGATCCTAAGAATCTCTGCAACTGTGTTTTTTCTTTTAAAACATCTGGGAATTTTTCTGCAAAATCTAGAGTCCTTTGGATAGGAGTAATCTTCCCGAAGGAAATCATATGTCTAAGGAATCTGATTTTTGTTTGGAAAAGTTTAATCTTGGGCGCAGAAACCACAAGACCGTTTTCTTTGATAACTTTGAAGAAAACATGCAAGTGTTTCCAATGTTGATGTAAATCAGTACTAAAGACTAATACATCATCAATGTAAACAATTGTAAAACTGGTATAAGGATTGAAAATCTGATTCATGATATTCTGAAATTCTGAAGGGGCATTTTCAGGCTAAAAGGCATGACAATCCATTCGTACAGGCCAAATGGAACTGTAAGTGTAGTCTTGTATTTATCTTGTTCTAAAATCTGGATTTGCCAAAATCCTGATTTCATGTCGAATTTTGAAAAGACATGAGCATTGTAAAGTGTTTTTAAAAGATCATTCTTTTTCAGGATAGGGTACTTGATCCATTGTAAGACTTTGTTCAATGGTTTGTAATTAATAACTAATCTGGGAACTTCATGTTCCTTCTCAGCATGTTTATTAACATAAAAGGTTGCACACGACCATGGGCTTTTACTGGGTCGAATGAGTATTTTATCTAATAAACTCTGGACTTCTGTTTTGCAAAGATCTAAATATTCCTGACTTATCTGAATAGGTCG